>OX381704.1:47390630-48590630 GCA_947462335.1 Harmothoe impar | reverse complement strand
TGTCCGGCCAAAGTAAACATTATACATTCTAGAAATAATATAAAATTCTGACCTATCTACCCTATAGATGTTCAGACCATGTAACCTGAAATACACCTTTTATTTGTTTTGGCTTTATTGTAAAACGTTACAGTTCTTACCCTCCATGAAGCAGGTGTATGGTTTACAAGGTATATGACATATGATCGACATACTGTCTGTGCATCAGCACGGTAACTATATACAACGCTAATTCATTACTCCTTTTCCTTGGCCAACTTAGTCACCCCTGCGTTCCCTTCATAACAGTTTTTCGTGCTTTCCTATACAACGTCCATAATTCACCGAAGAGCTCATTATGAAGTCACCAGTACACAAGACTCTATAGTCGATGCAATCTATATTCTACCTCCACTGTGTACACAGTCTCACGGTTATGAAGAGAAACGGCCCCCGGCTGGTCCCTGCCCTGCCGATGGTGCAGCCGCCACCAGCCTCCTGATAAACATTATACTCTATTGTACGAGGAGATATGAAGCGAACAGAGAATTATGGCAGCTAATAAATCCATCCAGCTCTGAGGAATTACCTTGGCGTCGTCTACCCCACTCCACTATCTCCCCCTATCTTGGTACCTCGTGACCGGCGACACACAGGGGTGGGGGGGGGGGGGGTGGCTCGCTTCGGCTGTGGCTTCGGTTGTGGCTTCCACCTCTCTTTCCTTATAAATACTTGTCCTTTTTCCTTATACGTCACACATCTTCTTCAAACTCTCTGTATTCAACTACTTTATCCTTCGCCATTCCCTTGTCACCCCAGCTTACTCTATCCATGACTCTTTGTATAATGATGTTCATGGTAGCCCCCAAGGTGTCCAGTTCCACTTATGACTCGACGGCTTTCAACATACACTTTCTTTTTATAATTGATTTTTCCTTACTTTTTGGTAAGGTGGCAGGATTCTTCTAAAGAAAATCCATGAGGGCGATTTAAGTGCGAGGAAAAAATACACTTTCTTTTTACACACACAACTTATTTCAACTCAACTGTTTGATGTCAAACAACCTCTACATTTTGTCTCTCCCTTCATCCTGTTTTCATTATACATGTACGTGTGTACTTCCTGCAGTGTTTCCCTTTTCCTATAAACCATACTTTCCTTATCCCTCATTATTTACCTCCCTCCCCTCCCTCCTCCCCTCCCCTCCCTCTCCTCCCTACCCCCCTCCCCTCCTCCCTTCCCTACCTCTATACCTGCCCCATCGGTGGGGCACCTCACCCCACACCTTCCTCCTTCTGTTCTCATCACACGGACTACTGGTAACAGCACGATTAGTCTTCAAAGACGTAGAATTAATCGGGCTCGCTGGGAACCAGTCCTGGGCGGAGACGTTAATGACTCGCTGAGGAATCTGCGCATTGTTCCCATCGACTTGTCGATCCGTCCACATCCTCTATCCTTTGATGGGCCGACCAAGAAACCCGAGCCCCTGTGCTGTATCTTTGGGTATTATTTTAATCTGCTGTGTACTTCTGATGAGTATAAGGCACTGCATTTGTCAGACTGGTACATATTGTATATTGCTTTGTCACTTGCAATTTGGACTTATCTGGGTTGCTTTCTTGACTGAATATTGAGGTTGACACTAAAAAAAGGAAAAAGATCACTAAAAGTATGAAGGACTGAGCAGTCAAGCAGGATGAGCGAGGGTGGGTGGGGGGGGGGGGGGAGGTTCAATGTATATCTAAAGATTTCCATTTTTGTTCTGTATAATATGAAATATCTCAAGCTGGGTTGTTCTTAAAGATGGTACATCAGCTAATAGACTTCCCAAACCTTTTATTCAAAATGGATACAATTTTAATGTCAAGGGTTTTGTTATTATTTCAGCTGATATGCAGCGCTCAATGTTATATATATTTGTCTATGAATGCATGATTTGAGACAGAAAACAATGTTACTTATTAACCTCACTGACTCAGTGTCCCCCCTATGTGAGCATAAGGGGAACTAAGCTAATAGGGAAAGCACTGAGCCATGTAGTATAAACACATAGGGAGTTTTTGTGTCGACCTACAGTAAAACTAAATGTGATAATTTGATAGATTTAGATATATCCCATCCTTTTAAAATTAAGGGAGTATTAATAGCATGCGATGTACAATAGTATTATGGTATCAACCGAAAATGAACGAATTTTAGGTGAAAACCCATCTTTAATGACCTCGCAGAGATAATGGTAGAAAATCACAATAAAAGCCTTTTCTCATATGTCACAACAATGTATCATGATTCTATCCAATCCTTACGTTTTTATCTACACACAGAGAAGAAAAGGCGTGGCCAAGACTCTTTTACCATAGTCAACTCTAGTTGACTCTTGTAGCAGAGTCATGGTGACTCTGGAGGAGGTGTCACAGCCACTTCAGTGATACCCCTTGGACGTTGTACAACTTGACTCTACCTTCAGCCCAGAGTCAAGTGCAGCTGACTCTGCCCACAGCAGAGTCATGCATAGTCCGACTCTCCATGAAGAGTCAAATAAAAAATGTGTTGACTCTGATAGTAGTTGTGTATGAAACCACATGATGGGGCAACCTGCACTAGTTTGATACCAGTGGCAAGCACAGGGTAGAGCCACTTGATCAATACTTCAGACGTTTGGTATATGCCAAACAGTTTCAGTCCTTTATAGAATAGTACACTGTGTCTTTATTTGTCTAAATAATGTAGTTAAGGAATATCAATGTAAAAGCTTTTCCAATTAACTTACCTGAATCAAATATGATGATAAACTTAACAACACATTCCAAGAACATCAACAGTATAGAGCTTAGCCACCATATTTGTGGGTAAGGGAAATACACATAAGGCTGGGCACTAACTGTCTGAGATATAATGTATGACACACACTGCTTAATACTACACATAGACCTATGATATTGGCATCTAAGTTGATGTTTGTGGCCAATGGTCTGCACAGTGTAGTGTGAGGCAAATATAACTTAGCCCTCTCACATAAGGAGAAGTGGTGGACATGACAGCATGTCTTGTTATTGACCTCTCTTTGGCAATAACTTCATCTACTCCCTTCTCTCACAGGCCTCACCTGGCCTGTCCACTAATTGTATACACCTGTTGCCCCCAGCCCAGCCTGACATAATTACACAATCCACCTGACCTGCATGCCCTCATGTATTCAAGTTTTGACTCCCCCTCCTTTGATGGGTCAACTGTGGTTGACTCTTCAGGAATGGAGAGTCAGACTCATTTGACTCTCCTCTACAGGTGCCGCATGGGAGACAAACTGCGACTCCGGCTGTCAGAGTCGTAGCGACTCTTTTACTTCTCTCTGTGTACTTGGATTATGTACATTGTTGTAAATGCAATCTTCTGTGTAGCAGTTTGGCCCCAATTTCAAAATTCTTCTGCAATGCCAAATGTTTTCCAGTGGGCACAGAACCCTGGATCAGTGTTGATAAGCCAGCTGTCAAGGCTCCATTTTCCATTCCCAATAAGGATGCATTGTACAGGTAATGACAAGTTCTATGCAATATATTTGGAAACACCCTAAAAAGCTTACATAGAGTCAACTTCATATCATGTTCTAGGCTCGCGCTAGCCATTCGCCAATTCGCCTGGGGCGATAGAAAATTGTAACTGGCGAAAATTTATCATAAAAATACCCTGAATTTTCGCCACATTTTACCCAATTGGCGAAAATTAATATGCCTATACCTAGGCATATCGTATACCATTGGAAAGAGAAAATTGTGAGGAAGTTGGTACACCTTATCTCCAGCAGATAATGCCTTAGAATAAGTTAGATTACACATTCAAATTATACCAATCTAGAGATAGAAATTGGAAAATTTTCTACATAGCATATCAAAATTTCCTGGGATTCACATTTTGCCTCCCCGCCCCCATCAACCCCTGTTTTTTTTCTTTTTCTGTTCTTTCTTCTAAATTTTAATCAGGATGTCTCCTTCCCATCCCCCCTTGCCCTGTTTATAGTGGTACATTTCGACCACCTGATGGTACATTCTGACAGTGGTACATTCAGGCAGTGGTATATTTTGTCTAAAGACCCTGGCGAAAGCAATTTTTTAGGATCAATAGGTCCTCACAAACCACACATAATTTGTACCTATCCTTCAGTATATAAATGGCTATACACCTGCAGGCTAAACAACCAAATGTCTGGCGAATCTACTCGGAAATTGGTGAAAGAAAAACGGCCGATTTTCGCCAACCTGGCGAAAAGAATACAGATCCTAGCGCGAGCCTAGATGTTCCTGACATTCCTTAATATTTCCTAAGTATCTGGTGTAGAGAATTTTCCTTTTCATCTTGGCTCATCTTATCTGCCTATGGAATTGGTTAATATTAGCCTACTCTTCCACCTAGAAGTGGCATTACAAACTGCACATATCCATTATATGAGTATAAGGTTTTGTGTGTACTGTGTCTCATTTGATACATAAGGGTAGATCAATTATCCTTGATGTAGTTCTATATGTGTCCTAGAATAACGAGAATGTATGATGATGGCCATGTTGATATATGCCACATAGCTGACCTAATCATACAAGCACGTAGTTCTAATAATTAATGAATCAACTGTGCATCCATATAGCAACCTATAATGCTATTATTTTCAGACATATTGGCAATTATCCATCTACGGTACTGTTACATTGGTCTATGTTTATTCTTCATATATGCATTAGGGTCATATGTATATTCCTATTATTAGCGGTACTAGTATTCATGAGCATCGAAACCTAAATTCAAATTCGGAACTTTTCAAAGGCATATGGGTAAAACCTAAATTCAAATTCTGATCCATTTCAAAGGCATACTATGGGTAAACCTGAAATCAAATTATGTTATTCTTTCAGAGGCATATGGGTTATATCCCTCCAACTAACTGGTCCACATTATAGGAGGGGGCCCCAGTGATTGTGGGTTCTGCCACCAGGGGACGAAGTAGCGCTGCCAGTGGTACTTTGTTAGCAAGGACTTCCGGCTGTGCAGAGAAAATAATGAACCAATGATATGTTATGACTGCTGTGAGGCACAGCGGTGACTGCTGGGGTAGGGTTCTGTTTACACTGGAGGGGCAACGTGGAGGTTTATGAGCTGGGTGCAGGAACACATCCCTCCCTCCACCTCTGACCGAGAATACAAACCTGCATCTTTAACAGAATGATTGCCACAGAACGTGTACCATGTCTGCATTGAGTGAACTTTGCTACATAATAATACCTTCAACTTTACTCAAATGTTCATATGTTCTGCACTTTCCATTCCTCAAACAGGCAACTACCCTTGTACATGGTTATACCGTTGTACATGGTTATACCGTGTTGGCCTGTATAAACACCGGGTCTTTGAACAAGCGCCAGTCTCAAATAAAGCTAGGGGTAGAATGGTATTGAAATTGATAACTACACTAAAAAGAAGTCTTGAATAAGCGCCAGGGGTAAAGTGCAGTTGAAATTATCTAGGACTCGGATGCTTATACAGGCCAATACCAGTATATCCCTTTTTCTTCTAAACTGTACTCATATTGAGCAGGCAATGTTAGGAATGGATGGTATTGTACATAATATACCAAGAGCTATCTGTAGCCTATCTGACAAGGTAGGATATTGCTCATCTGCCTCCAACATACATCCAATTCCCTAGACATTTACCTCGTATAGATCAGTATACCCCTGATATATGGTGTTATCAAGTCGTATAGTAATTAGTTGCCTGGCATCTGCATCTCCTGTCTACTGTATAGTAGCACATCAGGGATATTGGTGTACAGCTAGACACCTGAATTATGTTATACAATGTTACTACGGTAATGACTTTATGAATTCGTATTATCGACTTGATGTATGACCTAAAACAACCGTGATCGGTTTTGAAATATACCTATTTCTGAGTGCCTATGTCACAAATTGATAAAACGCTTATTTCATATTGAAATTGTCTACATAAGCCTATAAATGGTTTAACCTGAAAGCATTTTGGAAAGGATATTCCTGATTCTTACTTCATCCTTATTTTTTATGTCAGTGGATTATTTCATGGGGTCCTATTCGAAATTGAATATAGACACCCTTTTTATTTACATATATCTCAATAAAGTAGGCATTTGAAAATAATTAGCGTCAGCTTAGTGTTTTTCTACAGCGAAATAGATTGAGCACTGTCGTGTCGTGGAAGGTGGAGTATTACTAGCGAGGTGCTGAATTGTGACATCTATAGATACAAGTTAGGTGTCCGTCTCACATACGATTTGGTTTTGGCACCTATCATTCCAGGGGCATAGAAACTGGAACTCTCTCAATGTGAAAAGGGGGCAGGAAAAAGTGTGTCAGTGAATCAGGTGATAAAAATACCCCTCCCATCTTTCCTATTCACCAGGGCAAGCAGCATCACGTGCTGAATTGAAAAAAAGGGAGGAAAAAAGGGTAAAAAAAGTGTTCCATCTGAAGGGATAAAAGCTGACTTCCGGTTCTGGACGGCAGGAAGTGTCACAGGGCGCCACGTGCGGCGTTCCACTCTGTGTCCCGGATGTTGGGGCCTTTAATACCCGACATGCCTCATGTCTTGTGATGCATTCTCCCCGGAGGCGGGAAAAATACTCTGCAAAGGAGGTGGGTGTGAAGGGCATGGGTTGGGGTAGGGTGGGTTAGAGGAGAGATGTGTGCTACAGTGTTACCATGCGTTACCACTGATGGGTTGTAGCAAACAGACAGGTGGCTTCGGTTAGTACCACGAACTTGTACAACCAGCCAGGCTTACTTAGACAAGTAACCTTCCCACCCACCTATAGGTAATAAAACTCACTGTAGGAAGACCCCTGCTAGACCCATCAATAAGAAAAGTCGGTCGAAAAAGGTCTAGCAACAGTTTTTACACACTTTAACACCTTACAACTGGGAATCATCATCTCGTTCAGTGCATTAACGACATGACAGACAGCTAATGTGGAAAAAGGATTAGGTGCATGTGAAATATTAGGTGTACATGTTTGTTCATAATCTTATCTTAAAAATAATTAAATATATATGTTCAGCTTTTAAAGATGGCATGCTACCTCATTGTCTTCATGATGCACCAACACAGAGCCAGTGAGGATGAAACTCGCTGTCCCTATATTGGTGTGCATGTACATATACATACCCCTACACATGTACCCTTTATAATAGGAGTACCCTTAGGAGTGTATCACTATCAGGCTCCCAATCCAGCAGGGCCGGCGTGAACTCCACGCCTGTCAGTTACATTACAGTGCTGCATCCATGCATCATGTGAACAAATGGACACAGCGAATTAAATCGTCAAGCTGCTTTTAAAGGGTTAAAGTGTTGGGGACAGTCAACGTAAAGTAATAAACTGCCCAATGAAATATCAAGAGTCAAGGAGAGATCCTATCTTTGGATTTGCTGACGTCTGATAGGAGAGCTTGGCAGAAGTGCAATGTGATATTATGACCTAAAAAACGCCGATTCCGTATAATTATTTGTTACACACCATAATATTGAAGGTCAAATCAGATGTTTTTACAGTGTGCTAAAAAATCCTATAATTATCTTGTGGATTACTGCCAATGTTCGTGGTCCCTCCACCTAATGGCTGTTATTGCCAGTACTGAGAACTGTCACGAAACTATTACATTTCCTCTCCAGAAAAAATGGAAAGGCTATGTTTTCTTTTGCATGGAATAAAATACATATAATATTATATATACCAGTCTATATTCTAGGTAAGTTGATACTTGGGGGCAGCTCATGATTTGACATGGGTGTGAGTGTGAACCAGATAACCTTTGTGCCGGTGAGCAGAGTGGAGAGAGGAAAATGTCAGAGGACACCTTCCAAGCTAGCCCTAGTGCTGCCACCATGCGGAAGCCAGCTGTGTGTGTGACGTATGACCTGTGAAAGGTGTGAGGTGAACTTTTTTTAACGCCAGACTGGATGATGTATGGCTGTCAACTATAATATTCATTTATAGTTCAAGAATTTGTAAAAATACGCAATAACGAAACTGTATTGCATGAGTTACATTCATGGATAATTGGAAATATGTTCCTTATTTTTTGTACTAAGTGCTATATTTCATAATGATTTATTGTGAGCTGTGTCTACCTGATCATCTCTTTGTGCATAACATTATCTACAGTACAATAAAATAGTGTTTTATTCTGTTTGATATATTTCCAATGTTACTGGTATATTTTACATAATTATAAATATACATTACTTAGTGTTAACACTTTGTCCTTGGTACAGCTGGGGTGTAATAGGTGTAATGAACATGTGGGCATACTGTGTATGTCTGGAGGGGTGTACAACTGCTAAGTGTATCAATCCTGCTAACTGTAGCGAAAATAATACACTAATCAGTCAACCAGCTGTACTAGTTTGTACTTTGCCATATTTGGAATATTCAACCGAAAATGTATCAAAACACCTTCATGCATTACAGTTGAAAATTCAATAAGAAATAGTTTCACTTTTATACACTTAGCAAGTAAAGAATTGTTAGTTTACCTTGATACAAATAGCCCCCTTTTGATACCCTTACCAGGGTTTGTTTCTGATACAGTTAACATGATGGTTTGCTGCTAACTGCACTTACTAGAGTTAGCAAGATTGGTAAATTTAGCAGTTGTACAGCTGGAAAGGTGTTTCCAACATGCTTGACAGGTGTTGTATATGTTATACCTTAGGTGTAGCCCTGGGTTATAGGTGGGTGTGTGCTTCGCTTATTTATCGGCGCTTTAGAAGATGCAGGCCAAGGCGCCATACGATTGTATAGGTATCAAAAAGGGGTTTGAACCTAGTTTTTTCTCTACTTGTAGATCTAAGGATAAGGCCTACAGGAACACGCCACGCCCATAAGACATCGACATTCAATTACAAGTGCACTCCTTCTGTTTGAGAGGCTTACAAGGTGTGTGCCCTCCATCTACTGCCCACTGAAACAGATGAGGAATATGACTACATCTTTGTTTTCTTTATCAAAGCATACGACAACACTTATTATTATTCTCGTCAATTCTGGGACAGATAACCAAACCATTTTTCTTCTCAAGAAACCTTAGGATATTTATGTTGTCCAATATAATAAACACAGGTGGGATTGGTAGCCAACTCTTTGCCAAGGCCCAAACTCTCCCCGCCACCAGGTTTGTTATCATTACATTGGTTTCTTACTTCTTGCACCGTTTCATACGCCATATTCATGGGTTTACCGGAAGTGCTAAGATTCACCAAATATTGTTTTATCTGGATGCTATGCTTATCTAAACTATAGTCCAGTGGTACATTCTGATATCTATGAAAGATGATTTGTATGTGATGGGGAACAGGCTGGGGAACATCCCCTCTCATAATCAAGGGGTTCATGACATGGTCAATATAAAACAAACACAATCGGCAATGACCCCCTTGATTATACTTATTCAACTGACATTACATAGAAAATATACATATATAGTTGTATAAATCTATAATTATTTACCATTGATGCCTCCAATAATCTAAGTAATAATGATTATGTCGTGTCACTGATACTAGGACAGGAAGGGTGCGTGATAATAAAGGTGGTGTCTCCTATTAAAGTGAATGTCGTGTTGATTATTACATTTTTCTGTATTGTGAGGTATCATTTGAAAATTCATAATTCCCCCTACATGTGTAGCTTCATGGGGAGAAATTGGACTAGGGAAGCTATCAATGAAAAATACTGAAACACGTGTCATGATATATTTTAAATACGGTACTTATTTTCAGAATACTCTTCATATCCACTATTTCTATAATGGAGTTATATTATGTGTGTAGTAGGGACCCCTAGTGGCAAAATTATGTCCTCAAAATGATCCTATTGGGTGATTACAATGATCAACTTGGTTCTTCAGCATTGAGTATCACCAGGACTGATCACCTTTCTACAGATCTAGGCTTTCAGTGTAAAAGTTGGGTTGATGATTGGTTGGCTGCCATTATAAGATTCATGGATGGGCAGTGAGGAAGGGTCACCCACATACAGAAGCCATTCGTCAGGAGGACGGTGGGCTCCTTCTCCTATCACTACCAGCTACCTAATCCCCACAAGATAAGCTCCCCACGGCTCTCACAAAGACTGGGATTAGTCAATCAATATCGAGTAGCACCCAAGGCCCCCACGAGCAGAGTGATTAGGGCGTGGGGTGAAGGAGAAGGGAGAGAAGATCTCCTGTTTACACATCGGTGCCATCGCTCGGCTGTTTCTACAGACCACAAAAGGGTCATTGGCACTTAGCTGAGAGAAGTCATTGTTATGCAAATTGTGTAATTTGTCACATCAAAATGGCTAATGTGGTGTAGGTGTAATGTAGACACTCCATAATTTACAGCCCCACTGCCAGAAGATCACACCCAACCATTCACCATAATCGCCACCCACCCCTCAGCCATCTTGCCAATGCATGCGTCCCAGGAGGATCTCATAGGTGGACTCCGATGTCCTCATTATAGTTCAATGCGCAGTCTCACTGTTGCCCGATAGGGGGCACTGGGAGCTTCGTTTCCGGTCACGTGGCCACAAGGGAACACGAGAGATGGCCGGGGCGAGGCAAGGCGGATTGTTGTCACCACCACATCGTTTGTCCACTATTAAAAATGCAAAATACAAACAAATCCCTGCGCGCAGCCTGTGCAGCGATCCCAACAGATGGCCGGGGACCTGACGTCGGCAACGGGTCACGTGACGCCGAGATGGCGCCAGAAATCAGAGAGGCCAGACAAAATGTCGTCTGCCCCTTTTATCGATGGCTGGGCGCGCCCCCTATCGGCGTCCTGAGCAAACCTAACGACAAGGAGCTGGAGTTGGAATAACGACGCTTCTATCGACAGCATAACGAATGGTGACGTGTTTTTGACGTCGTAACGAACGTCGCCACTCATGTCCGGACAACACACACATGATAATCTTTCATTGGCGTTTCCGGAATTAGCATCGGGCATGCGTGTCCGGGCCAGCAGATGGTGGGTGGGAAGCTGAGGCTCTGTGACTGTCAGACACGTCTGTGTATAGAGATCAAAGGTTATTAATAAAGCATGTCTATACAATCATATACATGTGCCGCTAGTATCGTGCTCCATCTGGTAGTCCAGGTATTTTGAATTCTGTCATCAAAATCACCAAATACCGAAAATCAGCCAGCAATCGGCCACTATTTTCGTCGCAGGAGGGATGCAAATCTATACATTTGTAGCTTCATGGGGAGAAATTGAACTAGGGAAGCAATCAATGAATAATACTGAAACACGTGTCATGATAATTAACCCATAGTTCACGGCATATGGTAGTTATCTTGATGCATCTTCCCTGTCCTTTTATCATTGACAGTAACAAACGCTGAAACCGGTGGCACTTCAGAATATGAGGTGCTGACATTTTAGTACCACTTCCTTGATTCCCCTTTGTCGCTGTGCCAATATAAGCTTTGGATGGAGTTTGTGGCTATTGGTGGTGGTTTTACCTCCTTTATCGCTCAGTGAGATGCCACCTAATCAGGGCGCCATACACCAAACCCCTGTGACGTCATGAGCCAAGGGTGCTCGGCGTGATTAGGGCGCCAACTACGACGTCATTCCTGGGACATTGGTGAGCGACGGCTATGCCATTGATGGTATGCCTCTTCTAGAACCGACGTTGTGTATAGAACCGCTTGAATTCAAAGAAGCCTTTGATCAGGTGTTCAAATGGCTGAAGGGATCCACTCGGCACCACTCAGAAGAATGGCAGGTGTCACGCAAGTCGACCTTACCTGCAGAACAGGGTTATCCATTGCTTTTTAAAGCATGGTTTCGGTAAAGAAAATTCGTATCTTTCCTGAGTCATTCAGTCAGTACCTTCAAGATTGAAAAGCTCATACTTATGACACGTGTACAGTTAGTATTTCCGTGTGTGGACATGTTCACGCTGCCACCACCCACATGGCCAGTATATTCCCATCATATATAGCCAGTATTGTACGATGGGGTCACGTACATCCCGTACCAACCAGATGTGTGTCTGGCTTTATAAGCCAGACACACGAGGGTTGGTACGGGATGTACGTGGCCCTAGCGTACAATACAAGCTTTATTACACGACCAGAAGACAATTTTCTACCCCTCCTACAATATTTTGTTGTTAAATCGGCGAGTTTTGATGTTAAATCGGCGAGTTTTGGTGTTAAATCGGCGAGCGGTTTGTTTACATCGGCGCCATTGCCCTAGCTGTCACGTGATCAAATGCTGCCCTCTGATTGGTCTAGAGCCCCGAAAAGCGTACCACACATAGGGGTGGTACAGAAAAGCATACCACACACCTAGGTGGTACGTTTTTCCTTCTCTGTTCTTATAGAGGATCGTACCAATAACGTTAGGTTGTGTAATAAAGATACGTATCAATCATCCGAATGAGAGATAATGTGTAAAATATGTGACGCTTGGTCAGTTTATAGTAAACTCTTTTTGTAAATGATATTCTAGCATTCAACGTCCAGCTCAAGTAATAATCACGTCTGTTCCGGTACATAGACCGAGATGGAGTATAGCTAATAGAGTGCCGCCTGCAATCTATGCAATGGGACTTTGCTGAATAGAAGCATAGAAAGGGAGAGAGAAAAAAAACAGCAGAAAGATAGAGGATGGATGGGTGGGGTGAGAATATTTGAGCTCATTTCTGTGCATGAAGGGTTCTGTGCATAATGAATCTATACTGTGCGAGCTGTGTACACATTCCGGCCGCTGTGCCATTTTCCAGGCGGAGGCTGGGATGTGCTCGGGGATAATTCCATCGGCGAACAACCACTTGAGGCCAGTCCCCCCATGCCAGGGGCCAGGGCCGGGGGCCCCACCATCTGGTGCGTGCTAGGTGGCTGTGGCCGAAAGAGGCGAGCAACAATATTAACACCGGCCAGCAAGCACTGCATCTTGATGCTATTTATCAAATCTAGGCAGTGCCGGTGCTGGAGGAGGGAGAGGCGTGCGGGAGGAGGCCTCTCCATGTCGACAATAGGCAGGATGGTGGGTGGCTGTGGGTGTGTAATGGGTGTGTTGGTTTCATTTGACGTGTGTGGCCATGCACTGACTGACTCACACTCAAACAGTCCCAACATGTAGCCCCCCCCTCCCCCTTCCAGCTTCCTGTCCCCCATACACACTACTACCACCGGCCCAGGCCCAGCTAGCACAAACAGCTGAAAATAGACGAGCGAAATCGAGAGTAGCCTGAAGAGGTAGAAAAAGCCCAATCGTGTCATTGAGTGCAAATCAGCAGCACTGTGTGGGCCTGCAGCCAGCAGCAGAGAGGACGTCAGAAACAATAGCAGTAAATGGACCTCGTCCACCACAGGGCTTCTCGCCCAGGCCACCAGGTTGCCTTTCAAGCACCTTTAATACCAATGTTATTGACTACACTATGGAACACATTGGCTTCCTGTCTAATCTCATTTGAATTAAAGTCGTCTCTGTCTTTATGTCTCTCCCTGTATCTCTCTGTCTCCCCCTACCGCCCCCCCTTCTGTTTCCTACTCTCCTTCATTCTCTATTCTCCTTCTATTCTCTACCCCCCCCCCTCCCTGCTGACTCCTAACAGTACTACCAGCAGCGTTTCATCTTGCCTCCTTGCCCAATATCCCCACACACAGCTGACAAATCTACAGGCTGCCGGCTGTGCGGCCAATGTTGTTGGGCCATCATTCACCAGATCACTGCCTACACATATCATCCTCCCAGTAGCCATACTTCATAATAATAGTCTTCTTCCAACCAGATCCAAACTCCAGGCTACCAGCAAATAGTCCCATCTCATCCAACTAAATCCACCATCACTATGACACACAAACAACCGCACATCCCTCCACACAAGCACTCACACACATCAACACCCCCTACCGACAGGGAGAGGCATGATTACTGCGCTGAGCCTGGCACCATCTGTTTGCATCCGCTTGGAATGTGGGGAAGAATTTCTCAATAGTCACTTTGATGGACAATCAATTCCTGAGCCCGCTGAGGTAACCATTCTCATCAGACCCAGGACAGCATAGCACGCGTTTTAATGCACACTTAATGCTGCACACAATTTCGCCTTATCATCCATGGTAGTGTTGGGAAGGGGTGGAATGGGGGCTACAGCCTGCAGAGGAAACCTGTAGGAAAGTACTGTATTATTACTGATAGAAAGGACTCAGTGAGCCTAGGCCTGTTAGAGCATATACTTATATATATACATGTTGTATGGATAAGTAGCATGAGTAGAGAAACAATATGATATTATATATTAACAAGTCTTCAAAGATTCTCTCATATAAAGATGGCGTGTTTTATCGTAAATATATGTGCACTAAAATCCCATCTCTAGTAGTAAATGCGACACAATTTATGCCCTAATGAAAAATAAAGGGCTCTTAGAAACTTCCCTGCCCCATCCAATGGACCTAAAATACCATAGAGGCCATGTTTGCCTAGTTCCTTCTAAGACTTCCTTCTATGTAAGCATCTCAAGTAGCAGCCATAATTACAGACATATACGGTTCTAACGAGATCCCATTAAGAGAGTGTTCCTAAAGGAAACAGAGAAAATACCTTCCTTTCATATAGAGATGTCTGAGAAACACTATGTATAATACATACAGTCAGCGACATAGTATACGTTGAGCATATACGATGACTATAGGACTGCCTTTAGCCTATAGTTTACTTGTTTATTCATGAGAATAATAAATTGCTAAGATTATGTAGAAGTATGTGTGAGTAGTAAGTCACTGAATATAGTGCTTTAGTATCCATTTCATATATCTACTTTTTTAAAGATAGAGAGCAGAACAATGTATATTCAGATAATTATGTTCAGATACACAGGATTCGGCTGTCATATTATAGCACAGATGTTACGGGCAAATTCTATAACAGCCATGCCTTCACCTTCCCTGACACTCATACGTTATATGAACACTATGCCTGTTTCTGCCCACCAGGATGCCATTACCAATTACCAGATGCAATATAGCTGTGTATATATAATGTAATATTGCAATATACGTGGTACCCCTTTCATACATGCACATATACACCTGTGTACCTCCCAGAGATTTATACACATTCACACACCTACTCCCCAGGGACTGTCATCGCTAACACTGCACCACCGCCCACATCTATATGCCTACATTTACCGACATTAACACAGTTACCTGTCCACACCAAACATCTGTATCTCTCCCCTCCACCAGGCCCCATGCCAGCCCAACATGCCAACCCCAGCTGTGGGCTCCTTAACCCTTTAGGGGCCGCATAGTACTTTAATGTGCTATCCCCACGGTTGACATGCCATCCATTATGACGACCTTCACGGAGAGTATCAACCCAGAAAGGGTCGGTGTGAGGATGGCAAGTGACACCTACGAGTCACTCGCCAGGGATGCATCCATGCATCATGACGACAATGGACAGTATGCTATAGAGAGCCAAATGTGCCCCTTAAAGGGTTAAGGCCAGTATGGCACCCCGAGTCTGCACACATCCCCAGTCATCAGCCCACTAGACTTATCCTATGCCCCGCTGAAATGCCTCATCATATTCACATCAATATAGGTGCCGTCTAGTATTGCAATAACGCCCATATATTTCATCACACTAAATTAAATAAGGTAAAGTGTCGATGGGGTCCCCCTCGCGGTAAACCGCACGAGCGGCCGGCGAGGTGTGGGTGAGTAGTATATAAAATGTTGACTTTTTGACAGGGTTAATTGGCCTTCAGGAGCGTACAAGCGTTCACTAACGCAAACAGAGCGGCGTGAGTCCCTAGCCGGTCGAGCTGCTCGTGGCCCATCCATCCCTGCTGAGAGTTGCTCGGCGGGAGCAGCTCCTCCCGACCTCCTCTAGACAGCCGCCGCCCTCTGACCCGCCGCCACTTTCTCACGGGATGGCAGGAAAGTGGGTTGGCATTTACGCGCGTTCGCCCCATTCGGCGGCAGAGTGTGGTTTACACTCTGATTAACCCCTGCTCGCCGTGTGTAGCCGTAAAGTTTGCACGCTGCATCAATGACGATGTGTGAATAGTCATGAGCAAGCCTGAGCAACTTTGAGTTATTCAAGTGCTTTTTTTCTTTTGCTGGCTTGCTGGTCCAGTGAATAATACAGGCTTATGTTATGAACTTATCATTTTAGATTTTGGTTATATGCTTTGAGTATTGTTATGTAGTATTGATCATCAACCGATTCATTTTGATTTGTTTTGCGTATGATAAGGCTGGTGGCATTTTAATGTAGCAATCATTTCTGAAAAACGTCTGGTTTGAGTATGCATGAAGAGGCCTATGCAGTATTATCAACTCCCTCTATATTATTCATAGTATTTATATAATACAGTCATTCACATGGATAACCATTACCATATATGCTAGTCATATAATGTCTTACACATGTAGAATAATTATGCAGATGAAATTATATTGCTGTATGTAAGCTAGTACTAGCATGTGCTTTATGGTTAGTGAGTAGTTATCTGTTTTCTCGAACAAAGTTCCATTGCACGCATTCTTCTCTATGGTATAGAAGGACATCCCTGCGTGTTTTAACGCGTGTCAATACTAAGGGGGTTGCAGCTTTCCCGCACTGCACCATACACATGGGCACCGGGTAAAAGCTTAGTAAACTGTAGCTTTTTTTAGAGATAACTCTAGCAGATTCTATACATAGAGCCTTCTAGCCAGAGTGTCCCTATAGGTTATGCAGGCATAGCCCTCTCCTATAAATCTCAGGTCGGAATGGGTTCCATCCCACCTCATAACCCACGTTCTATAGAGGATAATACTAAGGCACCACAGCGGCTTTGTCCACCAAATCCTTACCACCTTCCCTACTTTCCACATCTAAGCCCTCCCCTTCTCGCCAGCCATATACACCTTGCAAGGTGGACCCCACAGACAGAGGCCCCCGAGGCCTTTCGTTAAGGGATATGTAGCCCACTGTCTAAGGATTCCAAACTGCTCTAAGATTTGCTCACAGAATGTCTCCCGCGAGCTGCCCCCATACTCCATATTCACACAGGTATGGTTCATTGTTACCCGGGCTGCTTTGATCTGCTCTATCCTCTAAAGCTCTGCCGGGCTCACTGATAATAGGTAGAGAAGGGGGTTGGCCTGGTGAGGATAGATACAAGCCAGTCCGACCTCTTCTGGGGTCTCATATCACTTATTTATGTCCTTGTTACAGAACGTACGCCCGTGTTAATAGTCAAAACTTCAGTACACTCTGGGGAACATAAAAAGGCCGACTGACAGATCTATTTGGACCACCCATTGACTAAGTGAGCTCGGCTCCAGGCTTAAGAATGGACTCATTTATATGTTATGGGAGTGTAAAGCATCAACCCTGAATCATTGATAGGAATATGTAGTGAACAAAGAGATGGTAAAACAGGGTTCGGCCTGTGTTAGAAATCCAGGCCATTGGTTAGGAGCAGCTCATATAAAACTGATTGAGTGGCTGTCTTCTTGTTCACAAATACATTGAGGCTCTGCCATGGGGAAACCTTTAGAACCACATGGGCTATACATCTCAAGCTGCGATGAAGGAGGGGCAGGGAGAAGAAGGGGATATAGGGTAACCCCGGAGAGTAACCCGCCCAGAATTCGACCACCTACCCATCTATTAGCAAGAGTTAGCCACTCATGGTTTCCCGCATGAAATATGCATGTGTCATTTTGTACATTTTGTATAGAAGACTTCAAGGGATATATAGTATTTGTTACTGTCGGCAGCACTGTGGCCAGTACTCTGTACAAAGTCTCCATAGATGAAACATTATTGAACACGTGTACATATAATAAATGGCATAACAAGTAAAGTAGTACTTTAAGTTCTGCCTCGCTGCCCTGTTAGCTTTACTTCAAATTAGTTGCTTTATCAAGTACTATACAGCTGCTATACATCACTCTACATTGTTACCCCGAGTTGTACCTTACAGAACGTATACATACAATGTACCCCATTGCTGATACATTCATCCACCAGTATTGAGGGCATGTATACGACTTGTGTGAAATTTTAGACACACAAGTTTGTAGGGTTGTCATTGGAGGAATGGATGGAGATAGAGACTGATAATAAACAGAACGGATTTGACAAGACACACACTCACACACAGGCAGTACAACTGTGAGGGAGATATAGCCAGTTGGGGGTTGTATTAGACACCTTGGCAGAGATAATGGAACAATGTATAGATAACGAGACAGAATGCCATGGAACTGGGAGGACAGTGCTGGAAAGGATATGGGCAGCTTTTGTTCACAAAGTATCCCCTAATGTCCCACCTGCACCACCCCCCTCTGGAGTGACGTCCGTCACAATCAGATGCTCGTTTTGAGCTGTTCAAGTATGCAAGATTTAATCAAAACGACCACTTTTAAACGACACCATGTTCGGTTTGGGGACGTTAAAACAGGGGCTGGGTACCGGGCACCCGGCACGCAGGACAACAATGTCATCTCCGATGTCAGCTTAATTATTCTCACTCAAAATGTAAAGGGACGTCTCAAATGGGATTAGAATTCCCTCACAAAACACCGGTTCGGCCTTCTTTTGTGAACACGAAGGAAAGGAGTCCTATTGATTTTGAGGTAGAATCAGGACCAAGGAGGATTCCATAGAATTGACTGGGGAGGATAATACCGCTGGTTAAAATAGATGTGCACGAATCTATAGTACATGTATGTATAGGCATATGGTACTCCCATGTGATTACCAATGCATACTTACTATTAACCATAAATCCCATTTCTTGCAGGCCAATACATTCAAAATAACACATGGACAATGGTAAGCTAAAGTAGCACAGTCACAATTGGGAGACACAAAAACAAAGTGCATAGTTCCGTCCAATACGCCCATATTAAATGTCAAGTAAACGGGTACATAAGAAGAAAGGCGCATTTTACCCTTACTTGTCTATATAGACCTATAATGGCATGAGGCACAGGTAAGGAGGGGGGGGGGTAACATTTAGAATGCTAGTAGATGGGACAAACATCTATAAAAGTATAGAACTTCACGAGGTCACATAACTGCATGCTGACTAAGAGTAGAAAGTAGGATGGACAACTCCTAAGGCCAAAAAAAATAAAAGGTGTGTTTCAGGCAACCCTAGTTTCAAAAAAGGGCCGACCCTAGCATTTTTTTTCCGATTTTGGAGAATTCTTTCTTCTTTTTTTTTGCAAAATATTCATATTTTTTTAGAAATTTAGCAATTTTTGGGTCAGGAAGAACAGATCACATGCCTAATTAACTGTCCAGCCTCAGGAAATTGCTTATTAACAAGAATGTCCAATAATTTCATGATATTCCTAGTTATAATAAGAATCTGTGAGTCCTCTTGATGACCCGTGAGTCGATATGGCAGTCCACGACTCATTCAAAGTACCTCCAACATTTCTTTTTAAAAAAGGAAAAAAAAAAAAATCCGACCTACCTACCCTAAATTTTTGGACCATGTTGCCTGAAACACACCTTTTTTTTTTGGCCTAAGGTTGGCAGTTATACATATTGTTCTTGAAATGTAATCACATCATTTTTCTTCTATCAGTTCTGTGTAAAAGCGTGTAAAAAGTAGAAGCAATGAACAACCTATTATAACCTTCCACTACATCAATGGGTGCTTCTGACCGTTGGGTCCCAATCAAGCACTGTGACTGGGATGCAAACGGACCAAGGAGACCAGACACTGGCCGTATCCTGGTGTTCAAAAGTATATTTCTATAATGAGATGACATAACTATATTCAGTAGATACATAGTTATGCACATAAATCAGGTGGTAATGACTACTATAATAAATGTGTGTACATGTAGTAAGAATGTGGATAATGAGCTGTGTAATGGATAATGGATGTGTGTGCATCTCAGGGGGATCTTTAGGCCACTCAAAAAATGTTTCTTCTCATCACAGAGCGCGTCATGGAATAGGGTTTTGAGGAAAGATTCATTTCCTTTTGCTTATTGTTAATGAAAAACATATAGAAATGGGAAAAAATTGGCATATCTGGTAACTCTTGTACTGCGATGGTAATGCGGTAGGATAGAAATAACTTACATTTCCCCCCATTCTTCATTATCAATAAACTACTAAGATTTGAATTTTGGTCGCAAAAAGCAAATATTATCCTATACATATTAGCTATAGCCTTGCCATATTTTTCAGTCATTCGGTGATGAGAAACCTTTTTGAGTGGCCTTACAAAGAAACCCGAGAATTGATAACGTCATAATTAGAAGGCCGCTTACAGTTTGTGTCCCCTCTCATGTTCCCCTGATGTACTTGTTTACCAGAGGTATCACGCTGCTTCATCAAGTACCTCCATGGAGCATGCCAGACCCTATTCATTCCACATAATAACACGTAATAATACAGTAAAAGCTAAAAAATGAAAAGGGGCACGAAGAACTGGCTTCAGACTTCAAACAAGAGCGGGAACAGAGAGGTCACAGCTGTCACGTGACCTCCGTTTGTTGACGAGCCTCCAACACGCTCTCCTGGCGCCCTCTGACGGCCTCGCTGGTTGCCGGACGCACCTCGAAGGATTCAATTTGGCTGCGGCAACCTTCCGGCACCAGCCGCACGTGGTTTGGCGCGCTTTTTTCCAAATGTCGGCTGCTCGTTACGGAGATCGGGGCTTGACCTCGTGACCTCCTAACCCCGTGACCTCCCTGGTGAGCTGCAATTCAGTCAATCGGAAACTATATTATGAACAGTTCCTGTCAATTTAGGATAATTTACCCATGTGATGCGCCGGGTGAAACCCCTGGCTTCTCCATGCCGCTATAGTGCTGGAAGCTTGGATGTTCCAAACAACACAAGAATCTGACAACAGATCAAGATGAGAACTCTCGAGTGGACCCGAGTACCCTCGAGAGGTTTGAGAATATTATGGCGATCTACCCTGTGGTTCATGTCGTTTACATGACCATCGGTAATCGCGTTCGACTTTCCCCGGGACTGTATGCTTTAGCACAGAGGTAATGAATATTACATTTAATTGATGAAGACTGCAGTGAGCATGATGTCTTGACCCACTGACCATTTTCCATTCATTTGTGTCTGTGTATGGACGTTGACGTTTTGAAAATTCTTACATTTTGTAATATTGATGCACATCTGTTTCTTGGCGTGACAATTGTCCCAATTGTTGTAAATAGTTGTACTTGAAAACGCACTAAGTATAAGCCTAAGAACTAATTATGATGCAAAATAAAAATGTTTAAGATTCAAAATAGAATTACGTGGTACGTTGAACTTGTACTTGCAAAATGTGTTTGGCCGTTGTATTTCCAGAAATGGGATCCAAGGTATCAAGGTATCACACTAAAAGTAAGTTAGTCTTTCACCTCATGATTGTGTATTTACATGAACATAATATAGAGTGAAATGGTGGGATTGTAGACCCATTGAGATCACAGCCCCCTTGCACATACACATATGGTAAATAAAGATAAGATTCTGGTGAGCATCATGTTCCCCTAATAATACCAATTGAATCATTCCTGGTGAAAAGCGGCTAGTCCATCCTCTCTATATTCTACAAGATCCTCTAGTCCTTCTAGTGATAGTTCCTTCTTGTTGATTCAGTCATTTTCCTCAGTAATTCTTCCTCCATATACCCAATGCTGCGATCCACGTGCACCCTATACCCTTCGTGTACGGCGACCCTACTACAGATGTCCTTGTCGTCAGAGGGCGGTAAAACATCTGTGAGGGGTGCGTCATTACCATGGCACGTCACAAGGTGAGAGCAGGTTAGGTGGATCTGTGTCAGTGTGTGTATGGGAGGGTGGGTGGGGGTAGGAGGAGGTGGATCACATGGGGCTTGTTATCTCCTACCCCACCCTTCCCACCTGACACCCCCTCCACCCTAGATCCCTGCCACCACCCCTTCACACCAGCTCCACTCACCTCTACCACTGACATTGTTCTTAACTGCACCATTTTCCCATTTATCATATCTCTTTTTTCTACCAGGAATCCATTTCCTGCCATCCTGACATGTGATTCTGGTGTATTTTTTTGTTGGTTCTATTCAGCGTTTCAGCCCACCCACTTAAAAAAAGGCCTACAGAGAACCCCCAGACAACCCCCCCCCCCCCCCCGCCTACCCATCTACAGTCCCAATGCATCCGCCTCCAGTGGTCGTTCCTGGATATCCACACCCTTCTGGAGTCGCACAACGTAAACTTTCTCACGGCCTCCACGGTCCCCGGGGAGCAGGTCTGAGCAAGCGTGCGTGCCACCCGTCAGAGCAACTTACCACAAACCCTCCACCTTTTTACACATCTGTTTGACATAATGTATTATGTTTTATTTTCCTCTTTGAAGTTAAAAAAGGAACGTATCCTTGCTCAAATTGATCCTCACCATTGAACTATTGCTGTCTTAGTTTAATAGGCTGATCAATAATATTTCTGTTTATGAATGGTAAGTTATAAGAGATAGTTTCCTGTATCTAACAGTACAGATAAATAAACACCCCTGTGAAGGCGCCGCCCCATAGAGAGAGGAGAGGGGCCGCTCGTGTGGCAGTCGTCTTGACACGTGCCTCTTTCTAACACCCACTGTACAGTCAGACACTGAGTGTATTAGATTAAACCACAGACAGTTCCTGTCCATACTCCCTGTCCCAGCTAACAAAAATACGTTATTTTACGTCAAAATAACGTTTTTAACGTTATATAACGTTATGCCATGATAAGGAGCCATAGAGAAACGTTATGTAACGTTGTATAACGTTTTTTGTTTACTGGGATGATTATCCCTATACCCAGCTATAGTCATTATTCCTGACTTTGCTGTGGATGCATGTAAACAGATGGAAGCCGTACATGGACCAGGTCTAATGTGTCCATATGATCTTACAGTATTGTTCAATGAGTTTGCTTCACAATATATGTACATGTATAAACATACCAGGTAGCAATTCCATGCATACTATCCTTAATATTCTGTATGTGTGTGACCACCATCATCATTCCTTATGGACTCCTGTTTATCAACATTTTGTCTACAGTTCAAACTGCAAAGTATCCGTTTGCGCACTATGTAGAGATATTTTAGCAGAGACAGTGTGCATTTGCGTTCTTATGACCCTACACCTATTTAATTTAAGGTCACCTTGATTATATTCCATCTATCCTTATCTTGGACTGATAGCTATCGGTCAACCTGCATGTGACTGGGAGTCACAGAGCTACTCTGCTGGACAGGTATATACCAATGTGTCTATGGCTGAGCAGGTCACTGCATGCCATCTGCTCACACATAGATCACATGACATCGGCCACCGACCCTGCCTCACCTCTTGACCGCCACCCACCTCTACATGGGGAACGTTCACAAATGACTTCACTATAGCTATAGGGATGGGGGTGGGAGGAGGTGGATAGATTAAGTGACGATACATCACTCGGGTCATACATCTGTATAGGCCAATCCGTCCCAAATCGTGATATTGGGGGGAGGGTCCCCAGAAATAGGTAACGTCATTTGTGAACGTTCCCATAACTCTACATCTCCAGTCCAACTTCATTCAATTCCCAGCCTCATTCCACCTCCAGCCTCCTCCTGCACACCTCCCCTCCCGGCCCCTCTCCCACCTGCCCCAGGGCAGTAGGTGCGTTCCATCAAGTGACGAGTGAAGACAACATTGACAGCAACTATCCTCCTGCACGTGTCAACTCAATCCAGATTGTAGCCGGCTCGGGGCCGGCCTGACACTAACTAACCTGCACCCAGGCCTGTCCCACCCTGCCTTGTCAGACTAAGTTTTCTTAGGGTCGGCACCAGGTGGCTTACAGGTTCCTGATCCTACCAGGACAAAGGCCAAAGGCACATATTCCCGTCTTATCAGCGAGTAAATGGAAACATAAGTAGCCTATTCCAGAGTAATCTGAATAGATTGCCTGAGCGATGGATGTTATTATCATACATGGATTCCCCAAGAGAAGACGTATGGTGTAAGCCTCTGTCAGATAATGAGGGGCTTCTTTGTGTTCCCTGCCTTTGTTTCCATTTTTAATATCCTTTTATTGCTTCAGTCAGACCCGCCAGCATTGCCGCTACTGTGCATGTAGCATTATGTACCGGTAGCTGTTATGGTATTGTCTCCCCGGAACAGGGGCTTTGCAACTGGCAAGTTATAAAATAATATGCCTGAGGCCAAGTGGGAAGGTGAAGGCGAGGATTAGTCTGAATCGGGCCAAATATTGACTGAGACAGGTTAGCATACATGTAGTCCATCACGTAGATCCCAATTGCATCGATCAGACCAGTCGCCAATGAGGTCAATTAATATCATTTGCCCCCCCCCCCCAACAACCCTCCCGAAAAGGTAACTGCATCGTGCTACTTAGCTATAACAAAGAAGCGCAGGAAGAACCTTTTAGGGCGGGCCAGAGTCTTGGTTTGAGGGCACATGGTGAGCTATATGATTCTGTATATTATAGGTTCATGAAGGGAACCCTCAAATCATTGTGGGATGGCAGTATTGATAATATTTTTGGGGGCATGGTGGTCACACACTGAGGTAAGGAGGTACGTCAAAAGTGACCTGGCGACTGGGCTGTTTCCCAGGCGACGTGGACCTGGTACAATTATTTAAGCGACCTAGCGACTTTTGGACAAATTTGGCTATAGTAAAATGGTCTAAAAAGCGACTTTGCAACCTGGAGCCCTTAATTTCGGCGACTTTCGGGCCTGAGGAGGGGGGGAGGAGGCTCTGCACCCCCTAGGAGTGTAATCCACTACCCTTACCAACCTAGCTACACGACTCCAGGTAACAGCACTGCAGGGTAGAGATACCTGTGTCATTTTTATCATATATGCGTGCTTATATTTATATAAAGTAGAGCAAAGCTTTGATTCTTAAGAGTAATATTGTGTCAACTTGCTAATCCATGGATACACGCAAGGGGATAATACAACATTAGTGAACACACATGTTTTCGGAGCGAATCCATGTATTAAACATAATCATCTATCTTAATTCACATTCACTGATTCAGTGTTAGCCATACAGTATTAAACCTACCATACATAATGTGTTTTTCTTTTATCACTCTTCACAGACATAATACGATTCGTGTTTGATTTATTGTGGAACTCCAGCAGAGCTTCAGGTTAAATGTCAAGCACTGGCATTGATATTCCGCATCCGTCCATACTATAGGTTACGTTCGTGCTAGAGAGATATGTATGGAGCAAAGAAGTTTGCTATAGTATGGGAGGTCGTGCCCCCCACAGGGGGCAGGAGGAACCTGGCCACATGGCGAGAGCTATAACTCTCCTAGCTCCACTGTCAGGGAGTGGGAGAGAAAACCGAGAAAACGAAGAGTCCCCAGGGTCTAACCTATGGGGCCTGGGCGTACTCCATCAAACAAGGGGAGCGTGTAGTCCTGCCATCTAGCACCGCGCCGTGCCCCGATAAATCATGACGCACTACATCTAGTGCTTTGCTGGGGATAGGGTACCCTATATAGCTGCTGCGAAAAGAAAGGTATAGGGGTATATAAAGGGAGAGTGTATGAAGAAAATAAAGTTGATGATCGTACGTATAGGTGTTTTAGCAGCAATACTCGAAACTAAAAAGAGCTACAATGTTAACTATGTTAACCCTCAAAGGCGATTATGTTGGTATATTGTGTATTTTTATCATCTTATTGGCAATAATTGTTGTGACCTACCATCCTATATGTTTGGTTACCTTGCTATCAATAGGGGTTGATATAGTAAATATGAATACAGCATGATATGAAATAATGATACTACCACGGTGGGCATAATCACGAGGCATATTATGGCTGTGTGGAGATCGAGGTCATGGTTCACCAATCCGAATTACATGTGATATTTTGTATGGTATCATTCCAGTCTGCACAGCGTTTAACAGAATGACATGTGTAGATGTTTGTGGTAAACGTTTTAATCTGGAGGACAGGTGTCTCATACATATTGATAAGAGGATCGTTGAGATATGTCTCCATGACATAGAATGAGCATTGAATAGCCTTTATGTCGCTTTCGTCTCTCCTTATCACCTTTCTTATAATACCTAAATTATAATGTATTCAAATTGAATAAAGATAAAAGTTAATCTTAGGCCGACAGGGATGGTCTAACTTCCATCCTCTCTAGATGTTGGGGCAGGTTTGCCCCTGGTATAGGCAACACAGGTTACCCCAACTGCACATGCGCAGTGCCTGTTGGCGATGATGCCCTGGGGAGGGGAGGCTGGTTCAGAAAACATGAGTGAGTGGGAGGTGAAAAATAAGGAGTATCAGATTATCGTTAAGTCGACATGATAGCTGGGGAAGGCCGAGCCTGAGGGATATGTGACCCGGATGCCAAAGGAGCTTCTTGGTTGTGTAGTAAAGTGTAGATATCTTCCTGCCGGTACACTTGTAATGTATCGCATTCCAATACAATTGATAATTCAGGCATGTACATTATTCAAGTTAATTCCTATACAAAATGCAAGACCATGTAGGGAACTACTGAAAATGTTATTGAGTTTATATTTAGCATGATAATATAAGAGGTTATGAATGCTAGTTTATCAAGGATGAGCACTTCCAAATTTAAACCATCATAGTTGGTGGATCAATATAATTGAGTGGATGATATACATAATAACAGCCAAATTGCCCGCGGACTTGGCAGTATCGACAAGGCAACCAGCATCAAATGCACCTATTTACATCAGTGGTTGATTTATAGATGATCTTGGCCAAGTACTAGTACATTCTGGTTATGCAAACAAGACATATACAGCTCATGGCATAGGATGAAGAACAACAACATGATATCCCATACAGCGACTGTTAAATATAATGGACCTAGCATTTTGGCCATTTCCCACATTATAAAGAATTTTATGTCCCTATGCAGAAGTACTTCCTCCATCTAGTATATAATTACCAAGAGCACGTGCTGGCAACAAAATGTGACTTGCAGATGTGTTTTTCCCAGCATTCCTGCCTCCAACAAACAAGAGCAAGTGCACAAGTTATGGCACACACTGGGCTGTTTCATGGTGTTCGAGAGAAATTGCATACTAGAGAATAGTGTCTTGGCACGCACTCTTTTCACACGCTGTTCTGTCACTGCTTAAGTAGGCTCTGATTTCACAATGAGTCTTACCTATATGCTGCATGCCTTTGTGGCTGGGTGTATGTTACATGCTTTGTTAGGTAAACGGCTGCAAAAGCAAATAATTAATTGTCCATCCCATATTCTGAACATGTTCCTCAACACCTGATATTGAAGGGTTGAATTGCACATTGCAAACTGATTTGAAATAGTGAGCAGTTGTCAGTGGAAGGTATCTAGTTTCTTTTCACCTCACTTTTTGAGTCTCACTTCATGTTTAGTTACCACTCAGTGGCAACTGATGAGCATATCGGAAACACTGCTCTTTTGCCACGGTCTAAAATTTCAAGGGACATCAGGCCAGACCTCACTTCTCAAGTCTCCTATTTCAGTATCCTAGTGAGGTCAGTAGTGAGGAAGTTGTAGTAGAGGCTAGGGTGTGAGACTTTGGTTACCCCCCCCCCCCCGCCCCGTGAGGTGGCTACCTTGCTGGTGGCGGGGATGGAGGGGACGGGCTGATGGATGATGGCGGGGGTCAGAGGTGGGCGCTGAGATCGTCGAGCTCGGCCGGCCGACATTCCCGGTGTCATTCAGCGCAGTCCACTTACCGCCGCATCCCAACGCTATAGAGATAGCACACAGACAAACAGCGAATTTTGGGGCCCGCCCCGCCGCCCCCCGATCCATCATACAGGGCAGGGTGGGGTGTGCTGGTGTGTTGACTGGTTCGTCCCGCGGCGCGCCGCCCGTCGATACATCCCGCTCTCGCAGTCACGTGATTGATGAGTTCCATCTTTAGGCCCCATCCCCTGCTATGCCCGCTCCCTGCGGGTTTTTCTTCTTTTATACATACAGAATCTAGTTTTTCAAAATTGGTCTATTGAGTGGTGGTCGCGCCCTTTGCACGCCTGCCCAGCGCGTCGGACATTGGAGGGGACTGGGGCGGGAGAGCAGGGGTGAGACGAGAGCGCGCTGCACTGCGTCGACTCACTGACTGAGTGGCCGATGCTCGACGATGCTCGACGATAGCCGGATGTATACGTGCCCTATGCCGCCCCCGCGTCGACGCCGACACTACCCTGACGTCAGCCGACCGTGCATCCCTGTCGGACCGGAAGACGAATGGCGGTGTCGGAGCGGCGCTGGGTAGAACACGGACGTCTAGGTTAGACCCCTTCTACTCTCAACCCGGCGTCCAGTCTGCCTCATTGACGCCCCCCAACAGTCGTATTCCGGACACGTGGCCGCTAGTGCTTCCTGCTGTGGTTCAAAAGCAAAGACGGACGTCTGCTGTGAGGGGTAGGGGGGGGGGGGGGGAGGAGGGGTTGTCTGCTGGTGGGTGGGTGTGGGAGGGGAGGGGGGTAACACCTCGGACATGTAGCAGGAGAAAGGTGGAATTGGGGGTGGGCGGGAGAACGGAAAGAGGCGGGGTCGGGTGGCGGGTAGTTACTTTAAGCCTCCCGTGTGAAGAATAGAGATAATGATTTGCTGTTCCATTGGACCACTCCAACTGTGAACTTCAGCGCCGCCAGCAACGGCCAACCATTGCCACCGATGGAGTATTCACGCTGAAACATTCAAAATGCATTAAAGTAAATTCCATCCCTCTGCAAATAATGCAGGAGGGCTTTTCATGTTTGTTTTCCCTACAAGATCGGAATCTGCCGCCTCTTTTATGACTCTCTTTTTGCTTCCATCGATTTCTGTTTCTTCAGTTTCTCTCATCTTGTCACTGGTTATTGTTCAAAGTCATTCGGCCCCCATCCCCTCCTCGCTTGCACTTGATCCTCGCTGTTTCCCGCCGTCTCCAGCTCCGGCACGTTTAACAGCATATGGCTTTTTGTTGCTACCCATACTTCTCCATAGATGATTCGTATCCCGCTGGTTCCACAATACTACAATAAGCTTTAGTCCTTCCTAATAGAGCAACATCCTGGTTTGACAATATATGAAGCTCAACGTCAACAGAGCTCTTCTCAGCTGAATTTATAAATCGGCCGAATAGACTCCTGTTGATTTGAACGCCAAAGGTACACAGAGAAAAAAGTGAGAGTCAGCTCACCTCAGTCAGGCATGTGTCGCCAAAAGCACCTTCAGGTGTGAGGCTCACTTTCACTGTGAAAAGGGTCCAGCCTTGCTTGACTTCCATGCTAATTTGAGTTCTGGATTGACCGATTTTCTCTGCAAATAGAGTCAAACAATACCTGAGTCATTGACGTAAAACTCATCATCGTAAAAGCCCGCGTAAAAGTCAGGTTATATGCTGTACTCGCTGACCCTGGTCACAGCTAAGGTCCGGCACTAGCTGTAACAAGGGTCAAACAGTATCTGACTCTGGTCTCAGAGAGAAAGAGAGTTTCATTGAAAATGTTTTTTTAAGTATTCCCAAATGCACGATTTTCATGATGCGCGTGGTGATGAGAAACAACTTTTTTTTGAGTGGCCTAAGGAGTAACCTCCTGCAGTGTACATTGACCTGCGACATAAGGAGTCATAAGAGCAGGTTGGGATTGTTGCCTGAATATATATATATGGAGCTAACAGCCTGGAGCCATCCTATAGTATACCTGCTATAGACCCAGTGGCCTTGTGTATCCATTTCTCAACTATGCATACATGTGTGCTATACCTCTCTGACGCAGCAAACAGCTCTTCATATCATTCCATGATAATCTTCAAGTGTGCTGCCGTTCAGGCAATGGTATTCAGATGAGATTTGGTTGAAACATGCACATTCAATTCCCGTTGAATAATTAAACTGATTTATGAATAGATCTTGTGATAAGCGGTCTAGGTTGTAGGTATAAACACCTGAGCAGTAGAATATACTGTAGTTTTATCGTATATACTATGGTATCAGTGTAGAATTTGCTGTTGGTTTACAGTATAGAGGGAGGTATGTTTGGGTTCACTATTTACAGTGTGGTATGATATAAATCGGTAATCCTTGAAATAAGGTCTCCTTTGTCTTAGCCCCCCCCCCCATCCCTATTGCTTCCATTGCCTCGATCCCTTTAATCCTCTCTACAAGAAACCCCCTTTACAAGGTCCCATTTGCATTAAACAAGTAACTGTGATTAAATCAGGAAATAGCCGTGAATCAGAAACATCAACAATGCCCAATGTATGAAAGAGGCTGCGCCCGAGGGTGCAACTCGCCACTGTTTGCCACCCAATCATGGGAATCCACATGAAGCTAATGTATTATGTTGCAGGCTACGCTGTTAAGCTACGAAGTAGGTGTAGCTGAATAACAAAAGCTATTGTAGTTTCATAGTATACTACAGCATTAGTGTACGTACAAGTATTCATTTCTGGGCTCACTATTTACAGTGCAGGCATGCCACACATACCACACAAAACCCAAGGAAATGATATCAAAGTAATTTAACTTATAAGGTAAACTAATACTCTATGGCTACTGCCTCTTTCTATGCAGGGACCATGTAAATTAATAACTACGTGTGTCAGCCTCAAGTATGTCACACCTATTTATCCAGATTGATGAATTTAAGGTATTAATTTCAAAATTCCTAGAACTAAATAAGCCCAAGACAAATCCCCCAGGTGAGCTCCTGTTTCGTCTGCCCATATCGATACATGTATAGTCATAAAAGAATTTAGGCCCCTCTTGGAGGGGATCAAAAAGATTCCACCTGTTTTGAGCGAAAAGGCGTTACTATGCTACAAAGGGGCACATATATAGGTATAATACCCCACCAGCTCCTCGACGCTCCTATCTCTGAGAGAGTGGGTGGTGTGGCCGTGCAGGCTACCCAAGTTACTGCCACTCTCAGATACAAATCGGACCTTTTTCAAAGTGCAACACTTTGAGCGGCGGTAGATTTATTGCGCACGCTGGTCGGCCTTGGGGGCCGGATTAAAACGACGTCGGAAGAAAGCCTAACGGATTATCGGCGCGCTAGATGCGGACCGGCCTATCTCGGCGCACGCAGCATCCGCCAGGCAGGAAATTGGCATGTTCTCCATGCTTTTTTTTTTATTCCCCCTCCCTCTCTCAACGTCTTCTTCTTTGGCTTTTCAGAGGGGAATTGTTTGTGTATGAAAAGACAAAAATCGATGCGGCGTAGGGCATAGAGAAGCATGGCGGTGAATGAAGAGCTCTGAGCGCCCAACTGGCTTTACATTAGGGCGTCCCGGGCGGCCAGCCCGAGCTCCGCTTTGGGTTTCCATGCGATTGCTCATTGAATTCGCATGTCAATCCGCCAGGCCCTTGGGGACCGTTTCTGGTGGGGTGGGTGGGAGGGTGGGCGCCGTATCTGAGATGCCGACCCGTATAATAAAGCACCTGTACCCGAACGCCACGTGCCCGCTGAACTGGCCGACCACACAATAGACTGCAGGCCCAGGAGCCCCCTCAGATGGGACAGGCTCCTCCAATGCCTCTTTGCAGGGCATTATGCTCGTTATCCACCAATCACTGGCATTAAAGATGTGCAGGGAATGGCTAGCCACCCCCATCCCCTTCTCCTAGACCTCCTTATGTTGTCCTCAATCTGCAAGTTAATCCATATCTGCACTTGGTTTCTTATCCCCAGATTCTCCCCACCTGGTGAAGGGAGTGCGCTTATAGATATCGTGTCGGTGAGCTCCTGCGCTTAGCATTTTGAGTAAAATTTCCAGCATGTTTCTTTCTTGTATTTCTTTCATGGAAAACATGCATGTTGAATTTCATCAGGTTTTTTTTACACCGGTTCAAGCCTTGTCTAGCTGGTCAGGGAACGTTAACAAATTACATCACCTGCTAGGGGTTGGGTTTAGTGACTAAACGTGACATGGGGGTGCACTCAAAAAATAAACTCGTCTGCAGACTCTTCTAAGTGACAAGAGAGTGGGTCCTCTAGCTGTAGTTGTCAGTTAGAAGATACACTTGGCATGTGCCAGCCCAAAACCTGACTCATGCCAGCCCAAGACTCGTCAACCAGGGCCTGATTCAGGATTCCCCCTGTAGGTGGCATCAGTATAACTTGCATTCTGTATGAAGTGTGGGAATGAATTGCATACTTTCTATGTTGATTTTAATCATATTTATGTAAATACACATTCGTGTTATGTAGAATCTTGAGAGCTATCTATTGGGGATGCTAGAAAAGGTAAAGCATTCAATGTTTTGATATGATTGAGACAAAACAAATATGTGTAGGGCACAGACACCTCTTTTGTGGTTATTTCTATGGTACAATATCTGCAAGGAAACTCCCATTGGTATGACATCCACATGTGTGTTAACAGTCTGTTACTAAAGGGTAGAAATACTCTCAATATAGACTTGGGGATATGGCAGGAATTCCCCTAACCTACATACCTCTATGTTTGTATGAATTAGCTATAACAAACCTCAGAAATAGAGATAGACATGGACAACAATTATGCCTAGGCTCAGAACCCAGTTAGCTCCACCTGCAGTGAAGTAGAGGTTATAGTGCACAGGTTAACCCTCTAAGGGCTGCATAGTGCTTTAAGGTGCTATGCTCTATGTGATCATAATACATGAACTAATGATTAATATACTCGCCTAACTATTGATTCATTTAATTCCAAAGGTGCATGAATGCAGGCTTGGCGAATAGACTCACAGGGCTACATTCATGCATCATGCTGACAAAAGGATTCAAGCACATTTAAAGCAGTTTGCAGCCAATAAAGGGTTAACTTTTCTGGGGTTGTGAATTTGACGACCTTAGACTTGTCACTTGGAGTGGGCCACTGCCTGGGCTAACATTGTCAGTTAGATGAGCCTAGTGTTGTCTTGTGGGATGGTAACTTGGTAGGTCCTCAGAAAGACAACCTTTAACTCGTTTATTTTATGACCGTCACTTAGAATACCCAAAAGTCTTCCTACAAGACGACTATTTGACAACCTTAGACACTTTGATTTTATCAGTGTGGGAGGGGGTGGGGGGTTGTCAAGGTCTGTGTGACATCAATTTTTCAAGTCAAGACATATTTATGAATAAAAACAAAAGTATAACCGTGTCCCTCACACTGGTGGAGATAACGGGACTCAAACCCAGGGCCTCCCACTCTGAAATGGGTGCTCTACCACTGAGCTAGATCTCCTATCACATCAGATAGACCGTGTCTCACATTACTGGATCGGTATGGTACAGTGGGGAGCAGGGTTACCCTAGTGATACCCCCTTGTGGGTTTATCACTAAGGTGCGAGTAATCCGAGCTCCTACAGAGTATAGATTAAAATGAAATGACTAATTTATAGGCTGACGGACTGTCCTGAAAATGGCCCAGAAAATGGTGACGTCATTTGTGGTTCCCACATCCTCCAGCTGTATCATTTTATACACACTAGACATACACACCTCTTTCCACTATGGTCATTGCCTTCAGCACTACACAGTGAAGTACTGGAATGCAGTTTAAAAAATGGGTCAAGTATCCCTTCTCTTTTATAGATAACTCTAACGGTTACAAACACTGTTTTAAGAATTAGAGAGAATTAATCAGTGGCATAGAGTGAAAGATGAATGGCCTTACGGATGGATCAATGCTAACAGTGGGTGGATAAAGGTTGCAATGGGTGGTGAATCTAGATGAATGGATTTAGATAATCCTCTTATAGGCACTGCCCACATCATAATTCATATGGCAGGTAATCCCTAAATACATTGCAACACACCATCCAGCAACCCCAACTGACACTCAAAAATATTTCTACTAAGGTGGAAGGCGTTGTTTTACATATAGAAGAATGTGTGATCAATTTGAGCAAAATGTATAGGCTGCTGGTTTGGTAGTACAAATGTATATGTTTAGAAGTCATTAAACTTGCATTTACTTACTACCCACCTACATTTATTTTACTGAATGACAAATGACTGGTTTCTGCTATAATACACAGCAGAATGAGGCATTTTAAGATACTATCATTTTATACTTAGGTCCATTAATGTTATGATTATCAAATAAATTACGAGAAGATTAGGATGATTTACCATGGCAATAAGGCTTAAATTAAAAGTGTGTATTCATTTCCATCATCGGCAGAATTGCTTGACTCTGAGCACTCCATTGGGATTGCAATCCTTATCAACACTGTGTTTTATTTTAACTGAGGCAATGTCCTTTCATTAGCTCCTCGGCCACACCTATGCACACCCCTCCCACCCAGTGGGCACACAATTCAGTTTAATGTTGAATCAATAGTGAATCAACATTGTCAACCCTTTATTAATGTTGATTCCATGTTCTGTGCCCACTGGGCATGGGTTTCCCCTGGATGCAAGGATTATATCTCAATATGACATGCATGCTTCTTGCTGGATGTGCAACCTATATCCTGTCTCCATTCTGCATGTTCAACCCACAAGGCAGCTCTTGCTTGTGTGCTCCTGTACTTGACATGTTGAGTAAAATTGTGCACATTTTCCTCTCATGTTTTTGTCATAGAAAAGATGCAAGTTGAATTTTATCCGTTTGCACTTCTGACATAACATTAATGCAATCCTTGTACATGTATAATCGGTCACTGTATTGAGGTCCATAATACCGGTATGTAGCAATTATACATACACCCCACACAGACAAACTACCTTCCATTATGGACATTGTCTTCATCGCTACACAGTGAGACTACGCTACACAGTGAGACTAATTTTGATACAAATACTGAAATGCTATTAAGAATATGGGTTGGGTATCCCTTCTCTGTACAGATAACTCGATTGTTTGTCCTGTTTTAAGAAGTTGAGAGAATTAATCAGTAGAATTCCGTACCGTAGAAAGGAAGATGAATGGCCCTACGAATGGATCAAAGCAACAGTGGGTGGAGAAAGGTTGGGTGGAGAATCTAGATGAATGGATTTAGATAATCTGCTTAGACACCAACACTACCCACATCATAATTCATATGGCAGGTAATCCCTAAATACATTGCAACACATCATGCAACAACTCCAACCCGAAAATGAAAATAATAAACATTGTATCTCCTGAGGAAATGTAGGATGCTAGTTTAGTGATATATATCAGGACTCATGAAACCTGCAGCAATTTCTCTTACTCCCAATTTACATCTATTGCACTTAATGACAAATGCCCGGCTTCTGATATACAGTAGATTGAGGTATTTAAAATGTTATTATTCTATACCTAGGTCTGTTAAGCTGATGATTATCAAATAATTTACGAGAAGATTAGGACGATTTACCATGGGATTAAGGCTTAGATTAAAAGTGTGTATTCATTTCCATCATTGGCTCTGAGCCCTCCATGGGGATTGCAACCCCCATCAACACTGTGTCCTATTTTAACTGTGGAGATGTCCTTTCATTAGCTCCTCGGCCACATACACAACCCTCCCATGGGTCTCCCCTGCCACGCGCTTGTCACACAATTATATCTACTGGTGAGGCCACATGTACCCGTCTATGTTGATTGTTATGGCTAAAGCAGCCTTTTGAACTGTCCTGTTCTCTACAACAGTCTGAATTATCCAAAGGCTGCTCTTTTCATCCCCCCTCCTTCCCATTCTCGAAATCTGGATCCGCCACTGCTGTACCCTGTTTTCCAAAATGTTTAAGTGACAATATGTATCACTCTCTTTTAATTATCATACCACAATTGGCTGGAGGGACAAAGGAAAACGGTGGTGTATATTGTGTACAAACCAATCAATAGTGGTATAAGTTAGATATAGAACAGCTCCCTACCTGGGATATCTAGTTGTCTGCACCCACCATGCAGTCTTTTGTCTCACTCATGGACCCTCTTAAAGTTTCTATGACCAATAACAAAAATATTGTTGTGAACTTGGGATTAGTGTAGCTCAGACTATGCACAGACTGTGAAGGGCTGGCACCAAGTTTTGGAGATAAGCGACTGTGGCCTGAAACTCTACCAAGAGAGTACCAGCGAGAAGAAGGCAAGGACCGGTCGATCGACTGGCTATGAAAAACAATGATTGATGATCGCGCTTTAGTGCTATCCTATCACAGCGTTCGTTCGGCATGAATTGATACCAGCTATTGGTTCATACTGGTCTGGGGTGTTTGAGAAAATCGAAGTTAACCCTGGCAGACTAGAGCATAAAATCCTCTGTACTCTTAGAATGACACTGCTGGGGTGGACCTAGAGCCTACTTGGTGACCCGGGAGAGTGTATTTGGTGCCAGACCCTAAATTAGGAAGCAGACCGTGCACGAAGCAGGCTGTTAGCATTACAAATTGCTTCAAACCGACACTCTCAGGTTATCTATCAATACTGCATGAGCAGCTCGTGAATGCTTGCATGGAGCATCTCTAGAGCTCAACCTCTTACCCTACCCTCTTACATCTAATAGGACCATTACATTATAAGGATGATTGGTGTCCATGTGCTGTTAGGCAAGTGGCCCAATTATGGCTCATCAGCATGGTTAGCTGCACAGCACGGGAGGAGAGGGAGGTGGTGGGCTGTCACGGGTGGTGTCAGAACTGGGCCGTGGCCACTCACCAAAGTGGGCTTTGTCGCAGGACCAAAATGGGCTTTGTCGCAGGACCAAAGTGGGCTTTGTCGCAGGAGACCTCACTTTGTAGGGAGTGGGGAGGGGGGACGTAAACGATGCTCGGTGTGGATCAGGTCACCCGTTTGTTGCAGTTACAGTAAAAATCGCCGGTATCAACAGTTGCCCATCGCTGTATAGATACTATACACTGATTTCAGTATATAACTGGAGGTAACCGTGGGTCTACCCTTCACGTTGGACTTGCTCCTCATGATACATACGTTAAATATTAGTAGGTTCTAGATATACAGAGTGAGGGAGGATGGGAAATCTCATGCTGTAAATTACATCGTTTTAGCTATTCCCAGTTCAACATAAGCCTTTCACTTTTAATGACACAGCATAGGAGCAAACCAGTATGAAATCAAAGAACATGATAAATAACCATTACTATGACACAGCACCTATTTGTGATAGATTTCTCTGTTTTCGGTTGTCACGGCAGCGAGCCAATGAGTCAGTCGGTGGGCTATAGTCCACGTGAAGCTGGATTCAATGAGTGCGAATCGAGCCGTAAAGTAGCCTGGGGCTGACCACGCCCAGGGTGGGGCCCTCGGCGTCTCCCCTGATCCCTGCCCGCCCGCCCGACCCATCTATCTCGACAAAGCAGGGTCGTCCGGGTCGTCGGGGTCGCGGGCCACGCATACCTCATAAAGTAGTTCGAACCAATAATAACGGAGGATTTTCCCAGGCCCTCAGTGGCTGGCCTCAAACGCACCCATTCTCCTCCTGTGTTCCCACTTGGAAACCGGCCTATGATGCCCACTGTGGGGCCGCACGTGGGCGCTCCGGGCAGCACTATAGAGTACGCGGTCTCAAAATGAAGCTGGGAACATTAGGCTCAGAATGTGTGTTTCCTCCACGGTGAGCGCCCCTAACCCCCTCCATGCCATGCACACGCCTGACCTGCCACTCCCACCTCTAGGCTCTATACACCCCCCCCCCCCCAACTGCCGACCCCACCGGTCACTGATGGCACCAGGCCGGGTATGACCCCCAATGTCACCCCCAGAGGTCACGGCGCCCAGGAGTAGGTCATCCTCAGGTTGCTCCTCCAGGGTGCCACTTTCCATGTGGTGCATAACGACTCACAGACAGACTCCCTCGTGATACAGCTTTAGCATCCTATTTCGACTTTCCCCGCTTAATGCATTCAGCATAGTATACAGTCTCCCTTAGGGGCTAGATGGTCCATAAGAGGTACCCTTGTGGAAAAGAGCGAATGTACGCTATGTAGTGTTCTCTCTCTCAATCCATACAGGTATAGCCATGCCTTCCCAAAGAGTGAGTTCAAAGACATTGGCAAAAGCAACCTTTAACTTACAGGCGATCAAGCAGCCTTCGGGGTACACCTTGGGAGTACAGTTACTTTGACTGCATCAGGAAAGGCCTTAGTACATAGTGTGCTGGTGTGAAGGACGGTGTATACGCCTTACAACCTTGTAATTTGTGATCTATATACAATCTTTTCAAGGGCATTAAGGCGATTTCTACCTTTTGAAGAAATAAGATTGTATCGTACATATAATACTGAGATGGCAATTTATTAAGGAATAGGAGGAGTATCTATCTTAAATATAGATATACACATTATTGCCTTGTTTGTGTTTTTCCTATGCAGGGAAAGCTTACATCGACCCATTTCAGGAGATAGGATTCAACATGGATCACATCAGAGTGCTCTTCCCTTTAGTTCTTCATCATGGCACAGGGAATCCTGTTACAAAGGAATCCAGTTATACTATCAGGGGGGTGCCAAATTAGGTCAGGCGAGGTTACCGAATTAGGTCACTCAATATCGGTGTACCCTGAAGACACATACCAATATCAGTATTATCTACAGAGAAGATGAGAGGTGGGATTTGAAAGGATACTGATACCTACGGTGGCCGTCAAGGCTCACCCCCAAAAAATATATCACTATTTTATATGATTTTTTTTTCACTTTTCTGGGCCGTTAAAGCAATTTCTCAAAATAGTGATTTTTTTTTTTTGGTCAATATTGGCCGAGGAGGCTCACCAAAAATTTAATTTGCTCTCAACCCTTTGTAGCCTATCACTCTCCAAGCACATTCTGCTATCAGCATATGAGACAAGACTTCTGATTGGTCCTTATCATTGGGTACTTGAAGTAGGGCAAAGTAATACTTGAAGTAGGGATTTCTCTGCTGGCTCAACTCGCTCCATAGACCTATAAGGGAATGAAGGTTGTTGTGTTTCTATGTTGAAATAACCTTTCTGGCCTAGGGCTGACCAAGAACTGGCGTGGCCGAATGGCTAAGGCTTTCGTCCATTGTGCCAGGGGTCTGTAGATCGAATCTCGACCAGGGTGAACGTTTTTCGCGGTGACGTTTTTCGTCATGACAATGTTTTTCCAGATAACAGATCTGAATCGAACAGTAAGGCTAGATTATGTACGAGGAACCAGCGAATTGTCACCCGTCACGGGGCTTCAGTGGTGGGGGTGCAGAGGGGTCCCCCCTCAGGTCGGAAAGTCGCTGAAATTAAAGGTCCCAGGTCACAAAGTCGTGGGTCCAGATGGGTCAAAGGCGACCTGGCGACCTGGGCTGTTTTCCAGGCGACCTGGCGACCTGGTGCAATAATTTAAGTGACCTGGCGACTTTTGGAAAAATTTGGCTTTAGTAAAGATGGTCTAAAAAGGCGACTTTGCGACCTGTAGGGGCCTACCCCTTAATTTCGGCGACTTTCCGACCTGAGGGGGGGCCCTCTGCACCCCCAAAGTCGCTTTTTTAGACCATTTTTGCTATAAACATATTTTTCCAAAAGTCGCCAGGTTAAATCATTGTAGGCCTACCAGGTCGCCAAGTCGCCTGTAAAACAGCCTAGGTGGCCAGGTCGCTTTTATGGGTACGGACCACTAAATTCGACATGGCGACATGGCCGTTTTTGGGGCCTAGTGACATGCGACATGAGGAATATTGAAGATAGTGACATGGGACATGGGCATTTCTTAAAATCGACAGGGTGACATGGCTATTTCTTAAAATCGACAGGGCGACATGGGGATTTCTTAAAATCGACATGGGAAATGCGGACCCCCCATCCAGACCCCCGCTTTTACCCTCTGGAGCCACAGTGGTCATAGTGGGGGCGATGTGGATTCTCACAGATTTGTTGGGAAGGGATGTATTTGTCCCTTCTTACCCCAAGATTGCAATGCATCCGTCCACCCCCCCCCCCCTTTGCTTTAGTCGTTGTTGAAATAGACAACCACGTAGCCTCGTAGGCCTACTGTAAGCTACTGTAGGCCTATAGGCCTAGATTGTAGTAGGCCCTACATTTGGGTAATTCCGCTCATCTGTTTTCACACCCAAAAGTGTGAAAACAGGGTGCTTCACCCCAAATGCTCTCACACCTGTATGGTAAGTAACAGCACTAAATTTACACTATTGTTAAACAACATACAAAGCTACCCTGTAACACTCATCCACTCATTTTATTTTTATTTTATATATTATTTTTTAAACAGGTGAGCGATATAACAACATGCCTGAGCGATATAAGCTGTATGGGAATTAGTATAGAAACTGCTGATTTAGCAAGTATTAAAAATACCAATTATTAGGTGATTTTATTCATCTCTGGCTCCTGACATAGGCCTACATGTATAGCACAGGTACATGAAATGCATCAAAATCATACTTAACCCTTTCCCTGCTGGCCTTGAAATATGTCATTTGGGACTTAACCACCGGCCCTATGCCATGGGAATATGCAACTCTGCAAGTATGTGCTCCCTGGGATAGTGGCTAAGGAGTGAAATAATTTCTATTGGAGACAGAATTTACACCTTTTTGACAAGGGGAAGTAGTATTAATGTTAAATATTTTTGGATTGATTCAAAAATTATTATTCTTTGTTTCATAGCAGGAGCTGTAATTTAGTGGTATTGATGGCCTAGGGTATCAATGTTGCTGCCCTATGGCAGCAGCGGTTTTTCAAGGGTATTTTAGATGCTGCCCAGAGGCAGCAGCGGCCCTTAAAGGGTTAATATAATGTGGCTAACTAAAAAAAACAAATTGAAAAACAAATTGAAAAAAAGGTGCCTTTTAGGGGGGTGCGCGATATTACCCAATGCGCGATATTACCCACATTTACCCTATGCATAGGCCTAGGGCTACCAATTGTAAAATACCAAGGGAGATAACAATTTAGAAATAGATATAGGCCTAGACCTATAGAGAGAATGTAGTATTTTTTCTATCGTTTGTAGTAGCCAACCACAATGCAAATTGTTATTTTCTTGTTCATAGTGTCTACTAAACACAATAGGCTAGGCCTAGGTACCCGGTATCAAAGCCATAAGCCATAAGGTGGGGACCCCTCTGCACACCCCTAGCATAGGCCTAGGCTTACAAAAATTACCGTAGGCCTATCTCTTCTGTTCATGTGTCTGCTATGGGGGATAATTTATCTTTTTTGAAATGTCAGGGTAGGTTGGGGGAGGGGGGAGAGCTGCTGGGCTTTGTATGCCTATAGATGGCACGTGACATTAGGCCTAGAAATACCTGCCTGGTAGTGGTACTACATAAAACCCTTATTACCAAAAAAAGGCCAGAGCTATAGGCCAAATACACCTTGGCCTGAATGGAACGGGGTTAAGCCTACATTGACAATTAGGCCTAAAGGGCGATAGAGGGGGTTATAGGGGTGGAGGGGGAAGGGCATGCAGAAATTTGAATAGGCCCTAGGCCTATTCACCATCCCCCATTAGCTATGGGCGGTTTTAGGAGGGGATGCAGTGAACACAAAAGTGCCAAAAAGTATCACGCCGGACCGTGATGGATCGCAATATCAGTAGGCTAATCTTTTTAAATCTTTATTCCCAAAAGGCGCGCCCCCTATTTTTCTGTACATTTTAATTTAGATGGTCCAACACCCCCAGTGCTGTAGGTATTACAGCGCCCCACCCCCCCCTTTCCGAAATTCCTTGATCCGCCACTGGACCGTGCTAGTAGGCCTAGGCCTATACTGGTAACAAAGAGGCTGAGCGGTCACCCTATACCAAGGGATGACCAGACAAGTCGGTGATACATTGTACCTACAAGATAGGATAGTAACTTAATTTGTACCGGGTGCACCGGGAACCCTATTCCCACCCTATTGGGGGTGCAGAGGGGTCCCCCCCGGAGGTCAGAAAGTCGCCGAAATGAAGGCCCCCAGGTCGCAAGGTCGTTTTTTTAGACCCTTTATCCTATATACAATTTTGGGCAAAAGTCGCCAGGTCGCTTTTATTATTGTATCAGGTCGCCAGGTCGCCTGGAAAACATCCCAGGTCGGCTACTTTGTCATATCGTATTGGTGTAAGACCCTTCAACTCACCCCCACCAAACAGCTACTGGTGACGTGGCCGAATGGCTAAGGCGCTCTCCCTACATGTAGCAGGTCTGTGGGTCGATTCCCGTCCTGGGCACCGTTTTTCGCAATGACGTTTTTCATAATGACGAAATTTTTCGTGTCACAATGAATCAAATTATACTTCATTTTAAAGTTATCCGATGACAAATGTATTGAAATTGTATTCATTAGGTATTAGATAAGAGATCTGAATCGAGCAGTAAGACTAGATTAGAAGAAATAACAGGATATTCACACAGGAACCGGTGGACTATTTCATTACCATGCCTGCTGACTGTGTCCTGTTTCTCTGCAACCAATAGGAAGCCTCGTTTCATCCCCCAAAACAAGATGTGCTTGGAGAGTATGTAGTTCCGGCGGTGTATGAATACACAGGGTTGACAGCAGATTGGTGAGCCTCCTCGGCCAATGTTGACAGTTGACAGCAATATTTTAAATGTTTTTTGGGGGTTGACAGCAAAAAAAAAAAAAAACATTTTAGAGAAATGACTTGAACGGCCCAGAAAAGTGAGAAAAAAAAATTGGTTCCAAATAGAAATATTTTTTTGGGGTGAGCCGTGACGGCCACCGTAGATACCGGAGAAAATCGCCATTTTTAAGCAAAGTACATTTTCTTGTTTAATCACTGATCCTTATTAATTCCCCATAGATTTTGAATTCATGAGCCATGATACTCTTGTGTCTCCTTTGGGCCAAATCTATTTAGGGACAAGCCTTTCACAAACCCACTCCCCTGCACTCCCCCCCCCCATGAGCAATACACCAGCGCACCGTGGAGGAAGGAAACACCCGGCAGGTAGCGGGTAATAAAAATAAAAGTCTGACAGCGTCCCCTAGGGATAGTCACTGCATCCCACGCAACATACAAAAAAAGCGGTAAAAAGCTAGCTGGCACCTAGAAGCCTTTTATAATGTACACCTGTCAGACTAGACCTAGCTACCCCAAGTAGCATTGTGCAGCCCTGAAAATGAGCCACTTTTTCCCTGTGAACCTTCCTTGGATATCTCCGGGAGGCATTAATGGGACATGGCTGTCTTTGGGAGGGCTATTACATATTCTATCAATGTGATGGGATGTCATTTTCTTTTTACAGTACTCCAAAGCCTCTGCGATATTTCTTTATCCTTGACTTAGATTCTCGGATATCGTGTGTATAGGAGACCACCAATGAGGGGTGGCTTTAGGACTGTATTACTATTAGCCACCAGTCGTACTTCAATTCCCTCCCACCTCCTGTGAATTTCCTACATACAGCTCTGGCCCTCCGCCAGCGGTGTCATCAACATGCGACCACGTGACGGGAACCCACCTTACTCACCTCCGCCAATGGAGAACTCTCCACGCCGGAAGTAATCTCCGAGAGAGTGCGAGATGCGGGGAGCTGGGTCCCGGCAGGACGGGTTATCTGCGGGCACAGTATGGCGGCCACCAGCGGAGTAACGTCGTAAACGCTGTAAACAGTTCAAAACGCGGTATCAGTCATTTTGACAGCCATGGTGGGACACCCCTTGGTGACCATAGAGCATGGCTATAAGTCGGTTAATGGGGAAAAGAGCTGCCAAGGTGGATGGGGAATGTGCATTATCAGCTGATTACAAGCTGAGAGTTGTACCTGTCTGTATTATGTGTGTCACCTTGGGTTATTCACATATTCATCCCAGTGCCACTCTATCAGGATAGCAATTTCTTTTAGTAGTTTTAGGGATGGATTTTAAAGATGGGATTAATAATCTACAGTTCTTTGTGCTTTTTAAAGATGGTGTGTCAGCTAAATGTTTGAAGATTTTTTAGTCTTATCATATTCCTATTGTATATCCTATCCCATATGTCTTCCCTAACTTTTAAACATGCAGTGCAATATTTTGTTACTGTAGGTCGACACTAAAACTCGCTATGCATGGCTCAGTGCTTTCCCTATTAGCTTAGTTCCCGGCATGCTCACATAGGGGGGACACTGAGTCAGTGAGCTGAGTAAGCAACATTGTTTTCTATCTCAAATCATGCATTTATAAATAGACATTAAAATGATATCCATTTTGAAGAAAAGGTTTGGGAAGTCTATTAGCTGATATACCATCTTTAAAACAATGTCAGGAGTTCTGGTATACATGTGCAGGACCATACCTTGCAATGGATGAACCTTTGGACAACATATTTATCGGAAATAAACCCAGATATCCGGTCTTTAAGAATGGTTCATTCATGTATGGTAACCTGCGACTTGAGCTTGAGACTATAGTCTTTATCCCATCGTCTCTTTGAAATGGCTTTATATGCATGAATTGTTCTACATGTATACAGTATTCACAGGGAGTGACACATTTGAAAACCTTACTCAATTCATGGCAGCATGGATTACAATGGGCAACAAAGTAATGCATTTATATGTTTTCTGATGAGTCGTTGATAATCTGATAGCACAGTTATAGACGAGTGCATGTGGTGGTGTGTGGGAAACTATCCCACCCACAACGGGTGTCACAAACAAGTGTGGTGTGATACTTGAAATGGGACGGCAACTCTAATGAGATACTCATGGCGATTGTGCAATTAAACTAGAAATGGGTTGGAGTATAAGGGGTAGTATCGTAGGGCTTGGATGTGTTGTAATACAGAGCATACCCCCTCTCCACGCTAGCACAGTAGCAGATCAAACGATAACGAAGGGCGAAGAAGAATCTGTGACAGGGGGTATGTTCCTCTCAATCAAGATTAACTTAGTGATGAGAGGGGCGCAGTTTTCCCATAGGTAGTCCTCCTATAAATGTATTACAGTTGTAATATCAGTGTGCATACGCCGATGCCCCTCTATTCATTATCCCTTGACATCTTAATACCCTATATGTATCTACATCGACCAGACATATATCCCGTCCTCCTATTATATATAGTACATTCTATAGCCTACTCATTTCCACACCCTAGTCTATAGGGTGTTACATCGGCCGCTACAATGCGTCCCCGCAGGGCAGTTTCAGGGAAAATACTGACATTGTTTCATACATATGCTCCCCATAGCTTTAATATACATTCCACAATATTGGTTGACCCCTTCATTTAATCCCAATGCATATGCGCTCCTAATAGGCACAGTCATTCTTATGTCATATAATTCATTCCTATATTAAAATAACTGTGAATGTGCAGCTATCCCTGAGTCTTAGCACTGTGTGAGTGGGTAGCCTGTGGCACCTACATCTGCAGTAGGAGACCTAGACATGGCCTCAATCAATGTCAAATATGGGAAAATCTATGTAATTCCAAATAGGTGTAAAGCTACTGGCAGTTTCTATACATATTAGGGTATCCCATAAGAGGTGCACATTTTTATTGTAACCAACAGTTAAGATTTTGTGACATATTATGTAAAAATATATGACTTTGCATCAACTTATTAGAAAATGTGCATTCATATTATGAAACTACATGTTCTGATGGACAGAATGCATCCATAAAACATGATACAGCTATGGCCAAATCCCCCATACTTGAAGTCAAAGTACCCCTATATCTCCCCCATAATTTTAGTAGACTTATGATCATTTCAAGAATATAAATCTTTACACAGATAGTACCTCATGCATAGATAATAAGAGATACAGATTCATATATAATAATGGTGAAATGATCAACAGTCTATTTGATATACCTTTTGAGTTATCATATTCTAAACTGAATGGACATTCTACTCCCAGTGCCTGTGGCTGCCTGCAGGGTGGCTACTCAGCCCTTACCACCCTGCAGTGACCACTGTGTACCCTCAGTGTGAGTGCCATATGAGCCTGATAGGTTATATATAGAGCAGCAGGGGTACAAATACAAGGACTTTTTCAACTTTACAGCACTCCCACACATTTAATATAACAGATATCTTTATTTTGTTTTTTGCATAGTCCTAATCCACCTCTTTTCTTTGGGGACCAGTAGATAAATATACTCTGATGATCATAATTCATTTTCGATGTAACACCCTACCCTAGTCCATCAGCACGCAGTCATTCACCCTCAGATCCCAGCCGCTCCAACCTGCAACCTACTCTCACTACAAATTACATGTCGTCGGATGCTATCCTTTAATCCCATGTTTGGTTGAAGATAACACACCTTGATGTACCTGGTGCACCTGAACCCACTGCTTAGTGCCTCACCGTTAGTCCCCACCTCACCCTTGAACCCATCACTAGATGGTATTGGGTCTCTAGTGTATGGTGACCGTAAAGGCTTTGATATGTGCCATATAGTATAGAGTAAATAGCTTGTTTAGGCCTCTCATTGTCTAATAAGTATAGTGCGCCATCTTTGACCTCATGTGTCTGTCTCATGTTCACAAATGATGTCTCCTATTTTGGACTTTTTTTGAAGACCCTCCCCCCTCTTTCCACCACCCCCTGTTTTAGTATCTGCCAAATTGGCCTATACAAATATGTGGCCCAGGTCATGTTTTTCATTAAACCCAAAGATTCCAAAGAGCCACATCCTATGGCTGGTGATGTCATTTTTGAACGTTCCCCACTTCCTGCCGATGTGCCTGCTTCTCACTATATTAAGATTATAAAGTCTATAATTATATCTAATGAAGGTATTCATGTTTGAAAATGTCATGCTTCAATCCTAGAGTACATAGGGGAACGTTTACAAATGGCGTCACCACCGGTGTGGGGCTGATGGGATGGATCTTAAATTGTAGTGATGAAGTCTAACTCGGCCAATGAATGGTTCATAATAGCTAATTTTCACTTGAAAACAAGTAACGTTATATTAATTGCGAACATTGTCTAGATATATATAATAGAAGTATCTACAACACCCCCCCCCCCACGCTGATCCAATCACCGCTCGCCTTTTGCACCATACCGCCACCACCAAAAAGGCCATTGCCCTGTACCCGATACCCTGGGTGTGGGCAAACCCATGGACTGCCCTTCCTCTTCTGCCCCAGAAACACGCCCATGGACTGCTGCAGGGGCCACGCCCACTCCTCTGCCGGCCCTGCCGCCGCCCCTGGCTGGATCCCTCCTCCCCTCCTGACCCCCACTCCGTCCCGATGCCACCTCCCGAGCGGCCGTAATGGTCCCTGAGGCGGGTACAAGTGCTTTTGGCGCGCAGGGTCGCCGCCTGAGGCTCTTTATTCATCAACATTTAACAGGAATATAAGCAGTCCCTGGGAACCCAGTGCCTGGAGGTACTTAAAGATCATGACCAGCCCACGTAGGTGTCACATATACAGGGCTCTTGTATAATATGCATAATGTGGTGGGTGGATCTATTTGTATCTCCTACAAGACCTATATAAACAACTTATCTGCAGTCTACATTTTAGAGATTGGATGCATGCAGTATTGATCAGTGCTGATAATGTTCTTGCGGTGAATATCTAGAGCGTACAGCTAGATCTATAATGATAATATGCAATTTAAACGTTTTTGCGGTGAATATCTAGAGTGGACACCTAGATGGTTATCAGTTTACAATATTTGTCATTATCTGTCCCTATCAAATAGGTACACACTCAGAAAAGTCAGCGTCATACCACCCTCACCTGAAAGTCATGCAGTGTCTGACTTTCAGATGAGGGTGGTTTTAGCGACAATGACGCAGACTTTTCTGAGTGTGTAGTTGTACTTTTTTCGCCCCTGTCCCTCCCCTAAATGAGGTATGGGCGAGGGTATGGGTAGAACCATACACTAAATTACACAACCTCCTTTCCCTGTATGATCCCCTCCTTGTTCACAGCATACAAAGTCTCCAAATTCATTTTTGTACGCTTTATCAGTACGCACCTGCAAATGAACTATTGACAAATTGTAATTGCAAATTGTCCACAATGAACTGCTATGAAGTGTCTATACGAATCACATAGTTACGTCCCCATCCAACACAGTGTCCTAACCATATACTTAAGTGCTGAATCTGATTGCCTTAATTGAGTCCCTTTTATCTTGTTGATCCACATAATTATATTCTTCTTCACTTTCTAAATGTGTGTATGAGAAATAAATGCATAATGTACCATAGCTTTGGAAATTAAAATAAGCATCTTCTCCATCTGCCTATGCACCTTAAAGCATAGATGTTGTGAGCGAGATGGACTGCATTTGTAAGGTTTTCACTTTACAGATTGTCCTGAAATCACATTCCATCCCCATCTATATCCCAACCTGTCATGCCAAACATTATACCCACAATCAACTCTTACAAAGTGTCATCAAATTACATCCTGTCCACATCACAATGTGTCCTCAAAATACACTGTTTCCGCATCCAACTCCTAGAAAGTGTCCTCAAACCTATGACAAAACGTAATATAAGGTGCTATGATGCATCTGAAGCTCTGTCACCATACGCATACATGTAGGGTTTATATTCATTTGTATCGTCCAATGCACTTATATATCTATGTATGCATGCATGGTATGGCATGCTATAGCCTACACATGTAGATAAAAAATACCCTTTTAAACGTGGTTTTATCAGTTGGCAAAAGGACACGTAGACAAACGTCTGACCAGTCGGAGGATAGTGTGTTTACTGAGTGAAGATATATTGTGAGAATTTTATTTGGAGAAATGGATTTGCGGACACTTCGAATAGAAAAAAAGAAAAAGACAAAAACAAGTGATGTGGAAACTTCCCTTGCATGTAGACAAAAACGATAATGTACACAGCCCCTCGCTCCTTTATGTCAATAAAATATACCACTTCCTTATATGTGGGTGTATAAATTGTCAATTGCCCCAAATCAGCTGAAGTATATGTATTCACGTTGTATCAGAAACAAGGCATATGTTCCTTAACACTTCAGGGGTCTTATGGCACACTGAAAACTTAGGCATATCTGAAACTAATCACTGCTGATTAGTTTGGGTAATCATGCTGATTAGTTAGAGTAAAGTCATCACGGTGATGACTGAAAGTCATCATGATGATGACCGAAGTCATCATCTTGATTACAATATTTGCCACCAGAGGGCCCCACTAGACAATAATCGAATCTGCAGGACCTACTCCAGGACATCTATAGATTTATATCCTTATTAACTCTAATTAAAGGATCTTATAAAATCAAACATTTAAAGAATATTATCACATTGGAAACTCAAGTAATTTACAGGTAAGTTTCGACCAAATTTCTCAAGAGCAGACATATGTATACACATGGACACCTTTTGTCTGGCTTAAACTACATTTACTAATGCAAGAATATACTGTTGGTTACTATACACATATAGGCCTTGTTGGGCTTGCTATGAGGGCTAGAAGTGCTTTCAATCAATGTATGATGACAGGTGAAGGGGGGGGGGGGGTGTTATTGATAATTAGGGATTGATACCTTGTTGAACAGAGAAATAAGTTATATGAAATTAATCATAGATGATTTCAATAAAGTAATCACGGTGATGACACTGGGTCATCACATATGATTACTCTAGTGATTACTAAGTAATCACAGGTGTCGTCATCACTATGATGACAAAAAGTAATCACTCTTGATTACTATTTTCCCCCATAGAGTTTTCAGTGCACCTTTAATGTCAATCTGGTCATCATGTCCCAAGAGACATGTGGTGGTGGCATTGATCAAATTTCGCCAGCTAATATAGCGGGTGCAAACTGTATGAATTGGGTGCATTGCAATTCTCTAGATTGCCTAGAGCTGTGCCAAGGATAGGCAGAGTCGGGTCGACCTCAGTCTCTCTGCCTGAAACTCCTAGCACACTGCTGGGTAACACAAGTGGTGTTTATCCTAGAATTCCCTCCTCTAACTAATCGTCTTTCGAGAGAGTTGCCTGTCCGCTCTTCAAGCTGAGTTTATAAAGGTCTGAAGTGATTCGGGATACTCTAGAATTGTCCTTGGGCAACTTAAGGTCATGCAGGAAGGGGAGGGTTATTCATAGTACCGGTTGTGAAATCGTTTTGTTATGTCATACATCCTATAAATTAGTACATAATAGATGTGTATGTACATAGTGGGCAATACAGAGATCAACATCTACATTGCGTAGTGCTCATCCAGATTTAGATTTATTTGTGTCGGGGAGAATAAATCCCATTGAATGAAAAAAGACTTCACTTCCAGCCAAAGCTGCTTGGTCTTCTACAATTCTAAACAGCTAGCAAAGGCTCCTGGCGAATAGATGTATACACTGCATTTTCTTTTTACCTAATTAGAGATGAAACTGAGGTAGTCAGAATCGCCATGACTGTGTCATCATCATATTCCTTTGTGCGATAAGGTATCAATTAAAAATAATTTGCTGATCACCCCTTCCTACTATCATTACTAGCATTTCTAGTCCTCATACGGCATGTGTGTGCACTGGAAGAACATTGTGTTACGTTTACACATTTCTCAACACACCTTTTTGCAAACACCTTTAACACACTTTTTTGTAATACGCTACACACTGCAGACTCTTTGCCAAAAGTGTTTTGATCTCAAAGGTGTGGTACAATTCTTTTCTCTTTTGTTGAATGGTAAAAGAACAATGTATTTAGAACTATTATGTATAAAATAAATGTAACTCTGCCTTCTAAATCGCGTTGATCAGCCTTACAGTTCTACAAAATCACACCAGCGGAGTTTGAGCATTGCATTTATACAAAGTTGTTAGCAGGTCTGAGTGCAGGCTCAGGTGGAAACAATCTAATCAGTGTTAAACACCACACAGCCGTATACTATGGCAGGCTCCTGGTGTTAGGACCGATAAAGATAAAGTAGGGTGTTAACTCCTGGAGGCCTCAGGAGTCGACGTTATTGGAAACACACAGCTGGGGGCGGGTCATTCCACAAAGCCCCGCTGGAGGCCCGTGAAGGTCGCGTGCCGCCCGAGGTGTTGCAGCTCTATGGTATATAGAAAAAATAGTATATAGGAAAAGTGGCCTGCCTGCTGGACCTACCGGTCTGTAGGATGAATGATTTACACCGTGTGTACAAGGCCATGTTGTCTGCAACACGCCTTATTGTATTTGCTGTGCCCAAACTGCACTGGTGAGGTATTGTAGGTGATATGGTGCATTTGGTAATATTTCAGAATATGTGGGAAACACTGCATATAACATATATAGATATTACATGGAAATTTGTATGTCATGCAGATATCCGCCATTTTCAACGCGCCCACCCCTTTGCCACGCTTTTCACCATACCCCTACCATGGGGGACTAAGACCCCCCCCTCTACGCGCACCCCCACCCCTTTTTGTAAGAAGTACTTTATAAATCGCTTCTACTAATCGTTCCAGACCGAGACCTGATTTTGCTGAGACTACTCCCTGTACCTCCACAATAAACCTGCAGGCTACATTCTAGGCTGCATTTCGACAAAAAGTAACACTAATTAGAAGGTATTTAGAATGTGATATATCAATTCATGGATGTCGAATACAATCGATACAATACATATCAATCTTTAAGGCTCTAGAGTATAACGCTACAATCCCTGCAGTGAAATAGCAGGCTTCAATAGATCATCGTTTGATGTATAGACTGTATAGTACTGAAGGCAGTGCGTGTGGGAGGAGCAGCTCGGTGGAGCAGCTCCTCCACCATGAGCTGCTCCCTCTATCTGCCATGTCACACACAGACCACCAGCCTGCACAGACTGGGCTAACCACGCCACACTGCCATTGCCACACTGCACCGCCACAGGCTAAGGACCGAGACCTAAGAGAGAAAAAAAACGGCTTCACAGAGACACAGGCCCGTGCCGAGAGGAGGAGCCTCGTTTTGTTGCAAGGAAGAAGAGGACATCCGCATTCTAAATGTCACGGGCGCACATCGGGCACACGAGTTCCGGGTTCAGCAAGGACACTGCCGCGCCCCCGGATTTCTGCTGGCTTGCAGGTCCTAGATAAAAAGGCAGATATATCCGTAAATAAGCAATAGAAATTAGGCACGGGCGGTGATCTCTGAAAACATCTACAGCTTGTATATTCAAAATGAGTTATTAATGTATAGCAAGTCACTAGTATTGGTGAAGGCTCATGGGCAATTTCACCAAGCTATTTTGTGTTGTGATCCTGAACATGTATATACATTATATATGTAGACCTATAGTCTTATCCTTTCTGTCATAATGCTGATGTTCTGTTCTCTTCTGATGAAACACTGTTTTCATACAACTGGTAAAACGGGATAGGTTCCTGAGCCGGTTCCTGACTCCTGAGCCAATCTTGGACCAAAGCTCTACCGCTAACACACACGTTTTATAGGTTACATAGCTGAGATACTCGATACTGACATTGCCTACAACTTACAAGGCTACAGGTATGTGGGCTGCAATGTGTACTTATTGCAAACTAGAGAGACTGCCAGTCAGCTGTGGATACTATGTTAACTGAAAACCTCTTGAGACCAGTGTAATATACCGTATATACAAGGGTGTAAATGTATACATACTAATACTCGATCTTTGGGTGAGAGGAATAATCATATATAAAGTAATACATTCAGTCCATATTATTTGCTGTATATAGTGACCTAGCACTTTATGCTGGGTAAGAATGAGGTGGGTATTGATATATTAATATGAGATAATGTCCGAAGCCAATCTAAATATTGATAAATAGATAAAATGTATGACTTAGTATGTTGTGTAGCCTTAATGTCTATCTACCTACATGTATAGTATACCATGGTGTAGTACTTGGCAAATTCTAACTGTACCGCATTGGGTGAAATGATCTTCATTTGTCAAAGGATAAACAACAACTTTTTTCACGTCAAGACAGCAAATTGTCGTTTAGGGCACATCTGCATGACTTGTTGTTATAGAACTGTTATAACAATTATTCAATCCTTATTATTATATGAAACGTGTATCAGTAATCCATAATATTCAACATGAATGAAATGAAGACAAATACAGAGTTGTCTACAGCCCGGCTCTACACAATCAGCGGGCTATGCTTGTCAGTTGGCCCTTGATTGGTCATTAAACCCGCAGATCTTACTGCACGTGCAGTAAGATCTGTGGGAGGGGCTAGAAACGTGACGTACAGGTGCTGTGGGGCACGGTGCAGTAGAGGGGGAGGGGCTACACAAACTAGGTCAGACACATAACACACAACCAAAACAATACTTTAGAGGACGGATTTTAGTGTACCACTTTCTCCCCAGAGGGCAGACTGTTACAGTGAAGGCACCAGCTGTGAATCATACAATGCTATGTATCTATACGTTTACATATGTATGCAGGCCCAGTTCCATTGGCCAAAATCCTCTTATCATGATTGAATATCATTTAAACCTCTGCATGTAGATGCACTGACACATGAATTGCCATTTTGAATGTACATGTATATCACATATCATAATGAGCTTCGAAGTAGGCCTATCAAATACATTACAATATCACATGCCACAATTCGATTTAGAGTCTGTAACAAAAACATCTTTAACATACAAAGACAATATCAAAGAATGTATGTACTAAAGACGATGGTACTTTGTACAGTTATTCATAATTATGCCATTGCAGTGAGGAAGTTCCTCCATAATGTGTTTTTGAAACTGTTTGTTTTTCTCACAAGCACTGGGGTAGGTGTCTTCTGCCGAGGGTTCTTTGCTGACATAACCAGTCTGGTGGAGGTTCTGGCCCTGTCCACATGCTCGTTCCAGTCTAGGATGGACAGGTTCGTTTTCATTTTGTAGGCCTGCTCCCCAAACACAATCCTCTTGTCATGGTACTGGAGTAGAGCATTGTTGAACGACTCCACATAATGAGTGTCATTGCACAGCCTATACTGCTCGGCCTCCTTATAGATGGGAGATTTCTTTATGAACCCAGATAGAAGGTCCTCAGCCACCTTATCTGTGATAAGGGTTTTAGTGGGTTCATAGTGAGGATCAGTTCTGCATCTTGACTGCACACTGCAGTTCGCATGGTCGTTCTTGTAGTGGTCTGTGATGTTATCCAAACTGTCTCTCAGCTTAGTTGCGCTCCCCCCACAGTTCTTCATGCTCCAATAGACGTGTGTCTTTATAGATGCTGCTTTATCTGATAATTCAGGGTGCCATTTGATCCCCCTGTCACGCACAGTTCCACTGGAGATCTTCTTGGCTTCCCTACTAACCCCTTTAGTTGCATGCCAAGTATCCTTGCTATTCTCAGTTGTCCCCTCCTCCTCTCGAACATACTTACTTACACTAGCATTATTGTCATGTACATGTGTGTGGATGGCTATCTCCTTTTCTTTGAAATGAGTATACATCCGTTTTACACCCACAAGTTCATGCTTTTGGCTGCAAGGCTCTTCGTCTTTTGTCACTACCTCAGCCCTAATAACTCGATGGGTTTTCTGTCCTATACACACTACATCAGAGAACTTTGCATTCTTCCTCCAGCAATGTCTGGCATCAGTCAGGATATCTATGCCCTTATATGATGATCCCTCATTGTTTGATCTAGTCACAGCTTGTTCCTCTAGTGTTGCCTCCTCTTGCGAGGCTATGGCTGCTGTTTCAACAATTTTTGAGTAGACATCTTGGAGGGATGCCATGTGCTTATCACCTATCTGTCCAAAGTGTGCCTCTGCACAAAACTTCTCATACTGGACAGGAAGCATACCCGAAGAGAAGAACGCATGGGCTATTCTTAGGTTGGCTAGGAAATGGCCACCTTCAGTATAGGGTGATGATGTCCATTTGAATGAATGCCCATGGTCACAAGATATTTTCATTGACATGACATGTCGAAGTGGGGTTTTATCTGTTACATACAACATACCTTTACACTTCTGATCATGCATTCCAAGTTGTTTAAGTAAATGTTGAATAGATGAAGTGGTACAAATGAACAGGTCCTGTGCTGTAGCCTCGTCTGCCTCCAGTAGTTGGTACTCAGGAATAACCACTGTCTCATCAGGGGTACTCTCTGTCATACATTCAGTCCCTGTTGTATCTTCAGGCCCTGTTGTATCTTCACTGCCTGTCATATCTTCAGTCCCTGTCGTATCTTCACTCCCTAAAAGTCCATTTTGTGTAATATAAAAGTCAAGTACCTGTCTGAGTGCCATGGCATTAGTTACACATTTTCCTTCCTCACCTAGAAGACCTTTGATCACTCCTAATTTTGCAAATATATCCTGTTTCTCGTCTGTAGTGTCACAGTAGAATTCAATACTACCTCTCCTTTCTTTTTTCCTCTCCTGGTTCTTCACATTACGTGCCTTGGTTGCCTCATAACTCTGAGAGGGAGCTTTCCTTTTCGTACCTTGGATCAATCCATTGCCATTATCATTAGGTGGATCTGTGGATGCCATGATGGTCTGATATCCTCTATAAAGTCAACCTAACTGAAGGAATCTCTCTTGGTCAATGCAATAGCTCACAGGCCTATAACAACTATACCCAAAAACAACCCACAATATACTGAAGATAACAAATGTTATTTCAAGGTTACAATAACATAAATGGACATAACGTTTTTTGTGTGTTGTTGACAATTTCTTTCAGAAAATTGCTGCTTTTTGAAGCCTGCAATCTTTTATTTAGAGCTAGGCTTTCCCATGTTGATTAAATCAAACTGCCTCTCTCTGTCCTTGGAAAAACGTTTTCGTATAAATGTACATCATTTAGTACATTGGTATAACGTTTCTCCCTCTACAACTATTGACAAAGTTGCAGTCATTGCTTGCTTCTAATCATAGCTGGTCAGACAGGGCTCAAAATTGGACCGTGTACTCATGGTGTATAGGGAGGGTTACATATACTTGATTGCTTCTATTTATGTAGGAGCTGCGGTGGGCAAACAGACCACTGGACTGTGACCTCCAGGTAGAGGAACTCTATATCAACCAAGTATATTTAAATATAAATAGCCATACATGTATCATGAGGTACAGATGATCACATACATTTAATATAATACATTGTATAATGAAATATGTCCATCACTATCACCAAGGGTAATCAAACATAGAGTTTAATATAATGACCCTGGTGTGTAGCTATCATGGTGAGGTTACCTAACCACGTGCATCTGACTGAGGCTACAGGATCATCAGTCAGATGTACTAATAGTACACCACACCACCAGAGGAGGTATATCTACATAGCTATTTACACAATGTTCAAAGTATACTTCAAGACTGAAGAAGAGGAGAGAGCCATAGGGACATTTTGTACCTCTAAAGGACTCGATTTTGAAGTGGAGCAGCCCAAGCTCAGGAAGAAAAGTAGCTCAGCAGCACAGAACAGTGGAGACCTACGTGAGGCTGCCTCCAGTGCACCAGCTGGTGACCCAGTGCAGTCTACAGGTAGGCCTACAGCTGTAGCAGCCACTCTGGATCCTGCTGCTGGACCTATAGAGGGAGGAGTGGAGGAATGCCCACATTGTTATTGTGGCCCATGCATCACAACTTATGGTCAACAGTGGCTCGGAAATGGGCAAACTGCTCGGGCTGGAAACAATGCAATCCGAAAGAAAATCTACAAGAACTATTGGGGCATGTTAGCAGGCAGGGGAAAGTGGAAAGATCCAAGATACGTGGTCAAAAGGAGGATGCTGTTAGACTTACATCAGGGTAACATTGATGAAGAATATGTTGTGTCTGTAAGGTCTGTGAGGGAGATAATGCCTGACTGTGTGGTGAAGTTTGTTAGAGGATTGTACCCTAACCCTGAGTCTATGCCCTACATGGGGCATACGTGGACCTAGTAAAGAGATATAATACAGTAAGTGATGTCCTTATTTTCTATTCATCTCCAGCATAATATATCTCATCTATTTTGGGTGCTAATGTATAGATAGGATGAGTTATCTATCGAGTCAAGTTGAGGCCCAGTTGGGAGGGGAGTGCCCTCCACAGACAGCTACATACCATAGCTAGTAGAGCACTCAACAGGTGTTTGCTATTGCACTATTTTACCCGTAATGTTAGGGTTATTAGCCTCAAATACCCCAGGCAGAGACCGTGTGTGCAGTGTGCACCCAGGCCCGTGGCAGCAGGTCCCGTTGGGGAGGGTCAGTGAGGCCCCCTGTGGTCCCCTACACCTCTACTCCGACTACTGCTGCTACAGGCTAAATCATCTACTGTCTGGGACTCCCTAGCCTGAGGTGTACTCCGATCTCAGCCCCACGTGCTCTGTACAGCACGTGGGGCCAGGTATACATAAACAACACAGGGGACCTGTCAATCACACAGCAGCCAACCACACACACTCGGAAATATATCCCAATATTCTGCTAATTCAACTCCCATATTTACAATCATATTGATATACTCGATTTTAGCAAGTATTCATAAGTTACCCTGACGAAATATAGAGTTGGGAAGTGGCTAATAGCTTGTCAATATCCAAATATATCGGCTCCCTGTGACCAACCATGGTCTGACACATCATTTGCATATACCCAAGGTGAATGCTATTTATATGGGCGCTGGGGGTTTAAGTGGGACTCAAAATGTTGTATATTACCGAGCAAACAATCAAGGAGTAATCATGATTATGTCTAGACCAATCAATGATCAGTCATAATGACATGGCACTGTAACGAACGGCAGGAAACGTTTCTTAGGATATTTATAACCGTCCACCTTTTTATTATAATCCTCAATGTAATGTAGCTTTCTGCGACATTGACAGTATTCCATCCGTTGAGGAATATGTAAATTCAGTCGGCTGGGTAGGAGGGATTCTATAAGACGAGTACACACGTATCTGATGAACTACATGTACTTGACACATAACCTTTCAGATGTACGTGTAGGCCTTCATCCATGTGATTGATATTACATGTCAATTCTGCACGAACGGTGTTTAAAATAAAATAGGTTAATCAGAATATGAGATGTTAAGGATGCGTTCTCATCTTGCATATGACACTCAATAAACTTCGATTTTTATCGACATCAATCTAATTGCACCCTTATAATTTGTCACACGATACTTTTGGAATTGCACTTTAACAGGGCAATTATAACACGGCTGCCGATAATGAAACTAAGAAATGGATTATGAGAATATGGAAAAACTTGGGAAAGCGGACTTGACACGTTGGAAATCGAGCTGGCGTTGTCCGTGAGAGAAGGCATTAATTCCGAAACCATAGGCATGGTAAAACTTGGTCGTCCTGGAGCTGGCTTGAACCCGAGCCCACCCGCCTATCCGTGCTGTGCGTGCTGAGCGAATTGTCGTCTGCCGGACGCGTGTTTGTGTCTCGTGTTGCCGCCATCTTAGTAGCGGCTGTGTACGCACTGACATCCGCCGGAGAAAGAGCTAAGCTGGATGAGATCTGCCTCTTCCGCCATGGTGAGGAGGGCTTGAAGACCAGTCCACAGAAATGGAAGGTACTGGAGAAGGGGGGAGGGGTGGATAGCGGGATGTTTGCCATGCTGTCACGCACGGCAATAACCGCCTGTTTGCCGTCTCGTCCGATGTACATAGCAATAACGTGGGTAAGGTGTTTGCAGTCCTGTCAGATTGTGTAGATGCACATAGCAATAACAGGGCGCTTGTCGGTCTAGTGCTTTTCAGTTTGACATCATGTTTGGCATGCTGTCGAGTCTGGTAGCATTGAGATTATCAGCATACTGCCTACCAATGCATCACTTCGGGGCTTAGCATTTGGGTAGGCAGAAATCGCATCATGTAAGGGAACAAAAAATACAATTTGTGTACTTTTTCAAATAATTTGCAACAACACTTAGATAATGTTCCCGAAACTAAGGTCAAGATGAAATGACCAGCTGAAGCTGGTGGAGGTAGATTTATCTCCATTGGCCTGATATTGATACATGAATATTGCCTAAGGAAACCAATGCTAACCCATACTGAGTATACATTATTCCCGTTAGGGTATTATATATATTTCGAATTCTCTAATTTTGAATAAATAATATATCCAATCATTTTGTCTCTAGCTAAGGCTTTCACTGAATCTCTGAATCTCAGCACTTTCTTCTGTCAGCAGGTGCAAGGATATGGCTGGTGGTGGTGGTTGAGCCTACAAAAGTGAAATATTGGTGGACAAGGCCAGTTTGGCTGGCCCACTGGAATATTTTGGACAGCACTATGTACTTATTATTGTTGACATTATCTAAATTGTCATTGATGTCAACCAATACAATGGGTACCATATTTGACTAAGCAGAGCCTGTACATGGGCAAAAGCCTGAACAAGGAATAGGAGAATAATACCAGTGGGCTAGTTAAACTGCCCTCTCACACGGGTTTTCATTGTTGTGGCTCACCCCTCACTGGCGGCCATATCCCTACACATAGCCAGAAAAAAGCTTGCCATCAATAGGTTTGGGTGAAAGTGTTTAAACTATATTCACATTTTTTACAGTGTATGGGTGAAGGGTGCAGTGAGCAGTGAGGCCAGGTAATCATGCTGTCCTGGCCAGGTGACTTCAGTAGGGGGACCATGAGACAAAGATCTGATCGAGTATGGTCATTGCAAGTATACATGTGGGGAATGAGGGGAGGAAGGAAACATACAGTCCCCTATAGCCTACATGGCCGTTTGGTGAGCAGGAAGGTATCTCTGGTTATTCTATAAATCATCTTTCATTGCCCAAAGCGTATCGGGGCCTGATTTACGGCGCCACTGGTAGGCACTGTACGATCACAACCGCCTTTATGCCGGTAAACTCCACACTCCGCTACTGATGACGTCATTAAAATGGTGATGATGTCATTAAAACGGCGATGATATCATTAAAACTATGATCACACCATTAAGGACATTTCGGATCTTCCATCTGCCGTAAAGAAAGTGGCGCCACAAGATGTTTTACTCATCCTTTTTTTAACAAACACTTATAGTAAACACTTTCTCCAGACAGCGAGCTTTGGCTGTGACGTCATTATCACGTCCCGTTAATGACGGCACAGGACACGTCACGGTTTTAGTACATGTCCTACCGGTACCTAGACAACTCCTTGTCAGGAGCCTGATTTATGACAAGTCCCAAGCTTGTCTTCTTTGGTTAATGGGTAATAGGAGAGATCTTTGATGCTTGCAGCGACCATGAATGGACTTGTTATGTTGGCAACATGGTCGCAGAGGGGGCTGTTAACATCGTGTTTGATTGGCTATAACGCATGCCGAATAAAGATTAATTATTGACCACACTGACAGTTTCACAATTCTGATGTGATTTGTGTCGTTGTTAAAAGTCCAACATGGATACCTCAACTAGATACATTTTAAACACATGGTAACTTAGATCTAACATTGATGAGTGCAATCGGCATTACCGGTAGTCTGTTAATATATAGCAATTGCCAAAACGTAATATAGCGAAACTTTGTTTCCTAACCTACAGAGTAGGCAGAGAAAATGGTTATAAAATGGTAAGAGTCAGTGGCGCCTAACGACCCCCTTTTGATTGCAGTGGCGTAGGGGGAAAAGGGGGGGGGCACTGATCACTGAGGAGGGGGAGCCGGAATAATTATGCTTGGACACCCCCATAGAAAAGATTGTCAAGACCCATAATATGATACACATATGTGTGCACAATTCCCAATCCTTCACTCTCCCGCATAGTGAAGGGGGGTGGGGGGGGGGAGCAGAGGGACCTGGCCCGCCCAATCAGAAATAAAGAGGGATCAAATAAAATTCCGATATAAGTGTGCATGTGATACATCATGCATAAAAAACTAATGCGTAAAGTTGGTTGGAGTGAGTCCGACTGGGTACCCCAATGAAGGTTGCTTCCTATGCCCCTGGAGTGCCATGCAGTATAGTTTACAGTAGCGACACTCTTCTCTCTGTGTACAGTTTGAAGTATGCACAGTTTTCACCTGATGAAGCCTATTCAACTTTGGCGAAACATTGTGACATTTATAGCCTAATTGTCCCATTCTAAATGAGAGAAAGATGCTAGCCTCTGAGTCCCTTCATACATGCATATACTTGTCCGATACGTAGAAAAAGTGCGACGTAGGACGCCAAATCGAGCATCTTTGTTCCTTATGCTGCCTCCCTTGGAATATGGCATAATTACCACTAATTAGGTTAACACGTCCAGGATGAGGTGTTCAGAAACCCCACCCCGCCTGTACTGCACTGTACAAGATCATCCACATATATAGGCATATATAGGCATGACTTATCCACTGCTGCTACTCCCTGCAATACACTACCCAAGCCAGGGGTGATGCATTACTGTAATCATTGCATCGCCACGTTGTGCAGCCCATCACGTTGTGTCCGCAGAAAACAAGGCCTGTAATGAAGACACATCGGCCGCAGCACGAGTGGGAGATCCAGGGGTAATGGACGGCCACCATAAATCTGGCACCAGGCTTCTTCTTCATGTACAACAAGCCGGACAATGAAACAAAAAGCAGCTCTTAATTCTCCGGCTTCTTCCTGTCGTATCCTGCTCATCACTCCAGCGCTATTTCAGCCGCTTCAGTGTTATTTTAACCATCGTTTCATCACGTTATTTTCAAACGCTGTAAATTCTATCATAATAACATCTTCTCTTTATTTGTTATGGAATACGGTAGCCCCATTTACTTAACCACGGAAGGCCGTATTTTGCCATGTCGTTGAATAAACCACTGCCGTATTTTATGGCTCTGTAATGTCATCAAAATGGAAGTTTGTTTACATTTGAACGACATATTACGGCTATTTTAGGCTCCCCCCTATCATAATTTTAACAATTTGAATAGAAAAAAGATTCATTTTAGTTTGTTGACTGGGTTATTTCACTTGTTGACCCTTAGGATGTCAACTCGTGAAATAACCCAGTCAACATGATAGAGCTCGTATAAATCTCCTCATGTTTTTCCCATTCATATCCGTTCTTTGCCTGCAGGGCTGTTCCCTATTCGGCGGTGATTCATACCAAATATTTGCATTGTACACTGAAAAACTCTGGACAGCTCTGGAGTCTGTAAGGTCGTCTTACAGGACGACCCTAGGGTCTTCTAAGTGAACAGCATAGAATCAACTAGCTTCAACTCGTCAAATTGACAACCTGCCAGGTTACCATCCCACAAGACGACCCTAGACTTGTCAAGGTCGTCAAACTAAGATAGTTGATGCAGGCCTAGATTAGCCACAGCTGGGGGCTCATCATTGCATAATGGTGGTAGGTCTAGGGTTTCAAATGTAAGAGTTTGGTATAGTTCCAGATGACAAGATTATTTTATCAATTTGTTTATATACATAACCACACATAGAAGTGGTATTTAAATTTACACTAGTGCCACCAAGGATTCACATAGTGTATCACCAAGTCTTTACTGAGAATAGGTTACTCTCCAGCAATGGACTGTAGGCTTGTGTGTGTATAATACCTGTGCCCTATATACTTGTGCCCTGGTGAAAGACACAAAAGAGGTGTCTTCCTTCTACACATGTGCTCTATTTTATAAATGTTGTCAAAAGTATGCATTCCTTACATTATCTTACTTTTTCCCTAGATACTTCACATAATCCTCCATATTAACATATATGTATTGTAATACTCAGTATTATATCAACATAGGAATTAATCAATTTGTTCCCAAGGGTACATATTTATGCTAGGTAATGGCCACCTGCAGGGAGAATGGTGAATCACTTCTGGACAAGTTAAGGGCTGGCATATGCCAGGTAGCTCTAGATGGGTCTTCTTACTGAAGAGTTTTGCTTGCCAGCCCCTCTCCTTGTCAAATTGACAAGGCAATGCCAGGTTTGCCGACTCTGGATTTTTTCTGTGTATGTTTTGATTTTGGCATTCTAGATGACATGAAATGTTAGCACACCTGCCTATTGTATCAAATTATTCATCAGTTGCAACCATCTTTTTAAAGTGCATAGGTAACGACCGACGTTATGAAGGTAACTTAAAATATGGTAGCCCGGTGATGGTTGGCCTGCAGGAAATGAAGTCACCTTCTCAAATTACCACCAGGATTCAGATATATATTGGAATAAGATACAATTTCCCGAAGGATATCATATCCGAAGCATGGGCCATTCTCGCACGTATAATATCTTTCCTATGTTATTGCTTATTAAATTGTTTATGATATAAGATGTCAAATAACTTGAACTGCAATATTATATGTTGGTTGATTAATAAGAATGCTTCGACGCTTTATGTTGAAATGCAGACATTGTAATAATCAGGGCAATACAATGACCTTCTAACGACTTGTAGTGCGCTCATCGTCCATGCACACTTTGGAGGTGCTTAAGCCAGAAAGGCGTCTCACCATGGCATCCAGCATGTAAAGTGTCCATGAAACAATTGCCGTCATGTGCCTGACCCTCAGGTGAGGGTAGTTTTAGCGACAATGACTCTCACTTTTCTGAGGGTGATGTTAAAATGAGGGTCATGTTAAGATATTATGTACTTTTTTCGTTGCACGTGTGCTGATATTTCAATGCGTATTTAGCAGAACACTCTTCTCAAATAACGTTTCTACACTGAAAACTCTATGGGGGAAAAAGTAATCAAGGGTGATTAATTTTTGTAATCACTGTGATTGTGACAAAAGTGAATACTTGGTCATCACTAGAGTAATCATATGTGATGACCCTGGGTCATCACCATGATTACTTTAAAAAAATCATCTATGACTAATTTCATATCATTTATTTATTTATTTCTCTGTACAACAAGATATCAATCCCTAATAAGTTTATAATCACTCCCTCATCTTGTCATCATACCCTGATTGAGGGCACTTCTAGCTCTCAGAGCAAGCCTAATAAGGCATATTTGTGAATACAGTAACCAGCAGCCTATTCTTACATTAGTAGATATGGTTTCAGGCACAAAAGAGGTGTGTATGTGTACACATGTGTATGCTCTTGATAATTTTTGCAAAAATCTTACTTGTAAATAACTTGAGTTACTTATGTGCCTATATTCTTAATATATATCATTTTATAAGTTTCTATGATTAGAGTTGATATAGATATGAATCCAGATATATCATAGAGTAGGAACTGCATGTTCTATTACTGTCTAGTGGGGCCCTCTAGTGGCAAATATTCTAATCAAGATGATGACTTTGGGTAATCACGGTGATTACCTCAACTAATCAACTGGCTATGATTACCTTAACTAATCAATAGTGATTAGTTTTACATATCACTGAGTTTTCAGTGTATCACAGAGATTAGGCAGGATAAATTCCTGGGCGAGTGGTCAGTGCTTGGTCAATATAGAAAGGTTGTATTGCCACGGATATTGCACGGGTCACTGTCAGAGCTACAGTGCGAAGGCCGCATTTAGGGGGACTTCTATATATCTCTGTATCTCAGCTTCTTTGATCAGGGGTTTGACAGTTCTCCATCAAGATTTAATCAGAAGAATGACAATTTCCGAGCATCCGTATAGATCCTGATCACAAAGATGGACGGGGAAACCAATGACCAGGACGATACAATATAGAGCTACCTTTCTGTAGTGTATAATACGGCTGAAAGGAGCTCATAATCCACACCTTGAAATGTGAAATCAATTTATCCATTCGATCACGGGTACAGGGGTGCTCAGAGAGAAATAACATTAAAAAGCCAATGTGGGGTCACTTGAGGCAGATATGGGGCCGGGTCAGGACTGAAGCTGCTAACAAACGGACAATGAAGACGACAATAGGTCAGGGTGCTGACCAGACAAAGTGGGAGCATTGGCCGCAGGGGGCAGGCAGACGGTCCCAATGAAAAGATGGATTCGCTCATCACGAAGAGGAAATCTTGTTTACTGGACAACCAATAAATAATGATATCGCCGAATGGAGGCTCATGGGACGGGGCCTGACGAGCGGCGGGCACCGGCTGAGGTGAGAGGTCAGAGGGCGTGAAGGTCGCCGTCACCTCCCTGACCTCTGGTCATATCAAGGTCAAGTTGCCGTTCGCAGAAGGTCAAGGCTCCCATGTAGCAGGTCATCTATGTTTCTGGTGTGTTGCGACCTTATAGAAGTTGAAAGTTGCGGTGCCAGCTGGTATATCTAGCCACAAACAAAAGTGCTCTGGTTTCTCAAAATAGCTTTTACAAGTTATGGTAATACCAGCGGGATAAAGTAGTATACCCCGTGGACACGCCGTGGTAATACCTTATAGGTACATTGTTTCCACATTTTATTGAAAAATAAAAGGATCAATACTAGGATGGTTATTAAAAAACGGCCCCATTGAAGGATCATAATTGATTCACTGTGGCCAATATCTAGGTCACAGTGGACCAGAAAACGTCGCCATTTTGAGGGCCTATTCATACGGGTGGACACAAGGGCCAATACTAAACACAACCACCCGTATTATGATTATTGGTGCCATCTGGTGTAAATGACTGTTATTGATAAGGACTACATAGCCTATACTTGTCTAGGGGTGATTGGGTGGCGTGAATAACATTCAGACAATGCACCTCCTTTAGTAAGAACCTATAGGCTATGTTGCAGCGCGTGTTTTGTTGTACCTTAACAACTGTTTTACAACATATCCCATTGTACTTTCACAACTATACATAACCGCTCTATACACTGTAGGTAGAAAGTAGTACCTGTTCGCGAGTCATCCCCTTTGTCAAGCAATAACAGCTATTAATTTCCTGAATACTATTTTCAGGAATTTGATGTCGGAACACAGGGATAGACGGGTACCGCCTCATCTTCACAGGTATACATGTGCGCCTTTCCCCTCTGTTCAAGAGTTCAGAATTCACAGGTAGATGGAACCTGATCTCCCCGCCTCTCTTTAACAGCACGATCTCTGTCAAGTCTTGTAAATGCAGGGTGCATCACCCGTGAAGATGTGACGCCGTGTGCGGAGGCAAGCATAATGGATACTCTAGGCTTACTTGGCTATTTTTCTGAAGTCATAACCTTGAAGGGTCCCTTTAGTTTAAGGGTGTAACCCATCACGGCCCAGTTACACATGTATGGGTTTATAAGAGGATTACTACCGTATTTACCTCCTTAGTTATTATTTAGAGAGAGACCTCTATGTAGGTCTCTGATCTATCTGAGATAAGACTTTTACCAGTTTACGAAGAATCAGTATAGTTCGTCACACACTTTAATAATATCCATGCACAGCGTACTTACAAGTGACCTTACATTTGAAAAGGATCATTTCACCGTCCCACGCTGTCATACAATCTTAGATGGAGATAGTACTCTTATGTTTTATTTTCTGCATAGTTATATATGCTATAGATACTCTCTATACCACCTTAGATTTGTAATAAGCACTAAAAACTCTAAATGCCTCCCTTCCCACCACAGGTTTTACCAAGACCCCATCTTTGCACATTCCACCAATAGACTCTGCAAGGAGGTAGTGTACACACATGCAATACATGGCGCTAAAGCATACCCTGGTGCCTGTTGTGGACACTACCTCTTTGTAGAGTATATTGCCAATATTGGGAGGTGAAATGATGACCGTGGACATTTGGTTGCACACCTTCCCATGGTACCCCATACATGTAGCATACTCACTCACCAAGCTAAGGTCTTGTTAAAACCTGTGCTTCCCACCAGAAGGTAGAGGATCGTTGAAAGACTTACTCAGTGTATATAGAGAATCTTTCTCCAGAATAATATCATATCATAAGAGAGAAAGGAGGTTAATCGTAATCATATGAGATACAAAGAAGATTTGATTGTGCCAGCCTGTATAGCAGCTTTAAGTTTCAGCCAATCATGTGCTGCACGTGCCTATGCTATGTATTGCCTTCAAGAAAACATTACGTTTTAGCTGTGAAGTAAGATGGTTGAGTGGGCACTGAGCGGCAGCCTATTACCAGCTAATAGACCACATCAAGCACCTCCCCCTACTCTGGGTGAGCACAGTAATGATGTAGATTTCAATTTGTTTTGCAGATGTGTTCCCACAGCCGCCCATTATGTAGATTTCACCCACCTCACACAAGTCCATTTAGGAAATAAACAACTATCATATCTGCGTTCACACCATCTGTGTCCCCATAAAGAAGGTACGATACAGTGCATGTGTCAGGCAGGGACAAGGTAGCAGGAGGCTTGTGCAACGCAGATTGATATCAATTGCTTTTAGTAGTCCATCGTATACCCATCAACAATTCACAGTAAACTTTGGACACTTGGATGGGCCTAAACTCGCATCAATAATGAGAGACGTTTAAAGTTGTAGAGTATTAAGTAGGATCTGTATCACGCGTACCAGTTATACAATATACAATGTAGTGTCAAGCAGGTACCACCTCGACCTGTGTTCCACAGCGTCATCGCTGCCAGCATAGATATGTATATTATGTATGCCTATGCTGCCAGTGGCACCAAAGCTTGCTGGTGAGAATAGTTCCGGGGTGCTTGGTGCTGCTATGTTGTAAATGTGGCCGGGTACGGCGGAAGGACCCCCCCCCCCCCCCCCCACCAATATACAGTGGAAGTTATGGCCCCTCAGATACCAGCGATGCCGCTCGGACGCGTCCGAGGACGAGCTGGGGCCAGCTTGATATAATGTTTGAAGAATGGTGGAATCTATCTAATCGGGCTAAGGCACAGGTATATGGTTAGTGAATGTACCGAGCGATTTATCTTATGATTTACAACCCAAGCAGTATTAAGAAAATGACGTTTGAAAATCTCATATTTTTCTCTATGCAAAACATGAGAGAAACTTCCCACAGGTAGTTTGTCAAACCCCCAGCAGGTGGTGCGGACAATACACCTGCTGGACACAACACAGAGCTTTAAGTTCTTTTTTCAATATGTCTTTTTTGTACTTTTTCCCCTTCTTGATTGGCCTTGTGGACGGCCAGCGCAGCCTCCTACTGGCTGTCTTCTTGCCGCCCTGGAGGGGATGACCCTGGAGTGTAAGTGATATACAGAGAGGTGCTCCAGTGTAGGGTTGTGGTATAGCTGGGGCCCCAGTATACAGGGTGGGCGAATTAATGGCCGCTATATATATTTTATTTGGTTTACTTTTTTCTATGGTGCCTGGAGGACTGGGGAAGGTAGTGGCCGGGGGTGGACACATGGTGAGAAGGTGTGAGGCCCCGTCATCTCCCCCACCCCCTCAGGTGACCCCGGCCAGCTGCCGCCTTCCCACGCCGGCTTCCGGGCTGGCCTGGCCGGCAAGGCGCACCTGTAATCGGATCGTCCAATCCCACCAACGCCGCCTTTCAGCCTCCATTTCTATACAACAAATGCCGTCGGCCCCAACCAACCACCAGCCCCACCAGCCCCCAGTCTCTCATTGAATTACAAAATCACATTTTTAGAGACAGGAATTTATGGCAGGGGGCATTGGGCTGGCGCCTTGGCTTTGTCGCCGGGAGTTTGTCACGAGGGGTGATTTGTTCTATAGGGTGCTGCCAGCCTGTTCAGTCAACCCCAGTACTGCCAACTTAGATGTATGGACTGTGGAGGACTTGCTCGCGTGATACACCCCCCACCTTGCTGTAAAGGTAAAAGGATCTTTTTAATAAGAGTAGAAGGTTGGGGCACTCGCCGATAGATGACTAGGCTATATGAGATGAAATCTAATGAAAGGGGTGTATGAGGAAGTGAATCAATGCAGTACAACATAACTGAGAGATGTCATTATAATTTGGTACTGATCGATTTCTGACCTACTTCAGGCCTCCGAAATAGCATTCCCACATAAGTGTATCCTTGAAATATGATACACCTTAATTTCATCGTCTTCCTCCTTGCCCAACATCCCATTAGCACAGTTCAGTGATGGAAATCGATCTGACTAAATATAGCTCGATAGAGTCTTAAAATAGCAGCACGAGTTCCTTGCATGGTGCCTCTAATATCAAGCACTGATGTTCTTCAGATTGAGACCCTTTGAGGATCCGCACCCCCCCCCCCCCCCCAAACACACACACCCTAAACATGCACAACTTACAGAAAGGCAATAGTTCATGAAATCCTTGGAGATTTGGAAAGCTATATATACATATGATTGTTGAAAGTAATACGATTTGTTGATGACTGTCAGCACTCAAATTGCACTAAAAGAGTTTGAAGTTTTTAATTCCAAGGAAAGCTGTATGTATCACATATCATTTTAACGATCTATAATACCTCCATCAATTTCCTTCTATCATTTGGGATTTTAGTCACTGTGGACTGTGAATAGCATTGTATGAATGAAATGGGAATCTATTCTTAGGTTCAACAATTTGCATAGTTACTATAAAATGATAGAAATGGTGATGTACCCCATTAACTAAACTGTATGCAACTTAAATATGTGTAGGTTCATGTAAAGTGCAGAAAGGCTACCTCTACCTGAATGTGTGACTGAGAGCAGGGAGGCAGGGGATGGGTTAGGGTGCAGTGGGATTGGGGCAGGGCAGGACATCTGGATTAGGGGCGGGAGGAGATTGGTGAGGAGAAGGAGGCCAGGACCCAGGACAGGGGTTAGGGGTAGTAGACCTGGGCTGGCACAGGCAGGCTGAGATGGGTGGTGCGGGCCAGGCTCCAGGCGGTGTGTCTTGGAACCCACCCCGACACAGGTTAATCCCATCCCTCGTAAAACCGCCACACACTCAGGGGCTACATGGGGCTGATGAAGACGGAAAACTTCTTTAAAAAACGACACCCATTAGCTCTAATGAACCTCCCCCGTCACCGACAAATTGAGCACCCCCAGAAGCCAAAGCACTGGCTTGATCACACCAGCCTAATCATTTCTATTTCCCCAATGTTGCCACCCAATCACATTCCTTATTCGATCGATGAATTTAGTACACTGCATACAGTTGACATTTATTTGATAAAAACGACATCAAACCCATCATGAGATGCCTTCCCTTATTAATGGTAATATGGGAACTTTAAAATGATAAAAAGTTGTACCACGATACTACATCATGCAAAGGTTAGGGAGTGATAATTTTGTAACAAAAGTGTGGCGGGGGGGGGGGAGCAAAAGAATTTCGACCCCTTGAGTTAGAGTGAAAACGTCTGCGCGTTTGTTTAGGCCACCTTTTTTTGATAACTTGGATTACGGGATTTTGGCTCCAAATTTTTGGAAGGGCAGAGGCAAAAAAAAAAAAAGCTGCCCTACGGGGGGCACCAGATCACAAAATTTCCTGAAGGGCAGAGGCAAAAAAAATAAAAAAAAAGTGGCATTGAAAATCTCATTTCTGGGCAATCTAATGATGATATAATATTATTGTGAATTATCCCCAATCTGAAAGGCCTCATTCTACATTTTTCTGATCAACATGTACTTTTTTGGGGGGGGGGTAAAATTCTCAAAAAATCTCGGAGGGGACAGGTAAAAAAAGATTTTTTGTTTTTGATTTTTTTTTTTGCAAAATGCCAAAAATCTCGGCGGCGGATCCGTAATCCAAGTTATCAAAATTATACGCCCTTACCATACTTCAAATGGCCCACGCGCGCTGATTTTCGATCCATGGGAGGGGGGGGGGGTAACAAAAAAATTTGACTCCATTGACCTGGGGGTGTAAAGAATTTTGCCCGCCCCATGCTCCATGCGAAAATCCACCTTCCCCATCCCCCTGTTGTTAAAAAATGATCACTCCCTTAAGGAGATAATATATTTTTGTTCTTGCGATTCTGCACTGATCAGTATGGCGACATGTGCATGGCTTTCAAAGTACCTGAAGAGCAGTACTTGATGAGGTTTCTACGTGCTGCCATGCACATGGGTAACACAAATAGTATATGTATGTATGACGTGCATGGAGGATGAACATCCAATGAAGAAGAGTCATGCCCAGCCGTTCACATGCCACTCTGTGTGCACAGGGGAGCGCAATTGCTTTTAAAACATTTAAACTTGGAATAGTATACACTGTACTCTTTTGTCGGCTTGGTGTATGAATGTAACCTTGATGAGGAAATATATCCAGTGCTGCATTTATGCATCATGCCCACCAATGTAGCGCCGAAGAATTACCGGCCCCTCATTAATGCATCATGGTGTCAAATGAAGTGTGTATGATGCATCATCCGGTTCGTAAAGGGCTCATGCATGATTAACTTGATGAAGCTTTCTCTTGACCAAAAACAATACATGTATTTTAGGTTCTCTGAGCCTCAGGTGCTCTTAAGGTTTCCATTTCATTTGGAAGAGTCATACTTTTTACCTATATCCTCGATATCCATGTGGTAATACATGTCTCTGTCATCAAACTTTCATGTGGATGCATTGATGCCCCCACAATAAATGTCTTCTAAACAGTATGGAGATACCTTGGAAATCTTGGAAATACAAACAACTTTGATGACATCGCTATTATTCACCATCGCCCACAGCACAAGTAATATTATGGGCACAGGCTTTAACAGGATAACATATGCTGGATACGTTGGTGCACGTGTTATTTATACCAGAAGGAATGACAGTGAAAACTCCTGATCATCTTTCAATGTTATACAGCGCCACTAGCCACGTGTTTGGAAGGTACGAACTGTGTTATCCCTGATTATCTTTCCACATTATAGACCAATGCAGTAAGAAAGGGTGACTTTTCATAACAGTTGCTGATAAAGTTTTTGAACATAATATCATAAGCGTGATCGACAAATACATTAATACAACCTCAAAATCCTACATTCTAATATGTACATTATTTAAAAGTTAATTGTCATGTGAATCTCCTAATGTAAGATGTTTGCAAACATAATAATTACATAACATGTTATGAGGATTCTGCTAAAACCAATGTAAACATAAGTTTATTATCAAAAAGTCACCCTTTCTTGCTGCATGTATAAATGCCCTCTGTCCATAGCCAAACACACTAACCTGTCCAGTGCACTGCCCTGTTAAAGCCTGTGTGTGCTCACGTTATCATGAGAGGTCTGTCATTCCCTTTTCTACATTAATGTGCCATAAGCTGAAGAGGTAAAGTATGAAGTATAGGGTACCACATTTCTATTCAAATTAGTTCGTATATTGTATCGTTAGAATAAAATTGCATTATGTGCGCTATAACTGAAGTCAGCATCTTTTATCATTACAATACATATTATGTTGGATTGCTTTCAGCGGACCAGCATACAGGATACTTGTTCTACAAAAATATTTTAGTACAATGTAATAAGAATTCTATGTGGCAACATTGTAGAATTAATGCGTCGAAACTTTTTAACAAACCCTGTGTGCAGATATCATTCAGAAGAGCGTAACATGCGAGATTAAACCTAGATCTACCTTTGTGTTTATCGTCATAGGAAATGCAGTATCCTGTTGACTAAATAATATTATATCAATAATGTACGAACGCTGAATTCATCTGTACTGTACAAAATGTTTATTGAGATGGGATCTCAATCAGTAATAAGATCAGGGGGACAACATGCCCAACGTCACATAACATTTAATAACAGCACACCAATGTTTAATAAGACTGCTCATTTCTCCTGTTTGATTAAAAGGCTTAGTAGTGGAATTTGAAGAGAATGATTACTTCGTCCCCACCCTAAGACATTTACGACCCAGACTCATGGGTGAATGTCCGAGGGCTGAACACATTTTTGATCCATTACCATAATATTATCTACATGACCATAATTCTATTGCAATTTGCCTAAAGCTACACTAAATGGATGTCAGTTGTTATAGCAGAAATGTGTCTACCGGTCTAACTGCCACTGAGATATAATGAAAACAATAATAAAAACTACTAGTATATTGCTCATTGTCTCAGAGCTCTGTAATAGCCTGTGGGTTCCATTTCATGAAGTCTATAGGAAGCTGTTCGGGTCCAATTCGTTTCATAAAAAGTTTCATAAAAAGTTTCATAAAAAGTAAGAACTGCATTTATGAAAACAAGAGGTAGTTATTGAAACCCCATGAAGTACTTCCCCAGTCAGCATTGGACCCTGGGCCCATATATGTGTTTTACCTGGGCCAGCTGGGCTTGCCCATATCTGGGTTATGGTCCTTTTTGTCCAGGGCTACCAGTGGGAGCCCAAATAGGCCAGCCCACATATTTTTTTCATAAATACATTAATTGTACATATTTCGAAACACACTGACATCTGATTTACCTCTAGAAATTATGATTTATTATACTTTTTTATATTGTGTGCTAAATCTAGGCTACACTGAAAAAGTAAACTCGTCTCCAGACCTGTCGAAGTGACTGTCATAAAATAAACGAGTCAAAAGTTGTCTAACCTATCAGGTTACCATCCCACAAATAGAATCTGGAGCTGGCAAATGTCGGGTTTTGGGCTGGCACATACCAAGTGGGTCTTCTATCTCCAGCTAGAAGACCCGCTTCCTTGTCACTTAGACAAGTTTTTGACTCGTTTATTTTATGACCGTCACTTTGAAGAGTCTGGAGACAAGTTAATTTTTTGAGTGTAGGGCTGGGCACTTTGAATCTGGGCTGACCCATTTGGGCTCCAACTGGTAGCCCTGGAGAAAAAGGACCAAAACCAAGGGTGGGCAAATTAGCTCGCCCAGGTGAAAACACATATGGCCCCATAAAGCAATATTGACTGGGTCTTGTTAAAAAAAACCTGAATCTTAATTAAAGGGATACTGTACGTGATTAAGTACAACACAGTACGACTAGATAAAAGGGATGCGGTCCTTAGATCTTCGCCCATGGATACATAAGGCCACTCCAAATAATATTTTTGTTTCTCATCACTAAGCCATGAGAAAACTGACGAGGGCGTACGCGCTTTCTTTTTTTCCTTTATTTTGCTGAAGACCAAACGGGTAGGGCATCTAGGCTCTCAGCAAATTTTTCATTCCCATTTTAATGATAAAGAAGTTAATGATCTAATAATGTTTTTAATTTTTTTCAACTTTTATATTTGCCAAACAAAATAAACCCCAAACACGATTTTGGTGACTCGCGCGGTGATGAGAAACAAGGATATTATTTGGAGTGGCCTCAGTACAAGATGTGTCAGATTCACCAAGTTATTTGGTTACATTGTAATGGATGCAGAATAGCACAAAGCTCTGACATAAAACTACTACACACCACTGATATATATATATATCCCACATCCTAAAACGTGTGCCACTACTGTGGGGCAATTCCTACATTCTAAAGGACTATGAAGCAGAGGCAATGGATCGAACCAGTACCATTGGGACATCATCAAAATGTGATAGGTTCCGTCATGAAAGCTTAGCATTCATATCAGTCCCGTTGCCATGGTGAGAGCAGAAGTCAAAGACTGGCCCGGAAGTACTATAGCCCGCCACTATCCTCATACATATGCATGAAGTAGCGATGTGGAACATAAATGACCACAGCAATCGATGCCATGTAGCCCTATATGTAAACATGCAGGTCCTGCAGATCATTATCTACAGGGGAGGGAAGGGTGGTCCTATTAAGATATGCCTATCATGTAGCGTACATGTATATAGCACCCTGCTTATAATGTAACCATATTACTGCATGTAATATATCATTATCAGTGTGCATGGTTGCACATCAAATACCCCCCCCCCCCGCCTGCCTATACATGTTTCTAACACGAGAAGCCATATATGGATGCATGGATGTTTAACAGATGTCCTATGTGCCTCTACATGGGTAAAAATCGACACGGGCGACACAGCGACACGGCCCTTTTAGGCCATTTTAAAAATCGGCAGACACAGGAAAATTAGGGATAAAAATCGACCCACAGGGGTTTTTCTCTAAGTTCTTATATACCTAAAATTCGACACGATGACACGGCCCTTTTGCTAAAATTCGACACGGCGACATGGTCAAAATTGTGGGGACCCTTGTAGAGGCACTCCTATGATACTCTCATTATATTAAAAACCGTCCACCCAAACATGACTGTTAATGTCCTACCCAGGTGTTGTATAGGGAACGCGGTGTGTATGTCTTCAGCATTACGTCTAGCGTGAGTGGCAGGTAGTTGGGGGCTACACTGAAGGGCAACTCTTGCCAAGCTGATGAGATTTTCAGGTCCCTTTGAAGGCAAGACTCACGTCTCTGCTAGGAGTATAGAACTCTCTTTGGTCCTTGTGACGGGCTCTAGGGATGGGTATCTGAGAAATACTTTGTAATCGATTTGCTCCCACAAGGCCAACGGCAGTCCCCACCCTGCACCCTCCTGACCCTACCCACTAAAGATGTGGGGCACTCCATCCCAGGGGGGCGGCCGACCCATGTCCGGGTCGTGCTTAGTTATTTATTGTACTTGTTCCTCCTGTTCATGTTATTGAATACGGCCGTGAGGCACGTGGGACTAGACTAGAGAAGTATCCCGTGGTGCTTCACGTGGAAGACGCTGAGATGCCTATCGGGAGTGCTCCTGTATATGCTGAGGGGGTACGTGCTCGGTACATGCTATTTCATGGATGTAGCCTTAGGGGCAATGGGCACTGCATACATGTATACCTAATACTAACAGTCCTATTGATTGATGGTAGGTTGATAAATAGGTTCCTGTAATACTAAATGCCAGCTGATTCCATACTGTTCTCCACAGCAACTGACTGATTCAGTGTATTTTGTTTTCCAACTTTGGATGTTACTTGCCCTTTGGTGTTCAATGTAAAAACATGACCTTTTGTTGGAATGTTCCTGAAGCAATGGTTTTTAACGTCCCTGTGGCTTGTGCAGTGGGCCGGTGCATTGCACTGCTGACTATGGGTATTTAGGATACCAGTGATCTGGTGCAGTTTGTGTTTTTTGCAAAGTAAATACATGTTTGCTTCGGGTTGAAGTTGAAAAAAGACCCCAACAGCCCAATGGGGCGAATCGAATGTACCTGGAATGGGAACGGTTCAAACGGAACGACTCGCCTTCAGAGGACTGTGGGTACATGGCTCTGGGTGCAGATTTATGTTTTGTTTCCTATTTGCGGCTTTTTGTAATGTCGTTTTGTGTGCGTGTGATTTTCACTTATTATCCAGGTAGTTTTTCCCAGTCTGCACTGATCTTGATAGGACGTGTCCAACTCTGCTCTTTGGTGAATATACTGTAGTTGAAAGGCGATTGAACTCGATACAGCCCAACCGACTCATTTCCAGGTTTAGACGGTGTGGATGTATTGAATGGAGTCTGACTTTACATGTTTTCTGCCATGTCTCCGACTTATTATTTTTCAAATGAGTTAAAGTCATGATGGCCTATCACACGCTTGCCCCATAACAGTTCATTGCCTTCTTCTCATCCCATATGCTATTTAATTTGGCAATGGACAAAGTAGATGAATGCAACGAATGGGCAGGTCTATACCATACCAATAGTAAACCAGTGAGATGACCAGGACTTTCTTTATGTCGGTTATCGGTTATGTATTCAGTTGGGGAGGCTGGTAGCCTGTGACTGTCCTCTTTGAATATACGATATACAATGTACAATACTCAATAAGACAAACATCCAGATGGTTATAGAATATGTTTGAGTGCCAAATGCCATTTAGTGTATGGGATAAAGGCTGGTTCAAATGGCCTACAGGCAAATTGCTATCTTGGGATGTCAGCCTGTGTGAAGAAGTCATTTTCTCTGCTATTTTATAACTATGCTGGTGAATGCTGTTATTAGATGTCATAAAACTCCAGGAGCTGTAGCTGGGTGCCTATGGGTGTTCTAAGGGGGCCCCTGCTGCTAAGGGAAAAGGACCATTTGACTGTGAGTGTAAACGGACTGCCTCACGCACGCCACTGTAGGGCTGGAACTGTGCCCGGGCTCGTTATCATGGGTCACGTGTCCGACTCCTTAGGCCAAGTGCACTCTGGGAAGGACGTGGCTCTGAGATGAAGAACAAGAAATACCACCACCACCACATGCTCATCTCCCTCGGTGCCCACAGGCCCCTGCAGCTGCACTGGGCGGGGTCGGCAGTCTTGTGCTATAATGATATATCATTTCACATAGAGATATGTAACCCATATTTCAGTTTGAAAATTGATATATATTAATATTGATATAATTATTGCAGACTTTGAATACATTATCTTAATGTATAACGTAAGGCCGACTTGTACTCTGGTGATAAATATAATTTTCATGAATACAATACAACTTGGGAATGGGGAGTGTTCTCCAAATGTAGTCTAATTGTGTAGAGAAATGTGTTGATAAAACAAAGTGGAAGGCTTTTAGATGCCGCAATGCCACAATGCCACAATGCTTATCAATGGATGGCTGATGGCTTACCGCCATTAGGGCAATGTGCAGAATTATCCTCAAAGTGCATATGTCTATACAGAAAGGAGAATGTCTGAAACCCATCTTGGTGTTACACATTTCAGCCTTTGGTGAATGTTCACATTCGGTGTGAATTACAGTTTTTTCGCCTTTTACCAATTCTCTGATGAGTTGGACATTAAGGTGTTGAATATGGACCCTTGTATTGCGTTGTATTAGTCTGCAGAATGAAATTGAGCATGCACGAACAAAGGCTGGTGTATGTGTATATATCGATTGCTTGTGGAGCTCTTATCTAACAAAACGTCTCTTCTCTCACAAAAGGGCACCCTTTTGATAGGAAGTATACCTGAACGGGCTCACAAAATGTCTCTCAAAACACTTTCGTGAGGCACAAATGTATCTTAATCACAGATCTATCTATGTCTCTCAAGTCACAAGCGTTATTTAAGTCACAAGCTGGCCCTAAAAACATTTTACTTCTACCCATATCTGTAAAAACAGATACACCCCTGGCCTCCTGCACTATTATTTGCATGTAAAACCCCTACATGTGTACCTTTCACACTCCATGTCATTCCCTCTCCTACCCTGGCCTGCCCTGCCCTGTCAGAAAAAGCTATCAGAGGAAATAGAAAGAAGCATGCATGCCATCCATAAACGGTTATATACACTGTAGGGAGGCAATTTCTGAGGATTGACACATTCTCTTGGTAACTGTGAAGTTCCCTTTGAAGCTGTTATCTACATGAACGTTGTAATAACGGTGATTGGTCGGCTTGTTATATGTTCAAAAGCGCTGCTTGTAACCTACTTGAATTCTTATACCATTGAATCTTTTAAAAACTTAAAGTTAATTAGCGATCAATTGATGATCAATAATCTCCCCTCCTCAAAGCACACAACCTCTAATTATATGGCGCTTGTCAATTTGAAGAATTAATATTATAGACAAGTGATTCAATGCAAGCGAAGAAGTATACATCATGGATCAATTGTATCTGTCATCCCCTTGTTCATCGATGTCCACGACATTGCACGGCTTCTATATGTTCTATTTTGTGTATCTTTCCCAAGGTCAGTGTTGAACCATAAGGCTCATTATCATCCCTTTAGAGGTCGCATAGTATTTTAATGTGCTTTGCCCTTTGTCCGTGGGGTCCATATGATGCAGGGATGCAAACTTGCATGGCGAGTTACTCGCCAGGGCTGCATCCATGAAGACCAAGGTCATAACGCATTATTACACTATGTGACCCTTAAATAGTAATAATCATAATAATCATAATAATGATCGAGTCAGCCTTGACTATGCCACCGAAAAAGTGTCGATATACAGTAGATCACGTCTGCCTATTTTACTGTCTTTTGTGTATCGATGGAGAAATAACAATGACACAAGTTCTCATTGATCTTAACATGCTAGAAATAATATCGATTACTAAATTCATTGATAATGTGTTTGTGCTGAATAAAAAAGGAAACATTATGCATAGGTCAATAATCTAAGAAGGAATAAGTTTTCATTGGAGATGTATACACTGATAAAATGAAGGGATCCAAACTTGTCAAAAGGTTGTCTTATAAGAAGAGTTTAGGGTCTTTAAAGTGACGGTCATAAAATAAACGAGTTAAAGGTTGTCTATTTGATGAACTGTCCAGTTACCATCCCACAAGACAAGACTAGGGTCATCTAAATGACAATGTTAGCCCAGGCAGTGGCCCACTCCGAGTGACAAGTCTAAGGTCGTCAAATTGACAACCCAGAATAGTTAACCCTTTATTGGCTGCAAACTGCTTTAAATGTGCTTGAATCCCTTTGTCAGCATGATGCATGAATGTAGCCCTGGTGAGTCTATTCGCCAAGCCTGCATTCATGCACCTTTGGAAATGAATCAACAGTTGGGCAAGTATACTTGCCAAGGCTGAATTCATGTATTATGATCACATAGAGCATAGCACCTTAAAGCACTATGCACCCCTTAGAGGGTTAACCTGTGCACTATAACCTCTACTTCACTGCAGGTGGAGCTAACTGGGTTGTCCATGTCTGTCTATATTTCTGAGGTTTATAATAGCTAATTCATACAAACATAGAGGTATGTAGGTTAGGGGAATTCCTGCCATATCCCCAAGTCTATATTGAGAGTATTTCTACCCTTTAGTTACAGACTGCTAACACATATGTGGATGTCATACCAATGGGAGTTTCCTTGCAGCTATTGTACCATAGAAATAACCACAAAAGAGGTGTCTGTGCCCTACACATATTTGTTTTGTCTCAATTATGTCAAAACATTGATTCCTTTACCTTTTCTAGCATCCCCAATAGATAAATCTCAGGATTCTGCATAACATGAATGTGTATTCCCATAAATATGATTAAAATCAACAAAGAAATTATGCAATTCATTCCCCAACTTTATACAGAATGCATGTTATACCGATGCCACCTACAGGGAAAATCCTGAATCAGACCCTGGTTGACGAGTCTAGGGCTGGCATGAGTCAGGTTTTGGGCTGGCACATACCAAGTGTATCTTCTATCTGACAACTACAGCTAGAGGACCCACTCTCTTGTCACTTAGAAGAGTCTGCAGACGAGTTTACTTTTTGAGTGTATAAGCAGTCGCTGAATGAAATACTATAATTCATACATCCTTGTATTCGCCTCAGACAGTAATGTTGCTAGTGACCCATGGTGCGACACAGAGGGTTTTGGCTTGACATGGCGTCCTCAGATCATCAGGGACAAAGAGCAAACATTGTGAGCTGTAAGGAAGTTTGTCTTAGCTGCATGTGTCGACAGTTCCGCTCGTTGATACAGCACTCCCTGGAGGGGATGCATGCAGTGCATGCTGAAGACCATCAACCAGCTTTGTTTGACAGCGTGCACCTTCTGGAGGAGTGGGGGCAGTGTCCCGGCGGGGCCATCGTCAAGCTGATGGTGATGGAGCAGTGGTCAGTGCAGCTCGACAAGTCATCATAGTCCCCTAACCTCTCACCCCTAAGCCAACCCCCTATGGCTCATCAGTATCATCTGGGTTGGTCTTACCAATGGGCTTAGGCCGACTGGCCTGAATGACCAACTCAGCATGACAGCCCCACCCGCCCTGCAGCCATGAAAAGACCACCCCCACCCCCACCCCAGTGTCAGCCGTCCTCAGGCCTAGCCCACGCCCTATTGCCCGCGGAAAGTGCATCGGTCGGCGGCAGGGAGGGGCCCGTGGTAGCAGTAGCGGTCATGCTATTACACAATTGGTTTGCTCCAATAAGATCCATAATGGTTTCCGTGGTCTGACGGAAAATAAGCCTGATGTCGACATGGCACGGGAGCCGGTCGTCCGTTATCACCGGCCACTATCTGTTGCAAATTGCCTCCCGCTAGGGCCCTGGCAGCCGTGGGGTCAGTGGCCGGAGTCCCCATGCGCCCCCCGTCCACCTCTACTCTGCAGCCTATATGTCGTAGGCACTGCCTCGTAAAGAGTAAAGGTTTCACTTTCACTGACCCCCAGCCCGAACAGCTCCCTGATTGAGGCTCAAGTAACACCATACGTTACAAACAGCCACCCTAAACCCCAAAGCCGATTTCCTATAGAACCAACGTCACAAGGTCTATGACGTAGGTCACGACATCCATTGACGTCCAGAGGCTCCATAGGCTGGCTTCCTGTGGCCTGGCATTTGGGCGGGAAGGATTAATGCGTTGCTTTGGTACTAGAAGGTCCAGGAGTGGGTGTATATAATAACATTGGCTCCTAATATATACTCTGAGCACTGAGGCCAAACGTGGGGATGGAGTGTAACTGTGTGACGCAGGTTAGGGTATATATAGAGAGAGATGTAAGTGACCATGCACCAGATTCGAAAAAAGAACTCATTAAAGGTGAAATACAAATTAACAGTCCTCACAGACTAAATAACTACAGCAACTAGTTACGACTAACTCATCAATGTTACCATTTTTAGACCCTCTTTATATGGGTAAAATTACAGTCTCCACATCCATAAATAGGCCTAGGTAGAAATCACATGTTTCATGACCTTCAATCTAGTACTCAGGTTTGATAGCAAAAGCGACCTTTTGAGAATCGACATTCTGACGCTCGTTACTGTCAGGGGCGTTCTGCGTGCCTGAGGAAAATCCCCATTCCCATGCACTACTTACATGCGTGTTAATTTCGGAAGCTTGTGTGTCAGTGTATGCAATATGAGAACAAGGCATTGTGCGTCATGTCTTGTTCTCTCGTATCATGATAACTCTCGTATCATAAGCAACTCATTATTACCCCTATGAAAGTGTTAATTGCTATTTATATAGAGTACCCACGCATGACACTTCATCGTTATAGGGAAAACGGTCGAAAGAGGGAAGTATAAAGTAAATCCCTTAGCTTCGTGAACTGTTAATACGATAGACTAGTGACATTCTATTAACATATTTGCTTTTTGCTTCAGGCACATTTCATTGTACATAGTGCACGCATTGGCTAGCTGATTATAACATGTAAATATACTCAATCCCATTTCAGTCTAAGCAATAAGAATTCCAAATGTGAACGCAGAACATCGATCAACATCAAAGTAACACAACAAAGCATAGCCATCCACCATCAGAATCACACTTTCCCTTTCAAATTAAAATGCTATAAACAGTTGCACCGAAGAATACCCGAGTGGCGCGGTATAGAAATCACTACCCAAGCAAATCGATAATAAGCGACTGGCCTGATATGTCATACTTGGATTGGCATGTGATGGATAAGTCATAAAATAAAAACTATTATAAATACGGGTAGGGCGATTCTGGGTGGTGGCAGGCGATGGATACGTGGCCAATCTATTCTTGTGCAGCGATCAAACTATACATGATCAGATAGACCCGAGGTGCAGGCTGCACTGAGGGGGTGTGACAGCTAGGGCCGTCTGTTATGGATTATTCTAATCTGGTGCCCAGAGCGGATTAGCTGATTATTTCATGACGTGACCTTGTCAATCCACCCCCAGTCAGCCTGTCCCATCCCTAGCAGTACCCCCATGACGGGGCAGTTTCAATATTGGGGACCGTTCACAAATGACGTCACCAACTATGGGACCATTTTTAAGTCCAAACCAACCCCTTTTATGATCTTTCTTATGTAGTACCCATGTATGAACTTCTACTTTCATACGAATTCTGGGAGAGATTTCCTCAATACATGTAGTATAATTACCTGACCTGCACCATTCTGGTGCCGTTAATCGTTTTTTTCAAGGTCAAATGCCTCGTTGATACGGGGCAAATGCCTCGTTGATACGGGGCAAATGCCTCGTTGATACGGGGCAAATGCCTCGTTGTTACGGGGCATTTGATCCATATAGCAATATTAGTGTTTTAAATGGCCGGCTATAATAGTTGATGTGGTATAGATAGTTGTAGCGCGATGGGTATGGAGGAAAAAAAGCTGTAATAGAAACTGCCCTTGGTGTAACAACGGACTGGCTTTATGAGTCTACCTTGATAATTATACAGCGCAGAGGTTAAAGCCTTAGGCAGTCTAGAGAACCATGGAGGTGGCTTCTATATTAATACCCAAAGCCCTCTGTGTATTCTCATCCATGTCAGAACATTATAGTAAGCCAAGGCTTCGTGGTGCTGTATGGGGTAGAAGATGTAAAGGGTAGAAGAGAGGAGAAGTCATCAAGTTATATGGATATTGCAGTAGTAAACCTTTGTATTGAAACAAGTAGTATTTGTTCGTGTATTTCATTGATTTAGGCATACCATATTTCCCCATTTATAAGCCGGACCCCAAATATAAGTTAATTGACCGTGATCTAATCACATCTTCGCAACTGATTTGAGTCTTTACCTAATTCAAAGCTAAGATGATTTCACACTTCATAGGTATACTAATAAAGGTCATGCGGCCATTTCCAATTTGAATTATTAGAATTATATCCTAGGGAACCGCTGTAAAATACTGAATTGATGAGAAAACGTGTTTGGATGTTACAGAACCCCCCTTTGTAAAACAGTATAAGCCTGCCCCGCGTATAAGTCTGATCCGTTTATAATCCGGGTCAATTTGTCATTTGAAATCAGTATAATCCCCTGTTTATAAACAGGGAAATACTGTATATCGGGCTAGCATCGTGACCCTTCTGTGAACGTTCACTTCATAGAAGGTTCACGAAATAAAGTGTGTTAATTATGGGTGCGCACAGCAGTTTATTGGCTCTGAGAGAAAAGGCAAGCTAGGTTGAGACTATTTCAGGGTTTCATATGAGCCTGTGCGTGTTGACTATGTGCATTAGAACCCATATAAAATGGAGATGAACCCTGGCTGCAGTAACTCTAAACCTTAATGCACCTCCCTACATAAGCCATGTCGGGAGCCCTCACCTCACCATACAGCCACCATATGAGTTGCTCCCGGCTCTCTATTCCACATCTGAGTTGCTCAGAACGATCTGATCGATGCGTGTGCTTTCACAGGGGGGTTGCACAGCAACAAAATAACAACTAAATAGGGCTATGCTGATAAAACACAACTGGGCTTATTGGTAAAACTGCATGATGTCATAGGTGATAGCATGGAGTATAGTCTACTGTACACTCCATGGTGATAGGCTGACAGCCTGGGAAGCTTTACTGTGTAAAAGGTGTGAGTGTGGCTTAGCCGTTATTCGTGTGTGTATAGAAGGACAAGTGGGTGTACTACTCCTTTGAGGTTATCAGCTTCACTGTAAACAGTTTATACCTTTTACCTACACCAAACTGTACACCTACTGTATATTCTACTGCATAGCAACAAAAGAAAGTAACTAAATATTTACAGCTTAGTTGTAGAATTGTATTGGGAAGAGTCTGATGCCCACTTCATTCGGACTGACCAACAAATTCAGGTTTTCCATTCATAATGTGAAGCTGCCTCATATACAGATTCACCATTTTCCGAATCACCGTTCTGTAGCATTTTAGATGTGTCCGCAGGGCTGGTTGATAATCTTTCAAATGCACTATTGGATTGACCGGGTATTGGCATATTCAGAGCAATTGTGCACTTGCTCCACAGAAAATCTAAATACTTCGGACCTTAGTCTGTACATAGTGGTTGGTCGTAGGGACATTGGACAGGCATGACCAAGTGCTATTCAAGAATAGCTGAGGCAAAACAATAAAATGACCAATGCCTTACTCAAAAGAACTTAGCCTAGAATGGAAAGACTAAGGTGAGTTGGTCAGTACCGACCAACCTGGTAATATCAACTTACCTAGGATGGTCATATAGGGAGCCAAAATATGACTAACCCGGTTAGGCACTATAATGACTGGGAGATTGGTTGTATAGGGAGCCAAAGAATACCGGTGTAATGTAGTATTATTACAGCAATTGATTAAAACAAATGCTTGAGGTAGCCAACATGAGGAATAAGCAAAGATGATAATCACATTTTAAATTGTCGTATTCTCTTGTTAAGAGAATTTCTCTCATAACTACCGTTAATTGTAACAGCTAATTAAATTGTGTTATCTGCGTACGTTTGTATAAATCATGTTCAAAGGAAGATGCCTAAGACTTTTTAAAGGTTGTAATTGGTAGATCGGATATAATTAGATTTACTCACTTTTCTTTCAATATCAAAATAGTTTATATGCACTCCTAGGGCACTTTCTGCTGATGATTATGAAATACGATCAGAGAAAGATTTTCGCACAGCACAAAAGTGGTACATTGATGATATTGGCTACTGTCTTGAAGTTGAACGTTTTGATATTTGCATCTTAATCTGCATCCATCCAAATAATTGTTCCTAAAGAGATTGGTTTCAATGAGACGATACAGGGCTCGACTTCCTGTATTCATTTCAGTAGAAAGATAAGTTTTAAAAAGTTAATCTTTTTAAATTGCGCAAGTGATGATTGGAGCAAAACTTATAGGCTACACTGATATTCTTTGGCTACGACCAATCTCTCAGTCACTATAGTGCCTAACCAAATAAGTCATTTTTTGGCTCCTTATATGACAAACCTAGGTTAGTTAATATTGTCAGGTTGGTCAGTACTGATCAACTCACCTAAGTCTTCTTCATTTCAATGAGTTTTAGGCTAAGGCCTATTGAGTACGCCATTAGTCATATTTGCCTCAATCATTCTTGAATAGCACTTGCCCAGCCAGCAATGGTCCCTGGGGCCCATTTGTGTTTTACTTGGGCCATCTGGGTTTGCCCATATCTGGGTTTTCCTCATTTTTGTCCAGGGCTACCAGTAAGATTCCAGATGGGCGAAGCCCACCAACAACATTTTTCTAAAATATGTTGTAAATACTTTGAAACATACTCATCATTTGAAGTACCATTTTCATGGTTCTGTGTCAAAGTGGGCTTTGCCTGGGCTTTATCTAGTTAAAGTGGGCTAACATCTCCTCGGGATTTCTATGGGAGTAAACCTGGGCTGCTAGATGGGCCCCAGCTGGGCTTAACCCATAAAACAAACTTCAAATATAAACATTTAGCTACATTTGAAATACTTTAATTTGTATCCATTAGCAGTGATTCTCTGAAATTAACATTTTAAGTAAAGTTGCTGTGCTATTATGCCAAGATGGGTTTCACTTGGGATGGATTCGGGCAAAGTGGGTTAAAGGGTCAATGGGCTATAAATGAGCTTTGAACGTACTGGGAGGTGGGTCCCATTTGGGTTAGCCCACCACTTAACTTTCTGGGCTCAGGCCATCAACTTAACTTTCATGGCTACTTTTCAAAACATATTCCCTCTCATGGATGGGATGCATCTGGGCTGGACCTGGGCCAAGTGGGCAAGTCATGTTCTTGAACAAACCACTAGATGTCCTCATCGAAAGTGATACCACATTAATGTTCAGCAGAGCTTTTTACATTTGGATTACAAAAGTTTATGGATTCTCAATAATTCCAGAATGGCTGGGAATATAACATATTTCATAGTAGATTCTGGGATGCCATGTTTTATAACCCCATTCTGCATACAAATATGGAAACAAGCAGCACCCTAATACAAACACCTATTCCCTGAATGTCATAAAAATACATAATCCTGCCACTGACTAAGTTCTCACACACAGGCTACTCGCATGCGGGCTGCATCACATATGTTAAGAAATGTGTCCAGCCATAGAGTAAGTCAGCTAAATGATGTGCATTTCTCTACCATCTGAATGGTGGAGAAAGAGATTCCTACCTATATGGAGGAAGCAACTTAGTTGGGAGATGGTCGATAACATCGAGATATCAAATAATGGCAAAAAACTACAGTAGAGTTTCACAGTCCTATATCCCCCCCCCCCAAAAAAAAAAAAAATTCAAGTAAGCCCATGTGGGTCCCGTCCTATGCTCATACAGCTACACTCAATTAAAATCTGGGCAAGCCCATCTTGGTCCCAGCAATTAGCCCAGGACAAAAATGTGGTGGGCCCCATATGGACAAAGGGACGTGGGTCCCACCTAACGGCCCACCCTTAGACACGTATGGGCCCCAGTAAGCAATGCTGACTGGGTGGTCATTGCTCACCAATGTCCCTATGACTATAACCTGGGATAGCCACTTCAGACTAAGGGCCGGAGCATTTAGATTTTCTGTGTACAATAAAAGAAAGCAAGGGGGGGGGGGAGAAATAATGATACACCATATCCAATATAGTATTTATGTATACCTTGCCTTCAAACAGTTAACGAAAAGTACGGAGGTGGATTTTAATCAAAAAGGTCCATGTCAAAGAGTGCTTTGCTTAGTTCTTTCTATATGTAAGCGCCATCTTTCCAATTACAACCAACAGCTAAAAACATATCTTTATTCCTCATGTCGAAGTTGACTCAAATCACGACAACAGTTCTCTTTAGTTAATATATTGATACAAACTTTGATTAACTGCTTATAAAGGGAGGTTTTAACGCTTTGTTACTAGATCTACAATGTCATTGTATTCAATAGCGCTTTTTCTTCAGTAATATGCCCTAACACAAGATTAATGTGAATGACTGTAGCCGTTTCTGAGATATGTTTTGGACAGATGTAGGTCGATAAATAGAAAAGCAATAGTATCAAATCTTCCCGGTGCATCTTGTTGCGAGGGCAACCTTTAAGTTTAAGCTGTTTTACCAATCCAATAAACTAAGACTCCACTAATAGGATACAGAACCTATGAATGGGAAAGGGAAAGGTTACGTTGGTGCATGTGACTATTAAAGCCAATGGTAATATCAAATGACATTTGAAAAGCTCCTATTAAGCTAATAAGGGCGTTTCCTTTTAATAACCCCTGTTATTTTAATAACTTTCCGTAACCCAAGTTACCTTGAACAGTTACCTTGATGCACAACAGAGTCTGTTTTCAGTGTGAACAAACCCAACTGGTATTCCCAGGCAGCACATTCAAACACATTCCTATTCCTATCGATATGATTTACCGTTTACAGTAATACAGGGGGAATTTAAATTGGGACCTTCCTTCTCCTGATCCCAATATTAATATCACCACAATAAAGACAAGTCATAACCATAATTCTATACTTCTGTACTCCGTTGTGTGTTGATAAAAGTATGGCTATAATATCATTACCAGTTGTGTTGCCATGTCACAGTTGCTGGAATGGATTGCCATACTAAACCCCTGTAGTCCGCGGTCGTAGCGCACCCTTAGCTTCCCCGACAGCGCTCCCAGATGGAGGTTTTGATCCGATTGGCGATTGCCGTGTCGGGCACAGCCAGGGAATTAATTAAGTTGCGGTGGCAGACAAGGGTTGGGGTACTGGTGCTGGAGAGAGTGGGGCTTTGGGTTTGAAGTCAGGTCGGCAAGGGACTGGAGGACCACCGGGCACGGCACTGACACAATCGGGGACGCACTGTCGGTTACGATCGGCCGATAGCCTAGCACCACCCCCACCCCCACCCTTGCCAGATTCCGTCCTTCTGGACTTCAACCTGGGACTGTAAGCCCCATGTTGATACGGTAGTGTACCAGTGGTTCCCACAGAGTATTGTATCTGATTGTGGGAAATGTAAAGCTTTAGGTCGGGTATGCGGTGTGTCTGTTACCAGGATTCAGGGATTGGCCAAATATACCAGGAAATTTGCCAAAAATAGTGACATGGATGCTGGGTGGGATGTCTGAAATAACGACCCATAATAAGTGAAGTCATTTTTGAAAGTTACCTAATCTTGCAGGGAGGCAAGGATGGTAGTCTACCATAGAAATTCACCTCACAGTACGTCACTCCACCCACTCATCCACCCACCCACCCATCACACATAGTCTCAAGTCTCAATGTTATCGGTCCGATTGCCGATAATGCCATATTGCATGCCATGTTGCATCGTTGCTTGATTGGTGTGGGGAGGAGGGGCGTGTAACGCGTGGCTAGCCCGAGTCGGGGGACGGATCTAACGTTATCGCCAAGTTGAGATTAGAGGACATGTCAATTTTCCCTGGATGCTGCCTGTTTCTATACAATGTGGAAACTCTGTGCATTGCAACCCTGTCAATTACATAGAGCTGTCTGCATAATGGTATGCTTTTAACTTGGATTAGTTGGCCATATGACAGCAAAAAGATCTAATCTCTTACTCATTTCCTATGCAGGGACTATTCTTTTGCGTAAAGGTGCTCCAAGACTATTTTCCTTTACGCGTGTATGCTATAGCAGGAATCTAGCAGTGGGAGGGTTTGAACTTGCAATCATTATGACCAAATTATCATTGGGAAAGGCAGAAACAATGTATCCTTGAAAAGAACCACTCACCAAATCTACACATGTCATTGATTTCCGTCCAATATCTATAGTTATAGGCTACTATTGTAGTTATCCATCATTGGACTCACTGGGAATGTGTGGATTACTCAGTGTATAGTGGTATGCATGCTATACAAGATGAGTTCACCAGGGGGCAGTTGCCTATATAAATTCAAAACCCTTCTTCTTAAAAATGTATGATAGGAATACTGGTCTTGCTCAATTTATCATCAACTGTGATGGGATAAATTTTGAGCACGCAGCTCACTGACCCAGAAATCGAGTTGCTCACACCATTGGCTCAGCATGAGAAGATAGGGACTGACCCATTTCTGTCACGTCCAACTCGGCGTGGGGCCCTGTCATAATGGGAAATCCTCCTCCTGAGAAATGTATGACATTCTACGAGTTAAATAATAATGAATGTGAAAGGGGAGGACAAGAACGATGTTCAATGAAATGCTGACCGAAATACAAAACCTAATTGGTCAAGGTGTGTGAGGGAAGGAGGCGACGATAGGCTTTAAAATGTGCATAACGTTTTCAATGTATACATTATTTTTTAGATTTTAGTAAATTTTTGGTCAGGAAGAAGAAGCTCCCACTGACTTTATGAAATGGAGTAAATGATTGTCTGATTTCAGAGAATAATAATTATCTTTGTACAATGTAACAGGAATATTCAACAATTTTGTGATATTCCTGTAGTTTTTGGAGTATCTGGTATAAAAAAAGGTGCCTCGGTTTCAGTGCTCGGTGATGAGAAATGAGTGGCCTTATTTGCATCAACTGGCCAGCCTTTTTTAGGAGGCCTGACAAAGGAGAAGCTTTGATGGAAGGATAAGAAAGGGGGCATTGAGTGTGAACGGGACTCGCGCTTCTGTTTGATACACTAGGAGGTGTTTTTTTAAGAGAAAGCGTGGAGACTATTGTTTGAAAATTAATATTAAAGATTGGAGAGGCAATCGGAGTTAGCCCCACGTGCATGGCTGTGTGCAGTTCACTGAGCAGCTTATGCTACAGCCAAATGAAGTCCAAGTACTAGTACATGCACCAAGGAGTGGGTCCCTAGCACTAGCACCACGAACCCATGCACTATCAGGGTCAGTTCTACTTGTAACACCACTAACCTATGCACTAAGGGGTAGGTCACTACCCAGCCAACACACCCATATGGGCTGCCATATGGGGCCCATTTCGTTTTGACCAGGGCGACTCTGATCACATTAGGTGACACAAACCCATATAATGTCCATTTAAAATGCAAAATAAATGAATATTTTCATAAAAGAGCATGAATTGAAGGATTTGCAGAGCAAGTATGACATGTTGCTATGCTGGGCTGAGCCAACATGGGCCCCATCTGGTAGCCCTGACAATTACCAGTAAAATACCCAGATATGGGCTAGCCCAGGGTGCCCAGATACACGCCCATATATATGGGGCCCATTTGGGTGTGTTGGTTAGGTAACACCACCAACCCGTGCACCTTAAAGCTGGTGTATCAGCTAATCGACTTCCCAAACCTTTTCTTCAAAATGGATATCATTTTAATGTCAAGGGTTTTGTTATTATTTTAGCTGATATGCAGTGCTCAATGTTAAATATATTTGTCTATAAATGCATGATTTGAGATAGAAAACAATGTTGCTTATTCACCTCACTGACTCAGTGTCCCCCCTATGTGAGCATACCAGGAACTAAGCTAATAGGGTAAGTACTGAGCCATGCAGTATAAACACATAGGGAGTTTTAGTGTCGACCTACAGTAAAAGATATTGCACTGCATGTGCTCATCTCATAGACTAAGACACTGCCAATCATTTTAAAAATTAGGGAAGACATATGGGATAGGATATACAATAGGAATATGACAAAACTAAAAACTCACCAAACATTTAGCTGACACACCATCTTTAAAGGGCAGTTCTAAAGGTTATATATAATAATTATGCTGAGCTCACCAGAAAGTAGTTACTTATCATTGTATAGATATGTTTGTGTCAATGGGCTCCTATACCAGGTATTTGCAAAGGAATGAAAGGGTAATTCTTATTCATTTTGGTAGTCTACTGCCATGGCAAAATGCTGTGCTTCTCATGTCCGTCTTCAAACCCCCTCCTCTTTTTGATAGTCCATCTAGCTTGGTCTCTCAATCTCTCTCCGTGCTTTCCTTTCTGTGTAGTGTTCCCAGATGGACACAAGATGGCCGCGTTCAATAGAGGCCGCCATGACACATTCAGGTCACGTGACACGTGCGATAAGCGCCCGCCAGCAGGCACTGATAGAAGGTTAGCGCGTGACGTCACGTCCCTCGGGTAGATGGCGCTCCGATACCGGAACCGGAACCACTGCACCCGGAATGCTTCACTGGGGAAAATAGTAAAAAGGGAAAGCTATTGAATACGCCTTTGTGGGGTATTATACCGCCGCCGCAAAGGCACCTAACGTGCGGAGTATGTAAAAAAAAAGGTTTTAAGGCGCTTTCGTCTTTCGTTAAAGCGCCTGTCTGTGGTGGGAGTTGCTATCCAGGCCATCAGATTCTGATATTCCACTTTAGTAGGGCGGTGGGTCTTTATCCTCCATCGTATAGGATTTAGCCCCGGTAAACCCAATGTACTTTAAATATACAATCACGTAGGGTGATTCTATCAGTACTATCTCTAGTGCTCCGGTGTGGCCATGCATACATAGAAACTATCCCAGAGACATAAACCTGAATTAATGTGATGTTCAGCCTCCAGTGAATAGTCACTAGTCTGAACAAGTCATGGTCAGGGAATTCTCATATTTAACAACAGGGGGGGACGTCATGAGATATTGCGCGGATGCGCGAAATTTTCCCATACAGCCCTAGAAGAGTCGAAATGTGATTGACGAATTACTTTCCCGATTAAAAGAGAAGTATGCCATTCTACAATCAATTTTTGTATCTGTACTTAATATTTATCATTATGCAATCATGACATTGTACTTTGTATTTTTTTAACAAATTACATAGAGATCTATCCTGAAACCATTAATGTCTAATACATCGATATACTTTATGACGTTGTCCTTTGCTCTATGAGCATCCTTCATGGATCCATACACTCGGCAGACACCATCAGACTTTGCATTCAGAGGAACATCTGCAGCGTCCCCACCCTCCATCATATGTCACCCATGTAACACCAGGAGGGTGGCAGCAGCCTTTATGGTGAAAAAAGAAGACGAAATGCAGTCCACTGGGACTCAAGCACGAGCTATAGATCTCCTCTCCAGTCTAACACGTCACAAAATACACATGCGTGCAGTTGACACGCGGAAGGCCATTTCCACAGCTAGCCTGCATGGAGGGGAGAGGCCTACTGTCTCCATGGTCTATGGGGTAGAGAGGCACACTCATAAAACTGACTGTTTGATGACGAAAGATGTGCATGGGGAGTGTGACGGCGAGTTGGGGGTGGGGGCAGTTGTTGGACCCAGGTGGCGACCGATGAGGGACGGGGCGCTAGGTCATGGTTTTCTGTGACTCCCGGGAGAAGAGGTGGCCAAAAAATAATAACCGTACGTCAGGAGAGACATGGATGCTGTGACAAGAATGCGGATAGTGTCCCGGAAACTGGATAGAGGGAGAGAGAGAGACTGTCACATGATAAGTGTTCTATGCATTTTCATGATCAGTCCTTGACATTTTCTTCCACGATCTTATCATGGATATTTGTAACCTTGTGTACACAGTTTCTCGGTAAGGCATGATCAGTGCTTGAGATCTATTGGCGGCCTCTGGTTTGTGTCGCGTATAACAATAACACAAAAGGGCCTTGGGACGGAGGAACAAGTACCGCCTTTGGTGATCACACACAAAAAGGCTAAACCTAAATTATTTGGTAGAAAGATGTCACCAATGGACAGCCAGTGCGGCTTATAGGATTGGCCTTGACTCGGCGTGCGGCCTATACGTGAGTTAGGCTTGTACGCGAGGTTTTACGGTATTAGCATAGACATTATACAACTGGTACTATAGTCTAAATCACTTTCTGCACCTTGTTTCTGCACCAATTAGTTGCTATTCCAGCTAGATATATAGAAGAGACTCTGTTACATCACTTATTATAGGCACAATGTCAGTGGAATTCCCTCTGCCTTCATTTCAGTTTTATCTATACTCTATACTGTTTATAATCATATTATGTCTGGAATAGGTGATTTCACAAAGACCTTGACATCCCCCCCCCCCCCCAACCCCCGTGTCACTTTTCGTTTCTGAACCCAAAGACCCACACTCTTAGAAATATCCTGTAAAATTACGGTGATTCACTGGCATCAATTAATGCCAAGCTTTCACCGTTTTTTTTACGGTCACCGTATTCTCCTAATCCCCGTAAATTTTACGGAGCTTTCCCATTGTCATTTTACGGTGATTCATCATTATTATATGATGATTCTCTGCTATTCATTGATGTTTCTCTTTTTTCTTGATTCATTGGTATATTTCATAATATCAACCTGTAAATATTACACTGATAATAAAACCTATAGTCAGTACTGACTATACCACCATATTTTGACCCCCGTAGTCAGATGATTACATATGTTAGTCACATATTAGTCATAAAGATAGTCAGTAGTGACTATATGTGGATCACACAAATTGATGATGTCACAGGAATGTGTGCACAGGAAACAGTTAGGATTCAAAATTGAATGCTCAACTGACTTCAGGTAGGCACATCTTATTCTATCTAAACCACTCCTTTACACATGTCACTGTGCGTTAGCTCTTGTGTTAATGTTGAGTATGTTTACTTAAGGCATCATAGGACACATGCATTCATGATTTTGATTGAAGTATCATGTGGTTTTGTTCAAATTCTGATCATGTAACTGTGAATCTCTAGGCTTCCAGACTAGAATATACAGAAGTTGACTGTGTCAAGGGTTATAGTGTGCCAGGCATATGGCCCATACCCGTCTACTTCATCCAATGGTGCTAGAGCAGGTACCCCCGGACATCTACCCCCAGACATCTACCACCAGACATCTACCCCTGGACATCTACCACCTGAGTATCTACCCCCTAGGACATAAAAGTCCAGGGGATATATGTCCTGGTGGTAGAAGTCGTAAGGGGGTTAAAGTCCAGGGGATGGATGTCCAAGGGGTAGATGTCCTAAGCATGCTAAACATTAGCACAACATTAACACCCAGACTTCTACCCCTGGAAATCTACCCCCTAGGACTTCTCCCCCCAAGACTTTAATCCCCTTAGACATCTATCCCCTAGACCTTTACCTCCTTACAACTTCTACCCCCTAGGACATCAATCCCCTTGGACATCTACCTCCTTTAACCTCTAGGACTTCTTCCCCTGGGGACATCAACCCCTCCAAATGCCCCTAATAAGTCATGTCATGTAGAAGGGGTAGATTTCTCCAGGGACATCCAACATCTATCTCTGGACATCTACCCCCTGGGAATCTACCACCTAGGGCATCTACCCCCAGGACTTTTATCCCCTTCGGCACCTATCCCCTTAGGACTCTACTCCCTAGGACATCCACCCACTTGGATACCTACCCCCGGATATCTACCCCCTCAACATCTACCCCCTATGACATCTAACCCTATACTTGGACATCTACCCCCTGGACTTTTACCCCTTAAAACTTCTACCCCCTAGGACATCCACCCGCTCGGATACCTACCCCCGGACATCTACTCCCTGGACATCTACCCCCTGGACATCTACCCCCTGGGACATCTAACCCTATACTTGGACATCTACCCCCCAGACTTTTACCCCTTAAAACTTCTACCCCCTAGAATATCCATCCCTTTGGACATCTACCCCCTTTACCCTCTAGGAGTTCTACCCCATCCACAAGCCCATATGTTTGAGCCATATCATGTGGAGGGAGAAGATTTCTCAAGGGACATTGGGCATCTACCCCTGGACATCTACCCCTGGAAGTCTACTCCTTAAGACTTTTATCCCCTTGGACATTGATTCCCTGGACTTATACCCCCGTAGGACTTCTACCCCAGGACATCTACCCCCTAGACATTTAGCCCCTGGGACATCTACCCCTAGGACATCTACCCCCTAGGACTTCTACCCCTGGAGAGATCTACCCCATCCACATATGACTCAACCATATGGGCATGTCTAGGAGGTTGATGTCCCCAGGGTAGAAGTCCTAGAGGGTAAAGGTAGTAGACATCCAAGGGGACAGATGTCCAGGGGGTAGATGTCCTGAGGTAGGTGTCCAAGGGGGTGGATGTCCTACGGGGTAGAGTCCTAAGGGGACAAAAGTCCAGGGAAAAGATTTCCAAGGGGATAAAATCCTAGGGTGTAGATGTCCAAGGGGGTAGATTCCCAGGGGGTAGATGTCCAGGGGTAGATGTCTGATGTCCCTGGAGAAATCTACCCCCTCCACATGATATGACTCAACCATATGGGTATGTGGGGGGGTTGACATTCCCAGGGGTAGAAGTCCTAGAGTAAAGGGGGTAGATGTCACAGGGGGTAGATGTTGCAGGGGGTAGATATCCAGGGGGTAGATGTCTAGGGGCAGGTTCCAAGTCAGGGGATATCCTAAGAGGTAGAAGTCCTAGGGGGTAAAATTCCAATGGGTAGATGCCCATAGGGGTAAAAGTCCCAGGGGGTAGATGTCCTAGGTAGGGGTAGTTGGTCTGGGGTAGATGTCCTAGGGGGTAGATAATAGGCCCTAGGGTAGATGGCTTTGGGGTAGATGCCAAGGGAGTACTTATCCTGACTTATTGTCCTGCCATCTCATGATGGACTATATCTAATAGTCATAGTGACTACTTTAGAGCATTAAAGCATTAAATTCATAGTCACTTGACTATATATCCCAAATCAGCTCTTTTAATGCTTGACTATAGGTTGACTATATGACTAACTTACTATAGACATAGGTGACTAACTTGGTATAGTCGTTTTTGCTACATTCACGTGACTATAGAAGTGTAGTCAGTAGTGACTAACATTTCCAGGGCCATTATTATCAGTGTAGGCCGTAAGAGACATAATTAAATGCCTCACAGTAATATGCAAGTATAATCCATGAGCAAAGGGTACTCTACGATTGTTACAAAGCAACTCTGACAGTGGTGTGATTATGTATAATTCTAATTACCACAAAATGGGTGTTTTTACATTTCCTGCTTATTCCCACTGATATAGAAAAGGAAATTATATTTCTATTATCTATAATGTACCATAGGCTTAAAGGTTGACCCTGTGATTGATGAGGTAATTGGATATTGTTATCATTTTAACACATTTAGATATGTTTTAAGGTGAGAGGTTCCACTAAAGTCCTCATATCTCCCAGGCTGCCACCTGGTGGGCAAATATTTAATGTGAGATTCACCGTAAATGAAAATAAGGTGTTTCACGGTACAGGTTTACGGATGTTCAGTGTAAAAGTGTTGAATTTGACACTGTCTCACCGTAAATCACATTACGGTGATAAACTGTAAAATTTTACACTGATTCCCCGTAATTTCAACGGGAATTTTTTACAGTGCACCCACCCCCTAGCAGGTGACGTCATTTGTGAACGTTCCCTAACACACACATATCAACTTGGGTGGTTTCTATATCATGACATCAGCCAATCAGAGCGCTGCCCTAGATCATGTGACTGCCGGATTGCGTATCAGATGACCGGTGCAGTAGGCATTGTCTCTCACCAATCTAGCAGCACGTGATTCCCTCCGCCACAGAAAGTAGTGCACAGTGCATAATACAAAGGCGGTCAGGGCTGCATGTGATAGCCGGAATGAGTCTTTTCGGAAAGCCACAGACAGCAATCATTTTTCTTTTTATGGAGACAGGTTTCGTATAGATTAGTTCACCCACCCACCATGTTCTCACATTTGGATATAGGAATGTCAATAGTAATAATGAATAGATTTATAAAGCTTAGGTCTGCGGGGTAGAGAGAGGTCCGATTGGCCCTAGAAAATGGCTGTGACTATTCACGGTTCGAACTGTCAATAACAAAACAAAATTCCCTTATTGACAGTTCGGACTGTCAATACCAGTATATAATTCTCTTATTCTTTTGTGGCTCCAGAGGGGTAAAAAGCGACCTGGCAGCCTGCAGGGGCGGATCCAGGATTTTGAAAAGGGGGGGGTCCACCCCAGAACTAGGAAGTTTAATACACCTAAATTAATAGTATGACGTGCGTCGAAATTTAAGGGGGTTTGGGGGCATTCCCCCAAGGGTGAGAAATTTTAGAAAATATAGATGTCAATTGGTGCAATTTATAGCATTCTGGTCTACCTCAAGACTGTGAAAAAAAATGAAAATATAGATACCAATTGGTGCAATTTAAAGCATTTTCGTCCACCCCAGAACTAGGAAGTTGAATATACCTAAATTAATAGTATGACGTGCATCGAAAGCGACATGTTTTGAAAATCTAAGGGGGTTTGGGGGCATGCCCCCAAGGCTGAGAAAATTTTGAAAAATATAGATGTCAAAAGATGCAATTTATAGCATTCTGGTGTACTCCAAGGATTCCAAGGCTGAGAATTTTTTTGAGAAAATAGATGTCAATTGATGCAATTTAAACCATTCTGGTATACCCCAAAGTTAAGAAAATGTTAATAATATAGATGTCAATTGATGCATGGCATAGCATTCTGGTGTACTCCAAAGTTATGTTTAGTTTAGTAGGTAGATGTCCAGGGGTAGGGTATGGATCTTGGGAGGGGTCTGGGTATATGTAGCCCCTACTGACTTCTCTCAATGAAGATTATAGCAGTGTAAACATGCTCGGAGTAACCACCTCATGTTCCCCGCCACCTTCTGTAGGTGGACAGTCCGATCCCAATGAGTCTGCACATACAAGTTCTGTGTTTGTATTCTGTCTTTCTGGTGGACACCCTTATGGGCCTACCAGCTGTCTACATGTATAAAAGGGAAGGGGTCTGCCCCCCCCCCCCTGAATCTGCCCCTGCATCAGGTACATGCTGCCATTTCTAAATGGACATCTGGGAGTGTAGGTTCAGGAAACTTTCAAAATATAGATGTTAATTGGTACACTTTCTAGCATTCTGGTCTACTCCAAGGGTGAGAAAATTTTGAAAATATTGATGCGAATTGATGCACTTTATAGCACATCTGGGGGGTGGACATCAGTGGTGGGTCAAAAGGGGGGGGTCCACCCTCGGCAAAGTGTATTTGAACAGCCTTATGGGCAGACCAAAAGGGGGGGGTCCGGACCCCCAGGACCCCCCCCCCTGGATCCGCCCCTGCCGGCCTGGCGACATGGGCCGTTTTCCAGGCGACCTGGCGACCCGGTACAACAATAAAAGTGACCTTGCGACTTTTGCTCAAAATTGAGTATAGGATAAAGAGTATGAGAAAACGACCTTGCGACCTGGGGGCCTTGATTTCGGCGACTTTCCGACCTCTGCCCCCCTTTCTTATAAGAGGAAAGGATCCTCTTAATAACAGTTGCAAAAATAGAACTGTCGATAAGAGAATATCAATCTCTTGACAGATTAATACAATATTGAGCCGATGTCCTTCGTGGTGAAACATCTAAATATTAATGGATAATATATCTATCCACTATTTAGCATTAAATTTGTGTCTGGTGAGTAACCTGTTTGTCGCTAGAACTGCACACGTAATATTTGGTTTAGTAAGGGCTTCTTCATCCTCTGACAGATGGCTAACAGTTGTACGTGTACACATGTCATCTTTCCAGCTTGTGGTTTTAGCCCCAGGAGACTGGTGGCCACCATCAATGCCACCACTAGCTTTTTGGGTGGTCCAACATGTTTTTTTATACCTGTGGCTGCAACCCACAGGCGCATCGTTTCTTTCTGCAGATATCCACCCCCTCCCCACCATCGCCACTACAGCTATTCATGTAAAATAACCAGGACATCTTAGACTCACATTCAGAGAGAAATGGGAAGGCAATTTATATTCAGGGACAGAAAATAGAAAGGCATAGACTGATAGAGATCGAGGCACAAAGGCAGTGGACAGATAGGCAACGGGAATGCCACAGCATAGAGACAGTTACATGCAAAAAACAGATAGGACAGGCAGAGGAAAACGACTGAATTTGTTGATTGATTTGATATTGACATCTGAATAACCATGGCTTCCTCCGAGGTTTCCCGACTTTGACACTATCTTAATTGACCAATATTTGCATGCATTTTCAAACGGGGATGTTTCATTCCCTTGCATTCACATCCAGAATATTGATGATTCATAGTAACTGTTCATGGAAGAAATAACGTCAATCCTGTTCGTGGGAAAACACTATTAATATTAAACATGAGCATGGCCAGCGGCGGATCCTTGGGGGGAAGGGGGACATAACTTATATAAACCCCACACAATGAGCCCACCAGGCTGGTCAGCAGACGCTGTTAGATCCTGCCACCATGCACCCATCCACTCTCCCTCTCTTGTTGACTTTTTGTTACTTTTTGTAACTAACAGAGTCACTCACTTATACACCAGTTTTGGATTGCCTCCTGATGACAAAGCTCGCTGAAACTTCTACGTCCAATAAAGGTTACGTCAGAATTATGTGTTATCAACATATCAGCTTTCTGACGAGATAAATGGGAACTGTTGTGCCATGTCCCATCGCTCCCATCATTAAATCGACAAAAAGCTGGCATATTAGGCGATTTCTGCTGGAAATCCTCTTAGCTTTGCAATTTTTGTTCGCTGCCAGCGCAGAAAAAGAGTGGAAGCTCCGTTGAGAGTTGGAGTGTAAATTATGGGCAGCCGGCTAGTTGTTTTTGATTCTTCTTTTCAGGAAACGGAATCTCCTTTTTGAATCAGCAATTAATTTGTCGATTTATTCGCTGTGGTGTTGCCCCACTATTGTTTTCGGCTGTTGGCTCCACTAGTTCTACACCCTCACCCTGCAGGGTCTAAGCTGCCCTGTGAACGCTACAGCTGTTGCCAAACTAAAGGAACCGTTCAATGTTTTAATTGTACCATTCTACTCCTTAATTTGAATTGTTAGAATAATATCACGATAACCAAAATTATTTAGTTTTGTCGTAAATCTTCAAATGAAATACTGCAGTGAGAGTTATACTACTAGGCATGCCCAATCTGGTCCCCAATCATTGTCAGCTTTGATTGGGGTTCAGATACTGCATTGATATAACGTGCATTTTAATGCTCAGAAAATGATTGCATCAAATCAAGAACTGCATGGATGCTACCATATTCACATAGCATGAAAGATGGGTCCACATCTCTGGAAAGCCTGTGAGGTGACAACCCACAATGTTTAGTATTCTGCCCCGCCAACTGGCGGAAATCCGTGAGAGACCCTCGGCCTAGGAGGTTACACTTCAGACTTCATTTCGATTCCGTTCTGAATTCATTCACCCAGAAAGTCCCTTAGCTGCTGCAAGCTGCCGGGAACAGGCTGCGGACGTGAAGACGTCGCCTCATTGCTCCAGCAAATAAGACGCCGTGTCTTTAATGAGTCCAAGCAGGTAGGTTGCCTAGCTTGGGCGGCAAACGTGGTTAGGACCAGTAGTGACAGGGTTAAGAAGGGGATTAAGTCAGCTTCTCGCGGATTGCACCAATTGTGGTCCAATCAAACGCGACCGTCTGATTAGCTGCGCGGGCGCAGGCCGGCAGGGAACTTCCGCCTGATGACGGCCTCCGCGCAGGCGCCGAATGGGGGTACTAAAAAAAGGATGGCAGGGCTGGTACTTGTGTGGGCCTTTAAACTAAAATGCATTAAGACTTACACTATTCCAAAGTGGCTCAATAGTTATTCTCCAAATTGCGTGAGAGTACTTATGTTCCCCAACATTATTGTCATCTTTTCTGAACTCGCTAAACTCAAGTCAACATTTACTTCTATAACGATACTTTGAGAAGAATAAGATATCATAGGACGTGTTGACATCAGGCTGAGCTCAAGTAAGCCTGCGACTACATCTCTATAATTATATGCATGTATAAGGGAGTTATCATAAATTGTATTTTGACATGGGGGGGGGGGGCTGTGGTGCAATGTTTAGAGGGGTCGAATTATCTTAGCTGCATACATGTAATAACGTTTGGGCTTCTTCGCCCTCCCCCCTCTTGTGAGCCAATGAGCGCCCCCGTAGTCCAAGATACTAAGAACTGGACATAGTTATTTTGTCTGAAAGTTTCCAAATTAATTGCAGAACTTAATCCCCGTAGACAATACCAAGAGTTTTATTTGAGCTATAAATGACATGTCTTCTTTCAAATACCGTTGACAGTATTGCAATATGTGTAGCAACACATGTCAATGTCGATTTCCTGTATTATTGAACCTTGCATTTCATTGAAGAAACTAGAGGTGGCACGACTTTTAATAATAGCTTAACAGTTGTGTTATTTAAAGAGTCCCATTACTCATGATTGTCAAAGCATCCGAATCCAATGGGATATTTTAACAAAGGTAAAGATAATAATTACTTTCAAACTCACAGCTCCTAAAAGTTTATTACAACACAGCAAAGACATAACAACCGGGAACTACTCTACTGCCCATAGCACACGCATGAGTATCTTAAATTAAGACAATTCCGTTTCCAAGGACCTGACATTGTGTAGTGTGTGTTACATACAGTGTAGGAAACTGAATTAAGTAGAGCCCGAGCATGCAGTAGGGCAAAAAAGAATTGAGATATCTGCACTTTTGAGTTTGTCTACCACCCTCTTTATTGTGGCGACAAACCACATACCTCAAAACACATGGCTATACTCTGCATAGAACCTAACATGGCCCACCTCAGACCTCAGGGGGGGCACCAAGAGCCGTAGTGCCATCCGCATCGAGTGGCTAGAGAGGAAACTACTCACAGTCATTCTTTACCATATTTTAAGCAGTTATGACACAAAACCTATTCAAGCTTAATTTCTGTTGTATTTTTTCCTGGGAAGATTCACCATTTTGCAAGTTATATTTCAATGTAGCATTATAAAGCTTCTGTCGTTATCTCAATATAAGGGTTTCATTCATGCTCTCTCAATGCAATGCAAATGTACTGGGGGTGGGCTTTATGACCATGGCCCTCCTACTGTACAGTGGTGCCCCCTCACACCAATCATGTATACTAAAGACCTGCCAAAGTGTTTGGAGGCATGGCCCTTACACTGGATTGTACAGTGTGACCTCCTTGCTGCCACGGTGCAGACTGCCCCTACTAGGCCGGCGTAACTGCATATATGCTCCGCAGTATAGAGGGCGCTAGGGGTCTTGATTCCCCCCCTGCTCAGACCTGTAGGCCGCCACCAGGTAGACCTATCCACCAGTACCATTAACCTGTCAAATTGACAGATGGAAAGTGTACTATACTGTATATTACATGAATGAACTATTAATTATAGATTCAGACATACAAAAGGTTTACCAGACATCTGACATGGGTCAGTCCAAACCAACATGGCCAACATCCAGAGTACACTCTATGATATATATTGAAAAATGTAATAACCTTGTCCAGGTACATGGATAGGCGCTGATGGACCTCTTTTAGATTCCCTGTACATGAATACATCTGGTGCCACCGGAATGATTGCCTTGCTGTGGCTACCAATGAACCGTGATAGGCTGTCAGTGTCTATTATGGGGAAAGTTATTGACAATGAAGCTGAGTAGTCAGGCATGTAGAGCACACGAGTGTCATGCAGCACGCACCCCCTTATGTCTATAATCAAATCCCCTATTATCACCCAAAGAGGATATTTGGTTGGTTGAATATGAATGGAAGTCACATTCCCCGTAACAGGTGTTGACTAAAAGACTTACACACGGATATGTAATGCATGTATGCTAATGTATATATCGATAAAAGTTGAGGACCATTTGCGAATCATTATATTATAGCCTGATTAAAGATACAATATCAGTTAAAATGCCCCAAAATTAAGTTATAAAACAACTTTGTAATTGGTTTCATTAACCGTTTCCCTTGTGTTGGACATCATTCTTTACATTAATATGATGTCAAAGGTAGATATAGACTGAATGTAGTAGGTGTTTGATTTCTGTAAGCGGACAGCTATTTATTCGTGACACTATATTGTATTTTCTTATGCTCAATGCTCAATGAAAGTTTAACCTTCTCACTATTATACGGATCAACTTCAACTTACTTGCACCTAGAGAATATTGAAACCTCAACATAGTATCTCATTATACTCATGATTTGTTAGTGGGTTCCTTTTCATCAGTAGATATGGCAAGAAAGGACCTCATTCTCTGATGATAACATTACACTGAGCAAACCTCAGTTCATTGTTATAGTGTTTGACATTACATCTATTTCACACAGTCGGCGTTGCCAATTCATGACAGGCGTCTGGGGAGCCTCAGAAACTATTATTCAAAATGTCTTGATCCCCTTTCCAATTTCATTTGTGTGAAAAGGGCGCTTGTGATTAATGTATTACACTAAAATCTATGACCTCTCAACATGACAGTCTTGCATTCGTGATAGTACATTGCCGGTGCACACTTTACACATTTCATGAAGCCGTTCTATGTGAAGGTATGGTGGTATGGTTAAAGTCGCCTTTCAGTAGAGTTTCATAGCATATTATATATAACCAGCAGCTCCGCTGCTGGCGATCGTGGCGCGGGAAAATTGGTGGCGTTCGTTTGACCTAGTACAGTGCACTGTGGGAATACCTTAGCATCTCGCAAATAGGGTCGTAGTGACGTGAAACACCACTCTCCGAGCAGATGTTAGGTTTGTTGTTTCCTACAGTTGAAAGCAGAGAGTAGGATGGAGAGTGAGCAAACGAAATGCATCCTTGGGTAGGCTCCCGCTTTCCCTGTTGTTGTTTAATTATTCATACTTAAGTCAAATTAAGCTTTGAATATTCCTCCGAAACAGAGGGTCGGTCAAGAGGGGGCTCAAGCATAAATATACACATTGCACACTCATGAGAGTCGAATTGGATTTGGGCCAGAGTAACTGTGACCGTTCTACCAGAGTCTCTGCTCCTAGAATGTCTCAATAACTAAAAAAAGAAATAATGAGGTTAGAAGGGGTAAATGACCTTTTAATATTGATATATCTAACACGTACGTACTATGTTATGTGGATGTTCGAGTTGACGCTGGGTCATGCATATATATGGTGTGATGGTGACGCCTTCACATTTTTCTGAGTACATTAAGAACCCCTGAAAGAAATCACGAGGAAAGGAAGGGCGAATTATACCCATTAAGTATTATATTCATCATGTGCTATGCTCTGTTGAAGCAGCTAGAACCCCTTCCTATTGACATGATGGTATAACGTATATAGTCTTTGTTAAGTGAATGGGTGCTTTTTGTGTGTTTTTTACATCGTTCTGAAGGAGAGAGGAGCAGAGAAGAATCAATAAAACTTTCCTTTTGTACCACCAGCATCAATTGAGGACACCCCCTTCTGATACCCAGCTATATTGGCGTGATGGGTATGATAGATTGTAGTCATGACAGACCCGCCAACCATATTGTTTTAATTTTCACAAGCTTTAGTCTGTTATCACATCTTGGAGGCACGAGTTATCACTGGAACGCCCCACTGCCATTAATGTCCTCCCTTATCAGGCTCCACAGCCTTTCTCTTGTCTTTGAAGTGTCTTTTTTAATCCTTCACAGCGGACCAGGCACTGTTCAGCAGATCATCGATGTAAACATAGACGGCTGCACAGCTAGCCGGGCCAAGAGCGTTCTATGGATTTTATGAGCACGGGCATAAGGCAAGGACTTGGGCTGAATACAGTAGATTTCATCAATAAGATAGAGTCCACGCAAACTATCGTGTCATATGTGTTAAGATTAAGAGGCAGTACATAATAGATAATCATATATGGTGGTATAAGAAATGGTTTAATTAGGCGGGTATCTTAACTGTAATCTTAACGATTCAGACAATAACGTCATTGGTTGTATGAGAAATGTCCCAGGAAAGCTGATCTTTAGTCAGATTATTGACACATGTATAGCATACGTACTGACCGAATGCGGCTGACTCTCATACCCAAATGTATCTAGCTAGGTTTGGGTTTTATTTAACTGATCAATAACACGTTATTTTGTTTATTCTAATGAAAGTCAGATATGGACCACTACTGTTTCGCTTTATAAGGGAGTTGATGTAGTAATTTGATGGGAAGGTAAAGAAATACGTGTATGTTGACCTGCATGAAGGTAAAACAAACCGGAAAATCTAAAGTGGGGAAATTGGAAGCTTTTGTTGCTGAGGAAAACATAATTTGAAAACGTAAATCGGGTCTAGAAAACGTTGAATTGGATCATGGTCATTGAGAGCACCCCCATCTGGACCGATGATTGCAGTTACACAATCTGGGTACATAAGTTTGAATCATGAAATAAGAGGGATTGTCCACTTTTTTTCCCATTCAGAAACTGGATACTGCCTCAAAACGCTCCTGTAGACTGTGGACATGGTAAGAGGAGCTCGGAGATATTGACTGGTTGTCCCTAAAGCAGGGCAGAGAAATACTGGGTATTGCAGCTTCATATTCACTGTTCGCCATTGCCTTTGTTATACTTATATGTCAATTTGGGAAATCACAAATACCTCGATGGGCCCTTGTCATTACTTGTGATTACTCAGAAATGAAATGGAGCTGGGTGGCATGTGAATTATTGTGATTAATTGGCCCAGGTGTTATTGTGGACCGCGTCCACTAACGGACAAATTGCCCGTGTAACTTTACACCAAACACTGAGTGAGTAGTATATGGAAATGGCTGATATCCATGTATGGGTCTTTGTACTTAGGAGATCTAGAAGTTATATCACACGGTGTTTTTACAAGTGCACGTGGCACTGCACGTAGAGATGGGGAGGGGGGGGGGGGGTCTCCATCAGCAGTAATTGTGTGAGGGGTCACGGCCATCAAACAGCTTCCCGGGTGGTCTGACCGACCCCGTGTACCAAGGCCGGGGCCGACTTGCTGGGTAGCATGTGTGCCGGCGTCTCCGACTCACAAGGTTAATGGGGGGCGCTACTGTCCCACAGATCGTAGCTGTGCACAGCAACCAATCGACGCAGGCCCTCTTTGATGCCAGCCTGCCTCTGTGAGCACACAGGTGCGTGGGCTGGCCACTGGAGGCGCTACTTGGTCCACTACTCCAGGGTCCATGTCAATAACACTGCCTGCCCACCCTTACCCGGCTATGTGGAGGGTTTGCTCCTGGCCTGAAATAGGCAGGATAAGCTATGTACATAATATATTTTGTGCTGAAGACATTCAGTGCAGGTTTTGTGAATTGATGCTGAGGAGCTCAGCTTAGCAGGGTACATGGATCTACACCGTAAACATGCATGCAATACCACACACATCCTCAAGCTTGCCACTTTCCTGTACCCCCCGACCATGACATGTATCCCTAGCAGTAACAGAGCATGGGTGTCCCCTCTGACTCTGCCCATCAAAACACACACCACAGGGGCCTAGTTTGTATACCCTTTCAACTTCAAATCGTATGTACGTTCAATCGGATTTCACCAGTTGTTTGGGCCCGAGCAATTATATTTAGACACTTGATTTCGCCATTTACTGAAATTTATCTACAAAAGCAAGTCTGAGAATCAGTTCAAGAGGAGCTTTTGGTACCCATTTCTGACAACATATTTAGGGTTGATTTTATTTTGTTAATGAATTCATTGCATTCCTCAATCAAGCCCTATATGTTGATTGTTGATGACGTCTTGGCATGTCCACGTTGTAAGCTATGGAGATTATTGAATGGTCTGGATCTTTAAGGGTCGTCCTTAAATCAAGCCCCCCCCCCCAACCTTACTGCCTATTTTGAATTAAAAGTCATGGATTACAGTAACTGGAAACGTCTAGAATCTACTATGCATGTTTTACTTGGACATTAATTAAGGGATAGCCTACTTCTGGCTTCAAGTATTATTTTAGCTAGCAATCAGGTGGCGTCTAGGCCCAAGCCCTTTGTCTGGTGGCTAGGCCTAATTGGGGCATTTTCTGCGGTCAGGACTTCCGACAGGGGGAGTAATAAAAAAAGACAAACTCCCTCGTATTTCCCGCCCTGTGGTGGCGCCGTCTGTCGTTAGTGAGTCGTTAAGACATCCCCACGGAAGACGCCCCGTTGCCTTGACAACCAGAAGGGACTGCAATGCAAGCTGTGATGCCCAAGGCTAACCATTGTGGCTGTGAGCTGGGCATCTTCTGCCGATCTGCAATGCTATAACTATACAGATGCATTTGTACTCTATTTTTCAGAAAGGGATGCGGTCGATTACAGTCTAATCTGGGAAGCAATGGGATATGGACCGGTTCACAAGTTATGGTAACACATTAAATATCTACTTTGATTATTATCATAGGGGACATTCAATTATTACCACACATTTACACACACACACCACCCCATACACCTGGAGTCAGGCGCATACCATTCGAGGACTCGGGGACAGGGTGTGGGTATAGAATTCGCTGACTTTGACACCTCTGGTCCCTGAGGGCAGAGAGTAGACTGAGTACATTCGGACACCCATTACCTCCCTGGTTGATAGGCTGTACACGGATCAGATTCGTACACCGAAATCAGCAATTTTACTATAAAAAGGGGTAATTTTTCACTCAAAAATACGTGGAAAGGGGGGTGTATTTGAGATCCATTAACGAGGATGGTGTCAGGTTTGCACTGGGAGGTCGGGGACCGGGATCTAGGGATAATTCATGAGTAGTCATATTGAACTGGAAACAATTTCTGCATGTGGTAATATCCCGTGCACCCCCCCCCCTCTAAAAGGCACATTAAAAAAAAAAAAGATGAACAAAATCACCTAATAATCAGGGTGCAGAGGGTTTCCCCCTGAGGTCGGAATGTCGCCGAAATTAAGGCCCCCATGTCGGTTTTTAAACTCTTTATCCTATACTAGTACCAACTGTTTCCCCCTTTATTTACATGCTACACCCATGTACACTACTGTTAAAAATGCCGTTAGCCCTTTACTGCCCCCTTAATGCATTAATGGCATGCACACGTTTTGTCACGATGATGCATGAATGCTGCCCTGGTGAGTGACTAACCAGAGATGCCAACTCTAACGGGTTGATACACTCTTAAAGGGTCAGCATGATGCATGAATGATACAGCACTGGTAAGTTACTCACCACGGCTACAGCTATGACCAAGGACCAAACATTAATTAAAGTATGGTTCTTAAAGGGTTAGGTTTGGTTCGCTGAAGGACAGGGAGAGCGTTTTCACACCCCTTTGTTATATATTCATAATTATATTGTCTTGCACCTCACCCTTAAACTACCGGTATGAGCTGTAGCGGTATGTCACTGTATGGGAGGGCAGGGGGAGGGGGAGAGGGGGCGGAATTAGGGAGGTGTGATTGCTTCACTGGGACATTTGGGTGTGGATTCTTTCAGAGTAAAGCAGGGTATGTCTGAGGGGTTAGCCTGTAGCCATGCCCTCCCCCTCCCCGTAGGTACAGGTTAGACACGGTCAAAATTGTGGGTACCCATGTAGAGGCACCATGATGATAAATGGACACATGTGGCCACACCTGCTAGTCGAATACTAGAGTAGGCTCCACTCAAATTGTGAGGGTTCCAGGGAACACCGTATGTATAAATATACATGAATGCTGACAACCATCCACTATCCAATCATCTGACGAGGATGGCAGCCATCTTCGTCAGCATATTTGTGTTCATCAGCCCCTTATCTGACGACAGTTGACGAAAATCACTTCTGCAATACACTGATGTGCCCCTACATGGGTAAAATTCGACACATGCGACACGGCGACACGGCCCTTTTAAAAATCGACACGTGCGACACGGCCCTTTTAAAAATCGACAGACACAGACAATTTTGAGATAAAAATAGACCTACAGAGTTTTTTCTCTGAGTTCCTATATACCTAAAAAGTGACGCAGTGACACTCTGTTTTATTCTAAAAAGTGACACAGTGACACGGCCAAAATTCTGGGTACCCATGTAGAGGCACACTGATCGTCAATAAGTTTTTGGTCGTGGGCTCCATTTGTCAAAATCATTCTGCAAAAGAGGGGTCGAATGACATTCGGGAACACGCAGTACTGCATTGTGGCCGAATCACATTCGCGGACATTCCGTCATTGAGGACGGGTTGGTGCAAAGTCAGCGAATTCTATACCCACACCCTGTCCCTGAGTCCTCGAATGGTATGCGCCTGACTCCAGGTGTATGGGGTGCACACACACCCTCACCGCAGCATGTCTTCATTGCCCTGACGAGGGATGTTGGGTGGTTTTTATTTTACAAGAGAATACATAATATGTGACATGTACTGGAATAAGGGACTTAGTGCATCATGTACTAAGGACCTTTTTCGCAGATCGTGTCACATATAATCTGGGAATCCGGTAAGGGAGACTCTGAGAAGTCCATTGCGAAAACCAAAAGAAAATACATTTTTTTAGTTTTAGGGTGCCTTTCTAAGCCCCAATCTGCCTAGTGCATTCTAGTATAACTCGCGGCACCACTCAGGTAGACTGGAATAGGCCTCCGAGGTAGGACAGTCAACAGTGGGGTGCATAGTATTTCATAACAACTGCTTATGCATTTGATATCTCATATATGGGCTTTTGATAACTACACGCCTTTCACTACATATCCTCAAGAAGTATGAGTTATAATGAAAGGCTTGTAGGTGAGAGATAAGAGATCATATCAAATAGTATGTGGTTAGTTATAATAGTATGAAACACTATGCACCCCACGGTTGAAAAAAAGTAGTTATTTTGATTTCCAAATGAAACTTATGTGTCTGTGTCTAATGTTATGAATCTATATTTTACCTTGCACATCGGAATTTATGAAAGTCATAGGCTCCTATACAATATTCACTTTTTCCTGTAGAATTAGAGAACATAAAATCTTCTTTCCTGCATAGAATCTCTCCTGTTTGTCAAATTGTGAGGAGCCAAGGTGCAAAATGCCAATTTTACGTGTTCCTATGTTGGGGCCAGTAAGTGCCCCTATTACTATCGGGTAGGGTAGGTTCACCCTGAGTCAAACTCATACCCTGAGTCAACCACTTTTGACACGAAATTACAAGTTTACTATGCATCTAATGGCAGTATACCCCTAATAAAGTAAAACCTGACCTGCTGTAGAAACATATAGTATACATTGCATATATGTAATCCTTCATATACATATTGTATACATGCTCAGAAGTAGCTGTGTTTTGACGTATTTGGCCGATAGAAAATGGAAATTTCTCCACCACTCGTACTCTTTGGCAGTAAAGTTTAATGATTAGTTCTTGTCACACATGATTTATATCAATGTTATGAGATGGATATGACTCTTCCCTCATGAATCATGACTTACATGTTGAGATTTATTTTCTTGAATTAGATTTATAACCGATTGTGTAAGGTATACCCATTTCACCTTAAGTCAGCCATAAATTCACCCTAAGTCAGCCATCTTGTACCCTAAGTCAGCCAGAACTCCGTGTGAGTTGCTCATCAGAAGGGAAACCGTTAAAGGTACAAACCAATGACATATTTTGTGCATAACATCATGGCTAGGCTGCACTTTATCTAATGGTATGTATTATGTAAATGATGAACGCATTCCTATAATAATACAATATTGTGGGAGAAATCAACCTTGCTCATTGAAAAACGTGGACTGGACCGGTTGAAAGTGGTGAACCTACCCTATGTGAGTAGTGGGGTCACTGCACGCCGTGCAGTTTGACGTCCCTACTCTGACTCTTACTGGACCGGCAGCAAGCCCCCCCTTTAAAGATGGTATATCAGCTAGTAGACTTCCCAAACCTTTTCTCCAAAATGGATAGAATTTTAATGTCAAGGGTTTTGTTATCATTTTAGCTGATATGCAGTGCTCAATGTTAAATATATTTGTCTATAAAGGCATGATTTGAGATTGAAAACAATAGTGCTTATTCACCTCACTGACTCAGTGTCCCCCCTATGTGAGCATACCGGGAACTAAGCTAATAGGGAAAGCACTGAGCCATGAATAGGGAGTTTAAGTGTCGACCTACAGTAAAAAATATAGCACTGCATGTGCTCATCTTATAGACTAAAACACTGCCAATAATTTTAAAAGTTAGGGAAGATGTATGGGATAGAATATACAATAGGAATATCATGAGACTAAAAATTCTCCAAACATTTAGCTGACACACCATCTTTAAGTTTCAGAGACGTCCATTGTAACATGTTGCACATACTTATGTATGATTTCTATTCGCCACAGCTTTGAATTCGTGGGAGGAAAGGTATTGGTCATGATTATAGCGCAATAGCTCAGAAGGGGATATTTACATTGTCTCCTGCAAACATAATAGTACAAAGAACTTTAAACTCGAGCTTTGGTGGGTATAAATGTATGGCCCCTGCCTGATACTAGAAACCGAAAACATCTTCCAGCAACCCTCCCGAGCCAATACTGTTGCTTTATTTATGTCCCCATACCTATATATGTGACCTGCACATGCACAACTCTAAAACGCTTTGGTGTGGTAAACAACTATGGCTATCTCGCTCAATAATACCACACTGTAGAGTGATAGCTGTGTTTACTTTGTATGTGCTATAGTAAAACACCGAGGCATGTTGGACAGGAGGGTGCATGCACCTAGATACAATATGATGCAAACACACTCCTGAATAGGCTAGATTTACCTAAAGTCCATCACATACCCTTAGTCGGACACCTGGCAATATATGTAGTCGACTCTCGGTGAATCCACCTACACCCAGAAGGTGATATCAAACTTAAATAAACCCAGATAACCTGTAGGAGCCCATCGTGTATATGGATCCCAGGTGGATACAGATACCCCCTGAATGTGGATGCATCTCTCCTACTCACCCTGCCCCTCTCGTAACAAATAATCACACGGAGGGTATTTGCAAAGAGCAGCTCATTGAGGTAGCGAGCAGCTCGTGTATTTACCGGCTGTTGATGCTAACTCGGACCTTGTTTATGGCACATAGATAACGGCCAATGGGGCCCTCTTGTCAGCAACATGGGCTGCTTGTACCGAGACCCGCCCCTCCAGGCCACACATCTGAGTTAGACCTGGGGAGGCGGACAGCTTTAGGGTACTGGAGGGGTTCAATAGCTGCAGTTGGGGTATAATCTGAGCGCTATATGCGTGGTTAGTGGGATTGAGGATGTCTTGGGGGCAGGTGGGGGCTGATTAGGGTATGGGTGCTTCGGTAGTTGAGGGTTCGGCGAGTGCTATATCTATAGGTGGACAAGCTGATGTTAAGAGATATAGTGGTACGGACTCACACGGACCGCGGTGCTGTTTGATTTTTGCTTTATGGGGGGGGGGGTGTGAAAGGATTGGGGTGTGAACTGCTTGCAGGGTTGGTCAGGATGTCCTTGGCGCAGTAGTGTTATTCTAGTGTTATACCCTACTCACTCTGTAGTTTATTGGAAGGAAACTGCCGTAATCTTAGCTCCATGATCAATGCAATCACATAAGAGATCTATGGAGATGCAAACTGTGACCTGGATAGGATGCATCCACCTCCCGGGCTGGTCTTCACCTTCCCCCTTTAGATCCATAGATATTACCCCCAGGCATCAAGGGGGCAATTACATTCCTCCTCCAGACTTGGCCCTCGCGACCCTTACAATGAGCTGCTGGCAGTCGCGATGGGGCAAAGGAAGGAAGGTGGGGTATTGAGGGTGATATTGTCTTATCAAACTTGAGAATTTACAGAAAATTGGATGTCTTATTCTATTTTCCTAAGGGAATTTTAAAAGAAAAAACTCCCGAGGTTCATCGGGATAAATTCATTGTACACTACCCAGATTATGATTCGGATGCATTCAAGATGTGCACTGAAAACCAAATAGGGCCAAAAGGTGATCAATGGTGACGACCTTGGGGCACCCACCGTGCTGGTGTCGTGGGCGCGTACCCCCTCGTCATTAGGGGGATCACAAGTGACGACCTAGGGTCGTCATATTGATCACAGTTTTGACAAGTTGAGCTAGGCAACATGATCACCATGAGCAGTCAATATGATCACCATGGGTAGTCAATAATGACTACCTTCGTATTGTTTATTGGCTAATTTTTCTCTCCAAAATATCTGTAATACCCCCTCTTCCGTCCATTCTGGCCTCATCTGGGACATCTAACCCTCAGGGTAGACCCTGTATAACATATGTTACACACAATATAGTATGTAATAAACAATGTACCAATAGCAGTGACTTCTCATACTTCTAACTATAGCTTAATACACAAAAGTGGTGTCTATCATTTAAACACATTAATTCCTAACTAAATACAACACAGACTTTCTTTGTTTTATCATATTTGATTTTAGAATGAAATAAACTTAACATTCTCCAAATTACATGTGGATAATCTAGCATTTATCATTGAAATTGATATAGATATTGGTCAAAACAGTTCATAGGTATCACATCAGTGTATAGTAAGGCCCTCTAGTGTCTGAATATGGATGATTTATGGTGATTTTAGGTGATCAAGATGACGACCCTAGGTCGTCATTAGGGCATGGCGACCCTAAAGTCGTCTGCAGTGACGACCTTCCCCTAGGGCTGGGTTTTCAGTGTGTGCATTGTGAACGCGAGGTGATATAAAAGAACGCCTCGATGTTTCTGTGGCTAACACAATATAACTCATATAATAGATCTTTGGAGATATCAACTGTTTTTTTGTGTACTATGTACCCACCTCCCAGGTCGGTCTTCACTGCCCATGACTAACCAAAGTCGTACTTTGAGAACACTAAACCTGCCGTTATCATATATACTTCAGGGGCTAATCGCGGAGTTAATCATATAGGTTAAACTAAATTTTGTCATCATCATCATCATCATCATCATCATCGTCATCGGATTGTGTGACCGGGCACGTTCATGTATGTTTCTCCCGAGGTTGTTGTTATATATCCCCAGAAGTAATATACCCTTCGTGCGGATTCCTAGACAAATATCTTATGTTCTTTTTCCTCTTGAGTCTATGTCCTTTAAGTATGCAACTTGAATAGCTTTCATGTCAGCCAGGAAAATCTATAAAGTTCGCCTTTTCCTGCCATTCCATACGCATAGCCCAAGGCATGCAGGGCTTTCCGCCATTCTGATTGGTCGTGCTCTTTGAATTCCAAAACGCGCCCCCGATGGTCAGCCTGCGTTCCATCGACCTTCTTATTGTAAGACGCTTTTAGGGAATGTGGGAAAAGTCCTTGATCCTCTCCCTTCACAAACCAACCTCCATTTAGGCCTCCTCAAAGCCATGCGGCCTGTGCAAAAAGCCTTTAGGGTTTAGCCCAGAATAATCCCCAGTACCATACATGTACAGCGCAACCAATGAAAAAGGCTTATCGGATATGACGGCCGGTGCCGCGATAGGAAGATCGGGTTCCACCCAGAGCAGATATTTGAGCTGTTTCTTCCGTTTTAGAAGAAGGCTTTCTGTGCGTGCCCGACCGGTATTTTAACTGTGTATATGTCCCCACCTACATGCATGTATTGAATATGGCAGGGTTACCTTTCAGCTGTGGGTAGGCAGATTGGTGGCAGATATGGGGGATTTATGCATCTTTTATGACTAGTGCTGCAGGTGTGTTATCAAAATGCCTATGTTCTTCTTGCAGGCCACACCAATAAACATGCACACAGCAGTATGCAGCATATGTCTTGATGTCACCAGTACATGTTATATGATGAGTGATATGACAAAATGTCTCAGAAGCAGGTGATAAGAATGCGTGCTCCATGCTCATGTTCTTTTAAGATGGAAATGGTCCCCACCAAAGGAGCTGTTCTGGTAAAAAGAAAGAAATTCTCACAAAGCTTCCGTTCAATAAAATATTCAATTCAATTTTATTCAAAACTGTAACAGGAGTGCTTGTGGAAAACTGTGCTTGAAATTGAGTTGCCTTGCCTCCTTCAAACTTCACAAACAATGTAATCAAAGTATGATAATAACGACTTGAAATAAAATAAATTTAAAATGGTGTTCTTTAATCAGTGCTGCTGCACATGACATTTGTACGCTACATTATCGTGTGATATATTAATTGATATACGACTATTATTATAGGACTACACTGTTAAAAATAGATGTACTTTTTACAGATTCACTCTGTAAAATCTAACGCTGATTCACCGTTATTTGGAATACAATGAAGCACTGTAAATATCAGCCATTTCACAGTGGATCCTTGTTAAATGCTAACCTGGTTTGGATTACAATGATTCAACGTAAATTCATCTTCTAATGTCAAATCCCAGAGGGAGCCACATATAGTGGATCTTGCCATAGATAGGTGGCCTGGTTTGTAAGAAGATTTTTCTGGAGAGTGTGAGCCCTTGAAGTGGAGTATACATGTTGAAATAATGGTGATTTTCAATTAATCTATATGTTTGACAATTTAACAATTCAATCTTGTGATAGGTTTGACAAAGTACCATGATCACTTGATGATATCCAGAAGAAAGTAGCTGTCTGGATCTATGCACCTATTTTGTGGTAATATACTATGCATATATCCTCACCTCTGGAAACTCTGCCTTGTATCAATCCTATAGAGTAAAACCTCTTGTATAGGCCAGGGCTAGTATGCAAGTTAGATCGTCAGTGGTGCGTATAGGATAAGGACAAAGTCAAAGTATGGCTTATCAGTAAGTTTTTAGATGCTACAGTAACTAAAGTCACCATAATCAGACTCCCTGTGAGGCTTATCGAATATTCTCTGTATATTTGAATACTGTGAATCTATTAATGCTGATTCAAAGTAAAATGAACAGTGATTCTGTGTAAAATGAACAGTGATTCTGTGTAAAATGAACAGTGATTCTGCGTAAAATTAACGGTGACCGTCACCGTTAAAAAAACGGTGAAAGTTATGTCCCAAAAGTTGCCGGTGATTCAACGTCATTTTGACAACATTCTTTTTACAGTGTAGGTGGAAGCCATAATTGAGTGATGGTAGACATCCCCCCCCTCACCAGATGCAAGACATTGAATACATAATTCAAATATCAGACTCAACTATCAGATTATTCTTCCTTTCCTTTGATTTGTTAATGTTTTCCTTATTTGCAAAGAGCAAAAACATGTGACCCATCCATGTACTGTGTTTACTTATCTGTAAAACGTTCTCACCAAGTACAGCAACTGGATCTGGGGTGGAGTCTTAAAGATGGTATTTCAGCTAAATTTTGGTGACTTTTAACTAATGCTATATCACTATTGTATATCATGTTCTATACATATTCGCCAACTTATAAGGTGATTAGCAGTATCTAAACATATGAAATTATCATTATAGACACAGGAAGTATGGCGCGCACAGGCAACACGGCTTAGGGCTTGCTCCCTCTAAGTCGTCCCTCCTCTGGATCCAGGAATGCATCGAGATGTTATTTGTGCATGCATGGATGTATGAAGGCCTAGTGATTCTCTGTGGAGTATTATAGGTCTGATCAATGTTAATAGGTCTGAATTCTCGGCCTTTTTCTTTTCTTACCTGTCCACCGGGGTATCCCCCAGCAGTAAACATTGGGACCAGTCATACACGCAGGTGACCCAGTTACCTGTACTCGGTGTAAACACACACCTGTATACACTACACCGGAGCTACCTCCCAATAACACAGTGAGTACCTGAATATAACAAATGGACCACTCTCAGCGCCATAATAGACGATCTTCCTCTAGAATAAAGGAAACTGACAGCCTGAGGCCTACCTCCACCCGGGCTGTGACCCCGCCGATCCTGAAAACCAAGGTTGGCAGACCTAAAAAGAAGGACCTAGCTGAGAACCAGATCTATAAGTCACCCACAGTACATGTTAGGAAACGAGTGGCTAGTAGATCACCCCCTGTGGATCTTCCTACCGGTAACATTAAAAAGAGGGCCAGAAGTGATACTAGAAATCTGGATAAAAGCAGACCGGTGCCCCCCCGCCACTCAACGCCCAAGAGCTCTAGTATAGACTGTATAGACTCAATTAACACCATGGAGGACAGCATCCTTGAGCTATATGATGAATTGGGTATCACTGGGGATGAGGACAGTCTTCATGAATCTTATGGTAAGCATGAGACTACCTTTATTGACCCTAGGCCTGTCCACAACAACGAGGGAGTAACAAGGCAATTCATGGAGGACCTAATAGGTGGCCTGAGCAAATCGTTCAATCAAAAAATAAAAGGGGTCCATAAACTGGTGGCTGCCTCACATAAAAACCTCTCGGGCAAAATCAGTACCCTAGAGGAAACACAGAAGGACTCCCTCGCCACCACTAATGCCGAGGTCTCCAGTGTCAAAACATTGATTCTAGCACACAAAGCCGAACTTGATCAGCTAAAAACAGACTTGGACATCAACAAGACTAGGCCCGCAAATGTCCCACCTACTGAAGTCAACCAAGCTCCAGCCCGCCTCCTCCACACAAAGGCTACCAGACAACATGTGCCTGAGCCTCCAGGACCTGATGGAAGGCCCCCCAGGCGACACTGCATATTAGTGGAGGGACTGAAGCAAGAAGGTGATGATGACAACCCATGGACCCTGTCCCTATCGCTACTAAACTTCATGGGTCTGAATTTTGACGGAGACGACCTGATCTATGCTGAAAGGATCACCAGAAGGTACCCTAAACCAGGCACAGAGGCACCAATTATTGTTGGCTTCAGGGCTCCCTGGATGAGAGACCGCTGTATGCAGCTTAAGGCCGACCTAGAAGGCACTAAGTATGGTACTGTATTTATAAATGCCGACGAAGACAGTGATACCAGAAGGACTAAGTATATCTTGCGCCAGATAGCCAGGTACTGTCGCAACACTGGAGTGAGTGTGTCCCTGCGCGGGACTGACATAGAGATAAACAACCAGCTCTACGACGGCAAACAGCCGTTCAGGATCCCTGACCGGTACCGGCCACCTACCCTGACCATCCCTAGCAACCAACAGAGACCCGTAAGGAAAATACACGGAGAGCCGCTGAAAGTGAGAACTACCCCCACCTCCCCAGAAAAGCCCGACCCCGACTTGGAGGATGATCGGTCACGCCGAGACAGGAGGATTGGGATCATGCCCCTCTATCAACAGCAGACTGAAAGTGGTCTCACTTTTTGTGGGGCTAGTAGCATCTTTAGCACCCTATATCCACTGAGTATGGTATTCAATGACATTACATTCCACTGCGCGGAGCAGATGTTCCAATGGGCAAAGTGTGTAGAGATGGACAATCAGTCTGTAGCCGACAAGGTCCTACAAGCAACAGATGGACTCAAGGCCAGAGAAGCTGGGGAGGAGTGTGTTGGCGGGAGGAAATGGAAGGATCTGCGCTACAGTATTATGATGAAAGTCCAAGACCTCAAATTCCGTGAAAACAAAAATGAACGGGATGCACTACTGGAAACGAACTGTGATCTGATTCTGGCTGAGAGAGACGCCTATTGGGGGGGAAACGCCACCTACAATGACGACAGCTATCAGAAGGACACTTGGGACGGTCAAAACAACCTGGGCAAACTGCTACAAGAACTCCGTGAGACGCTGCGCCTACTACATTATCCGGCGACCGGCGCGGGAAAAGCGGCAAAGCCTGTGGTGGGAGAGCGCCCGCCAGCGTCTGACCCAGATCCAAGCGGTGACCCAGTTAGGCGCCCTGACCTAGTCTCATCGGAGGAAGCGGAAATACAGACGCACGGCTGATGACAACAAAGTTCTTCACCGAATTCAAGTCGCCCTGACATAAAACCCCTGTAAAAATGTATAATATAGACATGGTAGGTGACAGCAGAGTGCTGGGACTCAAGGATCACCTTCAGCCTCTAGTACCGGGACTCAGGGACGTTGTAACATTAGACGACGGACGTCTGGAGGATGTCTCGAGTATGATTAATTTTATGGTAGACCCGAGACAGACTGTCACTCCGCCCAACGCTGTAGTGGTAAGCGCTGGCCTGTATGAAATACTGAATATACAGACCCATCCAAACCGAGCTGTTGAGTTCCGCACCACCCCCTTTGATGACTACACTCCAAAATTCATTGGTGACATGTTTGAATCACTAGTTGAGGCAGCATTCATCACAAACCCGACCGTCAAGATTATCTGTTGCTCCATCTATGGGGCTGATTTACATGCACTAGTGTCTCATCCATCGCCCAGCAACAACAACAACAACAACAACGGCGATGACCAGCCTCCTCCTGCCATCAACCATCCAAACCTCGTTGGTGGCCCTATACTGGGGGCCCATGCAGACGCGGCGCCTCCTGTCCCCATGACTAGACACCATCTACAAAGTGAACTTGAACACTTCATACTGGATGTAAACAAGAGACTGCTCGATCTGAATGCAAGGTTTGGAGTACACATGCCTTATTTAGATCGTCTATGCCACAGATATAACCCACAGCAGGGGGACCGTTATGTATACACCGGCCTCCAGGAGGGCTATCTACCTAACCACAGCCTACTGGGAAAGTGTGCACGACTGGTTGCTGCCAGTTTAAACAAGGACAGCGCCAACTGGTGAGAGCAGCTGTCGGGTTGATTATTTTATCACCCCAGCAGTCTTCTCCGTGCTAAAATCATCTTCACTGAAACTATGCCTTGATTATTTTATCAGGGCTTGTCTCTCTGACCATGGTTGCAGCCCACACAGTGTAACAAGAACTTCCTGTTGACCGATTATTTTATCTCTCAGCTTGTCAAAAGTTCTTCTGCACGCCCACTACCTGCTATTCCTGCCTATTACTATATAACTGAGCTATGATTATTTTATCAGAGCCTGCTGTCTGTGAATATGAATATGTCGCCATCAAGGATTGTATACAGGAACTTCATGTAGACGGATTATTTTATCCCACTGCATTTATAAAGTTCCTCTACATACGGTCAATCTGTCATACATCCTGATGCCCGTGAAGGAACCTCATGTATACTGATTATTTTATCATATTACATGTATAAAGTTATCCTACACACCTCTAACCTGCGACTCTATCATAACCTACTGAAGTTCAGTTAACAATCAAACAAGCTGATCAAAATACAGAGTCCGTGAACGCTCAATAATAATATCAGTTAATAACACTACCGGTACTGACCTACTGTTATGTATTATTTTATACATGTAGGAGAGTACACCCAAAATGTATATCCACTTAGATAATGATCTAATATACACTCATGAGCCTACAACGCACCCCCGGTGCTAGCCTACACATGTCACACTACCATGCTGTACATAGATCTGCTGGGCTACTAAGTCCATGTACATTATATGACGCTAACTGGGCCCAATGGACTAGAAATATGTCTGGGGTCGAGATAGCTACTAGAACTTGGAGGTTCTAAGCAAGTGCCTCTAACTAATTTATGTTTGTGAAACTACCGGGTATTCATACCCCGTCTACTGCTGTACTACATTACTGTCACCAAGTTACTTATGTTCCTGCTGTAAACTGATGTCGAAGTTACTGAAGTATCCACGACTCTTGGCCACCTGGCCGAGCAATCATGACCATCTCTCTCTGATGACCAGGACCTGGCCCCCTCGGTTAGAGATTAAAGCAACGAAAGTATAAAACTGAAATAAATGTAACGGGCATCCCTCCACACAACCGCCCGCATAAATTGACACCACAACAATGCCTTGAGTATGAAGATATTCACACCATCATGATAACCGCGGTATTCAATCGTACTGCGACATTGGAAGCCGACAATGAGGGAGCAAGTCTCATCAAGGATTTCCAAGGACCATTCTTTATAGTAACACTGATAGACACCAGCGTGTCACCTAGCCATACTGGCTTTAATTATAATTAGTATCTTAAGTTGTTCTACTACACCGATACACAGAAATTGAGAGCACCTTAATAAGGAGTGCCACTGTTTTTTGGCATTGTCACGTTGGACTTATAGATACTGAAGGGGAAGTATCTTCGCTGATATTCATCTCCTCCCAGGAGTCACTCTAAACTGAGAGCGCCTTGAATTATAAAGGAGCGCCCATATAATTCTAAACTCTGAACTGACTACAGTGCACACCTTTTCGAATGACTGTTATTTTCTACCATGTTTACAATTTGTTGGTGTTCACCCACCTAGCACTCACGGGCTGTTGGACTCTCAACTGGGGAGTCCACACTGCCCACTCAGGCCACGCTCAGGGAATCTCCCACCACCTGGCCTCACTTCACGAACAGAGGATACTTCTGACCGTGAATGACTGCACCACTTCGGCCACTGTGCCTACCTCTCATGTCTCTACCCTGTCCATCTACCTGGCTATAACTTCTATGATGCCGAGAATCAGCTTTAATGAGCTACGGGCCTGTAAGGGATTGCGCCTTGTGACCCTGAATGCCCGTAGCCTAGAGAAGAAAACTGACCAGCTAAGTAAGCTGACCTACGACCTGGATTACGTCTGTGTGACGGAGACCTGGTTTAACACTACTATCCTGAGTGCCAATGTCAACTTGCCCAGGATGGCCCTATTCCGCACGGACCGACCAAACAGTGAAAGACACCGCGGAGGAGGGGTGGCCTGCTACGTCCGTTACGAGTATGCATGCTTTACCTCCCTGTGTCCCGGACTGTGCTGCGCCACCAAAGACCTGGAGGCAGTGGGCATCCTTACTTGCTACCCCGGCCAGAAACAACGGGTCATTGTAACTGCATACAAACCCCCAAGAGGCAATGTACGCCTGGCCTACGAAATGCTGACCACCATGCTCCGACACCCCCTAGTAGGAAATCGTGAGGTCTGGGTGTTAGGGGACTTAAACGTAAACACCACAGCCCGGAGATCAGCCAACTGCAGACACCTAGCGAAATTCTTGACCGACTGTGGGCTGAAATATATAAAGACCCCACCGACCTACTGGCATCCAGTGTACGGCAGCTCCACATTAGACCACATCTACACTAACTCTACCCATGTGTTGATGAGTGGTCTGACCGACGATAAGCTGAGTGACCACACTCCAGTATACGTCCAGAAAAAACAGCAGAATGTCAAACATGTCACTGAAACTGTCACTGGACGCTCCTACAAAAACTATGATTCAGACGCTATGTGCCAGTACCTGCGCGACCTAGGTCTGAACCGAGTGGTGGATCTACATGACCCGAACTTAGTGTACAATGAAACAGTTGCCGCCATTGTGACCTACCTTGACTCGGTCTGTCCTATAACAGTGCGTAGGATTAAAGGAGCCTCCGCTCCTGAGTTTACGCAGGAGGTCTTAGTGTTAATCCGTAAGCGGAAAAGGACATACCGTAAATCGAGGAAAGTGGGACGCGGTGTGTATAACAGGCACATCCCAATCATAACTTGGCTAAACAAACTGATTGACAACAAACTGGCTGACAACAGGCGAAAGGCTGTGTTAGACAACCTAAGGCGCTTTGAGCATGACCCCAGAAAATTCTGGGCGGAGATCAAAAAACTTTGGAAAGGTGCCTCGTCCCAGTCTGTCATCAAACTGAAGGATGATACAGGATCTGATGTCCCTGACGGGGAGACAGCCAACTTCATCAACAAGTACTACTGCGGCATCAGTAACAGACTTGCTGCTGCCTTTGTCAACATTGCCCCCGCGCCGGTGTTCCAACCAAACGCGGACTTTGAACCATGTGAGTTGCTCGAGGCAACCCCCGCCCAAGTCCTAAAGCTAGTAAACGGAATCAAAACCCACAAGAGTGCTAGCATCCCAGACGTCAGATCACAGGTCGTGAAGGACTGCCTCAAACAATTCCCCCTCGTAGCCAATGCCATCATTAACAGCACGGTACGAGCTGGAGTGGTACCCACAACATGGAAGACTGGCACAGTTGTGCCACTGCCAAAGTCTGGTTGCCTGTCTGATGTGGGGAACTGGCGTCCCATATGCCTACTGAACATATGTAACAAATTAACTGAGAAGGTTATCCACTGCCAGTTACTGTCCCATCTCATTGAAGAACGTGTCATCAATGATAGGCAGTCAGGATTTATGCCAGGGAAATCAACCGGGGATGCTGTCTACGCACTGCTAATGGAGCTCTACACCGCACGCAACAAAAGTCACCGGTCGGCCGTGGTCTTCCTCGATATGAGGAAGGCGTTCGACACGGTCGACCACGTGATCCTACTGCGCAAACTAGCTCGCCTTAACCTGCAGAACGGCTTCCTCATGTGGCTAACCTCATACCTGGCAGATAGAAGACAGCAAACGCGCGCCAACAACAAGCTCTCTGACAGTGAACCAGTCTCGAACGGCGTGCCTCAAGGATCCGTAGTCGGTCCGCTCCTCTTCGTCCTATATGTGAACGACGTGTGTAAAGTACTACAAAATGCCAGTTATCACCTATATGCGGACGACATTGCACTAGTGGTCTCATGCCGAGACGTCATGAGGGCAACGGCACTAATGCAGGCGGACCTCGACAGGGTTGGTAACTGGTGTGTGGAAAACAAACTAACCATAAATGCAACAAAGACACAGGTGTTATGGTCCTACTCGCCGCGTTCAGTCCCGGACCTCACTGAGTGTGACCTGAGCATGAACAATGTGACCTTGAACACTGTCAGACAATTCAACTACCTTGGCGTTATTGTCGACTGTCATCTCAGCATGGCCCCACACCTGCGGAAGGTGATCAACATGGTCATGGCGCGTCTGCCCCAACTTCGGAGGATAAGATCTGGCTCAGACAAGAAGACTGCTGTGGAAGTCTACACACATATGATAAAAACAGCCATGGAATATTGCAGCTTCTCCTATGAGGGCGGGCCTGTGTGGGCCGTGCGAAAGTTGCAGACACTCCAGAACGACGCCCTACGAATCTGTGAAGGAATCAGGGACCCCAGAGGTGTGTGTATTGACGGACTGCACACCAGGAACAAGGTACCACGGCTGGATACAGGAAGACGTGTCCAGCTCCTATCACACCTACACAAGTCGTCCCTGGACGAAAACAATGTGGTTGTGCCAACCCGCGACCTCCGTGGCAATGCACAAGTGAAACTAAGAAGTATGCGACCAAAGAAGGCCATATATGAGAAAAGCCCTCTCTACCGCGGACTGGGTCCCTGGAACGACCTTGACCCTGAGATGCAACACATGACTGACCACAGGAAATTCCTGGAGGCCATCAAAAATGGTCACTAAGGGTCTATGACCGTGTACAGGCATATAATTATTCTAGTAATTGTACCTACCGATAATACGTAACATGAACTTTTGATATGGACATTGAGACATTCTACTTGCTAATCTTTTCTATCACACCGCCTCTGTCGGTCGGTGCCCTATTGGCTAATTAATGAAAAACTTCCCACGTTCTGTAAAGATTATTTAGCCAAATAAAAAAAAATGACAAATACAAGCAGTGCCATAATCTTTACTGTTAGTCGACACTTAACTCCCTATGTGTTGATACTGCTTTGCTCAGTGCATTCTCTATCAGGTAAGTTCCCCCTTTACTCACTTGGGGGAGTGCCTGAGTCAGTGAGGTGAATAGGTTACTTAGTTATCTATCTCAAACAATATATTAATAGACAAATATCTTGCAAATATTCAGAACCGTGTATCAACGGAAATGTAACTCATGGCATCCCATATGAGGAAAAGTTTGGGAAGTGTATTAGCTGAAATACCACCTTTAAGACAATAGCTGACGGTTGGTGATCAGATAAATACATTTTTACACCAAACATACGTGATTATAATTCTAGGAAGCCCATGGGTGACTCGAAAGAGAAAATAAATATTTTTCATAATCATGCACTGACAAATAAATCATGACGAGGGGGCAGGTTTCTTTTTTTCATGTTTTTTATGAGGGAGAAAACATATGTAGGGAATTATTGTAGTATTTCAGCTTTCAATATGATATTTGCTATAGTGGTTTCTAATCCATACTAAATTGCTAGTTTACAGTTCATGAATAAGCTGCAATCTAAGAACAGTGCCTGGTGAAGGCACACACTGGATCGATATACGTGTACCATTTACTATACCTATCCCAGGTACCCTCTAGACTGTAAATAGTTAGTGAAGGTACACAGTAGAATCTACTGTACTTCTATAGTAGAATCTACTGTAGAATGGATTTACAGTCGACTCTACGTAGATTTACAATATATTCTACTGTTTACCTACAGTTAACTGTACACCTACAGTAGAATCTACTGTGCACCTACAAAAATGGCAACCAACGTTTACAGTGTAATGTGTCAAAAGAATTATTTCACAATTATTTGAAAATCTTCTTTGTTAAAAGCAAAGACTGGCATAGCCATAAGCAGTGATAAGTCTAGTTCTATGGATTCATTGTATATTGATAAACTTCAAATCGAGCTATAATCCTCAGTTTCCTTATTCATATTGATACAAAACTATTTTAAAACAATAAAATCGAACCCAATCCATCCACCATGGGGGCAAACATTTTGTGGCGAGATTTGACGTGAAAATGATGTCAGAAAGGACCAGGGCAGGAGAGTGATAGGTGTGGGTAAGCATGTCCCGTGGACCCGTGGATTTAAAGCCCCAGCGCCCCTATATATAGAGCTGAGTACCTGTCCCGGCTCCACTCCGCCTGCCGCTGGGGGGGCACAGAGATCTGTGCCTTTAAAGCTGGTGTATCAGCTAATCGACTTCCCAAACCTTTTCTTCAAAATGGATATCATTTTAATGTCAAGGGTTTTGTTATTATTTTAGCTGATATGCAGTGCTCAATTTTGAATATATTTGTCTATAAATGCATGATTTGAGATAGAAACCAATGTTGCTTCACCCCACTGACTCAGTGCCCCCCCTATGTGAGCATACCAGGAACTAAGCTAATAGGGTAAGCACTGAGCCATGCAGTATAAACACATAGGGAGTTTTAGTGTCGACCTAGAGTAAAAACTATTGCAATGCATGTGCTCATCTCATAGACTAAGACACTGCCAATCATTTTAAAAGTTAGGGAAGACATATGGGATAGGATATACAATAGGAATATGATAAGACTAAAAAATCGCCAAACATTTAGCTGACACACCATCTTTACCGCGCGGCGTTTTACGTGTCACACTGCAGCAATGACAGGGCCGTGGGGCTTGGAACAGATCGGTGCATGCTAGTGTAGGTCGACCTATGGCACTCACTTCGGACATATGCAGATCACCTGTCAGACTATAGCTTGTCAGAGGGAGCCAACACATTTACATTTACAAATTGACCCACACAGATCTATTATTAAGTGCAATATTAGGAGTCAGGATCACTCTTCTAAAGCCTTGTGGATGTACCGAGTTGATTCTGTGTTGCATTCAAGAAAAGAAAAGAGTTGAAGTTGAACACATATCTTTGCCCAGAACCCCCCCCCCCCTCCTCTCCCTCATACCGTAGTCTTGGGCCATTGCGAAAAGTGCCCGTGTTGAGCCCTTGGGCCACACAGCCGGGCACTACCCCCCCCCCTCCCTCCTCACACTACTTTTAACAATCCTGGGTGGGTATCACTGTGTGGGCTGGTGACATACAACCTACCGTACCGTCGCGATTAAGCGCCGGGGCGCTCTTCAATTTGGCGGGGCTCTTACACAGGCGCTTATACAAGACAGGCGCTTATTCAAGGTCATGAATTTAGTGCTTAAGAAACATTTTGGTACCCCTACACCCCCGGCGCTTATTCAAGACCGGCGCTCTTTCAAAACCAGGCGCTTTATCGCGACAGTACGGTATTAGTATTAAACAAAGAAATTAGTTATAAGTTAACTAAATACTTACTCATTGACCAACCTGATAACAGGTCTGCCCCCTGATGGACGATGTCTGACCTATATGTACCTGCAGTGTACAGGTGCTGCCTTCTCATGCTTGCTGCCCCAACTGAATGTTCACTTGTGAGGTGAGTGGCCAAGAGAAATGGCAGCCCCCACTGAGGCACAGCAGTTGCAGGTTCTTTTCTATTTAACTCATGAAATGCACAACCTTTGGATGAATGGCACTCATTAATCTGTAATAGGAGCACAGCCATTTTGATGCCAACTTGGTTGAAAATACGATCATCTTTTCTTTTATGGGTAAAGCCATTTCATTCACAGTCGTCCCTCATATACGTGTATCAATCCCGAGCCTAGTGCTTTTTTATGGTCTTTTCAAACCACCCATGCTCAAAATACTAAATTTGCCCGTATAGTTTTATTCTATTCAGTTCACGCGCACCAACTAACCTTTGTCTCCAAGCAGAGTCCTAGTCCTACCGTCAGGTAGGATAGTGTGGGCCACTCTGGCTGCTACACTTGGCTACCTGTGCTACCTGCGTACAGACCCTTGTCCTTTCCTTGCTCCCCACAGTGTTGTAGGTATGCAGGCCATGTGCTTTAAGGACCGCAGCATTGTTGACACAAAGCAGAGGGGGGACTTTGCTAAATGTGGGTATATCTCCAGTTTAATGCAAAATTGTGTGTTCTGCATCCCAGTAATATCATTTAGAATTCAAATCCATGAGATTATGGCATTTTAATGCATCCAAATACATGCATTTTCACCAGAATGCGATGCTCAAAGCAGAGGGGGAACTTGGAGTTGACTACCCTGTTTCTGTTACCAGAAACACCTGACCTCCCCCCTGAGGTTTAGCTCAGTGGTGGCCCGTGATTCAGTTGGTGCGTAATATCCATCCCCCCACCCGATCTATAGGCCTACACTGCCTCCACACTCACACACGATAGAAAAAGAACATACTGCTTGTGTGCTCTGCAGGCACGCGCCCACATCACACCCTGACAGGTGCTAGCTGACCTCCCACTTGTCTAACTCTGGGACATGAGCTGCTCAGAGGCCTATACCAGCTGTGCTAAACTCCACACATCCTGCATGGGACCGTTATGAGAGCGCTGCCGCTGCTTCTGACCTAGTTCTCCAGGAGGGGTCAGGCCGATAAAGCTGCTCGCTGCATGCCTTTAGCTCACTGTGTGCTCACTTATCGCGGAGACCTGCTCCGAGTTGCTCCAGGCTATCAGCAGGCCGTGAAGGAAAGGAATGTATCTTTGTACAAGTAATGATGTATGATTGGGAGGGTCGCTTTGTAGGTTTTGCTGGGCCAGGTTTCTATGGGAATACACATAAAGTGCCTCGTGCTTCTTTGTTTGCTCATGGTTGATGTTTTCAAGGAGGTTACAGGTAGGTCAGGACCTCTTTATGAAGTGTAGACCTGAATTGTCATATTTTAAAGGAAATTAACAATATTTAATTTTTTTTAAAGGTGTGGATGGGTACATCCTTCCCTATCCTTTAGCATAGAGAGATGGCTCTATCAACCGAGGATCTCATTTAGATCCTTGCTATATACATATATATATTATGTGTTTCATCATTCATACGTCAGCGATAAAGTTGTCTAGTTAGTTATTAAATATTTTAACTGCAAAATTCTTTTTTTTTCAGATTTCATGACCCAAGTTTATATCCTCACCTCGAATTGGAGTATATATGTACAGAGTATGTACAGAGTATGTATATTGGCTATAGTGAAAACATATAGTTACTTAAGATGCATATTATGTGCACACTTAAACGAAAATATTCTTGAATCCCCATGGATACTATACACGCACGCTGTGGACGTTTTCATATTCCTTGAAGTACATGTGTATATATATATAAACATACATTTTATATATAGGACTACATGGGCCATGTTTTGTCTCCCCAAATGAGCATCTACTTGAGTAACCTACTCGTACACCATTGAGATGAGTGGTGGCTCGAGACTGTTTCTTGGCCATGTGCACATCTTCACAGCACTTCACGTGTGGCCTTTTTCCATGCTGGGCGGGGCTAGGTCGGTGTACAACATTATCCTAATGCAATCCACAGCCCCCATCCCCGTTTTCAGCCAGTACCTACCGTAATGGTATTTGACCGCCGGGTCCTTGGATAAGTGCCGATCTCGAATACGCGCCGGTGGTAGAGAGGGACATGCGCTTATTTGAGTTAAATGATGCAAAAATGTGGGTCTTGAAGTAGTGCTGCTCTGGTTCATAGAAGGGTGATCAATAATTTTAAATCCCCCAATCCTACTGAGGTGTTTAAACAGGCTTCTGCGGTATACTCCATGCCACCCCTGCGCACTCTCTCAGCCTTGTGCGTTTTACCAGTTTACCTACGCCAGAGAACGCCCTTTTTGTTCAAGAAAGAATTAAGAAGCCCTGCCAAAAACAGAGCACATGCCAGCAAAAACATGGAACGTACTCCAGGACGTAACGAGATAGGATGAGAAATAGCTGGTGCGAGGAGAAAGAAAACTACAGCCTAGAGAGGTAAACATGCACGAGGCAAGAAAAAGTGGATAGGAAATAAGAGAAAACAGACATCCTCCCAGGCAGGGCCTGATAAACCAAGAAGTCGAATGACATATTTCCCAAGAAGATAGATGCATGAAGCCCACCATACGTAGGACATACTTTATGCTCCAGTAGCTGATAGGGGACTATAAGATTTCCTCCTGCGAGGCAATCTGATTTCAGCCTATTTCATCATAAGGGCTGTAAAAACGTTAGGGAGCCTTAATCAAAGGGTTGCAGTCGGACGGGATGCAGATGGACGAGCCTTCAGGGTCTTGAGACGACCCTCTGTATCAAGGCCGGCCTTCCCCTGCCTTCATATCGGCCTCTCCAGGGGCCCACTACTACCGACCCCGGGCACAGCTCGCCGTAGGATCAGACTGATTTAAGCCTCTGTGTGACCCACCATCGCCCCCTGCAGGCCTACACGTGAACTAAAGCTGTACATTGCGGAACTGGGTGAGCTGCTCATGCAGCGAGCTGCTCGTGTGTCTATGTAGAACATTGTCAACGAGAATGTTAAAAATTCGGTCATGAGAAATATCGAAACTCTATATCAAACACAGGTTACTGCTCTGGGTGTTTCAATTTGGCTTTGGTACCGAGAGGATGCGCCAATGTCCACTACTTTACTGTCAGACTATGATATGGGCATAGCTCAGACATAGACACAGAGGCGTCAAATTCTAAAGACGTAAAACCTGCATAATTATTATAGCATTGTCTGTGAAGGATACAGGCAATATTATGTCATTAAAGTTGCTTTAGAAGTAGATCATTATGTGTCTGATGTACATTTAAATATCAATCAAATACCGTTAAAACATTGTGACATAATGTGTCCTCTATAAATGATGCCAGTGGGAGACATGTAACACTGTCTGTAAACGATTAACGACAATGTACTGTCATTAACACAGCTTTAGAAGAAGATTCTTTTGTGTCTGATGCACATTTTAATTGATATCAGTATATGATTAGATTTCATGATACGACGACTCTTGTCTAAATGAGCATTAATTGTGCCATTTTAAAGTATATGTCTGTCATTGATAAATAGCTATTCAACAGTACTTTTAGATGAAACACAATCCCGCTTGCTCCATCGTACTGACATCGCACAAAGCTGAAATAATTACTATTGAATTGCCATTCTCTTTGATCACTTTGCCGCCTCAAGTGAAAAGGTATAATGTTTCCTCAATGCCTAGACCAAGGCATTCACAATTCTCTTTAGTCAACTTTACGTGAAAAGAAGACTTAAATTCCCTTAGCGCTATAATGGTAAGATAATGCATTAATGCACAGCCTGGCGAGTAACTCGCTAGGGCTGCACTCAAACCCTGCGCAGTTGATACACTACCCATGGGTCGGCAAGAAGCACCGGCAAGTTACTCGCTGGGCTTCATGGGTGCATCATGGCGATGAATATCGCATTTTAACGACATGCCATTGCCGTCGAGAGGGAACGGGTCAATGAGAGGATCAGTAACAAGTGAGAGCAGGCGAGATGTTTAGTACCCTAGCTCCATAAAACCAAAGCACAAAAACAATTTAGGATGTACTAAAAGAATATCATACGGCCTCTTGATATCTAGGTGTCATAACAACACATCGCAGAAATTGCATTTTGGACAAAGCGACAGTATTATGGCTGCAGGAAAATGTATTGGCGCCAGGTCTGGGCCACTTTATTCCGAGCTTGGTGAGGGTGGCTGGCTGGGGCACCTATAAAGGAGATAAGGCAACACAGAAGCCCCGACAAAGGAGGCTGGTTTAACCATTTAATGGCCGCATACTGTATTACTGCATTACTGCCCTGGCCATACTGCATGATTGCAGTCCTGCCGAGAAACTCACAGAGAATCCATGTATACATCATGCCGAGCCTACAGGGGTAGATACAATGCTGGATTGGCACGATGCAGCCATGAATAGGCATTCCAGGGCTGCAATAATGCATCATGACGACAACGGAATAATACATGAAATCGATATGCGTCCCATAAAGGGTTAATAGGAAACACGAAATATGATCCCAAAGACACAGGCTATCATTCAGGGTAGCAAACTGTTCGATTATTACGCAAACCTATCTGGAAGAAAACTGTTTTTTATCTTAGGTCCCTGTTCCTTGAGGTCATGTAAAATACGGAGAGTATATTAACAGTGGCACACGCTAAGTTCAATAAGTTGAGAACTTTTCCTCCCTCCCAAGAAACTAAAGAAGTTAGAATAATTTTGCTATTTAATCTAATATTCCCAGTTGCAATAACTTTTTAATGTCATGCAACAACAACCCTCCATAAGAACTCTAGAATGACACAAAGAAATTTGCGATGCACATGTGTCTCAAACGGGGTATTACAGGTTAACCATTTTTAGTTATACAAGAATATAATTATATCGAATCTGACGTAAAAGTGAAGCTTATACGCAAATGTATGCTATTTCACCCTGGGTGTTATCATTAAATACCTGTTATTGAAAATATGTGAAATAATGAATTGTATTCCCATCAAATATTTGCAAATACAGTCAGATTGGATCATGTAATTCCCATCATACTTATAGAAAAATGTTACAATATAGGCGCACGCGATTATACATGTTAGGGTACCATTTTCTATATATCAAAGCTGATACAGTACATTATATCTTTGGAAAGATGATGGAGAGACGACGAGAGAAGTTAGCTCTACACGATAGTCAGCATCGTGATAAGACTTCAAGTCGGAGCCAGATCAATGAAATGAGAGGATGATCGTGCGGCACATGACGTCATATGATAGAGGGCCTGACACTGGTGCCTATTGATGAATAAAGCTACATATAGTAAACAATAGGAGAGTGGCATGTGAGGTATCTCCACCTAGCATGCAAAGCTACAGTTGAGCAGGAAATAGCAGGGGCTACCTGAGAATGAATGGAGGCGTATGTACATATTACCTGCCAAATGTGTGGGAGTGTACAAGAACCAAGACTCTGATAGATGGGAAACCGGAAATGATAGTGACCGAAATAATCATAAAGGGTCGGGAATTGTATCGTGATATGTATTGAAAAATATGGAGAAAATAACCTGTGAAATTAGGTGCGTTTGAAAGGGTAGTATCTAAACGTACACACTATAATATCTAAGACTTGCACAGGTTGAGAGAATAGATTGATCTGCATAGTATGAAACATAGAGAGTCAGACAGACTATGTGAGCACAAGTCAGGAGTTGTAAACGTCCAGGAGACAGGTAGGGAGTGGTCCAGCAATTAACACACTTGCCTTCTACCATATATTACAGAAGGGGCCACATTGATTGCCCTTCCCAATAATATTGAGCCGGCGGCTGGCAGAGCAATCCGTCCAGGCCGAATTCCCTAATGATTGCTGGCCTTGAGCCAAGGTAGAGCTGCTCATCGTGCCTTACACCCTGAGCAGCTCATTTTCCTCCTTACTGAGCTGATGAACAGTTTGGTAGGTTACACATACAATGGAGGAATTGTTGGTGCCATTGTAGGTATAAGAGCATTATAGGAAGTTCTTCCATGTATCTCCAGCCTAGATTCTAGCCTTAGAACGAAGATACATTATGTCTACAGCTTTGCTTGGAATTTCGGGTCATCGGCTCCTAGACCAGAGTTATTGTCTACCTCTCATCATTAAACTATCCATGAGAATAACGATTACATTTTAGATTGTCAAATAGTAAGTAACATATGATGAGAACACAAGGAATGTGTTTAGCAGTCCTCTTTTCCTATGGAGTTGTCTGTGTGGCGCAGTGTCTGAACACACAGTACTACTACTATAGACGCACTGCGATGCTTTTCTTTTTATTGCTCAGACAAGGCAGCAATGGCACTTGACACAGAAAGAGTGAGCCATGCCTCATGTATCCTATACCCTCTTAACTCAATTTACCAAACAGATAGCCTCTACACCCCCTCCTTTCTGCTCACACAAGATCTATTCGGAGTAGTGTAGCTTTGTAACTTGGAACTAGTTTCCTGCCAGAAGATGGCCATTGTTTGCGTGGTTCTATGGGACGAGACCGTCAGGCCATTGTTAAGGAGTTTGGGTTGCATTGTTATGGGGTACCAATAGGTAATTTATCTCTCAAGGACATGGGTAGCGGAATGCTAAGTGGATGATGAGAACCTGGAGATAGCAGAGAGAACAGGTAGGGCAGGATTCTACCCCATGGTCTGGCATGTGTGAGTGGGCATTAAGACCACATATAATAGCCTTCTAATGCTCAGTACATTAGAGACCCTTACTGACCCCTTTTTTATGAATAATTTACTCCATGGATTGTTCTCACGAACAGCAGTGTACTCCCATCAGTGCCTGGAGCATTATAATTTCATACTCATCCCCATTCAAAGAAAGTACCTGACATACATAAAACAAACCTGTGCTTCAATTGGAAGTAAACCTCCAGTCCACCTATCCCTTCAACCTTGGACCCGGGCCATCGGCCATGGGTGTTCGGGGTTCGACCCCGGCCTCATCACAAGGCTATAAATATTTAGCTGAGCCCCAGCTCGACCTATTTATTGGCACAGCACCCACCTGCCCAGCCCAATGTTCTGCTCGGCGGGAGGATTAGAGACATGGACCCACTCATTGTGCCGCTTGTCAGCCACCATCAGCCCACTAACATTTGATCCAGCATCTATTTTGGGGGTCGAGCAGCTCAGGTTAACTCAGATAAAGAGTGGGACATAAACTGACGCGACGAGTGACTCCTCTCATCTGTCTTTCAGGAGACAGCCTTTGAGAGTCTTCACTGATGTGTTAACCTTTAGAGCAGGGGTCTAACTGACACCGACAGAGCCCTTTCTGATTAAACCTTTATCGTGTATACGGTAGCCTCGCCATAGCTGCAGGGCATATGGCAGGTGAGCATCAACTTTATAGGATCTGCAATAATATATACCTTATGTCCAATTACGATGTGTACCACTTACCTTGGGGGGTTTGTGTACCACTTACCTTGGGGGGTTTGTGTACCACTTACATTGGGAGGTTTGTGTACCACTTACATTGGGAGGTGTGTGTACCACTTACATTGGGAGGTGTGTGTACCACTTACATTGGGAGGTGTGTGTACCACTTACATTGGGAGGTTTGTGTACTACTTATTTTGGGAGGTTTGTGTACTACTTACTTTGGGAGGTTTGTTTACCACTTACCTTGGGGGTTTGTGTAGCACTTTCTTTGTGAGGTTTGTGTACCACTTACTTTGGGAGGTTTCGCATTATTGTCAGATACTACAATGTACTGCCACGGTGAATACATTGTATAAGTATTTTAGAATTACCTGCCCATGTCTCTTTGGAATTAATTGTTCAATGAGATGGAGTCGTGTTGCTCCTTAGTAGGGGGAAGCGCAAGCTAATGGTCCTGCCAAGTTTACTCAATACCAGCTCCTTCTGCAGTGCTCAACTTTTACTTTAGGGAGGTTTAGATCACGACGTGTACGGCAACGTGTACGGCACCGTGTACACGTACACGTTACAAGTAGGCATATCTAAACATCTCTATTATGGCCCTATGTGCGCCTGTCCATTTCTCTGTCTGTCTCCCTGTCTTTTCCATTTACTTCTGTTCCTCTCTGTCTCTCTCTATTTATGTCTCCCTGTCTTGCTCTCTCACTGTCTTTCCCTTCTCTTATTATCTCTCTCCTTTTCCTTTTTCTCTTTCTCTCCCTCGCTCCCTCCCGACCCCTATCTCTACCACTTTTCACACACATACACGCTACCCTGTATACACTGATAATAAAACCTATAGTCAGTACTGACTATACCACCATATTTTGACCCCCGTAGTCAGATGATTACATATGTTAGTCACATATTAGTCATAAAGATAGTCAGTAGTGACTATATGTGGATCACACAAATTGATGATGTCACAGGAATGTGTGCACAGGAAACAGTTAGGATTCAAAATTGAATGCTCAACTGACTTCAGGTAGGCACATCTTATTCTATCTAAACCACTCCTTTACACATGTCCCTGTGCGTTAGCTCTTGTGTTAATGTTGAGTATGTTTACTTAAGGCATCATAGGACACATGCATTCATGATTTTGATTGAAGTATCATGTGGTTTTGTTCAAATTATGATCATGTAATGTGAATCTCTAGGCTTCCAGACTAGAATATACAGAAGTTGACAGTGTCAAGGGTTATAGTGTGCCAGGCATATGGCCCATACCCATCTACTTCATCCAATGGTACTAGGGCAGGTACCCCCGGACATCTACCCCCAGACATCTACCACCAGACATCTACCCCTGGACATCTACTACCTGAGTACCTACCCCCTAGGACATAAAATTCCAGGGGATATATGTCCTGGTGGTAGAAGTCGTAAGATGGTAAAAGTCCAGGGGATGGATGTCGAAGGGGTAGATGTCCTAAGCATGCTAAACATTACCACAACATTAACACCCGGACTTCTACCCCTGGAAATCTACCCCCCAAGACTTTAATCCCCTTAGACATCTATCCCCTGGACTTTTACCTCCTTACAACTTCTACCCCCTAGGACATCAATCCCCTTGGACATCTACCCCCTTTACCCTCTAGGACTTCTACCCCTGGGGACATCAACCCCCTCCAAATGCCCATAATAAGTCATATCATGTGGAAGGGGTAGATTTCTCCAGGGACATCCAACATCTATCTCTGGACATCTACCCCCTGGGAATCTACCCCCAAGACTTTTATCCCCTTTGGCACCTATCCCCCTAGGACATCCACCCGCTTGGACACCTACCCCCGGATATCTACCCCCTCAACATCTACCCCCTATGACATCTAACCCTACACTTGGACATCTACCCCCCGGACTTTTACCCCTCAAAACTTCTACCTCCTAGGACATCCACCCGCTTGGACACCTACCCCCGGACATCTACTCCCTGGACATCTAACCCTATACTTGGACATCAACCCCCCCAGACTTTTACTTTAAACTTCTACCCCCTAGAATATCCATCCCTTTAGACAGCTACCCCCTTTACCCTCTAGGAGTTCTACCCCATCCACAAGCCCATAATGTTTGAGCCATATCATGTGGAGGGAGAAGATTTCTCAAGGGACATTGGGCATCTACCCCTGGACATCTACCCGGGAAGTCTACCCCTTAGGACTTTTATCCCCTTGGACATTGATTCCCTGGACTTATACCCCCGTAGTACTTCTACCCCAGGACATCTACCCCCTGGACAATTAGCCCCTGGGACATCTACCCCTAGGACATCTACCCCCTAGGACTTCTACCCCTGGAGAAATCTACCCCATCCACATATGACTCAACCATATGGGCATGTCGATGAGGTTGATGTCCCCAGGGTAGAAGTCCTAGAGGGTAGAGGTAGTAGACATCCAAGGGGATAGATGTCCAGGGGTAGATGTCCTGAGGTAGGTGTCCAAGGGGGTGGATGTCCTACAGGGTAGAGTCCTAAGGGGACAAAACTCCAGGGAAAAGATTTCCAAGGGGATAAAATCCTAGGCTGTAGATGTCCAAGGGGGTAGATTCCCAGGGGTAGATGTCCAGGGGTAGATGTCTGATGTCCCTGGAGAAATCTACCCCCTCCACATGATATGACTCAACCATATGGGTATGTGGGGGGGTTGATGTTCCCAGGGGTAGAAGTCCTAGAGTAAAGGGGGTAGATGTTGCAGGGGGTAGATGTTGCAGGGGGTAGATGTTACAGGGGGTAGATGTTGCAGGGGGTAGATGTTGCAGGGGGTAGATGTTGCAGGGGGTAGATGTTGCAGGGGTAGATGTTGCAGGGGGTAGGTTCCAAGTCAGGGGATGTCCTAAGGGGTAGAAGTCAAAAGGGCAAAATTCCAATGGGTAGATGCCCATAGGGGTAAAAGTCCCAGGGGGTAGATGTTCTAGGTAGGGGTAGTTGGCCTGGGGTAGATGCCCTAGGGGGTAGATAATAGGCCCTAGGGTAGATGACTTGGGGGTAGATGCCAGTGGGGTACTTGTCCTGACTTATTGTCCTGCCATCTCATGATGGACTATATATAATAGTCAGAGTGACTACTTTAGAGCATTAAAGCATTAAATTCATAGTCACTTGACTATATATCCCAAATCAGCTCTTTTAATGCTTGACTATAGGTTGACTATATGACTAACTTACTATAGACATAGGTGACTAACTTGGTATAGTCGTTTTTGCTACATTCACGTGACTATAGAAGTGTAGTCAGTAGTGACTAACATTTCCAGGGCCATTATTATCAGTGTAGGTCTGTGTCAGCTGCAGGGGGAGGGGGGGGGGGGCTTTGCGCATGTCAGCCGGAAGTGGCCTCAGATGGGGTGAGCAGCGGAAGGCGACACGAGAGGACGCCGACGGTAATGGCAGCTCCCCCAATGGTGCCAAGAAACTCTTAACACCTACCTGAGCCACCTCCAGTGTTTGGCCAGGCCATATTCCTGCGTGTTCTCTACTACTACCGGCCTGCTTTAACTCAGGGAGCAGCTCCAGAGCAGCTCCCCTGCCGTCACGCCACCCTCTTGTATATCACAGACACAGGACATAGCAGACCTTTTCCATGCTACCCACCAGGCTTCTATATTAAGTAAACTCCCAACTCGCACGTGAATAATGATTTTGGGGATGGGGTAGTATTTCACAGTGAGCTAGCTTGATCATGGTATGGGTGGGAGCTTCGCTTGTTGGCCAAAGGGTAAAAAGTAGCGGTGGGTTGTCGTGAGAGTTGGGGAGAAATACTCGGATGAGTGGTACTATACATGCAGCTCCCACTACACTAGTCTGTCTCTCAGACAGGAAATTGGGCTATAAATGCCGCCCTATCCTTCCCACCCTATCACCCTGTGTCTTCTAGAAGGCCACCTTGAGTGGAGAGTGAGAACAAGCAAAGGTTAAAGGGATTGAAAGGGAGGGGGAAGTGAGAGGGAAGGGAGGATAAATTAATCTATAACTAAGTGAGAAAGGGTTTTCCGAAAGGGAGAGAGCATTTACTTTCCCCCATGCCCCTAAATTTTCAATGTATGCCCCTAATTATCATCTCTCCATTCATCTCACCCTTCCAGTAGCCCAGTTGGATAAAGTGTCCGACTGTTGATCTTAAGGTCCCTTGTTCAACATATATCTGAGTTTGTCGTGGAACACTTCAAGTACCTGGGAGTCACCGTCGACCGTCACCTTGGTTTCGGCCAACATCTCAAGGCCAGGATCGACCTTGTAAGAGTAAGACTAAAACAACTCAAAAGAGTCTGCCGAGTTTCTGATCAGGGCACCTCACTACAGGTGTACATCAGTATGATACGCAGTATTATGGAATACTGTAGCTTCGTGGCAGACGGAGGGCCAGTATGGGCCATACGTAAACTGCAGACCCTCCAGAACGATGCCCTGCGGGTATGTGAAGGCATCAGAGACCCCAGGGGCATAGACATTGATGCCCTGCACACCCGAAACAAGCTGGAGAAGTTACTCCCCGCCAGGAACCGCGAGCTACTAGGGCACCTACACAAAATGTCGCAGGACCCAGACAATATTATTGTCCCCGGCCGAGTTCTACGAGACAACAACTATGTGCGTCTAAAGGCAGCGCGGTCAAAAACAGCTGTGCACGACCGAAGTCCCATCTACAGAGGTATACCTCTTTGGGATGCACTCCTGCCAGAGGTCCAGCGACTACCATACAAGGACTTTATGAAGGAGCTAAAATCCTGACTGTTCCCAACCAACCAGTAACCAAACTATCATAAAGTGACTATAAATGTGTACTAAGACTGTATTAGCTGAACTGACTTTATTATATTGTGTAAATATCTCCTCACCACTATGGTGTTCGTCTTGGCATCGCGATGAAAAAGTTCCTGTGAAACAATTCCTTTGTCAAATAAAATAAAAACAAACAAACAACTGCTTCTTCCTACGTTTATTCATATATTTGCAAGATGATATTGTAATCCAAAGGATTGGGTATGTGTTTTACTCACAGGCAGGGTGCTCAACTGATAGAATTGATCGATTGGAATTCATTTGAATAAAACAATATGTGAACTATTTTTATGACAATTAATCTTTGTTAATTCGGTGTGCAGAAACGTATCCCTCGTTCAAAAACACTATCATGTGTTAGTCTTCTATCACATTTCAGCCAATTGGTCAATGGCGGGTGTTGGAGGGGTGAGGTACTCAAGGAGCGTTAGGTCAACTTATATTATAGGCTATTACACGATCGGGCCACTCATCGTGCTTTTTAGGTGATATCCCCGTGCTGATATCTAGTGATATCGGCACTCTTCCGGTGGATATCGGCACTCTTCCGGTGGCCATTAGCCCATTTCCGGTGGTCATGAGCCATTCCGAAATTTCGTCCCCCATAAAATCCGAGGTTTCATGGTGACTCGAACATGGTACCCCAAGAGTTCAAGTCGGACGCTCTACGTACCACGCCGTTGAGGCGCTGGTAAGAGTAGGGGACGAAACAAGGAGTCTACAGACAGATTTTCAGCTCTGTAGGGGCATTATTTAGCGAGTTATGGAAGAAAAGACTCTTTTTCATGTAATTTCTCCGAAAATCCATGTAATTTTTTTTTGTTTGTTTTATCATGAAGGTAAAGGTTGGACTTTACTTACCTATTCGTTAAAATAATTCTAGGGCCATTTTTTTACATATATATTTGCACTTTAAAAATGGTACGTTTCCACCCAGGCTCAATCTGGGGATCTTTGATGTGTGAGGCGAACGTGCTACGTGCTTGGCCACAGAGTCCATATGGTACAGTGAGGGGAAAAGGCTGTTTATAACTTAGAATGGGGGAGCGGGGGAGGGGGGTGGGGGAGGGGGGTGGGGGTGGGCGGGGTAGACCCAGTCACGGCGGGCCATGACGGGCCAGGCACGCCGGCTAGGGGACGGGCAGGGAGACCGACGCGCTAGCTGGGACTGCCTGCCAGCGGCCGGCCACTGACGTGGGTAGGTTCACACAGCCTGTGTGCCCTGAGAGTGTATCAACACCATAGGGTTGGCATGATGCAGTAAGGAGTTAATATAATCGTGTAATAAACCTAATATTGAATGGATATGAAGGCACTTGTGAGGTGTATCGTATGGATATCAGGCACTCGGCGCTACGCGCCTTGTGCCTGATATCCTACGATACACCTCACGCATGCCTTCATATCCATTCATTATTGGTTAACTGCACACTCAAGGTGATGAGGGCATACCTTGGTTTGAATAGCTTTAACATGATGACACTGCAGACCTAGACATCAGATACCGGAGCTGAGTAAGCTCACAAGTATACAGATATGAGGACTGTCAGTGTTTTATGAAACACAAAAGAACAAATCTATAGCTTGCCTGCCCCTCCCAATCCACACCAATCCAATGCACCAACCCCTACTCCCAATTACCGTTTACAGTTCAGGCTTTCCCTTTGACAACTTTCCATTTGACAACTTTCCATTTTACAGCTTTCCCCTGACAACTCTCCACTTGACAATTCTTTTTGTCCAAAATGTCCACACTCCTGCATCAATATTCACACCAATACACCAATCTCCACACTAATACACTAAATCCGAATTTATTCACCCATGTATAGTGTATGTGCTGTCTTGCACAGTTTACTTCCAGTTCATTTCTAGGGTTTTTGTTAGATTGGATCACTGTGTCATGTATGCTTGGGACTGGGATCAAACTGATATGAAATTTGAAATGATGAAAAATAGAAAGCTCCAGAGATATCTTAGTCTTAAAACACCGAGTGCCAACATGTATCAGAATGCACCAGGTCCTGACAGAATATCCCTTAATTCTTGCCCAGATCCGGCCCCCCCAGCCCTGGACACAATCCTGGATCCGCCACTGAGGGTGGTACACATCTTCATGAAAAAGTCAGAGAAATTTCGAACCCTGTCTATCTACACCAAGTGTCTCTGGCATATTTCTTGGACAAGCCCCTCTTCCAGCACGCCCCCAACATTCCCTCCATGCCTGGAGTGCTATAACGCGGTACTATTACAAGGACTACTCGCCCTACCTCTCCCTATATTGGGTAGACCCGGAACCAATTCTGGACCTTAACAATTCAAACGACTAGAGGTCATATTGCATTTTCTAGGGCCGGCAATCTGACTGGAGGAGTGGTGACGATGTTAGAGGCAGTGGTGCCTGGCGGGATTGGATAACTGTTAACCCTCTAAGGACGGCATACTGCTCTTTGCCGCCAATATGAGCTGGATTCATGCATCATGCCGATCCTTCAGGAGTGTATCAACCCAGTATAGTGCCGGTATGGTGCTTGAATGCAGCACGTCAGTCCTTGAATATGGTGAGCTAGTCGGCAGCTCAATATAGCAACTGACATAACGCGCTAAAGCACCATATGGCCCCTAATGTTGAGGACGCTAACTACATACACTGAGGAGTGGGTATGAGCAGGAGGGAGCAATTCTAGGACAGGCAAGGCAGGACACCAAGGCCAACCGGATTACCATGGGTATACCACAGAGCTGGGGGTGGGGAGGTGATATATGGCAGAATACGGGGTGGGAGTCAGTATTACTTCAAATAGATATCGTGGGAGTTGGGTGAGGGACAACGTAAGGGAGGACGGGGGAGAGGGTGGGGGTGATCCAAACCGGAACCATTGGCAATTGTGGGCGGCGACGTCACCCTCCGGAGGCGTAATGAATCCTACCTCTCCAGTTTTTGTCAGGCCCTGATTAAAGGGAGACAAAAGTCGGTAAATCGGTCGGGGATGAGGGCGATGGAAATGTGAGTGGGAGTATTGTTGGGTATAATGAGATGGGGATGCGGAGGGGATGGGGAGAGGGGGCTGGAAACGCATGGGTAACTGTCTGTGGGGTATTCAGTACGTCGGTTCTACCATTCCTCCGCCAACGCCTTTTCATATACACCCACTCCCAACACTCTATATCGTGGATCCGGATCCTACAGGGACATGTTTGTACCAACTAGGGTGTCGGTGAGGGTGCCCCCCCCCCCCTCTGACACACAGCCCACCTTGTCACCCCACCCTCCCATCCCTCCCCCCACACACATACTCACCCGGGTACACACTATTGATGGAACCAGGGACGCATTGCTATTCAGGCCCCGCGCCCCAATGAGATAGAAAATCCGGTTTGCCGGGGTCAAGATCGAATTGATTTCTATGGTTTCGCAGATCGAGGCTCTGGGGAGCGGGGGAGGGGAGTATAGCGGCAAGGGACAGGGGAGGCTCTGATATCAGACTGGTGTGAGTATAGGGGGCACACTGGGGGTCACAGCAGTGTGTGCTGGGGTGGACAGGTCATCTCGGCACCGCCACGACCCCCGATCACTCCACCCACCGCCCTCTGCGACTCGCCACTTCCGGTGAACGCCGGAAATGCCTATGAAATTGGGTATTAATACAACTTCCGCTACCGATCGAACAGCAACGGTAGCAGTGGCGGGCCTGGGCGTGTCGACCTCGGCGCCCGGAGGTGAGAGGGCTGACCCCCGCCTTTTGTCACGTCGTAGCACATAAATCCGGCCTTATACAAATCCCCACCTCCTCCAGGGCGGGCCCGAGTCTAGGGCCAGTCCTGGAGGCGTGGCCCTGGGTAGGGATAAGAGGGGAGGCTGTATGGAGACCTCCTCGTCGTAAGCAGTTCATTCATGCTAACGTTGTGGATAATCATGTCAACCACCTCTGCCAGCCTGGTTTCATGTACACTCTCCTTTCCATGGAAACATTGAGGTCCCCTCGCCAATGCAGTAGAAATGTATTATGAACATGCAGACCATATACACAGAGATCCATATAGATATGCAGTATAGTTATGGATTAAGATGAGGCACGGCAAATCATTGGTATCATAATCTAATGTATGACTTATGGAAATATTATGGTTAGAACCATGCATGGAGGATCTTCTGGTAGCTGGACAACGTTCCGAGTGTATGTTCATTTTCGGCTTTCAACCCACTGTGCATAATTCAAATTCCTAACATGGTAGGGTACATTTGAGGCATTATGGAAAACTGCATGGAACCCTCAATTAATGATAATGTTTTATTCTCTTGACAGATCTCCATCGTCAATACCAGGGGTAGTTTCAGCCAGATCTCTAGACAGTGTGAACTGTCAGAACCACGTGGACCTGAAGAGATAGTCTTGGCAATTGTCCTAAGTGTACGCCCATCTCCAGATGGCTACTTCAATGTACTGTCACTTTCATTGTGTGGTGTCTTTTTTGTCTTGTTTTCTGGGACGGAGTGTCATACAGTTGGGCACAGCTCATTGATCTTCACTTTAAACACTTGTGTTTGCTCCACTTGCAGTGATGTCCCACGCACTGCCATGGACGGCCGTTGAATCAATACTCGGTATTCCGCAGGCCTGCAATGAGTGCATGAGCTGGTGAAAGCCTCATCGACTGTTCACTGTGAATTGTTGACCTGCTCCAAGCTGCTCCGAGCGGCTCCCCGCCTTGGTGAATGGCTGGTCTAGCTCTAGAGGCACGTGCCAGTGTGTGAAGTATGGGCGGGTGGAGACAGCTTTACAATGTTTGTGTCACAGTCTGTGTGACCCCCGGGAGGGGTTGTCTATACGGCTCGCTCAGCTAATCTCTGCCCATGCTGCCCATAGTGAGCTACTCTCCATAATGCAACACGCCACTCACAGAGTTACCCAGCATGATTTACCCCAGTCTTCTTATACTACTGCTCCTTATCAGCTTATGCACTGTCCCTGTAAATTGCAGCACGCCCCTCACAGAGCTACCCACCATGAATGTTAGTCGAAATGTACCACTCTCAGAATGTACCGGTCAAAATGTACCACTGGCCTCTTCAGAATATCCCACCATGATAAACCAGAATGTCCCGCTGCTTTAGTTGTTATGTCCTGTCGTTTTAGTCAGAATGTCCCTCCGTTTTAGTCGCAATGTTCCATCTAAGCCATTATGATTATTATGACATTATGATTTACATCTATCCCCCAACTATTGTACCCATGATACCATGGATTATTTAGAACTGTATAGCCTTCATGGACATAACATTGATTGGTTGCGATTTTATGTGTGTCAATTAAATTCAGAACATTAGAAGTAAACTTGTGCTAGGAAAACTCGAGTTCTGAAAAGAAAATATACCACAATCATATGGACTTTTCTTGCTATATCCCAGTGGACACAATATTCAATACAACGTTGAATCAACGTTGAATCAACGTTGAATCAACGTTGAATCAACATTCAATCAACCTTGACAACTATCATTCAACGTTGATTCAATGTTATGTGTCCCCTGGGATCCAGGCATGTCAACCTAAATCAGGGCCTAGAAGCACTCCATATCTCTGCCTAAATGTAGCATATAGTTTTTCATTAATGGATACATGGGTTGTCAGTATGTTATACATGTATACTATTACAACTCGATGTGTGGGACATTATGACTTTAGAGGTGGTACATTTTAACTTTAGAGGTGGGACATTTCGACATTAGAGGTGAGACATTCTGACTAAGGATGGGACCTTCTGACAATGGGACATTGTGACAGGTATACATTTCGACTGTATTCCCCCACCATGATTTACCCCATTCTTCTTACACTACTGCTCCTTATGCACTGGCCCTGCATATAATGCAACATGCCACTCACAGAGCTATACCCAGCATGACTTATCCCAGTCTTCTTATACAACTATTCCGTATGCACGGTCCCTGTGTAATGGAGCACGCTACTCACAGAGCTATCCAGCATGATTTACATCGGTCTTCTTATTGTATTATTATACTACTGCTCCTTATGCAATGTCCCTGTATTACGCAGCACGCCACTCACAGAGCTACCCACCATGATTTACCCCAGTTTTCAAATACTACAACTCCTTGTATTATGTACCGTCCCTGTTTACGGACAGCCAAAGCTGCTTTGTGTAAGATCAAGATTATATTATGTACTGTCACTGTACAATGCAGCACGCCACTCACAGAGCTATACTCAGCATGATTTACCCCAGTTTTCCTATACTACAAATCCTTGTATTATGTACTGTCCCTGTTTACGGACAGCCAAGGCTGCTTTGTGTTACAAGATCCTTATATTATGTACTGTCCCTGTACAATGCAGCACGTCACTCACAGAGCTATACTCAGCATGCTTTACCTCAGTCTTCTTATACTACAGCTCCTTGTTTTATATACTGCCCCTGTTTACGGACAGCCAAAGCTGCTTTGTGTAAGACGGAGCCAATTGCATTATCCTTGCCAACCTTTTAAGGGCGGCATAGTGCTTAATGCACTATGTCCTTGATGGTAATGATGCATGGATGCTAGTGCTTCATCCATGCATCCTGCCTACCCTTCGGAGCTAATACACTGCTGAAGAAGGGCTACTCACAAAGGTCGCATACATGTATACATCATGACGATGAGGAGCATAGTGCATTAGGCTGCAGGCGTTCTTTAAAGCATGTGCAAGTTCACCTGAGGCGCCATCAGAAATGTCTACTAGGTAATTCATTTAGGGATGAATGTAGTTATAGATGGATATTTATGGCAGAGTATTCCGATCGCAATCACGAAAGAATCAGATGTAGCAAACCACAGTCAGTATCAACTTTGATAGACAAGATCTTCCGCTATGTGTATTTTACTTAAAGCCCCAACTCTCCTATAAATAGGGCTGAGTACCTGTCCCGACTGCGCCCTGACTGTCGGTGGAGGGGTACCGAGATCTGCGGGTTTAACCCGCCATTCACCACTCTGTAATAAGGTGTCTACCTTAGGCCAAAAAGAATACCCGTGTTTCAGGTTACATGGTTTAAACATCTAGGTGAGGTAGGTTGGAAATTTTTTCTTTTAATCTTTAGCCTGAGAAGCACCCAAAAAAATGACAGCAAATTTAAGCGTTGACTTGTCGACAACAGCGTTGACTCGTCGACTATCAAATTGACTCTGAAATAGTTCTAAAATTTCTGAAAATATAAATACCTTTTCAGAATTGGATGAAAATGTCTAGGGTCTAGGTAAGGTCGGATAACTTGAAACATACTTTTTCTTTATTTGACCTTAGTATGACACATGCTGTGAGGTGAAATGTAGACCCCATGATTACTGCCACACAAAATACCCAGAGAGGAGAGTTTCAACAGGCAATTCACAGCAAAATCATCAACACTCTTGTTGTTCGCCAAGCGCATGAATTCTTCAGTTTACTCTGGCAGGCAACAATAATGAAATACCGCTCTTACTTGATTTGGACAGTTATCCTTTCTGGAATTTCACATCCATAACTTAATTTCCATAGCATTCAGGGTAATCACCTTAAAATTCCAAATGAGGGAATTGTGTTCAACAACTTGAGTGCGACTTAAATCTGCTTAAACCCTTGAGGATGCTGTGTCCCGCAGGGGTAAGTGCTTTAAATACATAAACCACTTAGGAAAGGGACGGCAGATGGCGAATAACATTCCCATGGGAAAGCAGATGCCAAGAAAGGTAGGAGCCAATGTCACCGTATCCACCAATGGCTCGCCAGTCTTACAAAAAATCGCCCGGGCAGTGCCAACACTTGTCATACAGCTACACAAGAGGATGAGGTTGAAATGTAGAACACTAAGAACGAAGATTCAGGTTCAATATACGTGATGACATTGTAGTATTAACACCTGATCTCTGATAAATTAATATGCCCGGATGTGTGTATACTTCTCACCATGGAAACTGTACTGTCACGCACTGTGGATGTGGGGTAGGTAGTATGTCAGTAGATAGTATTATAGAAATTGTATTAAGTAATATAGTGTGGAAACCGGATTGCATGATTATAATGTGGACACTGGAGTAGGTAGTATAATGATGTAATTGTAGTAGGTAGTGTATAATGGGAAAATCGCAGTAAGTAGTATATGGAAACCGCAATAAGTATAGTATAATGTGGAAACTGTAGTAAGTATACATGAAGTTTATTGTGGAAACTGTAGTAAGCAGAACATTGTTGAAACTGTAGTATTAGTAAGTAGTATATCAAGGAAACTGGCGTTATAAACTAACAATACCCCTCCCCCCTTTACTAGTCATGTTTGCTCTATAGGAATGTACTGGAGGCTGGACCCCTCCCCCTCCCCTCCGTATGGACGGCCCCATAAGTGTATAGCAGACCCCATTGTATGAGTTTATTCATGATTAGGCCAAATACCACTCATTGAACCCCGACTTATAGGTCAGCACATTATATAGAATAGGGTTAAATATAGTATGTGTGGTCAGGGTGTGCCTACCTACTACCTGAGACCAACCTTTGCAAACAAATAGCTTCAGTAAACTAAGCTGGTTATTGGCACAACCTAGAGTCTAAGGTTGGGGGGTATGCAGCTATAAACGGCCATTAAAGATGGTATTGCAACTAATACACTTCACAAGCCTTTTTTTTAAAGGGATTGCCATAGGTTCCATTATCATTTTAGCTGATACATATTACCCAGTATTTGCCAGACATTTGTCTATTAATAGATGATTTGAGATGGATAAGAATGTAGCATATTAACCCCACTAACTCAGGCACTCCCCCATGTGAGTCTAGGGGGAACTAACTTGGTAGAGAAAGCACTGAGCCATGCAGTATCAACACATAGGGAGTTTTAGTGTCGACCTACAGCAAAAATGATTGCCCTACATGTGTTAATCTTATGGATTTAGACTCTGCCAATTCTTTTAAAGTTTAGGGAGTATGTATAGGATAGGATATGCAATAGTAATATGGCATGATTAAAAAGTCACCAGATTTTAGCTGACACACCATCTTTAAATGTCACATACCGAACAGACCAAATGACCAATTAACACCAAAATCCCTTCACGCATCCTATACTACCACAGTGATGGATTTGTCTCATTACAGGTCCAGCTGCACGGTGTATCCTACCCCACACCTCCCCACACCCACGTTTCCCGCTTTTAGATCAATGTCGTCTGCCGAATGAGGCCCGAGGGTAATGTCCCAATCAGACCCCTGAGGGTTGGTATTTGGGATTTTGACATGGACTTTGTATGTTGTCTCTGATATCTTACAAATATGGTATGGACTTTTCTGTGTAAAGAATGACAGGGTGTGTCTACTCTTAACAGTGCTTAAAGATGGTGTGTCAGCTAAATGTTTGGCGATTATTTAGTCTTATCATATTCCTATTGTATATCCTATCCCATACATTTTCCCTTACTTTTGAAATTATTGGCAGTGTATTAGTCTATGAGATGAGCACATGCAGTGCAATATTGTTTACTGTAGGTCTACACTAAAACTCTCTATGTGTTTATACTGCATGGCTCAGTGCTTACCCTATTAGCTTAGTTTCCGGTATGCTCACATAGGGGGGACACTGAGTCAGTGAGGTGAATAAGCAACATTGGTTTCTATCTCAAATCATGCATTTATAGACAAATATATTTAACATTGAGCACTGCATATCAGCTAAAATAATAACAACGCCCTTGACATTAAAATGATATCCATTTGAAGAAAAGGTTTGGGAAGTCGATTAGCTGATACACCATCTTTAAGGCAGACTTTCACAGTTTCTGTGTGTGACATATGTATCTGTTAGGTGGTGGCACCTGGACCATGGAACATACGAGAACTGGTGTAACACGTACGCGTTCCACCTTTGGGTGACATATTGTAGTCACTGATATAAATATATATTGAACCATCTCGACATCACACCTTTCTAATACCTATAAGAATGAATGCCCGTCAAATGCCTAAATTTACATAACCTTCTGTTGACGCGCATTGAATGTGTACATTTGGTGTTTTAATTGTTCTGTTCTTCTGGCTATTGGTTTGCAAACAAGAGCTCCCCTCTAGCGCCCATCATAGCGTGCTGTGGCATTACGTATTTAACATGGGGGCTTTGTAAACAGATATCTGACTTTTCCTATACACTCAGTCACATTAACCACTTCATATATCAAGGAAATCAGTTGAATCTAACACAGGAAAAGTATGTGCGGGCTTTGAACAAAACACACTACCTGTATGGAGGTTGTCTGCTACTGCCACCTGCTAGTAGAGATAACAGAGCCATGTTAATGCAAACGCCAGACTATAATACTTCTAACAGAATAAACGATTTTTGTGAATTATTCTGCAGAAGTTTCCCTTACTTCATGCCTAATGGATGTAAGACGCCCCAAAAGGGAGTTTTCATTAGCAGCACAGGCTTACCTCGGTTTACCTGCACGCCAAGTGGCTATAATTTTGGACGCAATATCCACTTTATGAAGTCATTGAGGATACCAATAAGTCAGGTTATGGCCTCCATAATCTAAGGTATGGACAATGGACCTCTCAGAGGAAAAAGAAGAAGACTGAGAAAATACAAAAGATTATATAAACCATATCAGTCGTATGTCTTCACAACGTCCATGTTACAACCCATATCACTGACCGCTGTACATTCTAGTCCAAAGTGTGTTGTAGTCAAACCTGTAAGGCCTCTCGACTAATCCGTAAATATGCAGAATTTTGGATGTTCTAGCCATGCATATCAATGCACTGGACCATGGAAAACATGGTAAAGGCACTGTGTATAACTAATGTGAAAACCTGTAAGCTAGTTTCACCATTAGCACCACCCACCACTGACCACCCGCGATAGATGCCAATTACGACCAACAGTAGGCTACTTCCGTCATGACGTCTCGCACTCATGACGCAACTAATCGTATGACGTCAACAATAGAGCATCTTCACACTTGCCATTCTTATCACGCCCCCTAACGGGAGAAGAAGAGGCCAGGGGTAAATCCCTGCGGCTAATCCATGCGAGAGACCACCCTAGTGACATATTGTGTTCTTGATCCCATCACCCCCGTCCCCCTGGGCTGCCGACTAATTACCGTGTTATACAACCTTGTGGAGGCACAGGGGGTCGGCTACAACTTCCCCTCCATTTAGTTAGCCATCAAAGAGACTTTGCTGGTTACATCACCCTCCAAATTAGCTTCGTTACGGCACGTAGGACACCAGCAGCGGACGCCTCCAATGTAGCCAATCAGCGCCTTCTTTACATAAAGGCGACGGCTGCAGCTGACGTCACAGCTTGCATGCTGAGGTAAGGGCGCCATCTGGCGTCGGAGCTTACCTTCACCAGGAGGAATAGAGTTGGGGTCTCTTTATGTGAGGTAAAAAAAAGTGAGTAATATTTGGAAGCAGGCCAAATGAAGACCATTGATGGCTAATAGAAGCTAATCAGCTGTACGCCAGCGAAGGTTCCGGTGTTATGACAACAAGTAGCACATGTTGTTTACCTCTTGAAGGGCCTTCGTCACCCTAGGGATATCGTAATGTAAGACATTGCTCATTGATTTAGGATCTTTAAAAGCCGACAGTTTGTACCCCTACAGTGTCAGTCGGAGTGGAACCGGGACAGGTACCCAAGCCTTTATATAGGTGCGTGGGGGGTTTAAAGCTGGTGTATCAGCTAATCGACTTCCCAAACCTTTTCTTCAAAATGGATATAATTTTAATGTCAAGGGTTTTGTTATTATTCTAGCTGATATGCAGTGCTCAATGTTAAATATATTTGTCTATAAATGCATGATTTGAGATAGAAACCAATTTTGCTTATTCACATCACTGACTCTATATGAGCATACCAGGAACTAAGCTATAATAGGGTAAGCACTGAGCCAATATTGCACTGCATGTGCTCATCTCATAGACTAAGACACTGCCAATCATTTTAAAAGTTAGGGAAGACATATGGGATAGGATATACAATAGGAATATGATAAAACTAAAATATCACAAAACATTTAGCTGACACACAATCTTTAAAGTACCATCTCTTACTAGTGGGAGTAGTGGGGCCAGGTGCACATACAGATGTGATTTTCTACTTCTCACTTTTGAAAGGATTGAAAGTCTCTAAATCTATCAAATTAGCACATGTAGTGCAATACTTTTTGCTGTAGTAGCGTAGGTCGACACTAAAACTCCCTATACCGGTATGAAGTGGTACTGCATGGCTCAGTGCATTCCCTGACTTATAGTCAGTGAGGTGAATAGGCTATATTGTTAAAAATCTTAAATCATGTATTTATAGACACATATCTTGCAAATATTGGGTGCTGTGTATTAGGTAAAATCATAATGGAACCCATGGCATCCCTTTTAAGGAAAAAGTTTGGGAAGTGTATTAGTTTAGATACCATCTTTAAAGACTGGACTCAAAATCCACACAGGAGTCAGAATTTACTTATAATATGATTGTATGTTCGTGTGAGGTGAACAACATTAAGTGATTGTATATTTCTACAAGTTTCTCACTTAAAGAATAATATTCATTAGTTTGTGTTGGTTGCCCGCGAGGTCGACGGTAATACGTGTTGGCTATTTTGCGATGTCTCCCGCTTTAGTGACAGTACAATACTGTGTATGTAGTTCTGCTTAGTGGCTTAGTCGTGTGTCTGTGAAGGCGGATTTGTATATTGTATTGGTTAAATGTCACGGGCAGTGGACAGGCGCCAGCACATGTATGCCTCGCACCGACCGCTTTATGAGATAATGTACTTACCCCGATTGATTTTAGCAAGAGCTGTTTAATATGCGCGATAACACAGAGCGACGAGGCAGAGGGAGGCATATTGATATTACTGAGTGCATAGACAAGCCTGCAGGGCCTGAGTAGTATAGTATGTATCGGAACGGGACTATAGTTAAGTACTGTTTATTACTCAATCGACATGCAGCCAATCAGAGGCCTCCATTTGGTCACGTGACCCCCTCATTTGCATAATTACGTAATAGGCCACGCCCCTCATTTGCATAATTACGTAATAGGCCACACCCCCTTGATCACCAGCCAATCAGGGGCCACCATTTGGTCACGTGACCCCCACGTGACCCCCTCATTTGCATAATAGACCACGCCCCCTTGATCACGTGACCCCCTCATTTGCATAGTAGACTACGCCCCTTTGATCACCAGCCAATCAGTGGCTTCCATTTGGTCAGGTGACTCCCTCATTTGCATAATCATGGATCACGTGACTCTTTCATTTGCATAATAGGACCACACCCCTTGGTCACGTGACCGGAAGCGCTCTTTATTTAGAAAATAGGCCACACCCCCTTGGTCACGTGACCTGACCCCCTCCCTCATTTGCATAATATAGACAATAGACAGACTACGCCTCCCTTTTGGTCACATGACTTGGACTAGCTAATGGGAGGCTTCTATAAGGGGCGAGGGGAGGAGGGGAGGGGGGGAGGGGGGCACTTTAAGATGCATGGGGAGGGGAGGGGGGGGAGGGGGGCACTATTTATGGGGTGGGTGGGCACTTGGGGGGGAGGGGGGGCTTTTAGGGTCTGCTCGGGAGAAAAAAAAAAAATTATCTGATCTCTAGGGAATCGCTTCCTCTCTACCCCCCTTTAGGGGGGTAGGGAGGAGGCGAGTCGGAGGTGACTGTAGAGGAGTTTTTCGGTGACTTGATGCCTTTCAAACGACTGTGCTGATAGTTGATGAATTTGACTTTTTGACTTGAATATTTCATGCGACTTTGTGACTTGTAAGCGAAAGCGAAAGCGACTTTGCGACCTGTAACCCTTTAAATAAAGAGGTGACTTTGTAACCTCAGGGGGGAGATCCTTCTACACCCCCACGGAGTAGAAAGGATCTCGGTTGATTGACTGTACTTTGACTTGTTGTTGTAAACAAAAAAAAAAAAAAAAAAAAAAAAAAAAAAAAATCAATGAATAGAACGACCCCCTCATTGCTAACAAAGGAACGCCTTTTGAATTACACAAATGACCCTCTTTTCGTAGGGGTTAGCGGTAACTCGACTTGAATTAGAGTATTAGGGAGAGCAAAACGCGACTACACACCGTCTTAGACTGTCGTCTTACGGACCGGATAACAATAACCCTAGTTACCTCGGTTACTGTTGCTCAAGAGACGGCGATGGATCTGGTCACGTGGATACTGAAAGAAGGTCTACCTATAACCACCACGCTAGTTTGAACGCGGCGGGTATGAGTCATCATGGGGCCCTTGACGGGTGGGTCCTCCCCATGCAGCCGTATGTCGAATTTAAGAAATGTCCATGTCACACGTCACTAAGGGAGAAAACGTTTTTTGAAAATATTTAGAACCCGAATTTGAGCATTCTGGTACATTTTTAAGGACCCAGACACTGCAAAACCGAGTACCATCCAAGAGAAAAAAAAATTTGGCGAAATGTTTAGGCTTGAAATGGCACTTTTCTGATGCACTCTTTGAACATTTTTTTTTTTTTTTCCTCATGTCACTATGGTCCATGGCACATGTGGGACTCAAGAAATGCCACATGTCCCATGTCACTTAGATGTCCGTGCCCGTGTCGTCGTATCGAATTTTAAGAAAATGCCCATGTCACCATATCGAATTTAGGGGTCTAGTGACATCAGCATGTCCGGCTATCCTCCACAAATTTAGCTCTAAAATGTTTACTTTTTTTTTGGGCTGATTTTTCATCATTTTAAAAAAACAATAGGTTGTTTGAAATGTTTGCTGTTGTAAATAGAAACAAAAACAAAACAAAGCGCATGGTAAGATTATGTCACATTTTCAACTGGCGGGTCCGCGCGAGGCTTATTCAGCCTCTTCGTGGATCCGCGACTCCAATGTGATCATATACTAATCACCGGTGTTTACGGTATTATATACTAAGGTATGAGACGGGTCTTACAGAAAAGGTGTCTAAAGAGCCCTGTGACCTGATTGAAATGACGTCAGCGCCGTCTGCTCGTCAGTGCCCGGCTGTAGCCCGTAGGACATGTTATTCTGCTTTTCTGGATGTTTTGAAATATTTTGATTTAACTGTTAATACCTGATAACAAGCCTCTGAAGCAGATTTTTGGTCGAGCACCTGTTCTCTACTCTTCCATCGATTAGCTGCTTCAGCAAAAAAAAATCGCGCGCGCGGTCTAGTCTATATGACGGAGTCGCTAAAGCTCTGTTTAGAGAGTGGAACTTGACCTTGAGTATAGACTCAGTACTAACTGAACGCCCCGCGGGGTCACCCCTCACCACGTGGGAATATGTACAAGCTCTGGTTCTTCACTTTACGGCTTGACTGAAACTGAGACGCGTCCATGATAAACTCTAGCCTTTTTTTTTCCTTTACTAGGATCGAGAGAGAGATTTTAAATGGGGCGGTTATCTAAATAGCGTGGAACTAAAATCAGGCTGCGGCAGATAGTATCTCTGCGCACCTCAAGACTCAACGTAACTTTCACTCTCCAGCAGAAGTTTAGTTGTGACTAATGATGGGCGGCGACCGTCGTGCACCGGCGGACATTGGAGAGTGTTGGAGAGCTGAACCTTACAGACATATAAATCAATCGCTTTGGTGGAAATATCTCGCCATAGATTGGAACCAAATACTTATCTAATGGAATCGTTATCAGTTTTCAGTTTTCTTGCCGTACAAAATTTATTTCCCACTCTTCACGTGGTGATAGCTGAAGGTCGCTCGTCGTAGGTACGTGTGACCGGAACACCTTTTTTGTTTTTGGCGCGGGTTGACATCAGATTTGTACCGTACTGTCGCGATTAAGAGCTCTGAGGGAGGGCTTTTCAATTCGGTGAAGTTCTTACTCAGGAGCTATATACAAGCCAGGCGCTGGCGCTTATTCAAAGTCGCGATTTTAGTGCTTGAGAAAAAACATTTGGAGGCTCTTATACTCCGGCGCTTATAAAAGACCGGCACGCTTTTCAACACTAGTTGCTTTATCGCGACCGTACGGTATGACTTCGGTGTCAAAAGATCCCAAACTCCAAATAAGGAAGTGAAACGACGTCGTCTGTCTACCTCGTGCGCGTCATAGCGTCGTCGAAAATAGTGTGACGTCAGCATCTCTCAGGCGGCTAGGAAGTCAGTTCGACAAAATGGCTCACGGAGTGAACTTCGTGGCCGTTTCTCGATCTATGATCGATGCGGCCGTGGAGAAGGAATTCGTAGCCGTGCAACAGAGAGAGGAGGCGGAGAGACAGAACTTCGTGGCCGTTTCTCGATCTATGATCGATGCGGCCGTGGAGAAGCAGTTCTTTGCCTCGCTACAGAGAGAGGAGAGACAGCGGACTGCTGCTGAAGCAGAGGGTGTGGTGGATGAGCTGATCGAGAACGTCGCTGATCAACTCATCCGCCGGTGCGTGGAGCAGGTCAAGCAGCAAGTCTGCATGGAGGAAGGACTACCGCCCGCCGTGCTGGAGGAGCTGCTGAAGGACTGCCACGCGTTATGACCACGCCCTCCGCTTCAGCAGCAAGGTCCCTGCGACCCTCTCTCTACCAAACGGTCCTTTTAAGGACCAACCACTGATCACAAAAGTTGAAAATCAATCTCAATATAATATACGCATCAGAAAAACCCCTAATATGCTATACACTGAAACCCTGTTGAGTAGGTAGATCGAGTTGGGCATTTTTTTTTTTAGGAAGAGCAATCAGGTCATCGTGTGGAGATCATCAGGTGTCCTGTGTGTGTGTGTGTGTGTGTGTGTGTGTGTGTGTGTGTGTGTGTGTGTGTGTGTGTGTGTGTGTGTGTGTGTGTGTGGGATGTGTGTGTGTGTGTGTGTGTGTGTGTGTGAATTTTATACAAATACAATTATTCATTCCTTTCAGCAAGAAAATTAGCTCAATGTAATCATATGATTTTAACTGCCCTACTTATCAGAGCCTTGACGACATCTGACCGCCCCCCTTTTCAGGATCTAAATGGAAATTCACCGCCACCGCTTTTCAGAGTACTGCAGCGCCATTACCTAATTCTTTTTGTATGTGAAAAAAAACCAAAAAAAAACAGCACTGATGAGGGGTTTAATTAGACAGATATTGGTTTCTACACTATCAAAAAAAAAAAAAAACCCTCAGCGCTTTAATGCTAAAGGTGGCAATAGTGCTTTAATGCGCTACGCCCTTTGTCGATATGCCAGTGTATGCATGCATGCAGCCCTGGTGAGGAACTCTGAGTGCCGCATTCATGACTTATGACGACAACGGGCACTGCACATTAAAGCGCTATGCGACTATTAAAGGGTTAGATCCAGTCTTGCTACAGGCATCCAGAATGCTATACCCAGAGTTGGTGGTCTGGTCCAGACTGCTGTACACAGATTGTAGACGGGATGGCGGGTTGCTGCCAGACTATCCCTCTGGTACGATATGCGGCTGGCGCGGCCGAGCCTGTCTTATATGATGCTGAGTCTAACTATGTATTAGATACCCTACGAGTAACTGAGAGTATGTCAAAATAATCACGGCAAACTGACTGGCGTCTTCATAGGATCATAGGGTGGTTATTATTACATAACTCAGTAACCTTTGGTTATGTGTTAGATAGAGTACACTTGGACACGGTTATTCCATATACCCGCTGCCCCACAGGGTCAAGACGAGGTGATTTAAATAATAAGACCCAGACGGGTAAAATAGCCAAAGTCAACAATGACCTGTTTTTTGGGGGTTTTTTTAGCCAATATGGACAAAGAGACACGGGGTGCTGTACACAGGTTGTGGACGGGCTGGTGGGTCACTGCCAGACTATCTCCCTGGTCCGATATGCAGCCGGCGTGGCCGAGCCTGTCTTATATGATGCTGAGTCTAACTATGTATTAGATACCCTACGAGTAACTGAGAGTATGTCAAAATAATCACGGCAAACTGACTGGCGCCTTCATAGGATCATAGGGTGGTTATTATTACATAACTCAGTAACCTTTGGTTATGTGTTAGATAGAGTACACTTGGACACGGTTATTCCATATACCCACTGCCCCACAGGGTCAAGACGAGGTGATTTAAATAATAAGACCCAGACGGGTAAAATAGCCAAAGTCAACAATGACCTGTTTTTTTGTGTTTTTTTTTTAGCCAATATGGACAAAGAGACATGGGGTGCTGTACACAGGTTGTGGACGGGCTGGTGGGTCACTGCCAGACTATCTCCCTGGTCCGATATGCAGCCTGCGTGGCCGAGACTGTCTTATATGAGGCTGAGTCTAATTATGTATTAGATGTGCTACGAGTAACTGAGAGTGTGTCAAAATAATCACGGCAAACTGACTGGCGACCTCATAGGTCAGTTATTATTACATAACTATTATTACATAACTCAGTAACCTTCGGTTATGTGTTAGATAGCGTGCACTTGGACACGTTTATTCCATGTACCCGCTGCCCCACAGGGTCAACACGAGGTGTTTAAATAATAAGACCCAGACGGGTAAAATAGCCAAGTCAACAATGTCCCGTTTTTTTTAGCCAATATGGACAAAGAGAAACGGGGTGCTGTACACAGCTTGTGGACGGGGTGGCGGGTCGCTGCCAGACTATCCCCTGGTCCGATATGCAGTAAATTTTCTGCACCGTGTGACAACGACCGATCAGCTACCAACCTATTTTTGGTTATTTTTCTATTCAGTTTTTGATCAGCGCACTTTATTAGCGTGGTTTTTTTTTAAAATTTTTTTAATCATAAATAATATGTAGACTTGGAAAAAAAAAAGAGAACTGACATGTCGCTGTTTTGTCACTAAACCCAAAGACCCACCCACCCCGTAGGAAGGGGAGACGTTTGTGAACGTTCCCTTAGGTCTCTATTCTTTATTTATTGTGTGGCCCCTAAAGAGGGGCCAACCAACTGACACTGTCAGTTGGTTAGTAGATGCTACTCAACATGGGCGTAATTAATTACACCTAGTGTTGAGAAACAACATGCCTGAGCTCAAAAGGCCCCCGTTGGGTGGGGGCCCTTGTGGCACAACGAGTTGGTTCGTTTTTCAGATTACCGACTCGGCGAGAGTTTCTGCCTATGTATCTTTTATAAAGCCTTAGATATGGTGTGGTATTTTTCATCTCGCTATAGTTTAGTTGGTATTCAAAGAAACTGCCTCATTTCTATCAGAAATACACAATATTGAATTGTTTTTATATTTTAATATATTCAGAAGCACACTTTGTTGCCTATATAGCTCATTATGCGTTGAAATGTTCGCGAGCATCGTAGGAATGTACAAATCCCCTATTGTGGCGCCATCTGACGAAAGAGCAAGGAACTATACGTGACCTGAACCCCGCCCTCAGCGCGTTCGTTATTCGCATCTTTGACAGCGACTAAGAGACGCTCAAACTGTCTCTTATTTAGTTTGAACTTATCACAAATTTGTCTTTGATAGGTCGTAGATCGACTTCTGACTTTTTAGTTAGAATAAAAAACAAGTGACGCCGCCACAGACCCGCGCATTAACGCGCTCCGCCGTCTTCAGAGGGCCGAGTCTATAGTACAGTAGATTCTACTGTGTACTTACACTAACAGTGCTACATATACATACCTGAGTCATAAGTGGGTTTTTTTTGTTGTTTTTTAGGGGAAAAAAAGTGATCTACTCACCCAAACCGCTATTAGTAGGTAACCTGTATGACCCATGCCGCAAACATCTGCCTCGTGACTGATAGTGTACCGGTGGTGAAGTGCTGTTGCAAGAACAATTGAGGCTCTTTATATAGCTGAGAGAGCGAATGGACTAATCTTGTTTTCACCTTGAGCCCCACCCTATTCCAGAGAGGGTATCAAAAATCGCATGTACGCGTATATGGGCTTATAGCTGGTGAATAGATAAGGCGGGGCACCTGTGTATACTAAGACTCCAGGGGGCGTTTTAACGACAGGTGTGACGCGCCAGCCCGTGGAGGGAGCTTTTTTGTTTTTCACTTAGAGAGCGTATACAAAGCCTACAGGGGGTGATTAACGCCAGGTGTGACGCGCCAGCCAGTGGCCGGATCACCTCATCTTCTAAGCTTTTGTTTTCACCTAGAGAGGGGATCGAGAGTGTATACAAAAAACTACAGGGGTGTTTAACGCGGCCAGCTGCCTACATGCTATAGTCTAAGCCTGTTTTCAGCTAGAGAGGGATCTACATCACCTAAGCCCTTTCCACCCTTAAATCGATCTGATAATTACCATAGAGAAGAGTAATGCGCGTTACATGTATATGGGCTTATAGCTGAGTAAGAGCTTAAGATGCTAGTCAACTGTGTATGCAAAAAAAAAAACTACAGGGGGTGTCTAAAGTCGATTGTCATGCGCCAGCGGGCGGACAGAAGTCTGCCACTCTAGCTGTGACTACAAGCGCGTGCGTGTGGTAGACAGCTTAAATCAAACACGAGTTAAGCTCCTTATAGCTTCCTACTGTCTGCGGATTCGAGTCTTTTGTTTTTTCATGTATTTCCTCGGAGGGTCGAACAGGATTAAAGATGTAACGAACCCGCGCCTACACAGGTAGACAGCCGGTCGCCTTCCTAGTGAGAGTTTTCCTCCTGAGTTAAGAAGCTTATCTCGGAGCCTAGTACATAAGCGAGAGTGAAACATGAGTCCCACACACTTCTTCAACCACCTTCAGCATGGCGTCATCAGGAATCACTCTACGTTCTACCGAATGTGAGCAATCCCAACACTACTACAGAGCCGCGACAACACCACATGAGGAGACGTCCATGTTTACTGATGAGTCAACAAGTAGCAAGGTGGAGGTTGGTTTTTATCAAGATTCGTACGGGTGGCTGGAAAGTGTGAGGGCTACTTCTGCAGCTAATGCTGCTGCTCGTGCAAAACGTGAAGCTCGTAAGGTGGAAGTTGGTTTTTATCAAGATTCGTACGGGTGGCTGGAAAGTGTGAGGGCTACTTCTGCAGCTAATGCTGCTGCTCGTGCAAAACGTGAAGCTCGTATCGCTGTTCGTGCTACACATGCAGCATACGAAGTTGCCAATGCTGCTAACAACGTTGCTGTTACTCTCGCCGCTGCTGCTCGTGCTGCTAATCTTTTTGCTACTGTTTCCGCTCTTGCTACCGATGCTGCTGCTACTGATGCTGCAACGACTGCTAAAAGTGCCGCTGTTGCGGCTGCTGCTAGGGCTAATGCTATTAATGCTTGTACAGCTGCTAAACAAATAGCCTGTTTTGCTTCTGCTAGTCGCAGTGTCGCTGTTACGGCTATAGCTGATGCCCATGATGCTAAGTTACGGGCTTTTGCTTTTGCTGAAGATGCTGTTGATGCTCAAGATGTTGCTGCTGCTGCTGCTACTGCTGCTGATGAGGCTGCTGCTGCCGCTGCTGCTGCTGCTGAAGATGCTGCTGCTGCTGCGGCTGATGCTCTAGACACCTATGACGCTGCTGCTCTAGACACCTATGACGCTGCTGCTGCTGAAGATACTGCTGCCGCTGCTGCTACTGCTGCTGCTGCTGCTGAAGATGCTGCTGCCGCTGCTCTAGACACCTATGACGCGGCTGCTGCTGCTTTTGCTGAAGATACTGTTGATGCTGCTGCTGCTACTGCTGCTGCCGCTGCTGCTACTGCTGCTGCCACTGCTCTAGACACCTATGACGCGGCTGCTGCTGCTTTTGCTGAAGATACTGTTGATGCTGCTGCTGCTACTGCTGCTGCCGCTGCTGCTACTGCTGCTGCCACTGCTCTAGACACCTATGACGCTCCTGCTACTCCTGCTCTAGACACCTATGATGCTGCTGCTGCTGCTGCTGCCACTGCTCTAGACACCTATGACGCTCCTGCTACTCCTGCTCTAGACACCTATGATGCTGCTGCTGCTGCTGCTGCCACTGCTCTAGACACCTATGACACTCCTGCTACTCCTGCTCTAGACACCTATGATGCTGCTGCTGCTGCTGCTGCTGCTGAAGATGCTGCTGCTGCTGCTGCACTAGTCATCTATGACGTGGCTACTGCTCTAGACACTTATGACGCGGCTGCTGCTGCTGCTGCTGCTGAAGATGCTGCTGCTGCTGCTGCTCTAGACACCTATGACTGAAAACATAGTAGGCGTTATTTACAAACACTGCTGTTACCTATGCCTAAACTTAGTAGGTCTTATTTACAAACAAGAGAGCCACGTGGTGTTGTTTACAAACAAAGAGAGCCACGTGGTGTTGTTTACAAACAAAGATAGTCACGTGATGTTGTTGTGGTCTATCATGTCAATGAAGGGGTCACGTGATCAAGGGGGCGTGGTCTATTATGCAAATGAGGGGGTCGCGTGACCAAATGGCGACCTCTGATTGGCTGGTGATCAAGAGGGCGTGGCTTATTATGCAAATGAAAGGGTCACGTGATCAAGGGGGTGTGGCCTATTATGCAAATGAGGGGGTCACGTGACCAAATGGAAGCCTCTGATTGGCTGGTGATCAAGGGGGCGTGGCCTATTACGTAATTATGCAAATGAGGGGGCGTGGCCTATTACGTAATTATGCAAATGAGGGGGTCACGTGACCAAATGGAGGCCTCTGATTGGCTGCATGTCGATTGAGTAATAAACAGTAGTTAACTATAGTCCCGTTCCGATACATACTATACTACTGGCCTGGGATAGAAGGCTAAAGAGGAGTATGTCATGGGATGGAAGGAAGTTATTTGATCTCAACTGAGTTATGAACGTAGATGCGTTTTATGATGATAATGCGTTATGGAATTCATGGTTATTCATTTTGGATGACATTGGTTGCCTTTTAGAGGCTGGATAAAGAATATGTATTCCCCGCATATAATCCACTGTATTGAATATTCTATATACAAAGACGTTTACAGCAATGTCTTACAGAGAATCGATGTGTAAATGGACATTTATGTGGCATTTAAAGATGGTGTATCAGCTAAAATCTCGTGACTTTTTAATCATGCCATATTACTATTGCATATCCTATCCTATACATACTCCCTAAGTTTTAAAACTATTGGCAGAGTCTAAATCCATAAGATTAACACATGTAGGGCAATCATTTTTGCTGTAGGTCGACACTAAAACTCCCTATGCATGGCTCAGTGCATTCTCTACCAGGCTAGTTTCCCCTGTACTCACCTGGGGGAGTGACTGAGTCAGTGAGGTGAATAGGCTTTATTGTTAATTATCTCAAATCATATATTTATAGACAAATATCTTGCAAATATTGAGTAATGTTTATCAGCTAAAATTATATTAAAACCCATGGCATTCCCGGAAAAGGTTTGGGAAGTGTACTAGTTGATACACCATCTTTAATGGAAATAGGGACCTTAGTACACCTTAGGTCCGTATATAAATGAAGTATATAGACCCTCGTGGAAAACACTGCCTGAGACAGATCTCGCCAGTTACTTTTTTAAGTATTTACAATTTTCATTATTTCCTAATTATTCCTACCTTTTATCGCTAAGATGAATATCTTACTGCTGTATATGTAGCTGCTGATATTGCTAATACATGCAGAACAAACAGAATCATACACATTCCATTCAGACACATCATTTCAACTCTCTGAGAATATGACAAAGCTAGACATACATACCACTCCCTTCTACTCCTCTCCATCTCAACGTCTCACTCTTGTTGGAGAGTGAGATCAAAACGCACACTTCTTTGCCCCTTGCCACTAGGAATCTCATCTATCTATGGAAATTGTGTTTGCCTTTTCCTCCTGTAGTGAAGTGAAAGTGAAATCTAGACATGCAAAGTGAAATCAGAATATTTCATTTGCTTGTTTGAACAGGGTCTATGGGGATTGAAGGGCTGGTAACACGGCTCGGGTAATTGAAAGCGAACCAATCTTCGTCAGCATAATTACTGCGCATCTCTTTCTTGTCCATGTGAGCCTATATACATTGATTAATATTCCGCCAGTTAGAGGGATGGCTAGGATCCGTCCTGTAGTGAATTTCACAAGTTTGTGTACGGTTCTAAGGGTAAAGGAAGGGATCATGTCCCAACGATCATGAATGAATCGCACTTTAAAGTAATGAAAAATTTGAATTACATTTCATAACAAATTCTCTGAAAAATCCCATGCTATCATGACACAGACTTTATAATCAGGCCAAACGAGCATAACGTTGTAACCGAATTCATCGAGAGTCTGGTCACCCAAAGTATTGTACCAGGAAGACCATTCGCTTGATTTTCAGCAATAAAAGCTTACCCAATTTAATTCAAATCAAGAGATACACCATGGGCTGGTTGCTGTGAGACCTCTCCCATGTCACTACATGCATATATATATACATGTAAGCCTCAAAATGCCCATGTGGCTATGTTGAATTTAGCCATCGACCTCCATAGTAGTAGTATAGTAGTAGTCAGACTAGTATAGCAGTATACTAGTGGTAGTAGTAGTAATAGTGATAGTGATAGTGACAGCCCAGAATGAGTAAAAAGATGGTAATCTGCATGCCCCCTCCTTTTAGGTGCATGAAGAATGGGTTTCGATTCACATCAACCCTACCCCCAAATCATTGGCTTCCCTGGTCAACCTGTTTTCTCGTCTGATATAGATGGACATACATATTCATATAAAAGAGCAATGCTTTTGTATAATTAAATTATGACCGCATACATATAACAATCTTATATTTTGTAGGAGTGGGGAAACACCTTATTTTGACTTTTGGCATATGAGATATGCACAACATCAGTTTGATGTACCGCTTTCTCCAAGTGTCACTTATTGCTGGATTTCGGCACAACGTAACGGGTAGATAGAACTCCAATGGTGCAGGCAATGAGAGGGACGGGTGGGAATATAACGGCGGAATGCCGTGACATATTTCCTTAGTGCACTTGGTTCTGGGGGCGTGGTTGGGCTCGGCACTACAAAGACTAACTAATAACAGTGAATATGCACCTGCGTAACGGACTCGTCGGCCCTCACGAAATAGGTCAAGTGCAAACAACAACTCTTGTGAGCTTGGCGATTTCTCACGGGAGTTGGGACGGGAGACACCGCCGCCAGTCGCGACTCGCAGCCAGCGGCGGCAAATAACTAACTGTGTAATCATGGCGACCGGCCGTAGTGGGAGAAGCTCCCCGAGCAGCTCCGAGCAGATTGGAGCAGGTCAGATCTGCTCGCCGACCACGGGAACCACCACTGTGAGCTGCTCCCCGCTGAATTATTCACCTCAAACAACTTCCGCGCGCCGCACCGCCACAATTTATTGCCGCACATCAATGGTGCGTTTATCAGTATTCCGGGCAAGATCGCATCCAATCGCTCGGCGCTAATTTATTTCGACCTAATTACGCTGGTATCGGTGGGTGGTGGGAGGCGGGGGACGTGTAAGTGAGTGTGGAGTGAGGGGGTGGGAGGGGGTGTGAGGGAGGTAGGGAGGGGGTAGAAGGGCCGCTATTGGCGTATCACCCAAACGGCCAAAGGCGTCGGCGTGTACCCAGCGCCCCCCTTGCTCCATGGGGCATAATGATTGCGGAACCGGGCGGCAGTGGAATGTACGTGAAGATTGCGGATGTGTTGGGATGGTTATGAGTAGGAACGAGGAGAAATGGTGGCGAGGTGAGGCGGGGGGTATTTTAATGCATAATGATTACACATGGGGCCAAGTCGTCAGGCGGGCGTTGACGGCCGCATCCAATTGGGTGCGAATCGTCCTGGGCGGGTTTGGGGTGTGGTGGGTGGGGGAGGTAAGGGCAGTGGGGGGAGGGGAGCGCTTTAGCCGCGGCGTGGTCGCAGAAACGGCCTAATATGCAGAGTAGCCCAGGGTGTGGGGGGTTTGGTCGTTCGTCACGGAGATTGCCGAGCGGCCACTCACCCTCGGGGGTGACAAATGCCATCTACATGTCCCTTTGTCTATATACTACTTACACTCCTCCATAAGGAAACAGTACCGACACTAAGGCAACTAGGAAAGGGTATAAAGACACTTGTGTGATCTGCTAACAATACTGCAGATACTATCAAAACTACATTGATAAACAACTAGTTTAAAAGCTCAACAGTTCGATGCAAGATTCTTTATTTATGTCGCAGTATGACATCGATCTTTCTTTCACTTCTGGCGTTTTAAATCACACGGCCACGACATCATTGCAGTGAAAAGATGGAGGGTGGGCACATTTTGGAATTACTGCTTAGAAGCTCAGTCAGTTCAACAGCCTGCCCTACCTCAAAGATTATATAACTGTTTGTGCAGCCCACACGCTGTTACGGCCTGATGGCGGAATTACACACAGCCCTTCAACTAAGGGAGTGCTTATCCAACAGAGGGAATAGTTAACACCCCCTCCCCCTAGATGGGTTGACATCTCCCGCCCCACTCCTTGAAACGAGCAGCCCTTTTCACTGAAAATAGATGGCACTTTTTTGCCCCCGTGCGTTAAAGGGGTCCAAATTGGCCAACCCCCAAAAAATACAATCGGAATAGTCACTCTACCTATGCTGTTTCACTTCATGTATAGTGAGATTATCTATTACGACTGGCACGTAACTTCTCGGATGTTCGTTGTGGCAATAGGCATAAAAATTCCACAGTATAAAAGGTGACAGTAACCGGTATAATATATACCTTGTACATGTGTACATCAATTTTTCTTTTTGAATTAAAAATGTTGATTGTCCTTTTTTTACATAAAGTGATTGTATCAAATACAATACAATGTAATACATTACTAAGAGGGGGAACTTTGACAACGAGAGATGATTTCTTCAGCAGGCTATTCCCCGGGATTGTAGTTTCACATAGTTGCATTCAGAGGAGATGAACCAAAGTTGAACTATAATACACTTTAGTATAAGATTGAATTACAGTGCACTGTGAATGCCGCACTGCATTACAACAACCAGGTAATTACTGTACCAATGGACGCTCCCTCCCAAGAACCCGGACTGCTCGGGGAGGGCGAGAATGTAAAAAGTGCGTGTCCCACAGTCCCAGCGGATCCAGGCCTGCCGTGCAACAATGACAATGGCCATTTTATCATACAGTCTCCCAAGAGACGGCAACAATGCAGTTTATTACCTCTGGGCCATGGGGTGTCAGCAGCCTATAGGTAACGGCAAACTGATCTATTAGCTGGGTGTGAGCTGGGTGCACTGGGTGGTGGTGGGGCAGGCATCTCGTTGATCAGTTGCAGCAGATCCTATCGCTGTACGCCCCTGAGTGTTGGATCTCCCATTACAGTAACGGATTAACCCTCAAAGGGTAGTACAGTCTTTTAAATGTGTTATGTCCTTTGTCGTCATGATGCATGGGCTCAGCCCTGGCGAGTAACTGACCAGTACCGTAATCAGGCGGCATGCTGACCCTGATACACTCCCAAGGGATGGGCACGATGCATGAATGTAGCACTGGCGATTACTCTCCAGAGTGCCTTGATGCATCACGACGACAAAGGGCATATCACATTACTGTATTATGCGGTCTTTAAATGGTAATAGAGGGTGTAGGCTGCAAGGCCACAGGATGTTGTAACCTCTGGCCCGGGTCCCGGGGTCCGTGGCTAGTTAGGTTGCCGACTCCAGGCCACAACCTTCTCATTGGAACAGGGGTATTTGTAACACGTTACTGCATTTTAAATTGTTATCCCCTATCAATCAACTGAATAAAAAGTATCACTCAAAAAAAAGGGGAAAATTCTTGCTGGCCAGCACAGGAGACACTGATCGGAGGGATTGTTTTGGATCTAATGTAACAGCTGCCCATAGTGAACTACCTCCCTTTCAGAAGGACTTCTTCAAGTCTAACCATTGTCAGTACCATCCCAGCAAACATCATTGTCACCTTGCCGAAGCCTTTCAAATGGGTTTACCTATTATGTAATGCCCTGGAGGTAACTAGTGTAACTGATAACTAATGACTGATGAACTGAGCAGGCTAACGTCCGGAAATATAAATGTTGGTTTGTTAAGCTTGGTGTAATGCAAGTATTACGTTGTGGGTGTTCGTATGCATTGATGACACTAAGGGAAAATAGCAGCGACGTGATGTATGTAAACCCCTCCCCAATAACCTTTGCTGCTCGGTGAGCGGAAGGATGTAAAAAGTATGGACAGTAGGATGAATTGGTTAAAGAAATATATTTTAAAATTATTTAATGTGATTGCTCATTTTCAATATGATGTAAGTCTACAATTATGATTGTATCCAATATGTTGATTCTTTAAATGAAACGGTGTAGGTAGAGGGGGTAGGTTCAGATAAATGACATAACATGTCTACTGGAACCGATGATGACCCAACGACAGATGGCGTTGGGGTTGTTGATACATGCCAAACAATTATAACTAAATACTTTGGGATTGTAATAATAGCCGTACAGACCATGAAATTGATACAAGTACAGTGGGTCTCCAGTCTAGGTGCAAGTAAGGATATATCTGGATATATGAACCAATGAGAAAATATATTTCTCTCACGATTTCTAGCCAAGTAGGTGCCATAACTGCAACAGTACAGAGTTAACTCAAGTTGACCCTTCATAATTATATAAGCAGATTCATTAGCGGTTATCACAGCCACAGATAAAACGTGGTATAAGGCGACATTAGGGAAACCCCCTTTATTTAAGTTCATGTCCTCAGCTACAGTTTGGTGCTTTGGTTGTTAAGATAGTCCAAAGGGTTGCTGAGAACTGACTTCGCAAACATGGGATGGTAGGAACATGCAGGAATTCAGAATAGATTTCCTGTAGGTATTTAGATATTAACATTTTGTGTATAAGCCATGTAAATTATTAGGGAAAAAATCAATGTAAGTTATGAAATTTATTTTTGCATCTATAAAGAATAATTGTACTCCGTTTTCAGTTCTGGGATTCTGATGAAAGGACAAGGAGATAAGAAAGTTTGTTATTCTAAAATACTACAAGAATGGTTTCCATGGCAACCACATGTCAACAAATATGCTAAATTTGTCTAAAAATGTTCTTTTTACATTCTAAATAAGACCAATTTAGAATGAAAATGGAATGTTTATGATAGCATAATTAGAGCTGTCAGAAAAAGTTTACCTAGCACCACTTTCTTATAACTATTTACCTTTTCCTGTAATATCTCCTGAAATATTATGTTTAGAGCATAATGGCTATCCCCCCTAATGTTACGATCCCACTGTTCTGTCTCAGATGCCACCTTTACTTTTCTCAGTGTTGGGGCACATTTGGGTGTGCCTCAGGTTCTACAAATCTACAATGTAATTATAAGTATGTCTGCAACAATGCAAATTGGCCCGTGGGGCAACCACACGTATTATATTCCATCATCAGTATGTTACATTTATGATTTTCACTGCATATCGCGAGCTAGACTTGGTGCTACCGTTACGAAGTCTAGGTAAGTGAAATATCAAATCAAACCAAAATCAAACCAAATCAAATTAGGAATAGTACCTGGATATTGAAATAATTGCAATTTTGCTTTCGCTTTGTCTTGCATGCAGGCAATTATCTCTACTGTCTGGATTTTAACTGTGAATGTTTCCAGACACCTGCTCTCATTCCACTTATCACACACGTCTGAATCCTTGTAATTTGCAATACCATTATTCGGGATTAAAAGATTTCATTATTCTAAATGCATTGTTATCCTTAATGTATCCCGGGAAAACAACTCAGGAAAAGTGTTGGGCAAATATTCGAAGTGCACCACTAATCCTACTTTACAAATTTGGACAGGTATGACATCACTGAATAACTATAAATTATTGTTAGTGTCATGATCCCCGAAAGACAAAGTTATGCATTAGTTTAAACATGTTTATTGACAGAATATCTCATTTTCTAGTTTTATAGAGAGCATTTCATCAGTTCATGCAACTACAAATATGTAGAGATTACAAAGTTTGGATAGGGGTAACATTTTCATTGTTAATATGATCCCCGTTACATATCAAAATATTCTCATCTATGTCAACTTCTAGCCATCATAATCGCATAGTGTCGACATTTTTACAATTCAAGCCAATGATCTGCCGGTCTCAAGTTTTCTGCAATCGCCAGGCGCAGGTCACATTTTCGCAATGCAATCTATACTGGATTTTATGAAGGGTCACTTAGCAAATTGGAAAATGTCATATCATTCATTGTGTTTTAAGTTTCATAATAACAATCGTGATATTAGTTCTATTTTTGAGCAGTAAGATAATTCAATTGAACAACGCACTAACATACTGTTGTTCAATCAATAAGTGAATCAAAAGGATCGTATGGGGATTCACTGAAAGAAAAAATACATCACAGGGCATATAACAAAGATTGAGCATATGAGTTACCTCACAGATGGATCAGGGTAGGCTGGGGCTTATCATGTATAGTTAACTTGGTGCCCTATAATATAATCAAGGGAAGAAATTAGTAAAAAAAAAAAAGAAAGAAAAAGATTTACAAAAGAAGAAGAAGAAAAAAGAGAAAAAAGAACCCCTTTCATTGAAAAAACAGCATCCCTGCCCATGGCCCAAAAGTAGGCCCTTCCTATGCAATTGTATTCACACATGGTATCCAAATCCGAGGTACCGGTAGTGCCCCCGGGTGTTGTGGCTGATGACGGGCGGCGACCTGATGTAAAGAAAGGTGGCATCTTCCAGTCTGTCATGATACACTGATAATAAAAGCTATAGTCAGTACTGACTATACCACCATATTTTGACCCCCGTAGTCAGGTGATTACATATGTTAGTCACATATTAGTCATAAGATAGTCAGTAGTGACTATATGTGGATCACACAAATTGATGATGTCACAGGAATGTGTGCACAGGAAACAGTTAGGATTCAAAATTGAATGCTCAACTGACTTCAGGTAGGCCCATTTTATTCTAGCTAAACCACTCCTTTACACATTTCCCTGTGCATTAGCTCTTGTGTTAATGTTGAGTATATTTACTTAACGCATCATAGGACACAAGCATTCTCAATTTTGATTGAAGTATCATGTGGTTTTGTTCAAATTCTGATCATGTAACTGTGGATCTCTAGGCTTCCAGACTAGAATATACAGAAGTTGACTAGGTGAAGGGTTATAGTGTGCCAGGCATATGGCCCATGCTCATCTACTTTATCCAATGGTGCTAGGGCAGGTACCGCCGGACATCTACCGCCGGACATCTACCCCTTGACATCTACCCCCAAACATCTACCCCCAGACATCTACCCTCAGACATCTGCCCCTGGACATCTACCACCTTAGAATCTACCCCCTAGGACATAAAAGTCCAGCGGATGGTTGTCCTGGAGGTAGAAATTGTTAGGGGGTAAAAGTCCAGGGGATGGATGTCCAAGGGGTAGATGTGCTAAACATGCTAAACATTACCACAACTTTAACACCTGGACTTCTACCCCTGGAAATCTACCCCCTAGGACTCCCCCCCCTAGGACTTTCATCCCCTTAGACATCTCTCCCCTGGACTTTTACCTCCTTACAACTTCTACCCACTAGGGTATCAATCCCCTTAAACATCTACCCCCTTTACCCTCTAGGACTTCTACCCCTGGGGACAGCAACCCCCTCCAAATGCTCATGATAAGTCATATCATGTGGAGGGAGTAGATTTCTCCAGGGACATCCGACATCTATCCCTAGACATCTACCCCCTGGGAATCTACCACCTAGGACTTATATCCCCTTCGGCACCTATCCCCTTAGGACTCTACCCCCTAGGATATCCATCCGCTTGGACACCTACCCCGGGACATCTGTCCCCCAGACATCTACCCCCTAGGACATCCACCCTCTTGGACATCTCCCCCGAACATCTACCCCCTGGACATCTACCCCCTAGGGCATCTATCCCCTTGGACATCTACCCCCTTTACCCTCTAGGAGTTCTACCCCTGGGGACAATAATATCATGTGGAGGGAGACGATTTCTCAAGGGACATTGGGCATCTACCCCTAGACATCTACCCCCTGGAAATCTACCCCCTAGGACTTTTATCCCCTTGGATATTGATTCCCTGGGCTTTTTACCCCCTTAGGATTCTACCTCCTAGGACTTCCACACCCTTGGACACCTACCCCAGGATATCTATCCCCTGGGACATCTATACCCTGGGACATCTACCCTAGGACATCTACCCCCTAGGACTTCCACTCCCTTGGACACCTACCCCAGGACATCTATCCCCTGGGGCATCTATCCCCTGGGACATCTACCCCTAGGACATCTACCCCTAGGACATGTACCCCTGGACAAAAGTCCAAGGGGGTAGATTCCCAGGGGGTAGATATCCAGGGGTAGATGCTTGATATCTACCTCCTGCACATGATATGACTCGAACATATGGGTATGTGTGTGTGGGGGGGGGGGGTTGATGTTCTTAGGAGTAAAGGTCCTAGAGAGTAAAGGGGGTAGATGCCCCAGGGGGTAGATGTCCAGGGGGTAGATGTCTGGGGTAGGTTCCAAGGCAGGGGATGTCCTAAGGGGTAGAAGTCCTAGGGGATAAAATTCCAAGAGATAGATGCCCATAGGGGTAAAAGTCCCAGGGGGTAGATGTCCTAGGTAGTGGTAGTTGGCCTGGGGTAGATGTCCTAGGGGGTAGATAGTAGGCCCTAGGGTAGATGTCTTGGGGGTAGATGCCAGGGGGGTACTTGTCCTAACTTATTGTCCTGCCGTCTCATGGTGGACTATATCTATTGGTCAGTGTGACTACTTTAGAGCATGAAAGCATTAAATTCATAGTCACTTGACTATATATCCCAAATCAGCTCTTTTAATGCATGACTATAGGTTGACTATATGACTAACTTACTATAGACATAGGTGACTAACTTGGTATAGCCGTTTTTTCTACGTTCATGTGACTATAGAAATGTAGTCCGTAGTGACTAACATATCCAGGGCTATTATTATCAGTGTACTAACCAGGCACCAATCTAGACCTTCACATGTAACAGGCCTCCCCTCTGGGGAGAAACGTCACCTTTAAACCCCTAAGTAAACAATTGCTGCCTTCTGGTATTAGCAAATTTGAACTGTGTAGCCCCTCTCTCTGCATACATTATCCTCGGTGGAGGGGCAGCGAGATTTCCGCCTTTAAAGGACCTTCAAGTCATGTGTAGTACATGTAGAACTGTGTAGAGATAGAAAATTAATACTACATCTAACTATATTATGGTGAAGGTTGTCTGCTATCTACCAGACCACCACAAGCCTCACATTTTCCACTGGTGTCATTAGAAGTCGAATGACTGATCTTGTATTTTCTAATCTGAGTGCAAGAAGTTATTTCTCAATTCCGACAGCAGAATCATAGCCTCCACATCAGACATGGTTCACTGAGGAGGGATCCTTTGCCAGACCACCAGCATGAAGGCCCGGGTCCATGGGCAGCGACTGCCAAAACTACGTGATTAAGTGACTTAAGCAGTAAGACTAGAGACCCCTCAAATTGGTATTATTTAAGGCTGCTGATGAAATTATGCTACTCCTTCATGGCCCCATCATGAAGGTCCCTAGAAACACAGCTAGGGGGACACTATTTAATAAATTATCAGTTTCAGGCAACCCGGTCCCGGTTTAAAAAGAAATGCATAACCTCCCTTCTTTTTCTTTTTTTAAACCTATTTTGGGATTTTAAAGATTAGCTATTAGGCTCACCAGAAATTCACCAGAATTGCCCTCAGTGACATAAATGATAGTCCAACTTCAGAAAATGGCTTTTTAAGATGAATATCAAACAACTTCTTGATATTTCTAGCTGTTGTAGGAAGTGATAAATTCTTCCCATGAGTCACAAGTTGGTGTTGCAATTCGCAATTCCTTTCCGGTTTAACAAAAAGATCCTACCTACATACCGTAGACATTTAGGCCATGTTGCCTGAAACACACTTTTTTGGCCTTATTACTCATAATTCAATGTCAGAAGTAGAAGGTTTGTGTTTTGTTACATACACATACTCAATTCTGGTCTGCCCTCATCGCTTTACCCGCGAGCCAATTATAAGCATATGGACATTGCCCTCGAAGTGTTGCCATTCTAGCCTTCCATAGGGAATGCAGTGACCTCAAGATCGTCCAAAACATTTAAAATATTTGTTTTAGGGTATTCTATGCTGTTTTTGTCCTCCCTCTGATGACACATTCTGGTGTGGCCGGTCTATGAGTTTGGCACAACCAAATCCGACAATAATTATTAAGAGGGCTTACTGTAGAATTTATTGCGCTTAAAGAGGGTATTTCAGCTAATACACTTCCCAAACGTTTTACTCAAATGGGATGCCATGGGTTCCATTATCATTTTCGTTGATACACAGTACCGGATATTTGCAAGATGTTTGTCTATTAATACATGGCTTGAGATAGATAACTAAGTAACTTATTCACCTCACTGACTCAGGCACTCCCCCATGTTAGTATAGGGGGAACTTACCTGATAGAGAATGCACTGAGCCGTGCAGTATCAACACATAGGGAGTTTTAGTGTCGACCAACAGTGAAAATGATTGCACTAAATAAGCTAATTTGATAGATTTAGATATATCCCATCCTTTAAAAAGTAAGGGAGTATTTATAGCATGAGATGTACAATAGTATTGTGGCATCAATAGAAATTTGACGAATTTTAGGTGACATACAATCTTTAATGTTTTGATTGAACTATGGGTTTGCCAAATTGCGAGTCTGCTACTACTAATAATAATACTAATACATTGAGATACCCCAATTACTGGTGAGTAAGGTGATGGCAACTAGGAAGCCAGGGCGTCTGAGGCTATTGGGGTTAATTATATCAGCAAGAGGATGATCTACCTAATGGCAATAACATCCTCGTAGTTACATAATCCTACATACCTAGCATACGCTGCATTCTGCACTGACATCCGCACTAACCTCCGAGCTTCTCAGATGGTAGAAATCCTCATATTACATCGGGCAGATTAGGTGTCAGGAGGTGTCTGTACGATTCAGTCGCGATCGGTTCTAGGACAAGTACCCCCTACCATCTACCCCTTAGACATCTACCCCCTATGACATCTACCTCCAAGAACTTTTACCCCCCCCCCCTTGAACATCTACCCCTTGGACTTTTACCCCCTAGGACACCGATCGCCTTAATACTTAACCCCTTTGCCTGTGGTTAAAGATGGTATAGAGGTTTTCTGGTTTGTAATCCCGAAACTAGCTAAAGGATTTACCCCCCGGTCCCTGCACTCTCAGACAGAAATGACATCATGCTCGTTCCCTCCCCTCAAGAATACCCCTTTTTCCATGGATTTTGGGTCATAAAATGATCCCTTTTGTGGAAAAACGTGGACATTTCATGGTAGAAAAACACCCCTTTTTTTCTACAAAACGCTGACATATTTTTCACCAACCACTTTTTCTGAAATTTCAAGAAACTTTTCCTCCCTCGTTGGTTCTACATTTTCCTTGTGTGTTAATTTTAGGCCATACATGACGAATCCTTCTACACCCTTTATTCAATGTAGGTGTCCAGTGTATAAAATACCACCTTTTTGAGAGATCCAACAACTTGACCCCTAGATATACCCCCTTTTTCTGGAAGACGAGAAGTTATCTTGGGAAAAATGCCCCCTTTCTCTTGATTTCAGGGACATTGTGAGTAGGTGAAAAAACACCCTTATCTCTGTTTTTTGGGAACGAGCATAGGTGTATTGTTTTTCTGAGAGTGCAGGGACCGGGATTTACCCCCAGGACTTCTGCTCCCTAGGACAAAAGTCACATACCGCAACATAGTGTAGCCCATCAAAACATTCCCCATTAAAATCTTATTCAAATATAACTAGACCATTGTTTTGACAGCTACATTTTTATCTCAGTATATTGTCTGCAAAATAGATTTCGTTTTAAAGTAATACCTCAGACCATAACACTGGCCATAATCAAATCAATATCGCTCTGATTCCATCCCCTTGGTTTAGATAACTGGGAAATTAATTAAATCAATTATATCTATCTTGGTAATACATCATACTTTGGGGACAATATTACATTGTTATCAGTTGGGCACACTGCACACCTTTCCATGTTTCAAGAGTAAAATCAATGCATTCAGGGACAAACTCCAAGGTTGGAATAATTAACCTTAAACTGTGTACAATAGATGCCTTTGTAATAAGAAAGGTAACGCAAACATCGAGCTTAAACATAGGGTTCCATCGATGATCAATCTGGCAGCACATAGCAATAAAAGAATACATCCAGAGTGTCACACAATAAATCCTCCTGTAGCTGTCATAAAATACCAGCAGCAAAGCAGATTTATGGTTGTCTGAAGGCCACACCTGCTTACAGCTGGTACTTATATCTATGCCTAACGAGACACACGACTTTGATCATCTAGAAGCATTGATATGGCGTCCTTCAGCACTGTATGAGGTACTTTTTGAGGTGTCCATTTTATGACATTTTATCTATGTTCTATGACTTCATGTTTATCACCATTGATACCTATCGCCTGAAGCCTTATGTATTCTACAAGGCAATGGCAGAGCATGACTGTCATCTATATGTGCTGAGGAATGAAGCTTTGCTACCTGTGCCTAGATGATGTTACATCCTGATAGGTGTGTAGGAAAATCTGTTTTTGCCAAGAATGCTGCTTTTGCAGCTGGTGGCCAAACACAATCAATGTTTGGTATAGTAAATTTCTCACATTTGATTTACTTGCACAGTGTGTACCCTCCCACTTATGTCACAGTCAGTTATGACGTAACGTCAACATCTACCCGTCTCTGTAGGGGTTATCTACATAGTCAACATCTAATCGTGTGTCAAAACTAAAGTCATCGACCCGCCCGTGAAATAATATAATCATGTTTAGTTGCCAAAGGAGACTATCAATGTCAGAGAAATATAATGAATTGGGATTCCTCAGATTTTCATTTGCAAAGATCTGTTATTTGCCTATCTTCCATCAGCTAATGGAAATGTTCAGTGTTCGGGAAAAGAGGGCATTCTTCTAGGCATGTGCAGCTAGGGAGAGTAACAGGAGTCACTATGGTGACAGTGATGTCCGTAAAGCCATGTACAGTCATCGTCATGGTTGACCAACCGTGATAAAAGGCTGACTCAAACAAAATTCAATTCTTTATAAAGGATATACCTAGTATCACCGTGACATGATCACATGCGTTTATATATCCTAATGAAACTGCATGTCCATCATAGATGATCTATTATTATGCTTGTATCATGATTAAGCAGAAACGTTGTTTCATATTGCATCGGTGCTAATGCATAATTCAAGTATTGGAGGTCCCAGAGATAGTCAACCGTGACATTGAATAAAAAAGCGCTTCACGAACATTGCTCTCCCCACAGTGGGAATTGCAGAGAAGAAGGGGATTTGTCATAATCGAGTCAGGGGACTTCCATATAAGGCAGCTGGCTAATGGTGGCCAGTGGATTACCTGCCATGACGTAATGTATAAATGTGACAATAGGCGGGCAGGCGATGGGGCAGGCATAGACATAGTGTGGGATATTGGGTTAGGTGCTCGACTGAAAGGAACCTCCATTTGTGATGGGTGCTATATCTCGCCTGAAGCATCTGATATCGTGTAATGCCAGACATGCAGCTTGCGTGCAGTCCAAGCCAGTGTATACTTTTTTTTTTAATTATCAGACGATGAAAATGTTTACACACATCACTTGAAGAGATCAATCGCCTAATGTAAAGAGTGGAAATAATCGATGCATTATCAGGAAGGGAACCCCACTATAGTGGTGTGGGAATGGGCAAAGATTAAGTCTGAAGGGCTGGTGGTCAGCAGAGTGAAGGCATTGCCTGACTGAGTAGCAGCTACATAGCTGTGGGCAGTTCGCCCAACTTAAATGTACTTCTGGCGTTTAACGCCCGACTGGGTGCCGAGCAGGCAACGTCTTGACGGATCAGCCTCCACCCTCCGCTCGTTCAACCCCGGGGCGTCGGGTCCTGCTTGCAGGATCGACCCGACACCCGTTTTAGCAATCAATAACCTTCACCCTAATAGCCACCGTGGAGGGGCACCCGCAACCTTCCCTCCAAGTGTGCAATGATAATAATAACAACAAGCCCTAATCCTGAAAGGATGGGGAAATCAGAGTCGGCCGACTTACAGCGGTGCCGGGGATGATCTTTTTGCCTATCACTCTCAAAGGAAGCAATTATGTTAAGGTGGAAGGTTGCGCGTGGGTGGGATGGGTTGTGGGGTTGGGTGGGAGATGGGGGTTTGGGGTTTGATTCATTAGTGATTTGGTGGCCAATCATCGTCCAGGGACGTTGTAAAGGGGTTGTTTAACACGCACGGGTGGGCCTCCACTGGGGCGTCGCCAATGGGAGGATTCTGAAGCCAGAAAAGAGCATTCCCTTCTGTATCCGCCATCTGTTAGTGGAGCATAGGGAAAAGGGAGGAAGTAGGGTTTCTGCGTTATACATCCGGCTTTTGAAGTGGAACATTCATTTTACTAATCATTGTCCACATATATCAGAGCCAAGCCTAGGCAAGCCCGAAATCTAAGGCCTCCGTTCCCTGAACAGATGCCCCACCCTCTGGGCCATTTAACATCGAGCCCTAACTACAGCTAAAAACAATAACCGGGATGAGACAAATAGGCTTCCGTAAATCATATATATATAATGAGAGGGTACACTGCGACCTGCCAGAGAAGAGTTTATTAGGAGAGGCCATGCATCTGTCAGAAAAACTAAATAAAGTATCCAATTATGAGTATTGGACAATAGTGTGCTTAAATCAGTAACGTTTATACAGAGAAAACTTTTAGGATTTTCCATCATTATGATAGTACCGTTCATAAAAGAAAAAAGCCTCATGGGTGGGGCAATAACAGTGCATCGGATGCTAATGAAAGCATTAGATATACAGTGCCATGCCTCCCTGCTGTATCCAAGTGTCAGATCTGCCATAACCATGCTACCAAGGCAACAATCAACTGGTGGCCCTAGGTGTCGTGTGATTAGTGCCAATTAGCCCATATACACTTATATCTCTGAGGTCATTCACCCACGGCATTCTAGATCTGTCATTTAGTTCATACAATAAGAACTAAGGTAATGAATGTTGGCTGTGTTTTCTTGTGGTCTCAGAGTACATTGAACACCTTGACTTCCTTGAACACCTTGGACACAGGACTGCCCCCCCCCCCCCCCAGTGTTAAAGAATTGAAGTACCTGCATAACTAAAGTTATCACAAGACATAAACTGGTGGTTGTGCCCTGGGTATATACCATTTTCTCATTCTATGTGTTGATAGTGGATGGAGTATAAGTGAAAAAATGTCCTTGGAGATGTGGAGTATGGTACTCCCTCCAACCTCTCCACTTTCTCTCCCTCTGGTTGCTGGTTATGGGATTCGAACAGCTAAAGTACTGTATAGTTACAGCACATATTGCTGTTCACGAACAACAACGTTTTACAGTGCAGGCTTAGATTAAATGTCAGCCCTGGACCACTGGTACCAGCAGTGGTCATACCATTATAGTGTCCCCTCCAGAATCTACCTTATGAAAGGCCTTCCTGGTCGTCCATTTATACACCTGAGAGGTGTAAAAGGCTTGCAGGCTCCTATCCATATACTAGTAGGTAGCACCTATACACCGACCCTGATGTCATGTTCTGTTAAGGTAACTTAAGCACGTGATATATTAGGTGTTCATGCCCAGTGCAGAAAGGTTGCACAGACATGCTGAGCCACGTACCACGGTTCTCTATAAATGCCTATATACTGGCACTACTACTGATGCTTTCTATTTCAACAATCACCTAGATTGCGACATAAATAAAATATCTTATTACGCTTCTCCCAAGATGTAATCATCACGATTAGTTACACTTTGGTGATGCACATAATTGTGCTGGCGAGACCAGTAATACCTTCACAGGTTCCTAGTTATCTAGGCATATTATAAATTCTGAAAAAAAACGCCAGATGTTGAGTGTTAGTGTTCAACACTCTTAGCGCTCCTGTACTCAAATATACCTCTATTATACCAGCATTAGTTTTTTTTAATGTAGATGAAATCATAAATTATAATCACCGGTGAAGATAACTAGTGTATATCATGACGGTAGTCGTTGCTGATGATAGTATGGCTACACAGAGAGGTGGAGGCTGAAAGGAGCTGTTCTGTGCTAGCCTCCACCAGCATGAGTTACCACCGTCTTATGAAACATTCATGAGTCTTATAATAGCCAAAGTGGGCCCTAGCCGCATACTACCTCCTCGCCTTCAAAGCTTTAAAAAATCCATTTGCCAAATGCATAATCGATACCTGCAGCTAGGATATTTCCGTGAGAAGCTCTATGACTGTGTCCAGGGCCGCCTCCGTAATCTGGTGTTGGAGCATATTAATGGGGCCAAAGTATGCAGGAGTTAACTGACACTGTGCACTGGCTGGAGGAGATGCTTTATGGTAACTATAGTAGGGAGGTTCTAGGTACAGGGTAGGCAGGTAATGGGATATATAGCCCCAAGAGTAGCACAAAAGGTATTACCTTTAACATATTGACCCATTACTGCATTTATTGTATAAGCAGACACCATGTGCTACTGTATCAGATTTGTTTGTTCCTGGAAATTGAGAGGACGGACTTTTATAATATGGAGGTGATGTAACCGAAAATGTTATTTAACAGAAGTATGTGTCATTATGAGTACTATCAACCTCTTCTGATATTCAACGGATATTGCTTAATATTTGTATTGTTAGTGGACCTCAGCAGAAAACTGGCAAATCGAGATTGATATGTGGTATCCACGATGATCCCTAGTTTACATTATGCCTCCTACACTGTTAGAAATTTCCTGTAGAAAAAACGGTGATTCACTGGCAATGATGGATGCAAAACTTTCACCGTTTATTTCACGGTCATCGTTTTTCTGAAATCACCATAATTCTATACAGACTTTCACTATTATTTTTCAACAATAACTAAGGATGATTAATTAGCTAATGTAGTGGCTCTAATTTTTAAAGAACTGTTTCTTGAATATATTCATAATGTTATAGAGATTTTCATAGACATACTGGAATTATGCTGCTGTCATAAATGTGTTTTCAATTCACTGCAATTATCCTCCTAATGTCTAACATGTCCAATTCATTACTATATAATCATTATGAATTAACCACTAGGAGGCATAGGTAAATGTTTTATATCACCTTATAGTTACAATCCATAAGCAGAAGTATTTTAGGATTGCTATAAAAGAACAACTTCAGTTATATGCATATATATAGGTGTCCATGGCATCCCAACTACTTCCCGGTGCCGCACACATGTTAATAATCTATTCATTATAATATTATATGATCATTCAATCAAACTAGAATGTTGATGCTGTATTGAAAGAAGTAAAAGAGAACCAATTGATTTCTAACATTTTTAGCCCACTTTTCATAGTATAGAAGCTTCAGAAAAGTCTCCTCTGGAATAAGACTGCCACCTAGTTGGAAAAGATGGAACTTCTTCTATGACAGAATTTCAGTGTAAACGGTTAAATTAACGGTGGTTCTCCATATAACCTACAGTAATCTCTAACGGTGTAGGAATTCACTTCGCTTCCTAGTGACTTAGATGGGTTTTTTATCAAACAGACTTATCGTTGGACTCGTTACCTTCGACTGTTTAATACGTATTTTGCTCTCATGCTGTAATTTTCGCATTTTTCTTGATTCTGGTCATTATCCAAATTTGTCTCAATCTTGTCTCAATCTTATTATTTTACATGACATGATGTCGCTTGTGGCGAGGTTATAATTCACATTTCTCAGGTTGCTTCTTCATGTGGCTTCCTGTGCAGGTAATTTCGAGGTGGCTTCTACTTCAATGCCAATGCTATCCACTGTTTTCTTATTGCCTGTTGTTGTAGCAAACTGTTTTCCACCACACACGATGTAGGTAATTTCAAGGTGAACTGCAGATATGCCGGCTGCTATACAACAAGGGGTTCCATCATTCAATGCCCCCTACTCATCCCTGCCACCATATATCCCCTGTTCGCCTACCCTTGAAATAACTGGGGTTCATAAGTATAGGCTTCACGCATGTTTCATTCTCACGTGACGTGTTCTCGTGTGCATGAAATGGGTTTGTACCCCCTACTTCTCGGACCGGACACCAGTAAGCAGATAGTCCATTAGGGAGCTACAAGAACGATGTCATGAAAACTCCCCATCAGAACGGCTACCCTCTTAGGCTACTACCCTGCCCCGAAGTGGCTCTCTGAAATATTGATCAGGTTTTGTCAACAAAAGGATTGTGTTTCCATTATTTATCATGCGGCAAGAGCAATCAATGCTTGTGTTACTGAATTAGATATCTATCCATCAAGGCAAGGGATTTTTTTCATGTAGAACCGGATAGCGTCCATAGGGGCTCTTCTAATGGTAGTAGGAGGGAGGCTTTGCTCAGGTTGAGTTAGGAGGGCCCTGGCAGCCCCATCACATACCTCACAAGGTCGGCAAACAGGGAGGGTTCCCTATAACGAGTTGGGGGTTGGACGTAGAAGGAGATTAATCACATTCTTGAGGGAACCCGAAGCCTTGAGAGGGTGGGCTACTACTCTACTACCTTTAGAGTTTTTAAGTCGCGACTTCAAGATTCTTGAGTCGTTGACAGGCTGCAACTATCATGTACATGTATAGTCCCTCAGAACAGGGTTTGGTGGATATATATAATGTGTATCAGGTCAGCAGCGTACCTACCGGACTGTTTACGGATACAGAGAGAAAAATGTGAGTCACTGTTGCCAAAACCACCATCAGTGTTGATGCTCAGAAGGTGGTGGTTTTGGCGAGAGTGACTCACATTTTTGTGTGTACACAGAGAAACCCATCTTACATTTCTGTATGTACACAGAGCAACCCATCACACATTTCTGTGTGTACACAGAGAAACCCATCTCACATTTTTGTGTGTACACAGAGAAAGTCATCTCACATGTCTGTGTGTACACAGAGAGACCCATCTCACATTTCTGTGTGTACACAGAGCAACCCATCTCACATGTCTGTGTGCACACAGAGAAACTCATCTCACATGTATGTGTGTACACAGAGAAACCCATCTCACATGTCAGTGTGTACACAGAGAAATATATCTCAAGTACAGTATTTCTTGGTCACTATTCAAATTCAGCTGAACTTTTGCATCCATTTAAATATGTCAAACCAAGGGATTGTATTTTCGTTGATGCATGTCCCATTAGAGATGGTATTGGTGTGGGTGTTTTGCAATTTACAAATGATAGCTGTAGACCTTTATTGTACACCATCAAACAGGCCTGCAGCTATCCAATGTATATATTCGTATGTGAAAACTGTATAAAATAAGACATCAATGTTCACTCGGTGCTGACATGAATCTATCCTTACATTAGTCAATAAAGACTTCTTGAATCTTTTGTATAGATCTAGTTAATCCATACTGTGTGATGGTGTACATGTTTAATCAGTTACGATAGTATTGTTAGATCTCATCTTAAAGTGGTCTCCCTCATGAATGACCAAAGAATTTGTTGGCCATGCCATTCTTTTTGGATGTTTCCCATGAAGATTGAAGTGTTAATGTGACAAGCTTTTTCTAAATGATACATGCAGATTTGTACCATGATCTGACATTACATGTATAATGAAGACCGTGGCATTCTATGATTATAGCAAACGCCTATAGATATTGCATTTATCGATCAGGTAGTTGGTGAGAAATGTGACAAAAAAACGGTTGCATCTTTTGATGTTAATTCCACACATGTATCATGGAATCAATACATATTAAATTGAATCCCTACACAAGAGGGTAGTATTTATGGAAAGTTGCATTAATCATGCAACAGCAATTCGATCGTCTTTTATCTAAAGTCCTGCACCGGTGCCATATTACCTCGAGAGCTTTAGGATTAGGGATTGTATTTGATAAATGTGACCTTATTGTCATAATCATGTTGAAAAGGCACAATATGTGCATATGACCACTTTGGTAAACTACCTGACCAGGCTGATGGAAATGGATGTCAACAGATACAGAGAGAAAAATGTGAGTCACTGTTGCCAAAACCACCATCGGTGTTGACACTCAGAAGGTGGTGGTTTTGGCAAGAGTGACTCACATTATTGTGTGTACACAGAGAAACCCATCTTACATTTCTGTATGTACACAGAGCAACCCATCTCACATTTCTGTGTGTTCACAGAGAAACCCATCACACATTTTTGCGCGTACACAGAGAAACTCATCTCACATGTCTGTGTGTACACAGAGAAACCCATCTCACATGTCAGTGTGTACTCAGAGAAATATATCTCAAGTACATTTTAGTATAAACCAGATTTTAAGAGCATTTTTCAATGTTTGTTTTGAGTAAGGCCTACTGATTTGAACAAACGCTTTCAATTTAATATAAAGGAATAGTGGCGACCCATAGTTGTCATATATGTGCCAATTGTGCATCACAATAATAGATTGCTACTGCTAGCACCACAGATGGAATGATTCTATGGGAATTAACGCATTCTACATTATTTTGGTCTACTAGTATTCTAATTATTTGATCATCCTGGCCAAAAACCACGGGAGGCCGGCTGTTAAGACGAGCCATTAGGTATGTTATTAGAGGTTTATTTTGAGAGCTTATTTGATACGCGAGAGCATTTCCTTTTTAGTTACATTTATGGTCACTCAAACAATACCAAAAATAACTTTCTCATCAACAAACCGTAAAACAATCATGAGGGCATCATATTTCTGATTGTATTTTTTCTAGCTGCATTCCTGGCATCATGAGCTTTGATCTGATATCAAAGGTACCAATCTTTGTTCATTAGTGCCATACACTATTGTTAACCACCTGAGCGTTTCTGCTGATTTGTGCGGTGATGGGAATCCAGGAACACTTTTGGAGTGTGTTTTTTTCTAAAAGGTGGGCTCAGCTCACTAACTTCATTTCTTTAAAATACATTGCAAATACTCATGCGTGAGTATTCTCAGAGATTGTACAATTTCTATGCTGTTGTGTTAACATTGGTTATGCCTGGGCTGGATCTGGGTACACTAAATCTATAGCAGCCCACCTGGAACTGATAAAGGTTCGTAAGTCACAAATGCCCCGTGCAAAAACGCCCTTGGGACATACTTCATATAAACAGTGATAAACGGGTTTGATATTACAATTTGAGATCAGCATATATTTGTACATGATATCATATAGCTCTTGCAAGACTTAGTCTAAAGGGCAGGTTGACATCTGTGGGAAGTTTGCTCTATCAGACCATTACATAGTTTGTGTTGGCCTCAGGCAGGTTAATGAGTGGCCTCGGCCTAATTAGGGTTTACACTCATGGGCCACAACCTCTACATTAACATGTAACATCTACTTGGTAGTCAGCATGTACCCACACCCTAGTTAGTGAATCTGTAGATAGAGACCCTCCCATCCCCAAGTGAACCCCCGTGTCACGTGACAGACATATTAGCCTTCTCTCAGATCAGGCGTAAAGATGTAGCCGCCAGGTGGCACCACTCTCAGCGACAGGCGCGCCCCCTGCCTCCCCCTAGAGGCCCACAGCCACAACACGACATGCCAACTCCCTTCCTACTGCAATATCTTAACCGGGATCGATGCGCTGCCGGCGAATACCTTGACATGTAACTGTGGCTGAGTGGTGTTTTATCGACAGACAGCTGTGGACTTCCCCAGAGCACAGAAGGGCCGTGCTGACAGAGACCCCTCTTTAAGAGCAGTTCTTCATAACACTGGTGTCAGCACATGCTATGTTTGGGAGTGGTGGGTGGGAGTGGTAGAAGGGAGGGGTGTAACGGAATCAACAGTCTATATGTTGTGGAAGCGTCGATTTGTAGGTACATTATTGGTTAGGACATTGTGCAGGCATGCTGAACAAATACGATGATCATACGAAGGGCAGGCTAACAGGACCGGGCACGGTGATAATTATTGTCTTTTGATATCACAAGAAATTAACCAATGTATTAATTCTAATGCTCCTCCTGAGGGTTCCTTCTTACTTCATAAGCCAATCGACAAGACTAGTGAGCTTAATTGTAAGATATTTTCATTTTACAGAAAGGACAGAAATAACATATTAATTTGTGCTTCCGTGTGGTAATGGCAATATCGAACTGTAAAACCAGTAAGGAATCAACATGTAGGGAGAACTAATGAGACCCTAATCGTTCTTAGGTAATATGTTGTATATGAATTCGCCAAGGGTATAGGGATGCGACTGGTTTGTGATTATAATGTTGGGTGGCAGGTGTTCTCCGGCTTCCAAACCATTAAAGGCCGGCCATTACAATGAAGTATTTCCCTGAAACCAATTAAGGCCCTGCAATAAAAATATGGCATCTAATCAGCACTTGATTGATATAGTTGGTGTAAGTCATATGCTTTTAGGTCCAGGCTCCAAAGGAAAACCATGCTGAAATGTGGTCCCCTCTGCTCTCATATTGCCGGCGTGTATTTATCCTGATTAGGGGGGCTGCATAGTGATAGGACCCATGGCAGGCAGAGCAAAGGGAGCCTTACATGATTAGGACTGGGACTGCACACTGGTGTGGCACCCGGCCACTATTAGGTATTTGTGTTGATGTATTTACACACTCATCCAGTATTACAATGAAGTATAGTGGATGAGCAATTTTTAGAGTCCGCCCCTTATCTGGATTATAATACTGGTGATGTTACCACAGTATAAATGGCTTTAAAGGATAGCCAACTTATATACCATAAGCTAGCATTTTTCAAATGATCTGATACAGAATGGTACACAATTTACTTATCTCATTAATGTTTTTAGTGCAGTAAAAAAGTTGATGTAACAATCTAAATATCTAATATTAGAAACTAAAGAAGTAAAGAGCATTCTCGTGAGACACGATCACTGTTGAGAATGAAATGGTGGGGCAATTACATCCTATGGACAAAGTGATCCCCGCAATGTACAGTATGGCCCAATTGTTACTTGAAGTTTGGTGTCTGACTCTAATCGCTCCTTTCTGCTACACTGTGTGGTGGTTTTGGTTGGTGTGTGTTTAGCATTCAAATAGTCGTGTCGTGTTGTATAACGAGAGGAGGCGGTCTGATAGCAAGGATCCTCACGAGACCCCTCCCTGATAAGCTGCAAGTCACAGACCTTCAAGCACCTGATTGATTCTACGAAAGGTGCCCCCCTCACCATGTCTCTTATCAGGGCTGGACCTAATGGGAGTGCTCCAGGTGCCGCAAACGAGTACAAAGTCTGCTCTGGCATCGGAGGGAGACGTCACCTGCCTACTCAGAGTTAACATTTCCTAGAATTTGAGGAAAAAACAACCCTTTCATCAGTAATGATTTATGAAGGCCCAAAACATACCCCTAGTTATACAGAGAAATTATGAAGGCACAACACCCCTTTCCAAATCCACGGAGTACATACTAGTTTGGGGAAAAGGTCCACAAATTATTTTAGGGACAAATATGGAGGGGATTGTGGTGTGCGTCATCATATCAATCTTCAAAGGTATAAGCAGTTCCAGTCTGTACATTATGTGCAGAGAATTACCACAACTCCCGGGCCCCGACTCCGTGAGTTTACATTTGTGGTTGACGCTGGCTGCAAATGCAGTGCCAGGCCTGGCTGGTGTGAAAATAAATTCCTGTAGCTAATTACTCAGCTAAGGCACAACCAGAAATTGGTAAACATAGGCAATTATCACCACAACACGAAGAACAAACAGTGCCCCTATATGCGTGCAAACATACCCTGGGACCGTGAGCATATTACCAGGGGCCAAACAGCTGTATGTCGCCACTCTGTCGTCACTAGCCCCGTGTTTTGTTTTCACATCTAACCGAAATGAAATATGGATTTTATGCAAAATAGTAAATGACATTTCATGTTCATATAATTGCTTCAGATATTGTCAGGATCACACAATGAAATCTAATCAATGAGAGGACATCCCTTTCCATTATTTCAATCTTGAACAAATTCAAATTAGAACTCAAGGAGAAATTGAAATAGCGTCGATGTAAACATTGAGTTGGGCTAGATGATAAAAATATTGCTATATCTCTTGATGTTTAATTACATTTCCAGTGTGCCTCATCATCAGTTAACATTGGGACACTGTTGGAGGTCAGTGTTAATAGGAGTGGCGACAGGGAGATAGTGGGTATTTATTTAGGCCATGGTCAGAGACATATTTACTGTTCATGGAATTACATGATAACTGGACAACAATAAAGCCTACCATCGTACACAATTTTGGCATGAAATGACAAACCACGTGTCTGCATGTACATAATCATAAACCCTTTTTGGAAAGTATTTAGATAAATGTATAATTATATAGACCTGCACTTTCGTATATATATATATATATATATATATATATATATATATATATATATATATATATATATATATATATATATATATATATACACATTATTTACCTTCCAATAATACGTTTTAGGAATATTGTATTTGTGTATTGTCATTTTGACCTTTAGTTAATCACGTGTCATAATGAATCTTTTTTGTCATAGAACCGATTAACTGCTTTTTAGTCAATATGTTGTCATGGGTTAGACAATGGCTAATGGCATAAAGAAGAGGGCGTTGAACCCTGCTGTCTTTCAGCCATGAAGGTTGCACAATGCCCTTCAGATTGGCGGACACTGCTACTGCCCCTGCTACATTTCCCACCTAGATAGTACAGGACACTGACCTCCTCCATGGTGAGACACACATAGCTACTGACTGTATTCCTCCAGTATTAGACCTGCATTAACAAGGGCCTGGGGTTGGAGCAGGAAGAGAAGGGGAATGTGTTGAGGTGCGGCTGTGTGGAGGGGGTCTTTGGGAAACCAGGGTTATAAAGGCCATTTGTGAAGACGTCGGTGCGGCTGAGTGGAAAGGCTCTGTAGCAGAGGGCCACCTACTGACTAGAAATGTCTTTTATAATGGCAGGGCCCTCGACAGAGAGAGCCCTGTGTCAGAGCCCCGATTCACTGATGTACATACATGCTGGTGTGTGGCATACCGTTTCCCCTGCCAAGGCTCCTTCTGCTCTCCCACTCCTCACATAAAACGCTGTGCCGTGTCTCACAATGTCTTCAAATGCGTGATTATATGTGTTCTACTACATCGGTTTTATTTCTTATTGATAGTAGATCTTTTATGACCAATAGGGCAGGTGTATAGTCGGGGGGAAACACAACACCATGATTCATATGCAAAAGAAACTGACCAACATCCAACTGCTGATCCAACGTAGTGTATCTTCTAAACTGTTGTAGCAGAATCAGCAGTCATAAGTATGGGTAATGAACTGTCATTGGTGTCAGATCATCATTTATATAATCAGTTGGTTAGCGCCCCCTCATTTTTTTAAAAGGAATTCCATACTGAAAATGGGGTGTAGTAAATGTAAAACGCCAGTGCAATGTTGGAGAAGAGCCAAGAGGATGGTTCAAAGTCAGACCGCCCCCTGCTAATTCATTTAATTCATATATATATAGTGATCGAAAGCTGTCAGTCAAGCCTATATAGCCTGTTCAGAACTAACACCATCACTGCCTCCCCACTTATGAACTCCATTGCTGCAACTTGTACCGATAGTAGATATGTTCTATATGTTTAAAAAAAGTAATATTGATACTATCACTTCTCACTCAGGAAATTACCTATATATATTATTGACAGCTATAATACGATAAATGTCCACCATAGTAGAGGGGATCGAGGCCACAGCCCATGCATACATGGTGCCGAGTGGAGACTCGGACCCATGTTACCCTGTCAGAGTGCGGGTTGCAGCCTGAATGCAAACAGTAAAAGAAAAAAAACACTACTGGAACCCAAATATACATCCCCTTCTACTGTAAAACTACGGTTTATTCTACTCTGCAGGAACACTAACTTCTGACCGTGAAGGCAGACCAGGCCCGGCCGATATTAGGAGCTCCAGGAGCACCTGCATGCTTTCAGCTCTTTCCCTGGAGACACCTGGTGCACTTGGCATATAGTGGGTGAAATAGCCCCTGGAGGACAGCCTTATGGAGGAGGTTCGGCGCACCTGGCTTACCACCACCCCACTCCATCAGGCAGCCCACTGAACTAGTGCCTCCCACCCAGGCCTCCCACCAAGGAGGGAGATGCTTCTCAGCCTAATCCCCTATAGAATTATTTGAAAGGTGAGCTCAGGTCATTGCAGTGGAATGACCAAGGGGAGACACATTGGACGAGGAAGCCATAATGGTAGACATGGAGATGCATGGTAGGGCTTTAGCAACTGCTCAGGCATGGCCTCATTCCTGTCCATACATATATGAGCAGATGAGGTTAAATACTGAACCGACGCTTTTAACTGAGGCCTCTATCCTGCAAAATTGCCTTTATCATACAAACCTATCTCTCAGTCAGACCTTTATCCTAATAAATTGTCTTTATCCTACAAAACATCTGTGAGCCCATTATCCTACACAACGTATATATGGGGCATTATCCATTATAGAGAAGGGGCTACGTAAATAAATCCAGAGTGATCGACCTTTCCATCAGCTTTCCAACTGTAATACAAAAGGAAACATGATTTTCCATGGTGTATAATCCATATTATTTGAAAAATATTGCCAAAATGTATGATGGGCATTAAACACCTCAAAACCCACTGCATTGTTAGTATTCATCGACCTCGAAAAAAACTTATATTTCCTAGAATGTTGTTTCATATATGTGGCTAAAATAAAAGATATCTGCCCAGATTCTATATGTCAACTGAGATTGTCCCAAAAAGGCCCCTGTAGAGCATAACCTTTTGATGCATGTTTACTGGATTCTTTGTGAGTAGTATTGTATGTATCGGAACGGGACTATAGTTAAGTACTGTTTATTACTCAATCGACCTGCAGCCAATCAGAGGCCTCCATTTGGTCACGTGACCGGAAGTGACCTACTTAGGGGATTAGTGGTGCATTCTGGGTAACCCTGCAGCCAATCAGAGGCCTCCATTTGGTCACGTGACCGGAAGTGACCTACTTAGGGGATTAGTGGTGCATTCTGGGTAACCTACTGACCTACTTAGAAGCTCTCAGCCAATCAGAGGCCGGCATTCTGGTAACCATGGTAACGTGACTTACTTACGTCACGTGACCTACTTAGGCTCAGCCAATCAGAAGCCGGCATTCTGGTAACTAGGGTAACGTGACCTACTTAGGGTTTGTTTGTAAACAACACCACGTGGCTCTCTTGTTTGTAAACAACACCACGTGACACGTGACTGTTTGTAAACAAACAATTCGACTTAGTCTGACATTTTCAGCTGTCGCATGCTGACCTGCTGCTATCATAAGAGAAACAAAAGCCCTAATCACGCTTTTCAGCTGGATCCTTCCACCCACCAGACATGGATCCAGATGGGAGGGTGGTTTAAAATTAATCCGTGTACCGACTGTCATACAATAGTGTAATTAGTTGAACACGTGTTACCTGTATAAAGGATTAGCAGGTCATGGGCTTAGAGTGTGTATAGAAAAACAACTACAGGTAGCGTGAACAAAGCGACCCCCTCCCTTTCTGTCACTCTGTCTGTGACTAGAGGGCGCGCGTGTGGTAAGCGGCTTAAATCTAAAGAAAAAAAATCACCCTCTCCTGTCGTCAGCAGTCAGCTGGCCGGCGGCTGGAAAATGCGATTAGAGGGATGATGAGCGCGGTTTTTTATATTCAATATATTAGAAGTGTGCTTTGTTGCTTATATAGTTCATTATGCGTTTAAAATGTTCGCGAGTATCGTAGAAATGTACAAAAATCCTATTGTGGCGCCATCTGACGAAAAGAGCGGAGAACTATACTAGGGTATGGCGAGCTAGACTAGAGCATGTAATCACCAGGCGGCAGAGTGGTCAAAAGACAATCTCGTAGTAGTAGGTCTACTTGGATCTTGAGTAGCCACCCTTGTGGTTGCAATTACCTAGACTAGTTGACCCTGCCAGCCTGGTCAAGTGAAATTAGTAAGGAGACCGCACATTAACGCGCTCCACAGTCTTTAGACAGTTAAGACTATAGTACCGTAGATTCTACTGTGTACTCACACTAACTATTTACAGTGCTACATATTCATACCCGTGTTCTAAGTGTTTTTTTAGAAAAAAGCGATCTACTCACCCATTTTTTTTAGACAAACTCCTATTAGCAGGTAACCCCTGTATAAACCATACTGCAAAGATCTGCTACTTCGAGCGTCTGCCTCGTGACTGATAGTGTACAACAAGACGAAGTGGGCAGAGGTGAAGTACTGTTCCAAGAAAAATTGAGGCTCTTTATATAGCTGAGAGAGCGGCTAATCCGGATGTTCTAAGCTTGTTTTCACCTAGAGCCCCACCCTCTTCCAGAGAGGAATCAAATTGCTTTTCACCTGGACCCTTCCACCCCTCATCCATCAGCATGAAAAGAGGGATAACAAGTGTAACGTGCGCTACATGTATATGGGATTATAGCTGGTGAAGAGATAAAGCCAGGTCAACTGTGTATACAAAGACTACAGGAGGTGATTAACGACAGGTGTGACGCGCCAGCCCGTGGACGGATTATCTTCTAAGCTGACGCTTATTCAACTAGCCAGCTGCCGTCCGCTCCACTCACCACGGCAAGAGGAGGTGCTTTTGTTTTACACTTAAGTCGCTTACCACATGTACTCGTCTCTACCTCACAGACAGACACCCTCTCGCTTGCTTCACGACCCCTGTAGCTTTTTTTGTATACACACTCTAATCTCATAACCCCCTGATCCGTTATACAGGTAACGGGTATTCTCTTTTAAATAGCTGCCAGTCAGCCTGCGGCAGCTGAAAACGACGGTAAGTAGCTTAGCTCTAGAAGCAAGAAGGCGTATATAAGGAGGCTCACACGTGTATAGGCGCCTTATAAGTCGGCAGGGGGTAAATACTAGTGAAAAAGGAAGGCAGGTGTGCAGGTAGCTTTCTAACAGACACGTGTGTGCACTAAGCTGCTTAAGTCTAAACCCACCTGCAGTAGTCAGGTAGCATGTGAAAACTTACTTAACAGATCTCTTAATTGAGTAGAGATTCTGTACTGAGAGAGTCTTTTCAGCCGTTTAAGAGGATTATCTAGGACAGGGTACATAAGGAGTGAAACGACGCTCTCACCCATCACACTTTCTCGACCCGCCCTTCATCATCGTAGCATCGTCCACTCTACGCTCGCTCAGAATGTTATGATGGTTAGTTCTGCTATTTTCAGCTACTTTTCTTATCGAAGTGTTGACGCTACAGAGCATCGAAACTCTCTCCAAATGAGTCCAAGAAAGAAAAAGCAACTTCCACTTGAAGCAGGAAGAGAAACAGTGCCCTATGATGCATGTGAGGTAAAGAAACATTGGAAGGACGTCACCAAGGAGCAATGGATAGAAGCATGCTTCAACTTCATCGGAACGGAAGTAGTTTCATTTGGACAGAGGGAGAAGATTTTGTTGGAGCTATTTTTCTTAGCTCCGTATACTTGGCCTGACTGTGGTGAAATTCCTTCAGGTATTTGTTCAGTCTTCGCCATAGAAGTTATCAGGTCTTTGAAGGAGCTTCGATATATGCAAGGCACTCACGAGGAGATTGTTCAGAAAATGACGGAATTCGAAACAGGAGAAGACACAATATGGTGCGAGGAGACGACATATACGGACGATGATCTGGAGTACATCATTTGTAGCCCGTTGGAACATTATGTTAAAGACTTTGAGGACATGCTAGACAGCACTGAGATGAACCCGAAAGAGAGATCCCTTACTGCACAGAAAGAGGCCAAAGCTGTGTTGGAAAAGCTCAAGTTTGGTCAAGGATTCACTCTTCAAAGCAGCTGTGTGAGTGTGATAAAAGGCCTTGTGTTGAAACATCCAGACATGAAGTTTTCGCGTGCTGTCGACACACTTCCTTTGCCTGAACTGATGATGAACATGATCGATCCCATCGTACCAACATGTTTCGACTCTGCCAATTGTCCCATGTATAAAATGGTTTCAAGTTTTGCCCGTGGCCGATGGCTAAACGATCCACTGAAGTCAGAAAACCTCCTTGATTTAATCAACTGACTAAATGTATTTTCTCATACTAGTATTAGTAGCATTAGTAATAGCAGCTACTCAGTCTCGTGCAGCACAAGCAGCAGCATCTGTCAGCAGCATCCGTGACATCGTCAGCAGCAGCAGCAGCTGCACGAGCAGCACAAGCAGCAGCATCTGTCAACAGCATCCGTGACATCGTCAGCAACTGCAGCAGCTGCACGAGCAGCACAAGCAGCAGCACCAACAGCAGCAGCAACAGCAAATCAGCAGCAGCAGCAGCAGCAGCAGCAGCAGCAGCGGCGGTGTGGACCACTAAATTCGAGATGGCGACATGTCTGTTTCTTAGAATCGACATTCGACATGAGGCCTAGTGACATTTGACATGAAGCTTGAAAAACATAGTGACAGGTGACATGAGCAATTCTTAAAATCGACATGAGATATGAGCATAATTAAGCGACATCGACATGTGCCATGGCTATTTTTTTTTAAGACAAACGCCATAGACTCCTCATTCAAACCCCCACTAGTAGTGCTCTATAGGCGCAAGCTTTGCCTTAAGAGAGCTGTGGCTGTGAACCCTCTCCTCCCCCCGTACACACAGGTAAATATCAGAGTCAGCCAATGTCGCCAATACTACTCTCATACAAGGGTCAGGCACTGCTGGACTATAATAGATGGGTCAAGGACCATTCTACTGAGGGTCAGGCTAGGCTGGACATTCAATAACAGGCTGGACTTTGGCAAACTTGCTTGAAAGTCTGGCCAGCAAGAGTCCGTTGAAGGACTATACGGTAAAAAGGCTGCTGTTACAGTCAAGATACTCATATTTCAAGCCCAGAAAACTGTAATTAGCTTTCCAAGTTGTTTATTGAACAATATCCTGGCCTAGCAAGAAGCTGTCAGATGACATCTAAGAAAAATGGGGCTGTTAATTGATCAAGAGAGCTACATTGTTACAGAGTCCTATTCCTCTTTTGAGGTGGGACCAAATTTGAAAAAAGAATAAACTCAAAAAAAAAGCCTTAAGATTGAAACAGTTGTAGATGACAAATTTGATGAGGAAGTCGTATTAATTAGTTTACAAATAGCCGCTGCACGAGCAGCACAAGCAGCAGCTGACACTAGTGTCAGCTGCAGCAGCTGCACGAGCTGCTTGTGCTGCTCGTGCAGCGGCTATTTGTAAACTAATTAATACGACTTCCTCATTAAATTTGTCATCTACAACTGTTTCAATCTTAAGGCTTTTTTTTTGAGTTTATTCTTTTTTCAAATTTGGTCCCACCTCAAAAGAGGAATAGGACTCTGTAACAATGTAGCTCTCTTGATCAATTAACAGCCCCATTTTTCTTAGATGTCATCTGACAGCTTCTTGCTAGGCCAGGATATTGTTAAATAAACAACTTGGAAAGCTAATTACAGTTTTCTGGGCTTGAAATATGAGTATCTTGACTGTAACAGCAGCCTTTTTACCGTATAGTCCTTCAACGGACTCTTGCTGGCCAGACTTTCAAGCAAGTTTGCCAAAGTCCAGCCTGTTATTGAATGTCCAGCCTAGCCTGACCCTCAGTAGAATGGTCCTTGACCCATCTATTATAGTCCAGCAGTGCCTGACCCTTGTATGAGAGTAGTATTGGCGACATTGGCTGACTCTGATATTTACCTGTGTGTACGGGGGGAGGAGAGGGTTCACAGCCACAGCTCTCTTAAGGCAAAGCTTGCGCTTATAGAGCACTACTAGTGGGGGTTTGAATGAGGAGTCTATGGCGTTTGTCTTAAAAAAAAATAGCCATGGCACATGTCGATGTCGCTTAATTATGCTCATATCTCATGTCGATTTTAAGAATTGCTCATGTCACCTGTCACTATGTTTTTCAAGCTTCATGTCAAATGTCACTAGGCCTCATGTCGAATGTCGATTCTAAGAAACAGACATGTCGCCATCTCGAATTTAGTGGTCCACACCGCCGCTGCTGCTGCTGCTGCTGCTGCTGCTGCTGCTGCTGCTGATTTGCTGTTGCTGCTGCTGTTGGTGCTGCTGCTTGTGCTGCTCGTGCAGCTGCTGCAGCTGCTGACAGCTGCTGCTGCTTGTGCTGCTCGTGCAGCTGCTGCAGTTGCTGACGATGTCACGGATGCTGTTGACAGATGCTGCTGCTTGTGCTGCTCGTGCAGCTGCTGCTGCTGCTGACGATGTCACGGATGCTGCTGACAGATGCTGCTGCTTGTGCTGCACGAGACTGAGTAGCTGCTATTACTAATGCTACTAATACTAGTATGAGAAAATACATTTAGTCAGTTGATTAAATCAAGGAGGTTTTCTGACTTCAGTGGATCGTTTAGCCATCGGCCACGGGCAAAACTTGAAACCATTTTATACATGGGACAATTGGCAGAGTCGAAACATGTTGGTACGATGGGATCGATCATGTTCATCATCAGTTCAGGCAAAGGAAGTGTGTCGACAGCACGCGAAAACTTCATGTCTGGATGTTTCAACACAAGGCCTTTTATCACACTCACACAGCTGCTTTGAAGAGTGAATCCTTGACCAAACTTGAGCTTTTCCAACACAGCTTTGGCCTCTTTCTGTGCAGTAAGGGATCTCTCTTTCGGGTTCATCTCAGTGCTGTCTAGCATGTCCTCAAAGTCTTTAACATAATGTTCCAACGGGCTACAAATGATGTACTCCAGATCATCGTCCGTATATGTCGTCTCCTCGCACCATATTGTGTCTTCTCCTGTTTCGAATTCCGTCATTTTCTGAACAATCTCCTCGTGAGTGCCTTGCATATATCGAAGCTCCTTCAAAGACCTGATAACTTCTATGGCGAAGACTGAACAAATACCTGAAGGAATTTCACCACAGTCAGGCCAAGTATACGGAGCTAAGAAAAATAGCTCCAACAAAATCTTCTCCCTCTGTCCAAATGAAACTACTTCCGTTCCGATGAAGTTGAAGCATGCTTCTATCCATTGCTCCTTGGTGACGTCCTTCCAATGTTTCTTTACCTCACATGCATCATAGGGCACTGTTTCTCTTCCTGCTTCAAGTGGAAGTTGCTTTTTCTTTCTTGGACTCATTTGGAGAGAGTTTCGATGCTCTGTAGCGTCAACACTTCGATAAGAAAAGTAGCTGAAAATAGCAGAACTAACCATCATAACATTCTGAGCGAGCGTAGAGTGGACGATGCTACGATGATGAAGGGTGGGTCGAGAAAGTGTGATGGGTGAGAGCGTCGTTTCACTCCTTATGTACCCTGTCCTAGATAATCCTCTTAAACGGCTGAAAAGACTCTCTCAGTACAGAATCTCTACTCAATTAAGAGATCTGTTAAGTAAGTTTTCACATGCTACCTGACTACTGCAGGTGGGTTTAGACTTAAGCAGCTTAGTGCACACACGTGTCTGTTAGAAAGCTACCTGCACACCTGCCTTCCTTTTTCACTAGTATTTACCCCCTGCCGACTTATAAGGCGCCTATACACGTGTGAGCCTCCTTATATACGCCTTCTTGCTTCTAGAGCTAAGCTACTTACCGTCGTTTTCAGCTGCCGCAGGCTGACTGGCAGCTATTTAAAAGAGAATACCCGTTACCTGTATAACGGATCAGGGGGTTATGAGATTAGAGTGTGTATACAAAAAAAGCTACAGGGGTCGTGAAGCAAGCGAGAGGGTGTCTGTCTGTGAGGTAGAGACGAGTACATGTGGTAAGCGACTTAAGTGTAAAACAAAAGCACCTCCTCTTGCCGTGGTGAGTGGAGCGGACGGCAGCTGGCTAGTTGAATAAGCGTCAGCTTAGAAGATAATCCGTCCACGGGCTGGCGCGTCACACCTGTCGTTAATCACCTCCTGTAGTCTTTGTATACACAGTTGACCTGGCTTTATCTCTTCACCAGCTATAATCCCATATACATGTAGCGCACGTTACACTTGTTATCCCTCTTTTCATGCTGATGGATGAGGGGTGGAAGGGTCCAGGTGAAAAGCAATTTGATTCCTCTCTGGAAGAGGGTGGGGCTCTAGGTGAAAACAAGCTTAGAACATCCGGATTAGCCGCTCTCTCAGCTATATAAAGAGCCTCAATTTTTCTTGGAACAGTACTTCACCTCTGCCCACTTCGTCTTGTTGTACACTATCAGTCACGAGGCAGACGCTCGAAGTAGCAGATCTTTGCAGTATGGTTTATACAGGGGTTACCTGCTAATAGGAGTTTGTCTAAAAAAAATGGGTGAGTAGATCGCTTTTTTCTAAAAAAACACTTAGAACACGGGTATGAATATGTAGCACTGTAAATAGTTAGTGTGAGTACACAGTAGAATCTACGGTACTATAGTCTTAACTGTCTAAAGACTGTGGAGCGCGTTAATGTGCGGTCTCCTTACTAATTTCACTTGACCAGGCTGGCAGGGTCAACTAGTCTAGGTAATTGCAACCACAAGGGTGGCTACTCAAGATCCAAGTAGACCTACTACTACGAGATTGTCTTTTGACCACTCTGCCGCCTAGTGATTACATGCTCTAGTCTAGCTCGCCATACCCTAGTATAGTTCTCCGCTCTTTTCGTCAGATGGCGCCACAATAGGATTTTTGTACATTTCTACGATACTCGCGAACATTTTAAACGCATAATGAACTATATAAGCAACAAAGCACACTTCTAATATATTGAATATAAAAAACCGCGCTCATCATCCCTCTAATCGCATTTTCCAGCCGCCGGCCAGCTGACTGCTGACGACAGGAGAGGGTGATTTTTTTTCTTTAGATTTAAGCCGCTTACCACACGCGCGCCCTCTAGTCACAGACAGAGTGACAGAAAGGGAGGGGGTCGCTTTGTTCACGCTACCTGTAGTTGTTTTTCTATACACACTCTAAGCCCATGACCTGCTAATCCTTTATACAGGTAACACGTGTTCAACTAATTACACTATTGTATGACAGTCGGTACACGGATTAATTTTAAACCACCCTCCCATCTGGATCCATGTCTGGTGGGTGGAAGGATCCAGCTGAAAAGCGTGATTAGGGCTTTTGTTTCTCTTATGATAGCAGCAGGTCAGCATGCGACAGCTGAAAATGTCAGACTAAGTCGAATTGTTTGTTTACAAACAGTCACGTGTCACGTGGTGTTGTTTACAAACAAGAGAGCCACGTGGTGTTGTTTACAAACAAACCCTAAGTAGGTCACGTTACCCTAGTTACCAGAATGCCGGCTTCTGATTGGCTGAGCCTAAGTAGGTCACGTGACGTAAGTAAGTCACGTTACCATGGTTACCAGAATGCCGGCCTCTGATTGGCTGAGAGCTTCTAAGTAGGTCAGTAGGTTACCCAGAATGCACCACTAATCCCCTAAGTAGGTCACTTCCGGTCACGTGACCAAATGGAGGCCTCTGATTGGCTGCAGGGTTACCCAGAATGCACCACTAATCCCCTAAGTAGGTCACTTCCGGTCACGTGACCAAATGGAGGCCTCTGATTGGCTGCAGGTCGATTGAGTAATAAACAGTACTTAACTATAGTCCCGTTCCGATACATACTATACTACTTTTGTGTAAGACTGCACTGCATAGGGTGCAGAAATATTTTGGGCCAAATAGTATGTCCGCCAAAATCCAAAGTGGACACCAAGATGACCATAGGAGTTCAATATAGTCCCCTCCTCCAACCAGTGGGCAATAATATGACGATGTTGTAGGATAAGGGCAATTTGTAGGATAAGGGCCTGCCTGGGGGTGGTGGGCGGAACAGAACGGGGTAGTGACAGTTGGGACAGTCCACAGTAGCAGCAAGTAGAAAGGAAGGACAGTCTGTCCACCGGAAGTAGCACATTGTGTATGACTGGTGACGCCATCTGTTGCCGTATGGCGAGTTCCTCCACTAGAGGGCCTGATCAATGCCAGCCTCTACAATCAGACTATGGATCCCCTCAATCAATAATGCTCTCTCCTTTTTATTTTAAATACTTTGAATTTTGCACCAGGCTTATCATAACATAGCCTGATTATCAGATGATTATAGGGGAGGGAGGCGAAGGAGTACTAATACTTCAATGGGTATAACTGTAAGTTGATTTAGAGCTCGGTCCTTAGATGTACTTGATGTTAAGGCATTGATTGCGCCTGGAGATAACCTAATTACTTGGTCTGGCCATCCTCTGTCTCTGCTTTAAGATGAATATGTAACTGCCACAAATGTGATAAGCTGCAAGGCTTTCAGTGCTCCTGACGCAGCCACTGATAAATTGGGAGACTAGGATTTAAAGGTATATGATCGAGGAAATCCACCCCATAGGGGTGGTGGCCGGCTTCCATCAAGGATTCTTGATCACATACATTGGTCTATAATTATAATTAATGCACTAATGATGCATGATTGCACCACTGTTCACATGAAGCAATATGCTGTCTTTAAAGGGTTAGTGTGGAGAGGTCATGATGCATAAATTCATGCATTGCAGTTCACCCGAAGCACCATGCTGCCCTAAAAGGGTTATTTATATATATATATATATGGGTGCCATAAGAGTCTTCCACCCCTTTGGTTTAATAATGAACCCTTCCAGTTGAATAAATGCGCAATTTGCGGATTGGGGCTGCTATACGCATAGGCTTGAGTAGCCTAAGTGAATTTAGGTACGCAGACCTTTCACCCCTTACGTCTAACAATGGACTGGTCCGTTTTTTGTTGATCACACATCTAGAACCAGAATGCACTGCAAAGAAACTTGTGACCAACGCACCGATATTACGTGTATATGACGGCTTGTGAGTAGGACTAGCCTGCCGCGGTCTGTACTGTAAGTATGTGGAGGGGGGGGGGGGGTGTGAACAACATAGAGCTCATTGGAAGTTCAGCAGACCGGAATGAGCAGTGCATTCTGGGTGGGAGACGTGTGATCAACATATAGATTGGTTGCAGGTAAGGGCTAATGCGTAAGAGGAACGCGCGGACGGCGCAGGGTTACGATCACTCTGGTGGGGTGCAGTGCTGAAGGGTGGGAGACCATAGAGCAGGTGTACTGCGTAAGAGGAACGCGCGGACGGCGCAGGGTTAGGATCACTCTGGCTGAGCCCAGTGCTGAAGGGTGGGAGAGTATAGAGCTTGTGCCTGTAGGGTGCAAAAAGCAAACGGCCCAATGCTAATCCTATGGACGCGCAATTCCTGTTGAAACCTTACGGAAAAGTGAACTCATTAACCATGGCCGGGGACTCCGTCGCCGGCCAATTAATGGAGAGCCAGATGAACGCGCATAGACAGGGTAAATAGACGGATGATCAATAAGACATTTAACATTCATAACTTCTTTTTACCACACAGCCCCTACAGGCCTGCGCTGTATAACAAAAGACGACACTCCGCCTATAGTATAATACACCCAGCCCTCTGCAATTGCCTCTATAGAGAAAGGCGACTGGGTACATTTATAAAATCCATCTCCTCTATTTTTGCTGGGAGTAGATAGATGTACATTGTGATATCTGACAAAGTGAAAATAGCAAATCAATCTTGTGGATGGGAATTGAGAAGAGAGGCCGCTGTATTGACAAATCCCCCTGCATCCTTTGTCTGTACGTCAGGCGTTAACCGAGGACATAACTGATGGTGATGTACAACTCTGGCAAAAATGAAAACCAAGACCAAGTTCTGTGGCATTTACTGAAGGATGAGGCCGACTTTATGTACAACCCTGAGCAGGGAATGAGGCCCAGGATGTGGGTCAACCTCTTATTGATGGTACCCCGGTACCTTTAAGAAAGCCCTCTGATCACGGTCTATCCGTCTTAACTAGTATAGGCCATTCCCATAGAGGCTCAATGGCCCGACCATCCATAGTCATTAGTATCAATCTTTGCATAGGTATGTTTGGTTAGTCCTTTTCATGTTTTCCGCCTTGTATGTTGTTTCTTTATGTAATCGCTTTTATATTTCTATGTACTCACTAGTGACAGTTTCCATTTTATGTACGATCCATTCATTATTTGAAGCCCCGATGCAATTAGGAGTGAATATGACTGAATGGTATGTGTTGGTGTTGTACATTATCCTACAGGTTACTGACTCCCTTAATCGATATGCCATTGTCACTGTTTATCCTATGACTATTCCCCAAGTAGATCTATACGCAGACTTCATAGTGGTGCGAGAAGGTCATTTCAGACGGTCATTGAACCTGTGGAGCTTATGCATCGGGCAACAAAAACACTGGTTGCCAGGGGCCTAACGCATTTAGCTTCTTCAAAAGGTTGGTATTCCCAGTGGGTTGTTGTGTCTTGTTTTGAGGAATTTAAAATGAGAGGATGCTTTGGGCCGTCAAGCAGTGAGGCATGGTCGGCAGCGGTCCTTGGGCCTGGAGAAGCCCTTCTTTACGGACGTCTTATTGATTAAGTCGTTAGTTCCTCCATGGAGCAGGTCGCCCTGCATCACCATCGGCTTAGTATCAGTCAAACGGCCAAATTGCAGACATGACCTGCCACGGCTTGCCTTAATGACGAGTGGGTGAAAGGTTACTGATTTATGTGTGGATACTCTACATGGTGGGGCACCCATTTGACAATCTACCCTTCTTGTGGTCCATGCTATTGATCAATAAGCATTACAAGTATTCAATTCAGAACATGGGTTTATTACTACAAGTCAGTGTGATTAATTCAATTACCACGAACTATCATTCCTGCTCCTCGGTGTACCGCCAGAGAGATTGAACAAAGCCACACCCCTGACACACATTCAGGACATGGTGGGGTAGTGTAAGAGAAAATAGTGGACAATGCTTGAGCAGCTCGTGCAGAGGCTGGTTCAATAGCCTGGAGCAGTGGTGGAGCAGCTCTCACTCAGCTTTCTCCATCTGCTCGGCCTGCCATGCGGGCAGGGTGCCACTTGACGGGGGGTAACAAGGGCTGCTGGGCCTCCATATGAACCCCACATCACACGGCTTACTCCGCTGTGGTTATTAATGCTTATAGGCAGCACAGGCACTGCATAATGCCCTGACCCCCCTCTCGTGTAGGGCGGTCAATGAATGGGCACCCAGTTTACTTCCTCAATATACATCAAAGTGTCCGAGGAGACAGTGAAGAATACCCCCAGGATTCACATCACATTGGGCCATGTTTGCCAGCAGCGAGAGGCCTTACTCTTATCGTATACGGGGTCGCTGCGCCACTAGCCAGTCTTACACTCTCCTTGTGATAGCACATCTCTGCAAACCATAATGCCGCATCACATTGACCCACACAACATAGATATCTACACGAGATAACAAATGGCATTGAATGCAGTTTGAGTACAATACGGTTATGGGAGACGTGGGTTTTATTAATGGACATTTAAGTTCAACGGCCGGCAGGTCCGTCATTGGAAATGGATCCAAACTAAATTAACTGACTGAATTCATCATTGTTGTCCCTGAAGTTATACAGTTTCCTTTTTTTATTGTTTCAACAAGGTAAAGTAATTTGTAATGATCATAACAGAGCAGTCACGACCTTTCTACACTAAGGTGTCGTATCAGATCCAATAATACTCCTGGCAATTTGAATTGCGGCTCGCCATTATTGTCATTGGTTTCCCATTTAGGCTATTATCATATTACATATGGCACACCTAATGAATTGCAAATAAAAGTGTTTGTCATAATGCCATTCATGGGAGCAAGCCAAAGGAGCCAATTACAGCTAGAATGTAATCCGACCACGAAGATAGGAATATGAATACGTGATGAAGTCAGCCAACTCATTTCTTTAACAAGTGACATTTCAAATGTCTAAGTACCTTTATGTACCGGTAAAATAAGCCTCTGCGCAACCTTTCCCGTGAAAATGCCATTGCAATAGCACGCTGTGTCTACATTCGTTTGAGAAAAACGTTTGTGGATTGAACCTTGGTTATCTCCCCTATAGTTCTTATATACCTGCTTCTACTGGCCTAGGCCATGGCCATTATTAACTGTTACAGGATCTAGAAATTGCCTTCTGTGATGAACTGTTAATGCCTTCTTCTGACCCGCTTTCTATATTGTACAACACCAACTAGATTCATTTCAAGCAATACAGCATTCTTTTATGAACGGTAACCTGCACTTCCTTAGACATTTAGATATTTGAGTATTTCAATAGAGTATGGCAACAATGTTTTACAGACAATGCTTCATGCCACCACCTGGATATAATAATTTAATCAACGTCTCTGCACTTCCTTTGATAACTTTCACATAACCACTGTTTTAACGGCATTCACAAGGTTTTGAAGAGGATTGATATTAAAGAGGAAACAATGACCACGCCACAGAATTGCTGGGAACAGAAAAAAAGACAATTGCAATTATAAATGCAGTAAATCAGACACAGTGGCACGTTCTCCCATTTGTCAGCTGCTTGTACAGTAGCCTACGTCCATTCATGTGGAATAGCGTGATGCATTTGCTTAGGTATCACCTAATTTCCACAACAAAAGCGTGGTCTTACAAATCCACAATTTCAATATATTTTACATCAGTTGATGATAAGATAGCCAATTGATATCTTGGAGATTGGGGATCAGTGCTTAATACCTGATAATGAGTTGAGGAGTTGTTCAATCAATGTTAATCACTCTTGAATTGAATTAGCTTTGGCAACCAAGCAATCCATTCATTATGGATCCCACACTGATATTCCTAGGCTCCCTATAGACCAATCTCTCAGTCACTAGTACCTAACCTAGTTACCCATTTTTTGGCTCCCTATATGACAAACCTAGGTAAGTTAATATTGTCAGGTTAGTCAGTACTGACCAACCATCCTTAGTCGTTTAATTTCTAGGGGGAGCCACTGAGTGGTCATCACAGGTGGCACCAACTAGTGGTATACAAATACAACACACCAATGATGAACTACTATTGACTGACCCCTCAGTCATTTTTTAATATAATTTTGTCATTATGACTAATACACCTATGACGAATCTAGGATAGTCAGTACTGACTAACCCTTTCAACCTATGGATTTTCAGTGCATATTAGGGTTTCCCTTAATCCTGTTACAACCCTAAACGTGTACATGCAGTTGATACATTGCTGCCCCACTCAGTCACCCAGTCCCTTACCACGATACTCATTCAGGCATTAACCCAACCTCCATCTATCTCACTGCTACATGGGTGCCTATACAGGTTTAGGAGCCATCCTTCAGCCCATATCACACCCAAACTGTACCTGCCTCACCCACAGTAATCCATTTTCACAAGGTATTAAGGCTTAGATGTAATTTCCGCTGGAAGAGGTATTAAGGCCACCATATCTGGGAATAAGGCATTGATTCTTTTCCATTGGCTTGTTCCGTGTCTTCAAAGGGAAGGAGGATGTAGGCCTATTTCATGTGTTGAATGACAAAAACGAATATGACTGAGAGTGCACGTTTCCTTAAATCTTGCGTAACAGTTAACATTTCCAGCCAAATTCTTTCCCTTTTAATGCTGTTAATATGAAAATAAACCTTTGATTACCATAACCGGAACCTAGATGTGGCTCGACTTAAATAGGCACTCTGAAATACGCACTGCAGTTGTCTCAAAGTGCAGCCACGAGTGACACACAAAATTGGCTCTGTATTTAGGAGTCTCCCCAAGATGAGCCTCAGGGTTTTTCAGATTGTTCAGCCCCTGATAAGGCTATGAACTATGGAATAACATGTTGGAAAGCCCTGGATTAGTAGTATCTCATAGTGTGCATTTAACATCTATAGGTTTATAAACAAGGGGGGAAATGACAGTTTGCGAAAAGTGATGGTATCTTTCTACCCAATAGATAATATTAGCTAGCCATCCATTAAACAAAATCAGTCAGGCCCTAAGATATAAGAAGATTGTGTTTGCCCATTGACAGCCTCCTACATGGATGCCCAAGGGATTTTCTAGATTGTCCAAATTGATGCACTGCAAGTACTGCTCTAGCCTACATGACAAGGGGTTGTACAGCATTAAATGTAAAGAGGGGGTTTCGTATAAAACTTGTGTGAATTAAATGATATGTTATAGCAATATGGAAAGTGGAATAGTGTAGCTTTCCAACAGTGTATTACACACACCATCAAATATAATATAACAGCCTAAAGACACCCATGCAGGTAGAGAACTGGTATAGTAGCTGCATGGTCACACACCAACTACAGGTGTGTATGGCCTATTATCCCTATTATAGGCCTACTCCAGTGGTGCCAATGCCTAAGTTAAAGTTAGACCAAGGAGAAATATATTCAGAGTGGAACAAATGCAATATCAGATGAAGCACCGAGGGATTTGACATCTTCAATAGCCACAGGAACAGGAAGTAATAATTACGTTAAACAGTTTCCAAAAGGTGAGTAAACGTGGAAAACGTGGAAAACGTACTCCCCTTCCCAAAGGTGGTCGGCATGTGTTGTGTGTATGTCGATGTTGCCCCCAGTCACAGGTAGCTAGCCTGTGTCTACCTTCCACACCCATTACCATATTAACTGATGGCCCCTTTTAAGCAAACGTGACCTGCTCGAGCACGGTCTGTTAGCTCAGATCCACTCACCATCACCTGCTCACCATGACCCAGTTTCCACAAAAAGCACACCAAGGTTCCTCATCACTCTTGGCATAGCTGTAAGGTATGTATCAATAACGCCAAGTCAAAACTAATGACTAATGCATGCATCTATTAGACCTACCCTAATTCTCTTGGGGCCTTTTTGCGAAAAGATTCTTTTTAGGGTCACAACTATCAAAGTATCTTTGAAATGTACTAAATAGTACCATATTATCTCAAAAAGACTATAGGGCCATATGATCATCAAATGTAGGAAGGATCGAGTTGACTGGAAACAGACCAGTTTGTTCACACCAGAGGCGGATACAATATTTTGGGGGTGCGCGCTATAGGAAATATTCTCTATTCCTAACTTTTGTGCCAAATTTAACATTTAAAAAATGTAAATTTTGCCCAAAAGGGGGGGGGGGCGCCGTCGCGCACCCCCCCCCCTTCCTAAATCCGCCACTGCCTCACATCTTATACGTTTAGTCCCTGTTAGTGTTATTCCCTAATTCTTAGATCCTTGCTCTCTAGAGCTGATCGCGTAGTCCTAATCGCTGCAATCTGCTGATTGACTTAGTTGACAGCTCCGACATGAAATCCGACTTAGGGTTTAAGATCAGAGGTTTTAGGTAGGGTTCGGGCCATCGCGAGAAGGATAAGATGGGCTGCAAGTCGGGGTTGAAGACATGAAGGCGCCCACCCAGGAGCCTATTACGGTGTGATGGGGGAAGGAAACCCATCGTCGTCCCTGACCTTGTCAGAACGGGATAATTCAGCCCCTCAAGCCTTCAACCCAGATATGTCCTGTAACCCATAAAGGACCGCATAGTACTCTAGTATGTTAATAACCTTCATTTGTCATGATGCATGGATGCAGCCCTGGCGAATTGGCTCGGCAGTGCTCCATTCATACATGACGACGATCCTTCAGGAGAGGTCCAATCCCATAAGTTCGGCATGATGCTGAATGCAGCTCTGGCTGAATGCATCATGATGATATAAATGACGAACAGGCTGTATTAATGAACTGTGCGGCACTTAAAGGGCTAAGACATGACCATTACCCAAATAGCCTCTCAGGGACATCTTCTACACAATCCCTCTTAAGTTCTATACATAATGGAGCTGACAATATAGGGGATGTATACATCCATGTGAACATAGGCTCTAATACGTACATATATACATTCGCATCCTGTGGCAAAACGCTTGGTCTCCTTGCCAACGCAGATGATGAACCCCCACTCAAACCTTGTGTGTTCAATGTATACCTTTCTAGCCATGTATTTCCCTCATCAACCCAATCTGCCCACAACTAGCTGACCTACAGTCCAATGTACAGGATAGCCACCTCATTAACTTCCCTCAGTACATCCTCACCACATATAATCGTTAATGCACAGTGTATACTGCAATGGGTTGAATGTGAAGGCAGGTTGTTCTCTATGAGCATGCGGTCATAAACTCAGTAGAGTAACGGTAATTTTCTTTTTAAAGATGCGTATACAGCAATACAGCAACATTCTCAATTTATCTTTATGTTTGCATCAAGTACAGATCAGAGTAATTGTTTGAACGGATCACCTTTCCAGTTCCTAATAATATCTCGAATTCATTGAACAAAAGTGGTTGTGTGGTTTGATGATTAAAACAGAGAAGGATTGCTTGTTAACCTTGAAATTGCCTTTCTCGAATTTACTGTATGTTGGAAAATTTGATTGTGTAATAAACTATTTTATAACCCAAATCGTTGCAGCTGATTATTATATTAGATTGCGTACCAATGTTGCAATGTTACACACGGTAAACCTATTTACCCACACCCAAAACTCCTCTAAACTATTAGCATAAAAGAACATTTCGATTTTCTTCATACAAATTGCATCTGTTGACATCAAGCACGCATGTTTTCTATTACTATCATCAAACAATAAAGCAAAATACCTGCTCGCTTCAACGCCACAGGCACCTCCCCATGACTTTCTCATTACCTGTTCAGAACCTGCTCCCCATGACCTGCATACTACTGCTCCTTATGACCTGCTCACTACTTGCTCCCCATGACTTGTTCACTACCTGCTCCTTATGACCCGCTTACTAAATGTGTATCATGACCTGCTCACTACCTGCTCCCTATAACCCGCTTACTGCATGCTCCCCATGACCTGCTCACTACCTGCTCCTTATGACCCGCTTACTGCATGCTCCCCATGACCTGCTCACTACCTGCTCCTTATGACCCGCTTACTGCATGCTACCCATGACCTGCTCACTACCTGCTCCTTATGACCCGCTTACTGCATGCTCCCCATGACCTGCTCACTACCTGCTCCTTATGACCCGCTTACTGCATGCTCCCCATGACCTGCTCACTACCTGCTCCCCATGACCTGCTCACTACCTGCTCCCCACGACCTGCTAACTACCTGCTCCCCATGACCTGCTCGCTACCTGCTCCCCATGACCTGCTCGCGGCAGGGGGTGTGCCCTGGTCATGACCCGTGATTACTGTTCATTACGTCTTTCATCCACGTCCCCAAGCAGCGACAAATGACGTCATCAATTGAAGGCTGGCGCCGCCGAGGCTGACGTGACCTACAAAAAGTCCCTTCAAATCCGGCCTGGGTGCCCGTAATGGCGGGCTATACCCGGACGGGTTCATTGAAGGGCGCTGAGCAAAGAACCCTTAATCTGGGAGACGAGCAGAGGCAAGTGATCCCGGAGGGTTGACAGCCCGGGTGCAGCTCAGCATTGACGTGGGAATGGAGGGTTAACATGAGTAGGGTTCGGCTAGGCTTAAAGTCTCTTGGATCTCAATTATTTGGAGTTATGTATAAATTGATGCTCATGTTTGGAAGCAAACCAAATATTATTCATTTTCATGCAGCTTATCACGCGTACCCACTACTTTATGGCATTCTAAACATCAGTAATCGGACCTTTAGATTTGAGTTTTATGTATTTTAACAGGTCATATTTCTACAGAATGATCAAAACGGGGTGTAAAGGGTATAATGATGACTTGTTCATCGTGGATATTAAACGCTAGATTGCAATTAAGTGTAGCAGGAATACAGGAGACAGCAATACTAGGCCCCAAAAAGAGTTCGATGGTCTGAAAATCTAGAGTAGGTAGTTTTGACTCTTGTTCTGGTCGTATAGGGAGCCAAAAAAATGACAAACTTACTTGGTTAGGCACTAGTGATTGAGAGATTGGTCGCATATGGAGCCAAAGAATGTCAGTGTAGGTAGGATCTGTTTATAATAAGATGAAACGCATTTTTTACCCTTCATTATATGGTTAGTAAAACTAGTGTTGTATTTTGATTGTGCTTCCATGCTGGTTTGACTGACAAAGTTATGCTTCCATGCTGGTTTGACTGACAAAGTTATGCTCATATTACTAATATCACCCACCGAAGACTCATTGACGCAATATCTTCATGTTTTATATGGTATTACGCTGAGTACATGTTTTATAGTGTAACACATGTTTACTATCACGTCTAAGGCGCTATACGCCTATACCCTAAGTTAAATGGCGATAAATTGGCAGTTAACTATGGATAGAAACTTGAGATATGGAAATATCCACAGAAGCTCCAGGGGAACGATCCAATTTTATATCACATTAAGATGTTTAATCCGGTCTACCTCAACTTAAATGTGATAAAAGGAACACAACGTTGCACATCCGTACTGTAACCAGAAAAGATAATGGTGCTTCTTTGTTTTCTTTTTAATCCGCATGGATTCTGTTTCTTCCTAATCCTCGTGAATTCCTAAGACCTGTTCTTAATTCAAGTGGATTCTTCTTATAGTCTGGGCTCCCCTGGCGGCCATTCTGGCACAGAGGCTTCCTTCTCCCCCACACAGCAGGAGCCCAACCCAATCTGCTGCTGTGCCCAACACAGATTGCGTTAACTTTATCATAGAGAAGTCGGCCTAAACAAATCATCTGACTCGTTGAACCATGTGAGGAGATAAGAGTCTCTACAATGATGTAGGCATTAACCCTTTTAAGACCGCATATCGTTTTAATGTTCTTGGTCGTCATGATGCATAACTGCAGCCCTGGCGAGTAACTAGCCGGTGCTATATTTATGTGCCATGCCGATCTTTCTGGAGTGTATCAACCCCGTAGGGCTGGTATGGCGCACGAATGTAGCCCTGGCGAGTAACTCGCCGGGGTTATATTCGTGCATCATAACGACAGAGGGCCCACTGCATTAATGAGTAATGCGGTCCTTAAAGGGTTAACAGGCGTTCCGCCACGTAGGAACGACAGTTCTGAGAGTTTCTGGCCACACAGACTGCCTCTACTGGCCGTATTGGGAACTATTCCCTCCCTTTCACCTCTCCACGTGACTCCCACAATTAACTCAGGGTTAAACAAGAAACAGTTCAATCATTATCGATCATGGCCAGCCCAGCTCCCGTTCGATGGCATTAGTAGATAAAAAAAAAAGGCCTGCCTTTAATGCATAGCGACTGCCAGTCGATATACCATATCGAAGGTGACAGGCAACGGAGGTGGAACTAATATCAGCGGGTAATGGATACACATATCTATTGACTGTATCTGTATATGTGTGTATTTTGTTCCGCTAGAGCCATAAAACTAATAATGTGGTATGTGAGTGTGCATAAAGATTGATATATGTAAGCAGATATCTTATGTGACTATGCATTTATATAAAACATGACACAATTACTCATTAACTTGAGTGAGTAGGAAGAGTTGGCGTTGAACACCATGGGGAATATTGTGGCATGGGTGTTAAGCTTTAAGGATCGCACACTGCATTCATACAGCATGGCCTTGGTCGTCATGATGCTTGAATTTGGCATGAATGCAGTCCTGGTGAGCAAGCGAGGAAGCCTGCATTCAATGAACATGCTGACCGTACAGGGTTGATTCATCCCGAAGGGTCGGTATGATACATGAAGGTAGCCCTGGCAAATTACTCGCCCGGGCTACAGTGCTGCATTATGACGACAATTAAGGGCATTTTATATTAATTCACTATGCGGCCCTTAAAGCGTTAAGATATCCTTTTCATGGAGGGCATGACTGTAATTGAATTAAAACCTGAGGACTGTAAGGGAAGTGCTGCCTCTTAATCCGCTGAGGCATTAGGGGCTTGGAATTAAGGTTGAGTGCGAGATATTACTCCTTTCATAGGGTAGGGAGAAAGAATGTTTTTTTATCCAGGAAGTGCGAGAGGTTTGGAATAGGGTGACATTCTGTCCTCAATGGTTCTAATCACATAGGCGGCACATAGTTTGCATATAGATGTATGCACATGTATAGAATTATTATTGAATAAAGCACTATTTTTTTAAGGTTCTATAGTGGTTGGGCAGAGTGTATTTATTCAGGCTCACCAAGAGCGACAACCTCGGTTAATACTTTATCAGAGCAGGGACTTCTAGACATTTGGTAAAATACCGTTATGTCGATAAGACACTTAAATCGTGCAATGTTAGCTTGCACGGCCAATCCAACAGCTAGAGTATGCTCGAATACAATGCGGATACGCCGGTATAATGCATAATTATGGATTTGGGAGAAAACGTCAGACATTTATAAACATATAAAAGCATAGCATGACAAAGATACCCAAATCCAAACCCAAATCTTAGCTTGAAAAATTCTGCAGAACATTGCTCTATGGTGCCATACAGTGTCTTCGTTGAAGCTTGAGGGGATTGAAAAAAAAGTCTGTTATATTTAGGCCTTAGTGACCCACGACAGTCTTCTCTGGTCCCAGCCCGCGGATTCACCCCCTTCATTAGGTGGATCGGGAAGCGACTATGAAGATTTGATGAGCACGTCAATTAAAAACCTATCTGGGAAGACAGATTTCCGACAAGCTGCTCTTTGGTAAGGAGGGTGGGTGGGTGGCCAGACTGGGAGAGGGTTGGAAGCCAGGATGCTAGGTTGATCCCCCGGCCCCCGCACTCCCAGATAGAAATGACATCATGCTCGTTCCCTCTCCTCAAAATTACCCCCTTTTCCGAGGACTTTCGGTCAGAAAATGACCCCTTTTTGTGGAAAAACACGAACATTTCATGGTAAAAATCACCCCTTTTTTCCACAAAACGCTGACATACTTTTCACCACCCCCCTTTTCTGAAATTTCAAGAAACTTCTCAACCCTCTCTGGTTCTACATTTCCCTTATGTGACTACACATTAGGAATCCTCCTTCACCCTTTATTCAATGTGGATCTTCAGTCTATGAAATATACCCCTTTTTGATAAATCCCAGAACTTGGGGGCCGCTTGGCCTCTAAATATACCCCTTTCCTTGGGAAACAAGAAGTTATTTTGGGAAAAATACCCCTTTTTCTTGATTTCGGGGACATTGGAAGAGGGTGAAAAAAGCACCTTATTTCTTGTTTTTGGGAACGAGCATAGGTGTCATTTCTGTCTGAGAGTGCGGGGGCCGGGGTTGATCCCCTGTATCCCTGGTTACTAGATAGAGGTTGTATCTATAGGGCCAGATAGATACTGGACAGTGGGTGAAGTCTATCTGGATTGAAATTAATCCCAGTAGTGTTAATTAATTGATACGTTAGCTCAATTAAGATGAGATGATCTAGATTGAAATCAACTAAGGTCTATCTGGTATTATATCAATGTTTTTGCGTGATAACATCCTGGAGACTTGTACAAGTCACTCACATGTAATATGGGTTATCTTGCAGACGCTATTAATAAAGTCAGACAGCCACCTGGTGGTAGAACGACAAACTAAGGTCACACCTACAGGGGCGGCTTGTTGACTTTGGGCCTCAGCAGTGTCAATATTAGTCACCGGAAGGTGGCGCGACAAATAACAAGACCTCCAGGGGGTGGGCGATATTAGGGGTTCTCAGGGCCGGGTGTGGAGGATGGGTTAGTGTTACAGAGTGCACACCTCCTCACCATCCCCCCGACAAGCGGCAGCAGCTCTATACCAAATACTAGCTGTAGCTGCGAGCTGCTCGGAGCTGCTCACTATAGACAGCAGTGGGAATAAGGCGGGAATCTAAATATTGGCCGAGTGGTCAGTGGCCACCAGTGGGCGCTGTTGTGGGTGCGTGCCGGTAGCTGGGTTCTGTTGGGGGCGTTGGACTTCCTGTTGGGGCAGGGTGGGAGGCCGGGTGTTATGATTACAAACATGGCGGCGGCATGGAGGGTTGGGCGGGGTGAGGTGTGGCGCTGAGTGATGGCGGGTGGGCTATGTGATTGATGCGGCTTTTAGTCGGCCGTGTTTGTTGATAGTGACGTTATATCGCCGCTGATGGACGACGATGACCTGCCTGCCCAGCACCCATCAGCCTTTAGCCACATACTGTATGCCACCTACCGTCAGCCGCATACTGCACGCCACCTAATGTCAGTCGCATACTGCACGCCACCTACTGTCAGCCGCATACTGCAGGCCACTTACCGTCAGCCGCATACTGCACGCCACCTACCGTCAGCCAAATACTGCACGCCACCTACTGTCAGCCGCATACTGCAGGCCACCTACCGTCAGCCGCATACTGCACGCCACCTACCGTCAGCCGCATACTGCACGCCACCTACCGTCAGCCGCATACTGCATGCCACCAACCGTCAGTTGCATAGGCTACTGCATGCCACTTACCATCAGCCACATACTGCATGCCACCTACCGTCAGCCACATACTGCATGCCACCTACCATCAGCCACATACTGCATGCCACCTACCGTCAGCCACATACTGCATGCCACCTACCATCAGCCGCATAGGCTACTGCATGCCACCTTCCGTCAGCCACATACTGCACGCCACCTACCGTCAGCCACATACTGCACGCCACCTACCGTCAGCCACATACTGCACACCACCTACTGTCCGCCACATACTGCATGCCACCTACCGTCAGCCGCATAGGCTACTGCATGCCACCTTCCGTCAGCCACATACTGCACGCCACCTACCGTCAGCCACATACTGCACGCCACCTACCGTCAGCCACATACTGCACACCACCTACTGTCCGCCACATACTGCATGCCACCTACCATCAGCCGCATAGGCTACTGCATGCCACCTACCATCAGCCACATACTGCACGCCACCTACCGTCAGCCACATACTGCACACCACCTACCGTCCGCCACATATTTCACACTACCTACAGTGGGGGTCACTTACCTACACTGCAAGTCACTAACCGAAGGGCATCAGTCAAACACTGCATTCAGCTACACACTGCATACCACCTACCGTAAAACCTCGCGTATTAGCCGCACCCCTAACTTTGGGAAATCCCATAAGCCTAAAAGGTTATCTGAAAATCGTTAATTTAGTACTATACTATACTTATAAAAACTCTCGTATACGCCGCACCCCATATAGGCATACTTGGTATCAAAAGAAAGCTGGCTCTGACTCGCGTACAAGCCGCGGCTTCTACGTGAGGTTTTACAGTACTGTCGAAAATCAGCTTTAAACCCCCAGCTTTCATACAAATAGCATTCACATTGGGTACATGCAAATGACTTGTCAGACCATGTTTTTTCAGAGGGAGATCATATATTTGTGTATTGACTAGAATATAGTTACTTACCACCTCTATATTTTGTCAAGGTAACTTATGAATGTTTGCCAGAGCAAGCTATGCCAAACGAATTGTACATGTGCCACTTGAATAAGTAGAAAAATGGGATGCAATTCCAATTGTATGTGCTGAATGTGTGGTTGGGGCTGTGTGATTGACAGGTACCCTGTGTTGTTTGTGTGTACCTGGACCACAGAGCACATGGGGCTGAGGTCTTTGTACACCTCACATGCCAGGGCCCACACCTGGGCAAGCCCTATGACCTGTAGGTTACTGATATGACCACTGTACAGGTCTGCTCTCTGTGGAGAAAATTATGGCACTAAAGACCTTACTTTAGTTGTGGGTGAATGTAATAGGCCTGACCTAGTTTGTGTAGGACCTCCCCTCCTACTGCATGTCCCATGGTGGCTAGTTACAGACAGCACCTGTCTGTCATGTTACTAGGCACTCCCCCAGACCTCGGTATAGGGGTACCGAGATTTGCCGGTTTAATAAAGTTCCGCCATTAAGGTGGGTCGCTACCTCTTGAATATGGACACACTGCGCAGGTATCTGCGCATATAGCTTAAATGTATCAGAATGAGCTAATATTACAGTATCTGATACATGTATATGATGATTAAGCCATGTTAAAAAATTGTGAGATTTCTAGCTAAATCGAGCGTTTTATTGGACTTTGCATAGTTGATATATTTAAAGCTAATGATATTTGCTATTTTTATCAAAAGTTAAAACATTGAAACTATTTACCAATAAATCATTACCTAGAATGATATAGATCTCATTAAGTTACTTAGAAAAACCAAGGGTATCAATTGTAGCTATTTTCTACCCTGATTCTAGCCATTTTACATTATATTTTTAGCTTTAACCCCTTCCACACGGTAAGCCAATATATTGCACAAAATTGCATTGAGTCACAAGAAACCCAGTGGTGAAGGGGTTAAATGTAAGATTTAGACCGATTTTGCTATATTTTTTAACTTCAAAGGCCAAAAACACTAAAAATATGCCCGGGACCCCCTATCAAAATCACTTTCATATGTTAGCAAATGATCTATCTGAACTATTTTCTGAGAAAGTTAAAAAAAATTCTGTTAATTTTGAATACCATTTTTAGCCAATAACGCTACAAAATGATAGCAATTTATTCATTTTCTTCCCAAAAACATCATATTTTTACCCAGAATTCCATGGCATAAAACTGTAAAATTAATTTTGCAGTAAAGTGGAATATATAGCCATTTCACATGTGAACTTTTACATTTCTGTGCATAATGGTTGATATTTAAACAAATTATTGAAATTTTCACACTTTTTTCTCATTTTTAGAGAAAATTTTAAATACTTAAATTTTTCAAAATTCTGTATTTAAAAAAGTAGGTCGGGACCCCCCATTTTTCTTTTCATTTTCTGTTTCTATATGATTCAGACTGTCTTTAGAAAAAAAATAGAGACATTCTGTTAACTTTGATCAAAGGGTAGCGACCCACCTTAAATTCTTAACTTCCGCCACGCTGAATCTACAGGGCCTACCACGAGGCAGAATGGCACCCGTACAATACATAGTTATGTTCCTGCTCGCTTTATATGTATGCCTGCTCTTTTAAACTCCATGTCCTCCTGGAGAACATTCCCCATAGAAAGCACATCACAAATATATTCCCACCTAATCCCATGTGTCGCCCTGTCCCACAGTAAAAGGGAGTGAGGTGGGGATTTGACACGAAACACGTGGGAAAGCACCACTCGTTGAGATTAATGTATACATGTAAGTAGTATATAGAAGACGTCAATTGTCTCAGGTACAATCTTTGTAATTACATGAATATCACTAGGGGAGGCAAGTGATTTCAGACGGCAGGATACATGTACTAAATTGGTCCTTATACTCGGGTGCAGCATATCAGTATTGATCGGTTCAGTAGTTATGTATGTGCGTCCACGCATATATGTACGTTGTACAGAAACGACATCAGGAGAGATTGTCGCCAATGTACTCACGTCTTTCTTTAATACCAGAGGCCGCAGGTCAAATAAGCAATAACCAACCCGGTAACCAACGTAAAACAATGCTATAGTCTCGCTTTGTAGCAAACTTCCCACCCAACCCTACTCTTACTGCAGCTTCAAGGCTTTCCTGCTGAGCCACTCGGAGTAGATTGGATGGGGCTTGACCTAGATTTCCGCGTCGTTTTCATTGCCGTTTCACACTAGAGATGATAATAGACCGCTGGTTGTTGGACTCTCCTCCCCATCCTCCTCCCGGGCCCCACTGGCCGCACCTCACCTCTGGGCAAGTCAATCAGCCTCCTAGTTGCGGCTCATTCCACCAGGAGGCACTACGTCTCGTGGGACGGTGTCTTGATTGATCACGTGATTGCAACTATCACGTGGGGTTGATAAGAATGTGCGGATTGGTCAATCTATTATAGAATAGGGGAGGGAGTGGCGTGGATGATAACACGGAACCTGGGGGTCAGCCTTGCCATACTGGTTAGAGGTTAGGATGGGTTAGTTGTTGTGGAAACTATGAGTGACCCCCTTGGGATTCACATTGCATTTAAGTGTGGATGAACAGAAGGCGGCATTTAATCAATGGAAATTGTTATGTTTTTCTTTATATATACCTTTTTGTAGGAGCTTCTAGAATAACTATATATCGATCAATACAGCTATGATTAGAATGATGAGGCAAACATTGCCTCAGAACCCCCACTTGGTATATATCATAATGCCGACAGTATTCTTCCATGGCACAGAAATGGTATCCCCGAATTCATAACAGAACGAATGCATTAGCCTACATCGGACCTAGAGGTGAGCGATAGTGATGGAAGGACATCCTTTAACCCTTTGAGGGCCGTATAGTGTTTTAATTTGTTATGCCTTCGGTCGTCATGATGCAGAGGATGTTAACCAGCAATGCATAATAATTATTATGTATTATGCCGACCCTTCTGGAGTGTATCAACAACGTTGGGGGTCAGCATGGTGAGTTACTTACCAGGGCAGTATTCATACACCATGACAATATTAAAATGCTGCATGTGGTCCTTTAAACCCGCAGCAACCGCAGGTCTTACTGCAAGTCCAGCAAGGTCTGGGGGAGTGGCTTGTAAGGTGACGGACAGGTGCTGTGTATAACTAACCACAGTGGGGCAGTAGGAGGGGAGGTCCTACACTAAAGTAAGGTCTTTAGTGTCATAATTTTCTCCACAGAGGGCAGACCTGTACAGTGACCATATCAGTAACTTACAGGTCATAGGGCCTGCCCAGGTGTGGGTCCTGGCCTGTGAGGTGTACTCAGACTTCAGCCCCATGCTCTCTGTGCCCTACTCTCGTTCCCAAATCCTTCCGAAGGAAGGCTCTGCGGACAGCCAAATGACCTTGAACTTTGGATTTTGCTGGGTCTGGGCAACCCCTGCTGGTAGGCTGGAACCAGTGAACAGGAACGGGAAATGGAACCAGAATGTATGATGGTAGTTTTAGGTAGATTTACCATCAGCATTTCTGGTTCCATTTCCTGTTCCTGTTCGCTGGTTCCAAGCTACCAGCAGGGGTTGCCCAGACCCAGCAAAATCCCAACATTTGGCAGTTACCAGAGCCTTCTTTCAGGAAGGATTTGGGAACGAGAGTATCTGTGCCCCAGGTATACATAACCAACACAGGGCATCTGTCAATCACACAGCCCCTACCATCCACTCAGCACATACACTTGGAATTGTATTCTATTATTCTACCAACTCAAATGGCATATGTACAATTCTTTTGGTAGAATAAAGTAGCTATATTCTAGTCAATGTACAAATATAATGATCTCCCTCTGATAAACCATGGTCTGGCAGGTCATTTGCATATACCTAAGGTGAATGCTATTTATATGAGAGATGGGGTTTAAGTAAGGATGTCCAACAGGCGCCTCTCAGTGGACCCACCACTCACACACCTTAGAGGGGCACTCACTGGCCCCAGCAGTGGTGGTATATGTGTACTAAGGGCTTTGTCTATGAAGTAATTTCCTTCAAAATCATGGGTCTGGCCATCAATATTTAGACCATTGGAACAAGTAAGATTGACATGCGGTCATTTTGCACCTAGGCTCCTTAAAATCGGACACACAGATGAGATTCTATGCAAGGAAAGAGATCTATGTCCTCTAATTCTACAGGGAAGAAGTAGGTGTTATTAAGGGACCTGTGGTTTTCATAAATGGCAATGTGCAAGGTGCAATGTATCATCAAAATATCAGACATAGACACATACAATTTTGAAGGAAATCAAAATAACTACCTTTCTTAATAGTGGGGTGCATAGTGTTTCATAAAAACTATTGATTGATGTGATACCTCATAGAGGTGCTTTAATAACTACAAGCCTTTCATTATGACTCTTAATTCTTGGGAATATGCAATGAAAGGCTTGTAGTTAGGAAAGTCCAACTATGAGAAATCAAATGCATAAGCAGTTGTCATGAAACACTATGCCCCCAGTGTTGACTGTCATGCATGAGTGCCCTACTCACAGTGTAGCTGCAAGTGCCACTGCTCATACTACAATGTACCAGGCAGATTGGGGTTTGAAAATGCACCTTCAAACTGCTTTTGCTCTTTACAGAGATAATGAATTTTATTCTGGGTTGTGGCAATGGACTTCTCAGAGTCTCCTTCACTAGATCCCCATATTACATTATACATCTTCTTGTAAAACAAAAACCACCCTAAGTTTAAGGGATACGTGTAGTGTTGTCTTTGATTACAGGGTATTCAAATTGTAACAGATGCTTTCTCCTACTGTATACAAAGGGGCAGCACCCATTCTAAGCCCACAGCCTCCTCGTTCCGCTGGTGTGCAACATAAACCGACGTACGTCTCCATTTACGACACCAGGAGACCTGAAATATGTAGAGGACAGCATATTTAATCACCGCCATGGCCGGGTTTCAGGGCTACTTGATCATGACGAGTGGCTGGCTGAGTTTTATGTGAGGATGATGAGACACGGCCCGGGGTCTGTATGACCATAAACACAGGCCAGGCTGCGACCAGACATGCATTTGGTCAAGACGAGGGTACCCATAATCTGTCTTGGCAATATTTGATGGTGGTGAAAGTGTAGGTGCGGAAGTATTTGGTGATGGGTAAGAATGTGTTTATGTTGCCATACACGCATGGTGTCTGACAGTTTTTCTGGGTTCTCGTCGCGAATATCATGCTTAGAGATAGCACCATGTATTGCTTTATGTCTTTACGGTAAGTACAGCCTATAGAAAACCGTTGGTAAATGATTACAATGGATGTACAGTTAACTCAATATTCTGTTAAAACACCATTAATCGCAGATTATGACACCGACTATAAAGTTAGTTCTCATTTTCTTGTATTTGGAAGAAACACGTGTGAGTAGGTCGATTTTCCGAAGTTGTGAGCCCAAAGGTATTTGAAACTCAACTGATACGGATTGCAGAAGGATTCACCTTGCTGATGAGTCCAAGGGTGGGTATAATATTATAATACTAGTGCTATACCAAGAAGATGAAGGTTTGATGATATTAATATTACTGAATACGGAGTGTTGTAAGAAAGTGTGAGTTTCTATGTAATATCATATACCCCCACCAACCGGATCTACACTACAGAGCCTAGGATAAAGTGCGTGCTATACTGGGCTGATGGCCACCGTCCACTCGGTTGTACACGAACGTTACATGTGCAATTTACACAGGGAACATATATGGTCATTTTATTCGGGTCAACCCCTGTGGACGGTAGCCATAAGAATGGCTTAGAAACGAGGTGGGGAGACGAGGGTGTAGGGGCTTGCTAGGAATCCACAGCGCCCCTAGGCGGCGCCCCCAATACCTGCCCCTGCGAGTACCACGCCCCACAATACAATACAGGGTTCTTCCTCCAGTGCAAAGTGCTCTTAATGTGCGGCTGACTGCACCTAACGCCTGCCGTCAGGGTGGTGGGTAGGGGGTGGGGGTGAGAGCAGTGACCGACCCTGCCCTCTGCCGACTACAAATAGACTGTCACAGTACAGATCGACGCGCCCCTGCGCGGCGCCCGCGGGTCACGCGCCGTCTTCACGCTCCATTGCCTCCTGTGATTATACGAGGCGAGAGGCGCGCGCCTCCGGTCACTTAATAAACTACTTCCGGTCTGTCCCCCGCCTCCCATAAAGATGGCGTTGGGGGCAGAGGCACTGCCTCTGAAAGGGATGCGGTGCAAGTTTGGGGAGGTGGTTGGGAGGGAGGAGATCCACCCCTCCCTAACCTTAACCCTTTTAAGGGCAACAGTGGGCATGGCGCCTCAAGGCGGACTCTGCTGTCAGGATGCACCAACACATCAGTGGCGAGTAACTCGCCAGCGCAGTACTTGTGCATTGTGCTCACCCTCTGCATGTTAGTGTATAAACGCAATGGGGTCGGCATGGCCTATGAATTCAGCACATGGTAAGTCTGATTTTATTGTATCATGACTACAAAAAGGGCACATATGGTTTAAGGCATCATGCTGCCCTTAAATGGTTAAGCTTACCAGTAGTTCAAGAGAGTGCCCGCCACTGGCCTGGGGTGGGGCACTCTACCATAAAGGTAACAGATGAGTTATATCCACAGAGAACGACCGTCCCGTCGCCAAGCTAAAGAGACGGCCACCGCCTCTGCTATTGTCGCGGCTTTACGATCGGACGCTGATCGATCGCTCGTGCGAGCACCGCTTTATAGCCGTGTTTTGCTCGCCGGACGCCGATCGCTAGCTCGGTTGGCCCCACCAGGACTAGCAAATAGTTAGCCTGAATGCAGCCTGAGGTAGGGTGCGATGGTATTAGCCAGGGGGCGTGGTGTATGCCCCCTATCAGTTCAGAAACAAATACAAAAAACGTAAATGTACAAACGGAAAAGTACATTCTAGCTGCATTATTTTAGTATAGGGCTCCTAGGGGTTAGGCCATGGGCGCATTCATGGTTGGGGGTTTGAAGTTCAATCAGGTAGCGCTAGGTGAACGCTTATAGACTCAGTACTGAACCCCCGAATAGTAACCCCCTCTTTTGGGTATATGTAGAACTTAAGGTTCTTCGCTCTGTCGCCTGACTAAAAATGGGGGCGCGTCGGTAAGCCCTAGGTGATATGTAGTGCACAACAGAGGTGCGTATGTGATGTAGGTGTCTAAGTATCTTACTAGCCCGAGCTTAGTAGATGGCATCAACTGACCACCCTGCCTTAAAAACTTGAAGCGACTGATCCTGCCTCAGAATCTCACACCAACTCACCATCCTGCCTCAGAACCTGACACCAACTCACCATCCTGCCACCAACTCACCATCCTGCCTCAAAACCTGACACCAACTAACCATCCTGCCTCAGAATCTGACACCAACTTACCATCCTGGCTCAGAACCTGACACCAACTCACCATCCTGACTAAGGACTTGACACCAACCCGGGACACCAACTCACCATCCTGACTTAGGACTTGACACCAACTCACCATCCTGACTAAGGACTTGACACCAACTCACCATCCTGTCTCAGAACCTGACACCAAATCACCATCCTGCCTCAGAACCTGACACAAACTCACCGTCTTGGCTTAGTAGATGGCATCAACTGACCACCCTGCCTTAAAAATTTGAAGCGACTGATCCTGCCTCAGAATCTCACACCAACTCACCATCCTGCCTCAGAACCTCACACCAACTCACCATCCTGCCTCAAAACCTGACACCAACTCACCATCCTGCCACCAACTCACCATCCTGCCTCAAAACCTGACACCAACTCACCATCCTGCCTCAGAATCTGACACCAACTTACCATCCTGGCTCAGAACCTGACACCAACTCACCATCCTGACTAAGGACTTGACACCAACCCGGGACACCAACTCACCATCCTGACTTAGGACTTGACACCAACTCACCATCCTGACTAACGACTTGACACCAACTCACCATCCTGTCTCAGAACCTGACACCAAATCACCATCCTGCCTCAGAACCTGACAACAACTCACCATCCTGCCTCAGAACCTGACACCAACTCACCATCCTGCCTCAGAACCTGACAACAACTCACCATCCTGCCTCAGAACCTGACACCAACTCACCATCCTGCCTCAGAACCTGACACAAACTCACCGTCTTGGCTAAGGACCTGACACCAACTCACCATCCTGCCTCAGAACCGGAAACTGGCAGAACACCCTGCCCTAGAATATGGCATTGACTGACCATAATTATTGCCTTATAATGTGGCACCAAACTGACCAAGTGACCTTCCCTACTCAGGACTGAGTGATAAAAAGCCAATCACAGAGGTGACTCTGTGGCTGACCTAAGGGAGTCACCTGGAGGAGTCATATGACCCAGAGAGCTTTATGATTCCCCCAGGTGACTCCCTTAGGTCAGCCACAGAGTCACCTAGGTTCCTTTAGGCGACCTGGGCTGCCCTAAAGAGGGGAGTCATTCTGGAGGCAACCTAGACTCCCTTTTGACGCTGTTTCTGTTCCCTGTGATGTTATTAGCTGAGATTTGTAAATGGTATAACCAATGTTTATAAAGCTTGCTTTCCACAGGTCACCACTAACCCATATATATAGCAATCAGTAGCACTGAAAGCAACTTTTTTAATTGCGGGGAAGTATGGGCTCAGGCCTCATTTCCTGCCCTTAACAACAAAGAGAAATGATATCGTCTATGGGGCTTTTTCTATTTACATCTAGCCCCATGGCTCTAAAGCTGAGTCCCTCCCCCTACCTCCACATCCTTCTACAAGCGTGTTCTGCTCATGCCCCCTGTCTTACACGATGGCCTGTGGTGCCATGATTCAGAATACTGATTTATAAATCCATCAAGGCTAGATGACCCGTCTGATGTTGGCCATAACCCTCATTTTAACCCCAGTCAGCCCCAAACGTAGGCGTTAACCCCCTTCACCCCAGTTGGCGAGGGCTGACCTTCTGACCGCTACCCTCCCACCTCCCGTGCTCCAATCCCTGACCTTGACCGCTATGTGGCCTTGACCCTGGCTGCCGGTCTGACCCCTCTCATGAGATGACCTTGGCAAGCGTTGCTTACACCTGGTCTGGAGGCAATGCTGGTGCGTATCGGCTTATTGACGACCCCATAAACCCAGTTAATACGCATACGTCCTGGCACAGGGGCACTTTCCTCCTAGCGGCACACAAAAGAAGGTACTCTCCACTATAGGCAGGGTAAGCCTGACATGGGTGTATATGCGACTTTCATTACACACTGCAGTGGCAAGAGGTCCACCCCCTTTTATCTTGCCTTGCTCTGGTTAGCTTGGTAGATGTCCAAGATTTGGGAGATAATATATATAGAAAGGAACGTTGAATGCATAATGTATATGATTATCCACTCTGAAGTTTTCCTCAATCATAACAGCCGATGCAATTTCAGGGAAAGTTTGTTACAATCGGGATATCAAACAGAATACTAATTAAAGTGGGCCTACTTTTTGTAACCTAGGCGCCAATTGCCTTCTCGTATGTACATATCAATATACAATTACACTGACAGTAATAATAATACCAGGTATGATAATGCCTTAGTATGAATCGGACACGAAGAAGTATAAAAATTAAAATATACGTATCGGGAGAGCATCTATGTGAGCCCTATACATTACAACACAACATTTTACCAATATGCCATTTCAATGATATAGGAATATTTCATTTCCCACAATATGAGCTTTTGAGATAGTGGCTCTCCGTGTAATAGTGAGGCCTGGATCTGTGTGTGGATGGGTGATGACTATATATGTGCCTCTACATTGGTTCCCACAATTTTGACCATGTCGCCATTTCGATTCTTAGCAGAAGGGCTGTGTCATTGTGTCGATTCTTAGGGATATAAGAACTTTGAGAAAACCCCTGTGGGTCGATTTTTATCCCTATTTTTCCTGTGTCCGTCGATTTTAAAAAGGGCCTAAAAGGGCCGTGTCGCTGTGTCGCCCTTGTCGATTTTTACCCATGTAGAGGCACATAATGTGTGGATTTGCTGCATATGGCCGCGTGCTGGTTGTGCTGCCTGGAGGATGGAGCAGCTCAAGAGACACCTTGTCGGACCATGTATGTGTGGAGTTACTGCTACAGATATACACGTACCACTCACCACCAGCGTGAAACATTGGTATCTTAATCTTAGTCATAGGAACGTTCACAAAATGGTGTCACCAAGTTGAGTAAGCAGGCCTACCTTTGTCAAGACCCCCCTCCTAACCTCCCCCCCGCCTCACTATTTTTGGAAATTTCCCTATATCAATATAAACTCCCACTCCCAACACCCTACCAAATGACGTCATTATTTGTGAATATTCCTGAAGCTTCCGTTTTGGGAAAGCGAAAAATGTGTATATACTGTATAGGAAAGGTTGCACCACGCTTAGCTCAGCCTCTCCGCCATTCTTCTTATCTCATTCAAGATTAGGCGTGTTTGTGTGATCCAAGCCGACCCATGGATAACCCGGTTGTGGCTATATACATGTACCTGCATGGGGGTAGCGACATATAGCCCCCATCCATCTCCCGCCATTGCCACTCCTCCCCAGCCATCCGTCACCTGGCCAGGTGGCTCCCCCTCACGGAGACAGCTGGAACTACTCCCACTCCCCACTCCGCCTATGGGGCAGCACTAACGACGTTGTTTGTATATTTGTGTGTCTCAGTGTGGACAGGTACGGACAGCCAGGCCTCTCACGTGCCGTACATACGTCATATTGCTGTCATCAGTGATCTGCCGACGTAACAGTGGAAAATAAACACGGAATACCTCTTTGACACGGACACAAAGGTGAATGGTGTGTGGTCGGTGAGCTGGGTACACTCAAAAAATAAACTTGTCTCCAGACTCGTCGAAGTGACTATCATAAAATAAACGAGTCAAAAGTTGTCTAACCTACCAGGTTACCATGCCACAAATATAATCTGGAGCTGGCAAATGTCGGGTTTTGGGCTGGCACATGCCAAGTGGGTCTTCTATCTCCAGCTAGAAGACCCGCTTCCTTGTCACTTAGACAAGTTTTTGACTCGTTTATTTTATGACCGTCACTTTGAAGAGTCTGGAGACAAGTTTACTTTTTGAGTGTACATACTATAGTGATCTAAGCTTATAAAGGGGCAACATCATTGTTGCCAGTCTTACAGCCGTTTTATGATCAACGAATCATTGATATATCAAATCCCCAGTTGTCCCCCAGGACGTTGTTGGTTAATTCTTCAATAAAGCAAAACAAAAAGATGTCATAGTCCCGAGAAAAGGTTAACAAGACCCCACCTGTCAACACAGGGCCGACCCTAATATTTTTAATGCAATTTTATATGATACAACATGTCATTATTCTTAGTATGTATATAGGTAGCCTACGATGAGAAAATAAACCTTGCTGAGAGCGCTCAAGTTAAACAAGTTGTCGGACATCAGACCAGAGTTGTCGGTTAGAAGACGCACCAGGCCGATGCCAACCCTAAACCCAACCAATACCAGCACTTAACCTATCCAGAACCCATCCATCATTTTGCCTGTACTCTTATTTATTTGATATTATGGACCACTTGACATTTGACTAAATATGGGCATTTTGACAACTCTAGCTCTGTCAATTGTATAACACTCTCTTCCTAGTAATTTAAAATACCTTAATATTGTTTTGTGTAATGGTAGTCTTGCAGGTTGCCAATTAGACAATTCTTAACCTTTTAAAACTAATATTGATTATAACAAATTAAAAGTGAGTTATCGTGTGTAAATAATACATTATACCTAAAGTATTGAAAGTATATATTAGTCCCTAATGTAATTCTATAGCCAAGCAGATGATAACAGTCAGATTGTCTGCGAATTGCACCAAGTGTGCGGTATGCTCATTCCTCTTTCACAATACCCTATTGACCTTATATCCAACAGTATTATGTCAAGTTGATGAGGTCTATATATCAGGAGAATAGTTTTGCGTGTGGGATGATGGGTTTATACACAGATACCTTTGGCCGGAGGCTACTGGGCACCAGACCCACTTGTAGATATTCATTTACCCCTTGTCAAAGTAAGAATGGGGAATGATGGATGAGGGTTTGCTGCAAGGTGATGCCCGGATATCCTATTGAGGAAGATCCAGTCGGCCAACTATGTGACCCCTTTCTAGAGTAGACCCTCCACAAGTTATACATTGATTCTGTAGCGTATCCAAGACCTTCTCCAGGGTCGATACTCTTACAGTGTACATACTAGATAGAAATTTAATGCATTGTACTGCAAGCAGGAGAACATGCTATTCCAACATTCATATGAATTTGGGCGTATTTCGGATACTTGGGAATATTATGTATATTATTTAGATTAGGAATGATACAATGTCTTTATCGTAGTAAAGGAGAAGTTAGATTTAGCAATCACTAACTCCTTACTCTATAATCTTTGCTGATATCAACAATTACTTGTTCAGAGACCCTGTCACCCCTTTACAGTGACATGTATTTTGATTTGTGCCTCCAATAACTTGTATTTATTATGACAGTCATGTAGTGGAAACATGTGTCGGCAACAACAGGCCTTTTGTCAATACACACTGTCAGACAATATGTGCTCACTTGCTGAAACATTCCACTCACTGAGAGATAAATCATTATCATCGAGCAAGTGGGCAAGGAGCAGCTCCGGCCTCTTGTAGCGGCTGAAGGAGCTGCTCGCGGCCCCTGGATGGGCCCTGGATGGGGCCGTTATGGATAGAGCCAGGGAACCCACACAGCCGTCTGCACTTGCTCTTGTGTACATGTATATAGAGGGGTCGGGGTTTGGGGGAACTCTTGTGAAGGTACTTTACTTTACATGTTGTTGTCTTTCTGGCAGGGGATGGTTTGTTCAACCTTAGGCTAACCTACATATTGGCCCACTACTGGTTGTGCTATAATCATACCAGAGGGCGTAGGGCCTGCAGAAACCAGCCTGAAGCAAAGGGAATTGTCAAAAGGCCTCTCTGTAGGGTTCAAATCTCCAGCATGGGCACCACTCTCCGAGAAGATGCTTGGTCTGGACTCAAATCAAACTGCACAAATTAACATGCATTTATTAGCAGTGGATAAAGATGGCCACATCTGTACAGAGGGGGTAATTGAGCTTGATGGGTGGCGCACCATCTCTCGGCATCTCACGCTCCACAGAATTTGTGCAGCACTGAGTCGCTGCGAGCTAATAAGGTGTTGCCACCATTTGTAGCTATCATGGCTAATGTTCACACATGACACCATAAGCTCATTTCATTCGATCATCGTGTTGCATTTTATCCCTGACTGATATTTCAAAAGGCCAATCCATCAATGTCAATGTGACCTTAAATCCTAATGTGCAGTCATAATAACCGCCACTCAAAAATGCTACCAAGCAATCAAGCTATTGCAATTCTCGGAATCCCCCAATTGTGAGCATTTCTATTTGCACATCATCACATGGCAGTGAGTTTAAGTGAGTGACAATTTCTCAACTGATTTTACGCCATTGCCCCAGTTGCAAGCTCAGATGGGGTTCATTCAGTTTTAGTGTGGATTGGCTGGCTTATCAGATATGGCCTGTGATTTAGGTTTGGCGGACAGATGGGCTGATATGACCAGCTTTTGGCAAAAGAAAAAACACAGTTTGAATTTTCAACCCAATAAGCCACCCCATGTAGGGCCACAGCAGTCCCAAGTTGGATTTGGGTTGGGCTTGAAGTGGGTTGACCTGACCCTCATGCTTAAGTTTTGAAACCTTCTACATTTTGGGTAGGAAAACTATACTACTAATGATTGGGCTTTGCAGGACGATCAGAGCTGGGGTCTCGTATTCAATAATTGCAAAGAAAAAGCATTGAACCCAACCTAGACTGTTCGGTCAAGCCTAAAACCCGAAACTGTTGGTCAGCTATGTTCAGGGGCGAATGTGGCCCCTAACAGGGCCTCATCGTGTTTGATATTTTACAGAGCATCTGAGTACGTTCACTCTGTGAATTTAAGCAGCTTGGTACTAGTTCAAGTGCTGTTAAACACAGAGTTTGATCCAGGGGTAAACTCCCATGACGCCATTCCCACGCCCTGTTATAGGGGAAAGTTCTGTTGGTGTAAATACATTTTGGCCTGTTGGGTCCTCCCAACAGGATTTACACCAAACCCACATACAGGGGCTCACCTCGGGGGGCTCATCATCAATGCCCTTCAAGGGGTCTTGTTTGAAGTTAGGACTGGTAAGAGTCATCAGGGGGTGGGATAGTGGTGGGAGAACTTCCATAATAATAAATTGCTCAACATCCAGATGGAAGAGACATGGAATGTCCATGTTCAGGAAACACCCAGATTGTACAATTCTGACAGTTGGGCAAATTTCCAAAGAGGCTCTACCATCAAAAGGTGTTTTACGTATGTAGATTACCAGATCTTGGTAGGATCAACAACGTATTCACACAGATTAATTTTTCCCTTCAACTGTCCTGAGATAAATATAATATCATGTACTCAAGACATACATATTCAGGATTAGATAGTTTAAGCATACCCTAGAGCTCTTTACTATTCCATTTATGAAACCCCTGTGGGTTTAGATGTTGTCCTACCCTATTTGTTCCCTCCCCTCCCTTTAAAGGTTGATTCGGATTGCCGGATCCTCCCCTGCAGTTCCCAGAGTCTGAGAGTATATCCTGTCCTCTTGGGAAAGCTTCACTTTTCCCAGAAGGGCAATGCTGACTGGACATCCAAACACCCCACTGTTCTAAAATGTAAGAGGTTCGATTGCCTGTGCAAATTGTCTGGCCTGCCAGTAAGGGAGGGGCCAGAGAAGAGGCACACAGACCCAATACCCAGTGGGCACAGCACCACCTACTAAACGTCTAGTAGCCATCTCCCTGCAACAAGTGCACCGTTTACTAGCTGGCTAATTTGGTGGCTAATGCAACACCTTGCAGCGCTTACTAGTTGGGATTTTGCAGCCCTACAAAATAAGCCCTTAGTAGTAGCTGCTTATGCAGTGGTTATTAGTCACTGCAAGTGCAGCTACTATTAAGAACTGTGAATGCAGCACCTACTAGCTGGCTAATTTGGTGGCTAATGCAACACCTTGCAGCACTTACTAGTTGGGTTTTTGCAGCCCTGCAAAGTAAGCCCTTAGTAGTAGCCGCTTATGCAGTGGTTATTAGTCACTGCAAGTGCAGCTACTATTAAGAACTGTGAATGCAACACCTACTAGCTGGCTAATTTTGTGGCTAATGCAACACCTTGCAGCACTTACTAGTTGGGTTTTTGCAGCCCTGCAAAATAAACCTTTGGTAGTAGCTGCATATGCAGTGGCTATTAGTCACTGCAGATAAGCTACTATCATGAGCTTCAAATACATCACTTAGTAGTTGACTACTTGGTGGTTAATGCAACACTAGTAGTCTACCTGGCCAAAGGTGTGATTTAATGCTGTAGTATATGACCTTTAAGTAATATACTATTATACACAGAAATGGTGTTTCAATCAAATTTGGTTGTAATCTATGTTATAAATCATGCCTAAGCATATTTTAAGTCTTAGCAATTGATATATGTTCCATGTTTACATATTTAGCACATTTTGGTACACACATGACTAGTATATGTCATTAATATAATGATATCAAAAGGTTCAAAGAGTATAAAACTTCAAAAAAGGAATACTGCTGCCACCTACTGGCAACTAATGCATGCCTCGGCAACAGCTAATAAGCTTTTATTATGCAGCAGCTAGTAAGCCCTGCAATAGCTTCCCTTAATAGTCAGTGCTTCTGCAGCCCCGCATTTTGCAGCTACTAATAAGAGTTTACTAGCCACTGCAAAAACAACAGTTATTAGCCTATGTTAAGCAACAGTGGTCTGGTGAATTTAAAAGCTATTGAACTCATCCAATCTTGTTGACTATGCGATTTTCATTGATTAAAACACCCATTTTGTTCATTCAGCATTTGAAGAAATCGAAAATGGTGTCACATGCATTGATTCTATTAAATTAATCAGGGCTATCTAGGTCTGTGGAATTTGCTATGCATAACATAGTGTTTGCAGCCCTGGGTGGATATTTAAGGAAAATCACCAATTAACCCAAATACTGAGGAATATCCTGCTCATGATTTAACACATATGTTATTAAGCACCACATGGACTGATAGATTTTGATATTTAGACACCCATTCAAGTTATAATCCTAATTTTCAGTTGTCTATGGGGATTAACACTAACTTGAGTTTATGTGTATTTTGTATAATATCTAGACAGAGATAGCTGTTGGTCATATGAAATATAGAAAACTGGAGGGGTAAAGCATGATATGACCATGTCTCATTGAAAAATATTGTGTGGTTTCTGTGTATTCAGGAGAAAACAATGAGTGATAATAGGGGATATTGGAAGCACATGGTCTTCAGCCACCCTGCATTTGCAGCTACTAATAAGAGCTGCTGTGCACCATTTACTAGCCACTGCAAGAGGTATAGTTAGGCAACAGTTAATAAGCCTTTCTTAAGCATCAACTAGTAAGCCCTGCATTTGCAGCCCTTAATATCCAGTGCTTCAGCAGCCCTGCATCTGCAACTACTAATAATAGTTGCTTTACACCGGCTACTATGTACTGCAAATTAAGCCCTTATTTAGCTGTGTCAGGCAACAACTAGTAGTCCCTTAAATGCAGATACTAGTAAGCCCTGCATTAGCATCTCTTAATAGTCAGTGCATCTGCAACCCTGAATTTGCAACTACTAATAGGAGCTGCTATGCACCATCTACTAGACACTGCAAATGCAGCCCTTATAAAGCTCTGTTATGGAACAACTAGTAATCACCTAAAATGCAGACACTAGTGAGCCCTGCATTACCATCCCTTAATAATCAGTGCATCTGCAGCCCTGCATTTGCAACTATTGATAAGAGCTGCTATGCACCTGCTACTAGGTACTGCAAATGCATCTCTTATTAAGCGATGTCAAAAGAACAGCTAGTAAGCCCTTAATTTGTACCAACTAGTAAGCTCTCCATTAGCTGCGTTTAATAGCCAGTGCTTCTGCAGCCCTGAAGTTACAGCTACTTATAAACACTGCTCTGCTGCAACTAGTAGCAGTTGCGTTTGCAGCACTGCAATGCACCAGATAGTAATTACTTAATAAGCACTACTCAGAATTTTGCCAATCTAGCTCAAAAAGGTTGATGGTTGCATGAGTGACTAGTAAACGTTGCAATGCAACTAGTCACTCAAGCAACGACTAGTAGCTGGTGCAGCCTGATGGTGTGCCCACTGGGTAGGGACAAGCTGTTGCAATAGGAATAATGTCTTTGGGAGTGGTGTTGTCATTTCGGCGTAGAGGTCATACAAAGGAAAATGATCAGCAACACTTAGGCCACTCTATAATATGTCCCTTGTTGACATACAGACATACTTAAAAGTAGTAACACAAACTGAGCCGTCCATGACAAGAATAGGAAGTGTATTCCAAGACTCTTACAACCTTTAGAAACAAGAAACTTTCGAGAGGTAATTTCATCTGAGTGAAATTAATGTCATTGTTTGATGGAGATGTGTGCAGAATGTATGAGCAGTTGGTGAGTAACTCGGTGGGTGCACGAGCAGCTCAGCGTGTATACACCAGCACCCATCTGAGCAGCTCTTATTGGTGAAAGAGTGGCTCTTGCTGAGAGGCCCGACCACTGCCCTTCTGCCTCCCCCAGGCCCTGAGTGCCTCGCCCCCTCACATCGTCATTAGAGCGGCTGGGTCGATGCCCATCGACGAGCGGCTGCCACCCAACCACCTAAGTGAAATACTCCACGAAAAAAGATCATTATCATTAGTCTTACTTCTGTTCAATGAGGGGTCCGTCCAGAGCCTCGTTTGGCCGCTGGCCTCTTTTTTAAGACAGGAAGTAGGACGGCGCAGTCTAGATTCAGCTCGTTTTCGTGGGTAGCGCTGGAATGGCGGGCCGGACAGGGCCTGGTCGTTAGACTCTGTGTCCAGCAAACTTTTCCTAAAGACTCAACTCCTCTCGTTCACTAAGTTATTTATACCTAATACCGAACCAGGTTCTAGCCTCCTTGTTCCAGTCTGCCTAGATGTGGTCACTGATAAAGATAAAAGAGGGCTGCATCATTCTAGTCTTGGCTGATGAATTGTTTTATCGCAATCGAATCCAGAAATTTTCCCTTCGAACTGTATTCTAGACCCTCATATAATAGATTGCTGGGAGTCGTAGTTGTACAAATGGATCAAACTAATGTGTTCTCCACAACCTCTTTTCTGGACTCCAAATGAGGTTCAGGATAATATCTATGGGAGTTGCCCTAGATTCTGGGTTCATGTGGTGTACACAACTGTACCCAACTGAGAAGATGATGTTTTTTGTTGGTGAGATTTAAGCCTCCACAACCCCATGTCAATCAATAATATTCGATTCTAAAGGTTCTCGAGGAAGGAATTGGTTTTATTTTATAAGATAAATAGACAAAGGTGCACGAGTTTCAGTCTGTTGGGTGGGTTATTTCACGAGTTGCCCTTGGGCCGTATTTCACGAGGCCGTATCAGTTTTTCAGCACGACGATTTGAGCAATGATCAGTGACATAAAACCACCTCTTTGTTGTTTGATTTTACACTAAATAAACTGCACTTCCACCTAGTCAAACTATAACAAAGGCGTAAACACACTGGGAATTATTTATACAACTTGGCAAACATTCAGCAGCACGTGAACTCGTTCTCAGGTTATTGGCATTATTGTCAATTCAAGTATCGATCATGGACCCTGCTGCTACAGGATTCACTTTCCACGATCGTAAATTATGACCTCTGCTTTGATATGGAATTTACCTCACCGAGGCCATGGTTTTTTATACCATATACAACACAATGCCCGTATCAACGTACTGCTTATTACTGAGTGTACTGCTACCAATCTATTTATGGTTGAAATCACCCAGAAGCATTATTATATATAATTATCACATTTCTTATTTTCATACTGGACATGTTTTCTATTAAAGATGGTATGTCAGCTAAAATTCGGTGAATTTTTAATCATCTCATATTGCTCTTGTAAAGAGTCTCCTATAAGTGCTCTCCAACCTTTAAAATGATTGAAAGTGTCTAAAGCTATAAAAGTAGCATATGCAGTGTCATAATTTTTATTGGTGGTTGACACTAAAACTCCCTATGTTTTGATGCTGTATGGCTCAGTGCATTCTCTATCAGGTTAGTTCCCCCTATACTCACCTGGGGATGTGCCTGAGTCAGTGAGGTGAATAAGCTACATTGTTATCTATCACAAATCATGTATCATAAACAAATATTTTGCAAATATTGGGTACTGTGTATCAACTGAAATGATGATGGAAATTGGAACCCTTGGCATCCCTTTTGAGGAAAAGGTTCAGGAAGTGTATTAGTTGAAATACCATCTTTAAAGATGGTATATAAGCTAATATACTTCCCAAACCGTTTCTTCAAAATGGATACAATTTTAATATCAAGTATTTTGTTATTATTTTAGCTGATATGCAGTGCTCAATGTTAAATATATTTGTCTATAAATGCATGAATTGAGATAGAAAACGATGTTGCTTATTCACCTCACTGACTCAGTGCCCCCCCTATGTGAGCATAATGGGAGCTAAGCTAATAGGGAAAGCACTGAGCCATGTAGTACAAACACATAGGGAGTTTACGTGTCGACCTACAGCAAAAATGATTGCATTACATGGATTTAGACTCTGCCAATTCTTTTAAAATTTAGGGAGTATACATGTATAGGATAGGATATGCAATAGTAGTATGGCCCGATTAAAAAGTCATGAAATTTTAGCTGACACACCAGCTTTAACTGCACAGGTAGAATCAAAGTAACCTAGCATTTGGGTTAAGTATATATCATATACATGTACCAGAGCTTTTCGGACATTAAAAATCTTTACCCACAGCAGTGCGCTTTGTCCGTAGGGGGGCATTGCGGGCTATATAATACTATGTCTGCCCACGTATAAAGCCCTCAGTACCTTTTCAGTGCGCTTTGTACAGGAGGGCACCATTAAAGACAATGCTTAATCACATCCACATCCCTCATCCCCTGTCGCTGGCCGCTTGGTGTAATTAAAAGGTCATGTCTGAGATGGATCACGGGGATGGACGCGGTCATGGACGGGGGAGATTGATTGTGCTGTTTACAGGGCCATCTGGGCATCTACTTGGGCCCTCATGGCTCCAGGGGAGGGGTGGGCAGTACTAGTACCCATGCACAGAGAATGAGGGACATGCATGTTTGGAGCAATAGCGACTGAGTATAATAAATTCCCAGAATATAGTAGGGTAGGGAATGCCCTAGGATAATCAGATTGTAATCTCCACCTGTACAGTTGTGTTGATAATCTTTGATTATGGTTTTCACACGAGTGGGGTATATTCTGTTCATCTACTATGATCACTTGATAATATCCAGAAGAAAGGAGCTGTATGGATCTATACACCTATTTTGTGGTAACATACTATGCATATATCCCCACCTCTGGAGCTTAGAAATGAGCTTTTATATATCAAGGATGACCGTAGCCTTTCCCCCATATATTGGGATTCTATAAGCAGTCATATGACCAGTGCCAGCAATTATATAATCCTAGCATCGACATACTGACGCAAAAGTAGTTTATGAATTAACTAAACGTTTAAAGAGGGTGGGGGAGAGGGGGCAATCACAGATAGCCATTGAGGTCATTGAATCGGGATGGTCTATATTTATCGATATTTCCTGGTATTTTGGTTCAATTTACATCAATGCAAACTATCTTTTATGACCCAAAACCCTGGACGGCATTCAAAGTCGTATCCCCCTTTTCAATGTTTCTGTAGTGGTATCAAGTTTATGGAGAAACATGAGAAGCCATGGTCTCCGCTGCCACCACTCTGACATGTTGTAGCGTTGTCATGCATCATGGGCCCCAGCATGATTGAGGCCCAATTGACTGTCTCTAATTGAATCGCTCATTTGGTGGCTGTTGTTGATCAAAGGCCGGTAGTAATCTAATCGTTCGTGCTGAGGAATTAGACAGATCACTCAGTGGGCCCGCTCATTAGCCTCCAAGATGGCGGATCGTGTTTCGCTGGTGCCCGGACCCAGAGCCTGTGAGAGCATGGAGCGTTGTGTGTCGAGGTCGACATGCAGAAACCAGCGACATGCGGCAGCCAGCACCTTTTGTTGGTTGGGCTTTGGAAAATGAAATCGTGTTTCATATTTCAGGGGGTTTCGTTCTGTTGTGTGGATAAATAAAGGTCATGTAGCGGTCCCAAAGCAATTGGTGGCCTTTGATTGTTTTAAGGCATTCCATTTTTCTTCCCAATCAATGTCATGTCAAATTCCACTTTATAAGTGAAACAGAATGAAGCGGGATGTGAATAGTTCACACCATTACATGTTGGCTAACTGTTTGGCTAGTAACCTTCACACAGAAAAAAAGGGAACGTCAGCTGTATTCTCCCCAGGGTCAGGCGTTACCTGGCTCTGGTGAGAGAGTAGGCTGAACTATCTCTTGCCTGTTGGCTCTCGTCTCATTGCTCTACTTGTAAATCATAGATATAGCTTGTATATTGGGTCTAAATCTCGCGAGATCAGAGCAAAGATTGCCGCCTGCATCTCCGATCTATCAGTTATACCTGAGGTTGAAACGGGTTAGCTGGTAACGGCGGCTATATTGGCTTTAATATCACAAGACTTGGATGGCTTGGATATTGTCAGAGCCTGCAGCAATGTCTTGTTGAAAAGCCTGCTTTACTTACAAGATGGATTGTTACATTTTCACTCATGATTATTTGTGTCATATATATCCTATCGGTGGCCTTTTGTATGTTTTTGTCCGCCGCTTTTTTCAATCCCTCAGGCTATCAGGCCAACAAGTGCTGTGTCATCATTAGACAGGACTACCTCATTTCCTCTATTATCGCCTTAGATTGATGTTAACTGTACTAGAAAGGGGACATGGATACTAAGTAGATCACTCATCGTCAGTAGGATGCGACATGGGCAGATAACAGAGCCCGATAGGCTTACACAACGATACAAAACAAATCATCCATTTCTCTGACAAAGGTTACAACCAGAAATTGTTTGTATTCATCTTGAAAGATTTTGATCACTCTGATGTATTATTCTGGGACGCCTGACACTTTCTATTGTAGTTTGAATTGTTAGTGTAGTATTTATTTCACTGCCCAAGTCCGTTTGTCGATGTATTGACTTAAAATAATACCTGGTGCAATTTCACAAATCAGAGGAGAAAAACTAGATACTGTAGTTGCACTTGATACTAAATCAAGTACTGATGCACTCCTGTTGAGACGTGTGTTTGTACCAATATCCTAGGTTCCAGGATTCTCAATTCGCCTTTCAAGCCAAGTGACCAGAGACAAATATATATGGGAGAGGTAATGAATGTCTCAGCCTATGTACCCCTAGGGTACCAGATGTACCAGGGTACCGAGCCCCTGGAGCAGGCAGGGACCTGCCCGCCGACCAGGAGGCGACTCTGGTGCTCCATCCGTCATCAGAGCCGTGACGGTGAGACGTGTCTACTCAGTCAGCATTAAGAGCAGCTCGGTGAGCAGCTCGGGCCCGGCCCCACCTTATCCTAATGTTTCCCACCTGACCACGTGCCGAGACAGAGATCAATATGCGAGTATTAGGGCAGGCAGGGGTCGCTTCATCAGGCCACCTTTCACACAGGCTTTGCTGTAAGCAGTCCCTCTGTGATAAGCCTTACTGGTAAACGAGTGTGATTCATTTATTCCCCCCTTCTTCCTAAGCATAGGGTCATTGACTTATCAGTGAAACTGTCAACTTTATGGACAAGCAAGACTGCTCTTCTAGGTGACCCAGATATTAATTGATGAAATGTTTTCTTTAAACTCAAAACATTATCTAAATAACAATTATGTTCAATAAAAGTATGAAAGAAAAAAGTGGGGTCCCAGTGCTAGTTTCCCACTGTATAACAAATAGATAACACACGTCAGTCTCAATGTAGTGTACATGCAGTTGATTCACAAACCCCTACGTTTACATGATGAGATCGGCAGCATAAACAATACTGGCTAGAGATCTGTAAAATACAACAGGACAAGACAAATAACACCAGAGCATAATTGTGACAGCCAATACACCCCCTCTCAAAGCGGAGCGTTAATAACAATACTCCATGACACTGCATGTGTGTGTGTAGTATCAACATAACCCATTGTACTATTGATTGACCAAACTGAGAATACATGAAAACTGGGATGGCATGCCATACTTCTCCCCTCCAGCAAGCTGGGAATACATATAAAGGTCGTGTGTCCCCGTTATATTATTCTCATAAACCAGGCCTGGCCAGGAAGATGGCCAGTGGTTATCATTTCTGTGTTCTTACATGCCGTCCATTACATTACTTTACGACCCCTGCCCTCTATTGGCTATTACAGCAATGTAGCATGGATATCATTGTGTAAGATATATTCATAATAGGCATAACTACAGCATAGAACTAACTCGGAGAAATGAGGGAGTTTATCTTAATTGATGAGTCGCAGCCTGGTGTGTGATATATGCCATCATATTCTGAAGACATTGAGTATGTATGTATGTTCAATCCTGGTAGAGCATGCCTCAGTGACATAATTTGTTACGTAATGTATTGTAATGTAAGGTAGACCCATCAAACATCATGAGTCCATCCAGAGCATCATGGTGAATTATGAACCATTATCATACAATATGGAGGAGAACGTGAACGTTTAGCCCAAATCGAGCATTGAGATTGAATTCCCCTCTTGAAACGTTTCAAAGTACCACACTGACTGAGTATCAATACCCCTAATGGGACTGAAACCACTAGCTCATATGAATGGCAAGACCTATAGGTTAAAGTGAAAACTGTTGGGCTATTTTCTTACCTGTTAAATAACCTCCTGTTTCATGTCATAGCATCACAAGCGTCTTAAAGTTAAACCATGGCGGCCTTTCTGACCATTCTCGCTTTAGCTTTATCATGAGTGTGTGAATGGTTGTCATAGACAATTGTCGTATTGACATTTTGACATTTTGTAAAGCACGCCTGCGTTTATATACTTGCGGGAGAGAGTCACAGGCTATACTATAGGTACTTCAGTACAGGTATACCACCGCGTTCACTCATTACACATATTAGCTAACCAGCATGAATATAAGCCTGCTTCTCCAGGTTAGGATATGGCCCTAGATAAAAGGCGATATTATCTTACCCTGCTACAGGGGCTTCATTATTGTGCCCTGGAGGCACCCTAGATGGGGTGTCATATTGGCCAAGTGTCGAGCAGGAGCCTTGCAGAGATACCACTTCCATTTAGTGTCACGATGAGATTGACAATCCATCATGGGATGACTATTTATCACCTAGCTACTACCAAGACCATGAATCACCTGGAGTAGGGTTATATCTCCTCCAGTGCCTCTCCATCCAATCAGAGTAGCATGCCTTGTTCTGTTTAGTTATGCAAAAGCCTGCACATGTCCATATGGCTGAGTCATATTATGTCGAGCGGGTAGATGTCCCCAGGGGTAGAAGTCCTAGAGGGTAAACGTCCAAGGGGGTAGATGCCCAATGGGTTGGATGTATATATAGGGGGTATACACTGTAAATAGTTAGTCTAGGTACACAGTAGAATGTACTGTAGATCTACAGTAGAATAAACTGTAGAATGAATTAACGGTAGAATCTACTGTAGATTTAGAGTAGCTTCTACTGTTTACCTACAATAAACTGTACACCTACAGTAGAATCTACTATACACCTACAAAAATGGCAACCAACATTTTACAGTGTAGTAGGCCTAGGGGGTAACTGTCCAAGGGGGTAGATGTCCAGGAGGTAGATATTAGGGATGGGATACCAGGAGGTAAATATTCTTCAGCCTGCTAGCAGCAGGATTACAAAACAGAACACTTCTTACTTCCTGGACAACAGACAAAGGATTGAGTATGGAGGGGATGCAGGGGGTGCACCAAGAGCCGTAGTGCCATCCGCATCGAGTGGCTAGAGAGGAAACTACACACAGTCATTCTTTACCATATTTTAAGCAGTTATGACACAAAACCTATTCAAGCTTAATTTCTGTTGTATTTTTTCCTGGGAAGATTCACCATTTTGCAAGTTATATTTCAATGTAGCATTATAAAGCTTCTGTCGTTATCTCAATATAAGGGTTTCATTCATGCTCTCTCAATGCAATACAAATGTACTGGGGGTGGGCTTTATGACCATGGCCCTCCTACTGTACAGTGGTGCCCCCTCACACCAATCATGTATACTAAAGACCTGCCAAAGTGTTTGGAGGCATGGCCCTTACACTGGATTGTACAGTGTGACCTCCTTGCTGCCACGGTGCAGACTGCCCCTACTAGGCCGGCGTAACTGCATATATGCTCCGCAGTATAGAGGGCGCTAGGGGTCTTGATTCCCCCCTGGAGGGGATGGATGTCCTAGGGGGAAAAGTCCTAAGAAATCAAAGTCCAGGGGGTAGATGTTCAAAGGGGTAAAAGTCCTAGCGGGTAGATGTATGCTGGAGGGTAGATGTCCACTGGATGGTAGATGTCCTGGGGATAGATGTCCGGGGAGTAATTGTCCTAGAACCAATTTTAACGTATGCCTCTTCGTAGTTTATCTATTCTGCGCTTCACAGTGAAGTCCCGAAAAAAAACGTTACGATTTACCACCCTCGGGATTGCTGACCATATTACTAGCGAAAGTATACATGTCAACTCTGTGCTCCCTGTATATCTCTCATACGCTCTCCCTCTCCAAAGATTTGATATTAGCTATCATATATCACCCTCAGAAAAGTGAGAGTCATTGTCGCTAAAACTACCCTCACCTGAGAGTCAGGCAGTTTTAGCGACAATGACTCTCACTTTTCTGTGTGTGTATGTGGCTCGCTCATCTTCATAATGTGACCATGCAGTTTGTATCATGACGGTATCTGTTACAAATCAATGCCATCTCCTGGCGTCCTGCCTCTATATTTTCACTGACGACTAAGTGACAACTTTTTTTTGAATAGGGTTTTTGACACATCTCATGTAATGTACACACTCCTCCGATGATGTCAGTTGATGAAACTTATAATACAAATGATATACAGTTCTACCCGATAAACTTGATATTTTGTCCTGCTTTAAGATGCGTTTATGCATCATAACTGTCTTTGGGCCACCAAATAATGGTTATCTCTTATAGGTAAAACACCTCATCAGCATCTTTTAGTGGGCGTCCTTTTATGGGCAGTAATTCTTTTACAAGTTAAACGTTAACTTTAATCAACTATGAGATGATGGACGGGTCAGTTCATTTGTAGTTATCATCTTGTGGATTTACCTACACAATAATTTGTCATTTGATATAGAAGTACAAGTATTTAAAGTTACTATTAAAACTTACGTATATACATCTGGGCGAAAAATATATACCTTGTAGGGGAAGTATTAACTGGGTCCACAGTGCTACATGTACGGCCCTATGTATGCTATGCTAGGCAGATATGTCAGTATGTGCTAGCCATGTTAATGAAAATAGCAGATGGAAAATCATTGGCAAGCATTTAAAACCACGACATATTGGTTCCCTGATCGGCGTGAGTGTCCACCCCTGGTGTCATTCTCGAATAAGCAGTTCATATTATGCCGGAGACTAGTCGGCTTGTACACTGAAAATCCACAGGTTGAAAGGGTTAGTCAGTACAGACTATCCTAGGTTCGCCATATGTGTGCTACACTGAAAACCTGAGGGTCGTCATTTTGACAATACCTAAATTGACAACTTTGGATAGTCAAGGTGACGACCTTGGGTCATCATTTTGACGACCTAAGGTAGTCACATCTGATCCATTCAAGACAAAGTTGTCATAATGACGACCTTAGGTAGTCACATTAATTGGGTAGTCAGAATGACTACCTCAAGGTTGTTGATTTAGCTATTGTCAACTTGAAGACCTAAAGTCATCAGTATTGACAACTCTCAAGTCCTAGGTTGTTCCAATGACTACCCCATGCTACCCCATGCCATTGTACACAGGATGTGCAGTGGCACAGAACTGCCACCCTGTGTTAACATCTGTGTTAACACTGGGTGGCAGTGCATAACTATTTCAATCACAAGCTATAAACTGGTGACAGGGAGCAGAGTGGTCTCTATACCTTTGGGGCCATCATTCTCATCCATTGGCAACTTATTTATAACAAGTAATGCTACTTAGTTCAATCAAGAGTACACCAAATATGTGAAAGAGATGCCTCTCATTAAGAGGTAAACTAATCAGAGACTATATTCATATGCCATTTCACAGAGCACATGCCATTATTCATTATGACAACCTAGGTCGTCATAATGACTAGGCTCCGGTCTCTGGGTTTTCAGTGTAGTCACAATGGCAAGGTTATATTCAAAAATGACTGAGGGGTCAGTCAGTAGTGGCTAACCTATATTCATCATTGGTGTGTTGTATTTGTATACCACTAGTTGGTGCCACCTGTAAGATACTATGATGACCACTCAATGGCTCCCACTGGAAATTAAAAGACTAAGGTGGGTTGGTCAGTTCTGACCAACCTGACAATAAAAGCTTACCTAGGTTGGTCGTATAACAGAGTGTTATAGGTCAGGTGGTCATTTTCACATTCACCTACCTGTCAGATTTGAGTATAGCGCTTAAAGATGGTGTATCAACTAATACACTTCCCAAACCTTTTCCTCAAAAGGGATGCCATGGGTTCCATTATCATGATTAGTTGATACAGAGTGCCAAATATTTGCCAAATATTTGTCTATAAATATATGATTTGAGATATTTAACAATAAAGCCTATTCACCTCATTGACTCAGTCACTCCCCCAGGTGAGTACAGGGGAAACTAGCCTGGTAGAGAAAGCACTGATCCATGCAGTACCACAACATAGACAGTTTTAGTGTCGACCTACAGTAAAAATGATTGCACTAAATAGGCTAATTTGATAGATTTAGATATATCCCATCCTTTTAAAAGTAAGGGAGTATTTATAGCATAGTATGTACAATAGTATCATGGCATCAATAGAAAATTAACGAATTTTAGGTGGTACACCATCTTTAAGGGTGAGTTCCTCGTCAAACCAACCACAGTCTGACTAACTAATTTAGGTACTATAGTGACTCAGAGATTAGTCGTATAGGGAGCCTAGGAATATCAGTGTAGCAGCAATGTCTGTTTATAAGTGTCATGAGAGACGACTTTGCTGAGACGGATGGCTTAGGCCCCACCTCCGACGTGTCATGTAAAATGCAGTCGCCACCCGCCTGCCTCCTGCCAATGAAGACGAATGACCTGATGAGGGGGCAGTCCATCTTCTACCCTGCTTGTTGTGACATTAAGACTCACTTTAAACCCCATATACAGGTTCCATAAAGTCACTGCAGCTATTACATTTATCAGTATGTTATTGAGCAGATACGCTATTGGGTTATTTCGCTAGATTTTAGCGAGGGATATGATGAAAGGTTTTAAGTCCTTTGTTCCCTTTCTGTATACTGGTAACTAGAAATGGCAAGAGGTTCCCGCCTAAAGCTAATAGTTGTACATTGGAGGAAACTGCTTCTCCAGAAGCTTTCACTGTATATCAATGGTAGTATTGGTATTATCATCCGTTTCACTAGTTCATGGTATAACCCCCCCCCCTCAGATTACACGTATATATATATATATATATATATATATATATATATATATATATATATATATATATATATATATATATATATATATATGTATGTATTTACCCCGTTGGCTGCCGATACTGCATTATCTATGCAGTCCCACTGTAAAACCGATATATGCAGTACTGGATTTCAGTACCCAAAAAGCGATACTGCATATATGCAGTACCAGGGTAGCTCAAGAACTGCATGTAGATATTACTTCAAATTAGTTTTAAAATATGAAAATTACCAAATTTGACCAAAAACACGCCAGTAAACCAACAGAGCAACTTTAGAACATGACTCAAAGGTTATATCTAAAATATCAAGGAGTTATCCTACAATGTTATTGTATGACTCTTGATAAACATGAATTATTGTGCAGTTCTACGGGTTATGTCAGGCCAGCCATATGAGTTTTGGGACCTATAGTTTGACACACACGCCCGAAACATTCGATGCCAAATTCTGAGTTGGAAATCAAAGTGTATGCGTCTCAATTTCCTATGTTTAATTACATAAACTGCACTATCCTGTCAGCCCCATAGCGACCAGCACAGTCGGAATGGCCCTGGGAATCCGAAAAACAGAGAAAGGCCCCTTGTGTAACAGACACTGAGAGCAATCAAATCCTCCCGGCTGAGGTCTTTCAGGTTAATTAACTTTTCTGCTGTCCATGTATCTTTTTCCTGCTGACAATATGAAAACCATCAGCTTCCGAATATTGAGACTGTTTTTCGGTTGATTTGTTCTTGGCAGGGGACATTGCAGCTGGCATGTGGTGTGTGTTTTATTGTGCATATTACTGATTAGGTTTATTCAAAGTATACTTATTCCTTTGATGAATTTTAATTTCTCTGTTCCGCATTATTGCCGTCTTTCATTTCCGCAATTTGCTGATTATTCTTTTTCTTTGTGATTCCCTGGTGGGAACTGTCAGAGGCACTTTACACTAATAAAACCGGCCCTTTGTAATTGATACAAACAGGAATACCCGCCTGAGCCTTTATGACAAACTGAAAATTTGTAAGTGAAAGTACACAATACAGTTTAATTTCAGTTTAACTATAAGTCAGTTAGCTCCCCTTATATTGACTGTGGCATCTTGAATGCAAATATCCAATAGGAATTATGAATGTTGTACACACCTGTCTCTATCCATGTCTCTACCCCTAACGTGGCTAGAACTACACGTATTTGGAAAGCAGTTATTTACATTATCATTAGTACATATGAAGAGTTTGGATGCAAAACGACATATCTCCATCCCAGAATTGAAGCATAGAGTGTTTTTTGTAAAGACACCCTGAGGGCAATTATTATACTTTGGTAACAGAGTGTATACTGATTAGGTCCTAATGATATGAAAAATAATAGATTTTGAATAATAGTTTGAAGATTATATTTCTCTCTCCCTAATCTTCAATTTAGTCAGATTTTTGTCCCTATTTATAGAATGGCGCTTATGTCGTTTTGCATCCAAACTCTTCATATGGACAGCTGAATATTTTCTTCTGACATATACTGTACTTATTGGAACCTGTTGCCCATTTCATTTTTTTAAACATTCTGATTTAGGTTACCAAGGCAATCAGAAACAAACATTTCACTGATATATCCGACAGGGGTAGACACTAACTTTTTCAGCTGTGGGCCACCCGGGCCCGTAGCTCTAGAAAACTACCAAGATCTGTGGGCCAATGGTCAAAGTTATGTTTTCTTTAAGAGAAAAACCAGTATATTTCTGATTGTTCTATAAAAGACTGAAATCAATATGATTGATTCGGGCACATTTCCCTCTTTCCAACGATATATTGCATGGCTATAGTTGTCTGGCAAACTTTCTTTAAATGTCTTCTAAATACTCCTGTGGGTCACCCGGGCCAGTAGGAATGCTATTTCTTAAGAAAACTACGGGCCCGGACCAATAACTACGGGCCATTGGCTCCCGGGCCAGCGTTAGTGTCTACCCCTGATTAATCCGATAATATTTCCACTAAAAGGTCAGCAATTCCAACATGGTCATGGTGCTCATAGGTGGTTATCGCATATGATGAAATAGCTATTGGATAAGAGATACATTATTATAAAAATCCTATTATTGGTATCTGATATCTGATTAACTTATAACTATTCTTTTATATACGACTGTTGACATGGGGACGGAAAGTCATTCACAACCAATAAGATATTCAATATCCAGCATCGTCTTACCTAATTGCCACAACACGGGTCAATTGATTTATTTATTTACGCCGTCATATTATACTCTCTGACGAGGAGGCTATATAGTACATCATTTAACTGTCTGCACCCCAGTGACTCTTCAGCCCAAGTCAGTCAGGTCCTCATAGCATGTGCTAAAATGTAGCCCAATTATTTCTGCATTTCATTGACAGGCGTTCATTCAATTGAAATGCTCAGTCACCGTAGTCAGTGTTTATGATGTATTGAAGACCCCCTACCCCCTCTATATGAGACCGGCGCTTATTCAACGCCCGGCGCATAAGCCCGACGGTACGGTAAGTATATGATTTATTTAGATCATTACAATTTCTTGCTTAATATTACATGGGTGTGTTACCAGTATTACTTGTAGTGGAGATCTGGCACCTTGGGGAGGGGGGGGTGATTATCCTGCTGTCATGCTGAGCAGGTACCACGAATCGAAGCGCCCTCTGGCACGAAAACCAAACACTGCTGCTGCTTCCCCGTAGAATGCGCCACCTGGGTGGTGGAGAGGGAAGCTTTGCAGTTAAGCCAAGGGTGGCTCATATGATCACACCCTTTCTTTCTGTATGACTGTCTCTGTCCCTGACTGTCTCACTGTATCTACATACATGGTATATATCGCCATACACATGTGTATGTCTATCTTTTTCTGTCTATCTTTTAAAAATATAATTTGTCGCTGCAAACCCATCTCAACCTATTCTCTTGCTGTAGGCCTATACCTGCTGAGCACTATGCGGAAAATGTAGGCCATCCCCGAGGCTATCACTGTCGAGCCTCATTGCCTGCGGTACAATACGACCTCCCTCCTCTCCTATCTCCTTAAAACTCAAGGCTCCTACACATGATGCAAAGAGTGCATTGTCAATGATAACATACACCAATAATGAACAAGTGACAGTGTGCCTGCAGACCTCTTTCTCCCAGTATTGTGACAAGACTGCATTCTATGAAAGGGAAAATTGGCCTATAGAATGAGCATCGAGGCTGTCACTTCAATCGAAAATTGAGAGTAGGTCAAACTATATTCAAAAGGCTATACATAATATATACCGTAGTGAAATAGACACATCACATTGTCCGCAAACAATACAGTCTTTAGATGAATAAGCAAGGCAAATAAGAATCTCCCATTTCAGTCAGAGATTCTTGTGATAATGGGTGTGGTGAGATAACTGCCCTCATTTTTCAGACAGAGATTCTAGTTTATGGCGCTGTTTATATTAAGGCACGACATGCAATATCCAATTATGCTAGATATGATGAGGAATTATATCATTACTTGAACAAATATAATAGAAATGCCAGAAGAATATGACGCGTGCCAAAAGCCTCGGGACTAGAACTGGTAAAGGTCAGACCCCGGGGTCAGACACAGACGGAAGAGATGGGACTTCGTCTGTGAAGCGAACAGCATTGTGGAAAGATATTTCAGCTAATCTTATATTATTTAGACTGGAGTATTACCCAGGATTATTACATAGACTGTAAAAGGTGTGTCAAATGACCTATTACCTTGTTACTTTTGACATCATCTGCAATCCTGTACTAAAGCTTTCATATTGAATCATTTTTTCATACTTCATCATTTTCACAAATTACAGGTCCAGTTTGAACAAATGTGACACTGTTAATATAGATATCGTATAACCACTTTTCCTCTATATTGTGAGAAGCTCAATAAAGCCCTTTCAAACCCTAAGAAAAATGGCAATAATACCCCCACGTTTAAGTTTATGCGTTCTTAGCCTAGACATATAGCTACGACCTTATTTATGCTTACAATAGTGGAAATCTAGAACCCCAACCGCTACCCTCCTTCACCCCTCCACCCCTGCCCAGGGACTCAAAAGATTAGCGTTGTAGATTGTGTATATGTATATATTGACACTATACAGTGACACCAGGTCACATATATACTATGTGATGTATGTATACGTAGAACATTGTCTATATACATATACACTGTACCACGGCGATTCCTAGAGATCTGTAGGTTCACATGGAATAGTAATTATTGCATAGTAATAATGATGATAAAAACAACTTCCCCAGTCATATTTCACTAGAGACCTGCCTCCACCCCTTGTCACGCCCCCAACCATTACCCCCAAATTATTACGACAGGTTACACCACACTCAATCAAGCAGCCCTGCCAGACCCATATATTATATATTACCCTCACCAAACCCCCTTTTACACTCCTTTTTACAAGGTCAGCCTTCATTAATGTCTGTGGTAACTAAGTAGAAGAGACACACAGGCGAGTATATAATACACAGGCCTTCAATAAGTAGAGTAATATACACACAGGAAACAGGGTGGGTGGTACCAGACTGGGCAGGCAGAAAGAGCACTGCGTCCACACAGAGAATACGGCTCATACCCTGGAGGACAGAGGATGGAGCTAACAGCATTCACCATGGAGAAGGGTGTGATGTGTGTAGGCCTCCTATGGCTGGTGAGTACTGGCTCATGATGAGGTTTTGTTACTGGAATAATATGTGGCATATACTGGGAAAGGATAGGTACCCTGCTCTCAGGTCTCATTTCGCAGATTATATCATACACCGGGTATATATATATATATATATATATATATATATATATATATATATATATATATATATATATATATAGAGAGAGAGAGAGAGAGAGAGAGAGAGAGAGAGAGAGAGAGAGAGAGAGAGAGAGAGAGAGAGAGAGAGAGAGAGAGAGAGATAAATTATAATGCATTGCATAGATAGCTTGAGAGGCTCTTGATGCATTTATAATGAGCATGCTGCTAGTCTCCTATGCAGCTGAAGCGACGGTATACCGTTATCATGTTTACTGTACAATGTGCAATTTCACTTCGAGATCCTCTCTATAGAAAGCCTTGAATGCAGGCTTCCCATGAAAGGGGTCCCATGAATATTTTGGACCTGGAGGTGATTAAAATCAGAGTAAATAGTTCTATAGGGATATCACTAAAAAGACAGTTATCATCCTTTAGGACAGAAGGCCCGCTTATGTGCTGACATACCCTCCCCGCCCAATTGGTACCACCGCAGCATCAGCATAATTATTGTGTTAAACTTATCTCATCCATTTTCTCTAGCATCTTACATATAAGTTCATGTCGTTATGTACTTCACAAGACTATAAGCCATTTTTATTCCAAATTTCCAAATGCTTATCTCTCTCCAGTTCCAAAACATTGGTATATCTATCCTCGTTAGAAACTTTATTTGAATATACGTTGTAAGGATGACTTAAGATGGCCCGATCTCTTGGTCTAAATAGTAGGTTTTTGCCATAAGACCATAATAGCATAATACCGGTAGTTGTTAAACCCGAAGGTCTCGGTACCCCTTTACCGAGGTCTAGGGTAGTGGCTAGTTACATGACGGACAGGTACTGTGTGTAACTAGCCACAGTGGGGCAGTAGGAGGGGAGGTCCTACACACACTAAGTCAGGCCTACAGGTCTTTAGTGCCATAATTTTCTCCACAGAGGGCAGACTTGTACAGTGGCCATACCAGTAGCCTACAGGTCAAAGGACCTGTCCAGGTGTGGGTCCTTGCCTGTGAGGTGTACTCAGACCTCAGCCCCATGCTCTCTGTGCCCCAGGTGTACGGGACTAGCACATCCTGGTACTTCAGGTAGTCGGGGGCTAAACTCCATCTCCTCATCAGGCTAATCCCCTCTCCTCACACCTAGCACAAAGGTACTGATAAGAAATTCTCCCATGATGCACTGCTCTGTAGTCGGGGGCCTAACCACAATGCATTGCTCTGAGCCAAGATGGCGGCCCCCATAGCCTAATGTGCTAGTCCCGTATACACAAACAACACAGGGCACCTGTCAATCACACAGGCCCAACCACCCACTCAACACATACACTTGGAATTGTATCCCATTATTCTGCTGATTCAAGTGTCATATGTTCAATAATTTTGGTATAGCTTGGTCTGGCAAACATTCATAAGCTTCCATGACAAAATATAGAGGTGGTAAGTAGCTATATTCTAGTCAATATACAAATATGTCATCTATGGGTGTGGACCACTAAAATCGACACGGCGACATGGGCCTTTTTTGGCCTAGTGACATGCGACATGAGGAATATAAGAGATAACGACATGGGACATGGGATTTTCTTTAAATCGACATGGTGACACGGTCATTTCTTAAAATCAACAGGGCGACATGGCCATTTCTAAAAATCGACAGGGAAAATTGGGACCCCCCATCCAGACCCCCTCATCTCCCTCTGTCAGAGGCTCTGACAAACCATGGTCTGACAGGTCATTTGCATATACCCAATGTGAATGCTATTTATATGAGAGCTGGGGGTTTAAGAAATGACCCTTCCCTCGGATTATCATATGGGAGAATACTCACTACATTCTTTTGGTTATAGTGGGGTAATTAGTATCATTAAAGCGTTAGAAATATCATGAAAGTAGCCTACTCACGCCAACCTGCCCGTGACCATGACATCAGGGCCCGGGGGGGGGGGGGGAGGGGGGCACTCCATTTATTTTTAACACGGGTGTGCGGCTGACCCTTTGACAACCCTTACCCTTGGTGAAGGGGATTTTGGTCAAAAGTGACCCTTGCTGAGGGGGATTTTGGATGAAACTGACCCTTGCTGAGGGGGATTTTGGACGAAAGTGCCCAGGTTTTAGTAATTTTTCCCGAGAAGTCGACCTTTGTGAGAGGGATTTCGGTCAAAAGTGACCCATGTTGCGAGGAACTTTGGGGAAAACTCCTATTTGCGACCCTTTTTGGAGAGATTTTGTTGAAATTTCTGAAAATTGACCCTTGGTGATTTTCCTCAAAAAGTACCCTTCCCAGCCGCACACCTGTGTATACAAAATATACCAAGTGCCCCCCCCCCCCCCCGGGCATCAGGGTATAGCATCCTGAAAATAATGCCTTAAATGTTAATACACATGTAGTCAATTGCATTGGAGAGGGGCAGATAGTATTGGACAGCAGGCAATTCTATTTATAAAAGTGAAAGGAGGAAGAATCGGTAAAACATGTAAAACTTGCAAGGAACGGGAACCGGGAATGGAACTAGAAAGTATGATGGTAAAACTACTACATGTATAATCCATTCTGGTTCCTGTTCGCTGGTTCCAAGCTACCATCAGCGATAGCCCAAACCCAAGTTCAATGTGATTGCCATAGTGGTTGCTACCTAGATGGATACATCTGCACGCTCGTCGCAGTGTTTAGAATCCACGATTTCAAAATTAATGCTAATCAGTACGCTACTCACCACCATAGACCATCATTGTGCTTCTCCAGGCTTCTCCTCTCTGTGGTGCACTGGTGGGTAAATGTCACGATTATGAATACTTTAAATTCAAGAGAGTTACTAGGCGTCCAGTAAGGTGTACCAGTGGCAGGCATGGAAGGATGTGTTGGTTGACAGAAAAAAGGTTAACTGAGCGGGGCACTGACCTCGCCATGCTTATGACCACTTGGGTTCCAAAACAATCAAGAACAGTGGACTTCAAGACTATTATAGACTTGACCAGTACGTGTGCCTAGCATTCTATTTCTGGTCAGCATTGGAAATCCCCCCCCCCCCCCCCACAAACACATGCTCCCAGTCACCTTATGAGGATCAAACAATACACTGGGTAGTTTCAGCATATTGACCACACACCCTTGGGGCTCATAAAAACCAACAGTATTGCCTAGGTGCCCTTGGAGTAAGGGGGCACTATAGGTCCTTACTGGTTGGTTCTTCCTGAATCTACCTGTTTATATGCCTTCTTTAATCCCATTGGGCCTCAGCACATGGACCCATTACCCATAAATAGACATATTGGTAACTTTTATTATGCAATTATAAGTATAGTTGTTGAGGGTGTTGTAAAACCTGCCCTGCGTTAGATTATGGTTGTATTTATCCAGACATAGTATGATGCATTCTGTAAACTTAACATTTATTCCAGGCTTCCATTCATACTGTATGTGGTGAGTAAACAACGTTGTGCTCATATAGGCCTATACCTGAATGCGTCTATGGCTGCTGAGTAGTATACACATATCACTGCATTGATAAGATAATTAATTCAAAGATCTTCCACTATAATCTACATGTTGTACTTCTCACTTTCAGCATGTGAAGTCTGTTCTGCAATAAGAGAGTCTGTTCGCCTCCTGAATCGACCACTAGTGTTAGATGGTCCATGTCTTGTATTCAAAGTGTTCGTGTGATGCAGACTGAGAGCCCCTATTTTTAAAGAGTTGAAAGGGAATAGTACTGATCAAACCAGACACGGAATCCGGTAATCGTAGTACAAATTAGACAAGGGAATTATATTACACTTGCCCGTGAATATATTATGTGACATGCACTGGGAAAAGGGACCTTATATTAATGCACCCTGCACTAAGGGCCTTCATGGCAGATCGTGTCATATATATTACAAATAAAAAAAGCATCGCCCGTTCAAATCACGAATCGTGCAGGTGTTCGCTATCATAAATGTAATGACAATGTTCACGTGGGGTGGACAGAATTGAAGTTCATTTGTATATCCAATAGGCTTAGTGTCTTGAATAGTATGTGATATCCATGCTGCCCTTCTAGTAACCCCTATAGGACCATGCCTATTACTCTCGTTCCCAAATCCTTCCGAACAGCCAGTATGACCTTGAACTTGGTATTTTGCTGGATTTGGGCAATCCCTGCTGGTAGCTTGGAACCAGTGGACAGGAACCAGAATGTACGATGGTAGTTTTACCTGTATTTCCCATCATACTTTCTGGTTCCATTTCTGGTTCCTGCACTGTAAAAATATTCCGTTGAATATACGGAGAATCAGTGTAAAATTTAACGGTGATTCATCATAACATATGATTACGGTGAGGCAATGTATAATCAATCAATTTTACTTTGAATATCCGTAATCCAATACAGTGAAACACCGTTTATTTTTACAGTGAAACACAGTTAATTTTACGGTGAAGCTACATTTAATTGATTTCAGTTTTATCACACCAGGTGGCAGTTTGGTTCATGAAGAGATTTTCCTGGATGCTAGGAACACCATTTTTGTGGTGATAAGAAATATATATACAGATACGGCTGTAATGTTTGCTCTGTAGCCATCCTAGAGTGACTTCTGCTCATGCACTGGTATTACAAAGTGTCATGAAGCATTCTATAAGGCTTTCATAGACTAATTCCTAATGATTAGGTCTGAAGTCTTGACACTAAGATGATATTGCTGATTGGAACCAAATTGGGTTTGGAACCATATTGAGCATGGAGTTAGGTATAGGGGGATAAATGAACTGAATAACACTGGGACAAATCAGTTAAATTACACAAAATACCATTACAATTATTGTTTAGGCACTGAATCAGAATACAGTGATGTTTGGTATTCTGTTAAAATAACGGTGATTCACAGTTCCGTAGAAATGAAGGTGACTTTGGGAAAAACGGTGACCATGACAATAACGGTGAAAGTCCGGCACCCAGTGTTGCCAGTGAATCACTGTTTTTTTAATGGTACTGAGAATCACTGTTAAAAAGATTTATAACGGAGATTTCTTGTTTAAAAATAGCGGTGACAGTTCGGTAAAAATAACGGTGACTTAATTAGGAAAAAACGGTGACCGTAAAAATAACGGTGAAAGTCCGGCACCTAGTGTTGCCAGTGAATCTCCGTTATTTTAACAGAATTTTTTTTACAGTGTATCTCCATAACATGGAGTTTTCCTTGTGCAATTGTACAGTTAGGATTCTGGCCGGGATTCTGGCTAAATAACTATTAGTATGCGGCCCCACATGTTGGCATATAACTGCTTAGGAGGGGTGCATATAAATCCTGCTTCCCTCATCACAGTAATGCAGTAAGCAAACACCCAGGGGCCGACAGTATGTCGCCGACACACGTTGTAAAATGCATCATTATTGGCTCTTTGCATGGTTACTACCTCACAAAGTCAACTACAGGGGGCAGCAATGATTGGTCTCCTGTATCCCAGTCACTAATTCCAGTATTAAATCAATCCTTTAGGGGCCACACAGTGCATTAATGCATACATTTAATGACCTCTTTTTGTCGTGATGCTTGAACGCAACCCTGTTATACGGAGTCTACTCGCCACGGTGACATGGATATCTTTGAGAGACGGAATATCATTGTCAAATTTACTGGCAATAAAGTCTTTTTTAATTGAAATTCTTTGGGAGCATTATCAACCCGGTCCCCGTGTGGTTATATGATATGGTGTGTGAATGCAGCGCGGGTCGAAGCTGCATATATGATACGTCGGTATTTATCAACTCCGTATAGGATCGACATGATGCTTGAATGCGAGTAGACGCCAGGGCTGCATACATACATACATGCATACATGCATCATGTTTATAAAAAAATAATATTATACATTAAAGCACCTTGCGGTCCTTCATAGTGGACAATTGATATTGGCCTTTTCTTTGGGCCAATCAGGATTGTGGTAAAACGGCAGGAAATGGCCTTTATCCAGTGCAATCCATCACTGCCTGATAGAGCGGAACTGCTGTCTCACTAGCTGAATGGTGGTTAGGCTAATGTACCCCTGACCTGGACCTCCTAATGCCCCCAGGTCAGTGCTTTGCTTTGGATGGGTGATCTGATGGAGCATGGACAATATATGAGTCTATGTGGGCTTGTTGTCATTTCCCCCAAGGTACCATTAGTGTTAGTTTGTACTCAGATCGAAATGGGAGTACAGAAGCCGCTCTCCTTTTTGGTGTCGAATAGAGTATGGCAGGCACGTCCACTATCCCCTATAATATAAGCTAATATTGTGGCATAATGGTATAGCATGGATTGTTATGGATTAGCAGAGACTCTATGAAGGTCTGTGGCATTGGTACATATCATGAAGATACAGAATGCAAGCTGGCCCCACCTCGACCTCTGTTCACAAGCATCATTATTACCCCGGCTGAAATACAGCAATGTGGGGAGAAGTGTCCATGCAGCTCCAGACACCATTGCCATGGAAATATTGAATTTCAAATATAAAGTTTAATATTTGATATTGTAGGTTCAAATAACTTCAGGACTTATCATAACTTGTGTGCACTTTCTGTTATGTAAAGCGTAAATGAAATAAGAGGCATGGGATTAGATAATGTCTCCTGGGTCATCTTTTCTCATACCACTAATCCTGATGCAGGATTATCAGATTATATCAGAAGTATTTTGTATGGAATCGTATATGAAGATTAATATTTTCAGGCTATGGATTCGACCTACGTTACCTCGCGGATGAGCTCTCAAATGAGGACATACAAAAGGGTGAGTTATCTCATCAGGACCCAGTAATAATGTCTGTTTGAACTGAACGTTATGCGTCATAAACGAAGTACTGAAATTCCATGCTGTAATCTTAACTGGTTTGGGGTCTTGGTAATTCAAATTGGTTGGGAACACAGCACCTAGTGTCAAAACTTTTCTGCGCAGATTTGCAACATTCAGATTACATTTGGAGCAATTAAGTCCTAAGATTGGGTTTCAAATATTAATCTTCTCAAAAGTGAATCTGGGTGATCATTTACTCTCATGAGAGTGCTTTATTTTATCTAACCGTTATAATCATCACACTCTCCATGAATTACTCCGTGTTACAATCTCCTGAAAGGTATACATTATCGTGAAACTATGTGTCGTGCGTTAGAATTCTGGAGATGTTTTCTGCCCTAACTTTAGGCTTACAGTGTAACAACGCCGGGAACAGTGCACGGTGTCACATGAGACCGCCATTTGTACATGATATGTGACGTTGTACATTTCACTGTTATAATTATGTCGGTGCAGACGGTAATTGATGGTCAAAGACGCACGCGGGGACGAACTTGCGGAGTCACTAGACGCCGCCCATTCTTTGCGTAATCTTAAAAAGCCCACTTTTCCCGTAATCTTAATAAACCTTAATAATGAAACTGAATCTAGTCCTTATAGGGGGGCTCTGCCCCCCAACCCCCGCTCTTCTTTTGCCTTCTTGCACATATGTGTGACAAATACATTCAACCCGTAATCTTATAAGGAAGATGTGTATCAAATATGGAATAAGAATGAGTGGCGTCTAGTGACTCCGCATGTTCGTCCCTTGTGGCATCAAAGACCAGTGAAAAGCTACTGCATGCGCAGACGATTTTGTGTAAAGTACCCAGTAAACAAAAAACGGTATACTACATTTTGTAATGTTATTTAACGTAGTATAACGTTTCTCTAAGATTCTTCACTATGGCATAACGTTATACATGTACACAGCTTTAGAACGTTATTTTGACGTAAAATAACGCTTTTTTGTTACCTGGGTATTTAATTCCTTCACACTTGTGTTCCTATATAGAACGGTAGGAAAGGGATATGTAGCAGTTTTATAAATACCATTGAACTATGTTGCACAGGTTGTGACAGCAACCCGGCAGACATCGTGTTTGTTCTGGACGAGAGTGGCTCCATCTGGGGGCCTGACTTTACCAGGCAGAAGACGTTCGTCAAGGACGTAGTACGTCTATTTAACACTGGCTACAACCGGACGCACATTGGCGTGGTCACCTTCGGCGACAACGTGAAGGTTCACATCAACCTTGGTCAGCACACTGATGAAAAAGAGCTGCTCAGAGCAATAGATGGCATTTCCCAGGTAGCTTTTACACATACGAATAAGGGCTAGTAGCCGCTAGATAGGTGTACGGTCTACCATTCCTGTTTCTGACTTCCTACCTACTAAATTTTGCATCTATAATTGAACTTAAGGAATGAGGACATAATATTAAAGGGACCATAATAAGATAGAGATGTCTGCCTCATAAAGACGCCCTTTATGGTTGGTTGGTTGTTGGGTTGCTTTATGCCCTAATTAACAGCTGAGGTCATTTCAAGGGCGGTGATGGCGATCGAATCCATGAGGTGACTGAAGGTAGAAAGCATGCCCCTACACTTTTACCGAGGCAATGGTTCTTTTACATCCCACACTATAATACCACTATATACTAGTAGGCACAGTGTGAGATGGACAGGCCTCTGATATGCTGTATGTCTACCACAGCAGGGGGGAGGTCGCAGCCCAAGCAGCAGGGCGCCTCTGAGTCTCGAACCCACCATCTTGTGGGTGCCAGACGAACACCCTACTGCCTGGGCTAGCTCCCCACCCCCAGCCCTTTTAATATGTAATAGTTGATAAGTATGTAGCATGAAAATATATCATGGTAAATAGCTTAGAGTTTTAGAATAAGGGGATCCTTTCCTTTAATTGGACTTTTATCACCAAACCTCAAATAATTCAATTATGATAAAAGGGGGAGGGGATAGAATGAACACATGTTTGCAATGGGATAAGCAACCACAGGTTTTAAGCCTTTAAAGGCCGCAAAGTGCTGTAGTGTATTATGCTTTTGGTCGTCATGATGTGAGTAGACTCGCCAGGGCTGAATTCATGTAAGGACATAGGGCACATTAAAGCACCATGCGACTCTTAAAGGGTTAATACGCAATACCTACCATGTACCATCATCTCAGTATACTTGTGTTTGACCACCTGCAGCGTCGTGGACAGACGCGGACTGACCTGGCCCTGGAGAGGGTGCGGAGGATGTTCCTTGACGGGTCCCGGCCCTGGGCCTCACACCTGTGTATTGTCATCACGGATGGTGCCAGTGAAAACATGGGCTGGACCACCCGTGAGGCACAGAGGGCTAAGAACATGGTGAGTGGGTGGTCATTGTTAGTTACTTAGCCGCCCCCCCCCTCTAATCACAGAGGACAGTGGGCCTGAATACGTCTGGACCCCCCCCCCCCCCTCCAAAAAATTAAATTAAATTAAAATTAAAAAATCAAATAAATCTAAATAAAATAAATTGCCAAGACCGTAGAATATGATACATACATTTCCCAAATAGTGCCTCTCCCACATAGGTTGCTTGGGCCCCCAATCAGAACTAAATGGGGCTCAAAACTACATTTTTTTATACGATTCCAAAACAAGCGTGCATAAACGCCATTATACCTAAAATCCAATGTTTAAAAAGTTGGTTGGGGTTGCTTTGTAAAGAGGTCTTTGGTTGTAGGGTATCATCATGTTTGCCATCGGGGTTGGTGATTCAGTAAAGAAGGAGGAGCTTCGAAGGATAGCAACTGACGATGACCACATGTACACAGTGGCCAGCTATACAGCCCTGGAGAAGCTGAAAAACGACCTAGCCTGGAAAGCATGTCTTGGTAAGTATTCCTGTACATGTATTGGTGTACCCCTCTCCACTCCATAAACCAACGAGAGGAGTGTGTAACCCTTAAAGATGGTATTTCAACTAATAAACTCCCCAAACCTTTTCCTCAAAAGGGATGCCATGGTTTTCATTATCATTTTAATTGATACAAAGTACCCAATATTTGCAAGATATTTGTTTATGATACATGATTTCTGATAGATAACAATGTAGCTTATTCACCTCACTGACTCAGGCACTCCCCCAGGTGGGTATAGGGGAACTAACCTGATAGAGAATGCACTGAGCCATGCAGTATCAAAACATAGGGAGTTTTAGTATCGACCAACAGTAAAAATTATGGCACTGCATATGCTACTTTTATAGCTTTAGACACTTTCAATCATTTTAAAAGTTGGGGAAGATTTATAGGAGACTCTATACAAGAGCAATGTGACAAGATTAAAGATTCACCGAATTTTAGCTGACATACCATCTTGCTTTAGTGCAACTTCCTCTTTTTTTTGACGTGATGTATGAATAGTTTTGGTAAGTGACTCACACGTGTCGCATAAATGCCGGCCCTATGGTATTGATACACCCCCGTGAGGCCGGCATTAGTTACACGTCAGGGTACATGTATAGTGCATTAAATCACGATGCGACCCTTAAAGGGTTAAAGTGTATTTGGATTGGATCACACCTAGACGCATGTGGGACATCACATATAGCACACAATTAATTTGTGTTTTAATCACCGACAATCTACTAAAGCATATATATTTGTTTTATACCACTTCTTATCCAGTGTAGACATAATCATACTTCTCGATGCGAAAACCAAAGTCAACTATTAAAACAGAACATTCTGGCGGAAACAATAAATGTGGTATGGCAGTTCAGTCTACAAAATAAAAGTAACGGATGACAGTAAAATTAACTTTAAAGAAAGAAGGCCCATCTGTTATTGATTGATTAATGTTAAGGTATTCGAGAATCCGTACTTACTGTTCCAACCCTTAGTTTCTACACTTCCACCTCCAACAACTACAACGACGACAACAACAACAACGACAACTACTACTACAACTACCCCAACAACGACCCTACCACAGTCAATTCCAGGTAAGGGGGTATATTAGCCGTGTTCAATTAGGTGCGACTGTATAATAACAAACAGTACTTTTACCACCACCATCCCCCCTTGCCCCAGGAGGAATAACTATGTGTCCATAAAAGGGAAAATGGTATTACTGGGACTAGCAGTAACATTGTCTTTCTTCTAGTACTGTAAAGATAAAGATTAACATCTAAATTTTAAAACCCCTACTACTTCTCATGTCTAATAGTAATTAGTAAATGTGAGCACCAGTTGCCATGTCAGTATACAACCTGTGAGCACCACTGCCATGTGCACATGACTCAGCACCCCTTGTCACTTATACAGGCTGCAAGCACCACTCTTGTTATGTCTAATACCCACATGACCCACCATCCCTTGTCACCCATACCACTTGCCATGTCTAATACCCGGGCTAATACCCACATGACCCACCATCCCACGTTACCCATACAACCTATGGGAACCACTTGCCATGTCTAATATCCACATGACCCACTACCCCTTGTTACCCATACAACCTGTGAGAACCACTTGCCATGTCTAATATCCACATGACCCACTACCCCTTGTTACCCATACAACCTGTGAGAACCACTTGCCATGTCTAATATCCACATGACCCACTACCCCTTGTTACCCATACAACCTGTGAGCACCACTTGTCATGTATAATACCCACATGACCCACTACTCCTTGTTACCCATACAACCTGTGAGCACCACTTGTCATGTCTAATACCCACATGACCCACTACCCCTTATCACCCATACAACCTGTGAGCACCACTTGTCATGTCTAATACCCACATGATTCACCCATACAGGCTGTGAGCACCAGATGCCGGTGGACGTGGTGTTCTCGGTGCCTGGCAGTGCTGACGTGTGGCAGTCGGCGGCTGCCTACAGACTCATTAAGGCCACCCTACAGGAGGTGCTCTTTGGTCCCCACCAGGTGCAGGCAGGTCTCGCCCCCCGCCGCTGGGAGGTCAATATTGATAACATAAGGCTGCTGGATCATGACACCAAGGAGGGATTCTTTGCAGAGTTAGACGTAAGTATGAATACAAGGGGACAAATTCAAGGAATTTACGGCAAAGCTGTAGTGGCAGTGGGTTTTTATAGGATCGTTATGAGCTACAGGTGAGAAAATGGAGGAGGAGAGAGAGGGAGGAGAACAGGGCGGAGGGAGGACTTGTGATGGCATTCCTTTCAGGATGCCAAAATGTTATTTTGATGACCAGGGTTGTTGCATGTGTGTTGCGTGGGGGGGGGGGGGGGGAGGGGTAATTATATCGGAGTTCACAGTTTGTCTTTGGGTTGGTTTGAGTGATTTCAAGAACCACCCTGGACCACTCAACTTCTAGTATGGCTCCTGCATGTGCAGAGTATGGGGATTTGCCTTGACTTTGACAGCTTGGCTTGACATAGGAGTCAATGGTTATTAGGCTGGTATCTATCCTTGCCATTGACAGCCACATTTGAGAACTCAAAATATGGCTGTGGACTAGGTGTCTATGCCTTACCACAATGTATGTACTTGTTCTATATATACGTGTAGTGACTGAAAAGCAGATCTAGAGTAAATTAGTCTTGCATACACCTGTATGGACACATGGGGAGACCAGGCCTGGGCAAGGTTGAAGGGCAAGTAGGGCTTTATTTAACAATGAATAAGGGGACTTATGCAAGTCCCAATAAACAAAACGTTATACACCATTTTATAACGTTATATAACATTATATGTCAACGTTTTTCCAAGGCTCATCAGTATGGCATAACGTTATGTAAAGTTTAAAACGTTATTTTCTTGTCATTTCTACTGACTCTCCCTCTGTGGTGTAAATGGTTTTAGGGACAAAGTCCCAAAGTCAAAAACAATATGCTTGCCAGTGGATCTGTACGAGCAAAGGTAGACACTCAATTAAGAAATGGGAGTCTATCTTTGCCTAGTTATTCTACATCCAAAGTATCTTCTTTGTGTTTGCCGACCTTTTATTGCCAATTACTTATCCAACTGTCTTTGAATCCCCTAAACAGTAATTTGCTTATTTCTGGATATTCATGTTCGTTTTAGGAACATTTTTTAACAAGAATTGGTGAATTTTTGTGCGAACGGAAAGTACTGCCCCCCCCCCCCTCCGAACGAGTTCAAATCCATCACAGTCGACTCCTTTGCAGGCATTTTTCAAAAGAAAATTACCACTCCCTTATATTGGCTGGTATTGTGCTGATACACACGTTTAGCCTTGAATCACTCATCTTTGTATCTTGTTTTTGTGTATATGTGTAGCGTCACCTGCCCCGACCTACAAGGTTGGTGTCCCAGATGCAGTATATGGTACGACAAGCCTTCAGCAAGGAGCATGGAGGGCGGGACACCAGTGCCAAGGTGGGAGTACTCATGATAGACAGGCCCATCCTCGACATGTCAACGGTAAGAGCAACTCACTCTGTAATTACTCTAACCTATAATGTACTTTGGGTCTATATAAGAGATTAAGTTTTCTTCTCAGTAACTACATAAGTATAGGCTATATTTACATGCTCTTAGCCTTCCCAGGTCGACCTGCTAATATCCATGTTATCATTTAAACATTCTGGTACTATAACAAATATGATAACAAGTCGACAATACAGGACAGACAACAGTAATCAGATCGTGCATCATTTGAATACCTGCTGTAGTGTGTCTTAGGAATGCAATATATCACTTGGCACAAGATCACCGGGGGTCAGTGAAGCTCCGAACTTCAACTTGTTGTCAGCGCGCTGCTAAAGCTCAATTGTTTCTGCTTGTTTGGATAATCCCTAGGTCCAAATGCAATACTTTATCAGCATTCTGGACAATGACTGTTTCTTTCCAGGCCCAAGAGGTGGCACTTGAGGCGAAGGTGTTCGGATTTCAGCTTATTTACATAGGTGTAGGTAGGAGGGCACTTGTATCCCAGTTGGGACTGCTAGCGGAAGATCCAAGTAAACATGTCTTATGGTCTCCTGATTATGAGTCCCTATACAAGCTAGCTACAGATCTACAAGACTTGCTCTGTCAAGGTATGTGTTGTGGTATTTCCACCCAACCTATATTTATTACCGTATACGCCACACATTACATACAAGGCAAACCTAGACTTTGTAAAAAATGTATAAGCCGCACAAGGATCTAAAAACTGCTAATTGAGTACTATGGTAAACCGTAAAACCTCGCATTCGAAGTTAAGTCTATGCATGGTATCAGTTTGTTAAGAATTAAATGTATCCACTTATAATTCAATCTGAACTTTCATGAAGTTAAGATGTAGCAGTATAGGTACGAAATTTGTGATCATAAAATGGAATAATCATGTCTGTGGCATAGGTAACTGCTCGTTACTGACACCCCAACTGATTTTTATTCCACAGCAATGGTGAACGCCCGGTACAGTGAACCCTCCCACTACAGGATACAAAAGTGAGATCACCAAAAGCATCCGACTAAACAAGGCTTATTTGTACCACAGGAGTGTACAATCATTAGAAGGGATGACTAATGCGAGCCATATCTAATCTGTCCCCAACTTGCTCTAGTTTGTGAATTAATTAACCCTCCCACCGTCAGCAGGCTGCTAAAGCGGCCAGAGCATCGAAACTACTATAAACAAATATTACCCAAAGTTGGTGAAAATATTTTCTCACGAGAACTAGTCAAAGCAACTCATGTTTGGTATCATATTAAAGCTCATGACATCCTGTCACATCCAACATTCCATTTGTATTCACAAAGAACGCTCAAGGAGTAACCATGGCAACACCTTATTTAAATTTTTATTTTTTTTTCACATTTTTGGAAATACTATAGAGAAGTCTGGCGGTGCGAGTAACATGCATAGATAGATGGAGCGAATATGGCATATTATATGATGTAATAAGTATACAGGAATGGATGGCTTTCCTTTGTCATCATGTCTTACTTGGTGCTTCTTAAAGTGTGCAACCAAAATAATAGTTTGAAAATCACTCCGTGGGCAGGATAATAAAGAATCCAAATAATGTTTGTGTTGTTCAGTCGTACATCGTATGCTTAATACTGGTAGTTGTCATTGAAGGCTGTTTTTTCCCCATTATTAATTTAAGATTCTAAATCAACAAGAAATTCATTTGCTGCATTGGTAAGAAACTGCACTGTAGATCTAGCTCTTCATTTATTTCAATCATACAATATTACATCTCCCACGGATAACGATCGATCAAAATGACTTTGATCGCTGTGGTTCTACTTGAATATCTAACACGTTAATTTTCGTTATATATGCATTGAAATACAATAGCATCCATGATTTACACATATATATACATTACATCCATATGTAACTGTCTTCTAATAAGGCATTCAGACCACATCATGATAATTAATTAAATCTGATGTATTTAATTCATTATAAATTATCTGTCTGCTTTCAAGCACCCTGAAGACTCCAACATGTAAAGGGAAATACTATAAATGCTCATTGATATCATAATTATGGAGCAGAGAGGGATACCCCACTGTTTGTTGAAGACATGGTGGTGATTGTAAGATTGTTGGACGCCCATGTGGTATATTAATTAACCCTGTAAGGGCCCCAACATGCTTTAATATCCTTTGCCATCATGATGCATGAATGCAGTCTTGGTGAGTCTAGTCACCGGGCTCCAATCATTCATGTTGTCGACCCTTTGGAAGTGTGTCAACCCCGAGGAATCGGATGATGCTTAATGTTTGTATCATGACTTTAAGTGTGCATAATGCATTAAAGCACTATGCGTGCCTTAAAGGGTTAAATCACTGGCTCATCTAGAGTTTAGCCAGTATGAACCACAGAGTGGTTTATTCTAGCTGCTGCTGGTTCTCCACGTCTCCAACCTGAGGGAAGATGTGGTAGCCCTGCATTCGAAAATGTAGGCTCTCCATAGGACTGGTGAAGTTACTAGGTAGGACACCATTTGTTGCCATGACGATCTGGTTTGTCAACGTAGGGGATGTCCCATACCCAAGGCCGATCTACAACACAAGCATATACAGTGGTAATCCTTGGTGGGTTTTTTTACGAAATGAAAATGAAGCTGACTTTCAACTGACCCAAGCAGTAAATTTGCTTGTCATAGTACAATTTGCTATACAAATTATGGAGATCTACTACTCCCATTAGCCTATGGTTAGGGAGTGGTCATTATGTAATAACCTCCCGGAAAATCACCCCCCCCCCCACGCCTCTGTTGATAAATATATAATGACCACCCCCGCCCCCTCCCCTACAGTCTCGGACTCCCATACCAATACAGCTCCGGCTCCCTCTTCTGAGTATGTCCAACTGGTAGGATAGGCGCTGGCCGAGGCTGCCTCCCCTATGGCCCTACGCATCCCCTATACAATATCATTTAAGTATTTACTAAAAATGCTATCTTTAATTAAGTATGATGAAGCATATATGTGTCCCATGGGGTATATCTCCAATGTTGGTAGTACATGTATAGGAGTTTTTTTACTATGTGTAAGCACTTACCCACTTTGATGTCATAGTGGGTGGGTGGCAGATCAAATGGAACAGGAAAGACGTTTTCTGCTGTCGGGTCATCTGTGTCGGTTCTCAAGGCCTCAAATGTATCCAGATCCTAGGAAGGGCGTACATGTATAGGATTGTTCTATTTCAATTGTATCTGTCTCGAGTCAATTAATTAACAGCGGGTGGTCATTAATTTTCCATCTTTTATAGACAACCTTACCATACAAATAAAACATCCATTACTTACGGCTATATTTCACTACATATGGCCAGACCAAATGAAAGTCGGGCTACGGATTTGGCCCATATTTTCGGAAATGCAAGTTTTATATTCTTGTCGAAGGCAGAGCACGAGTAAAACAATAAAATAATTGTCGCTCGCTCGACTCGTTCAGGTGCAAAATCAATAGACAAAAAATATAAATTGTTGTTTACAATTTTTTTCAAAAGCAATATCCGTAGCCCAACTATTTTTTTGTTGTGACCTATTATATAAACTTGTTTTACTTAGGCCACTTAAAATTGATTATCAGCTTTGCGGACACTTTTTGGGGAAAATCGGTGAGGGAGGGAGGCTTTTTATTTTATTTGATATACTTTTTTTTGAGGTGCGGGAGGGCCTTTTTTTTTTTTGCATAAATTGATGGTCTGCACATGTAAATAACGTCTAAAATGCCCTTTAAACTTCGTTTCTACCCCTATTATCAGCTGAGATACTTATATTTTTGCAACATGTCTTCTGATTTTTTCTAGATGCGCCCTTTTTTGGCATTTTTTTTCTTAAAAGGTGAAAAAAATGACCAATGCGGCCGTTTTTAGAGGATGCGCGCGGTGTCTGCAAAGCTGATAATCAATTTTAAGTGGCCTTACAAAAGACTCTGGTAAGAAGAGCACGCCAAGTTCATAGGACCGGATCATGAGTTGAGATCCAGCCTTCTCCAACGCGCCCCATGCTGCCTTGGAGAGGTTAGCACTAGAAATCAAAAAGTGAACGGTTGTAGCTTTAACAGTCCAGATGTAACCTCTTAAACATGTAGGTGAGTAGAGCCGGTTGTGGAAGGAGTGACTATATATAAGTCACACACTGCTATGACTGGGGTGATATATATATTATTGCCTACAATGGATAATGTACTGTTGAAATAAAATGAATCAATTTTTAAAACTCAAACTCTATATCCTATTGACAATAATAGATAATGGACATCTTTAAGATGGTTTATTATGAAGCACCAATAATTAGTTTAGTATATAAAGTTACGATGAGACTGTTTGCTATTGTATAGTAAATCCATGTTTAGGAGCGTCATTAACATGTGTTATACCTCGTTACTATAAACCAAGCCAGATTCCTCCAGTCGGGGTCGGAGCGTAGGTAGGTCTTGATGTGTGGAGACGCAGGACTACGGCCACGGACTTCAGCATACCAGTGACTAGTGGACAAAGCACGCAGCGTGTTACCATCATGTGGTGTTCCATTTCTCACAATCTACAATTATATGACTCTCTTTCTCATTTTCACTTACATGAAAGGGCAAAAACCTAACCCTGTTTCATCGCAGGGATGCCAAGTTACCTCACCCTCAAATCGTATTTGTTACGACTTTTGGACCCCAAAATCGTATTTTTTTTAACTTGAAATCATAACAAAAATCGTAACAATAGTATTCCTTATGAATGCTCTTGCACATAGGTTCGTGTTATGCTCCATTTTATAACATAATAATGAATGTCTAACCATACTACATCAGAACAGTATAAAGGCAGGTGTGTGCCAAGCAGTTTCAAAAGAAGGGGACTAATTGTTTTTCCCCCCATGTTGCAACACACAAGATAGGGGATAGGCCTTTTTTGTATACACACTTAAAAAAATCCTGGAAATTGTAATTTAACACCAGAAATCGTAATGGTCGTAATGAGGGTCAAACATCGTAGAATTACGAAAAAAAATCGTAACACTTGGCATCCCTGTCATCGCATGAAACACATGCGGTACTTATAAATGATACAGTATTTGTTGATATAGAAAAGATTTTTTGATTTTCTTTCTATAAATACGGGAGATTAACGCTTTAAGAACCGCACTCATGATGATTCAATGTCCTCTGTCCTTTGTCGGTATGATGCATGAATGCAGCCCTAGTGAGTTACCTGTCAGGGCTGCATTTATGCATCATGACGACAAAGGGCCTGATGCATAAAGGCACCATACGGCCCTTTATTAAGGGTTAAAAGAAGTCAGAAACTTACTGCCAGAAGGTGTGTAGCCATGTCTGCTTCTTGGCCGTGTTAATGCTGTAGGGTAGGGAGGCTCCTGCAGGGTAACCCTCCAGACTCTCTCTCACGTTGGCTTTACTAGGGTACACCTGGCATTGGGGGAAAGATGGCAAGATGTCACACGATCAACAAAAAATAGGGTACGGTTAAAACCTACAATAATTCTAATAATTTGTGCAATGTTAATTTATTTCTAGTTTCACATTCATGGGTTATATAATATTCTCAAAGTTTTGGTGTGGGTATATATACAAGTTTTTTTTTCAAAAAAGTATCTCAATATTAAAGTAGCTATGTCCAGACCCCAGATGCGGGTTATAGGCCTACATTACTTTTAAAATCTACATATACGTGTCGAGTAGCTGCTCCGTCATCTGTACATTGAATTGTAGCTGCGAAACATTAAAAAATTTAGTAACACTTACCAGTTTTATCTCTGGTTTCTGTGCGTTTTTTGGCCCCCGTGTAGTAGCGAGACTAGACCTGAACTCCCCCGTGAGCCAGGCCTCCGCTGAGGCCCCTAGGGACCCGACACTGGAGAACTGAGCTACCACCGGCCAGTCCCTCACTGAGTCAGCCTTAGGGCCATGTTCACTCAGTACCTGGAGTACAACAAGCAAGGGTCTAATTGACTAATGTCACCAAATCTAGGACCATCAGGTATAGATTCCCACATTTCTTAAACATGGCTTTCACTTTTTTTTCAATACGACCATAGTGAAATGAGTCAGGGTCCTCATGAGTTGCCATGTAATCATAACAAATAACACATTTGTGGTCATGAGTAGTACGATAGTTCTGCAGTGCGATAACCGTTTTACGCCTTATGCTAAAATGGCCCGCAGTGAAACCCTTGCGGCTCGTACTGATCTTGGGATGGTACCAACCATACACATGTATCACCAAAGCCTCACCTTCTGAAGTTTAAGATGACCATAGGAGGATCTGTGCGGACCGATGTGCCGTCCAGGTACCGACGCTATCAGGTAGACTCTGCAACCAGCAACAATTTAGGGACAATGGCTTTATTCTCACCTCTTTAACCCTTTAAGGACGCACACTGTTTTAATGGATAATACCCTTTATCGTCACGATGCATGAATGCAGCCCTGTAGCCAAGCATCATTCCGGCCCTACTCCGAACGGGTAGGCATGATGACGACCAATGGCCTTGTGAATTATATATAAAGCACAATGCGGCCTCTAAAGGGTCAACTATCATGATCGCAATAATTATATTCAATTGAATCTTCTTTCAATAGAAATGTCTAACATCATTCCAGTTTCAGGTGTGACATTTGTAATTGCTTACCTGGTTGCTGACATGTCGTGGTGGCGGACTGTCGCGAGCCACTCGGCCATTGCGGGGTCGGCATACACCGACAGGTACTGGAGGAGGTCCCGCTTAAAGTGGGTCGGTGAGTCTCCGTCTGAAGCGCTCTCCTCTGGCAGCCTGGGGAATAATGGACTCATCCACAACCTGCCAAATTAACCAACATACAATTGGTTTACTGCATAATTTATTTTAAAATCATAACCTTATTTCATATACCCTTCAGACAATCATACTGTGTTTTGATATCATGATTGCTACTTCAGATTCATGTACATGTATCAGGTGCCACATCCAGAGGTTTGGTTGAATCCCAGCACGTTAGATGGACTTGGGATGCTTTACTATAGTAAGTGATTGTATATCCCTGTATCTTATAGAGAAGTTACCCTTGTGTCTTCTGTGCCCAGTCCTTGCCTATGAGGTTGGCTGTTGTGACAACTACACGCATCCCATTGTCATACACTAGCAGCATCATCTTACTAAAACACAAAATTTAAATGACAACGCAAATTAGCATCTTATTTTAGTTAGATCATACGGTCCAATAATCTTTGTTTAATCATCACATGAATACATAGGCGATCGGGAATTAAATGTTAAACAGCAATATGGGACGATTTTTGACTAACGCTACGTTTTTATCTAGATTCTATAGTCATTAATGTTTAATGGATATAATGGATAACAGAAAATGTTGCTTACGTGTGGTGAGTCCCGTACATTATTTCCAATTTGCCCTAGAAAGAAACAGTAATAATCAGGTGGATACAACTGAACATAAACACCACGCATTTTAGTTAGCTTGCCCCCTTCACCCCTTCCCCTCCCACCAGAAAATGTTATTACGTGTGTATTAAAAAGTACAGTGTACTAAAACAGAGTACTGTAAATGTTGTCCTGAATTTGACTCTCTTGTTAAATGACCTAGACAAGATTAGGCAGCAATAATCATCGCAAGTACCCTCCCTCACAATACATACCCTGCAGAGTGTGATGTTTGGGAACGGTTTGGCCTCCAATTCTAATGCCTTTTTCTCATTTCGCTGGAATCCGTGGACGACAGTCAATGGAAGTTTTCTATCGGTTGGTCAAAATGGGCAGATACAGAATTACAGAACAAAATTCAATGGTCAATGTGATCGAAAATCAGATTCAGTGTACCGGGTGTACCAGGGCTGAATGTATAATACATGCATACAACATAAACCCTTTTTTCTTATCAAGTCTGAGCTTGCAATAGTGATTATTCTTATTGATTTAGACTGGCAAATATTTATTTCATCCTACCCCGTACTACCATTCAGATTGAAGTATTATCTACATATCTATATCGTAAGGGAGTCCAACACAAATAACAATATACAATTAAGCCACCACTCACCTAAAGCATGGAGGGTATTGGTTAACCAGCCATGGGATATCATAAACGTAGCTGAACTGAAATCAAAAGGGAAAAATATCTAAGATGGGTAATCAGTGGGTTTTTTCTTTCCTTCATACAACACTTTAAAGATGGTGTCAGCTAAATGTTTGGAGATTCTTTAGTCTTATCATATTCTTATTGTATATCCTATCCCATACGTCTTCCCTTACTTTTAAAATTATTGGCAGTGTCTTAGTCTATAAGATGAGCACATGCAGTGCAATATTTTTTACTGTAGGTCGACACTAAAACTCCCTATGTGTTTATACTGCATGGCTCAGTGCTTTCCCTATTAGCTTAGTTCCCGGTATGCTCACATAGGGGGGGGGGGGGGGGACACTGCGTCAGTGAGGTGAATAAGCAACATTGTTTTCTATCTCAAATCATGCATTTATACACAAATATATTTAACATTGAGCACTGCATATCAGCTAAAATAATAACAAAACCCTTGACATTAAAATTATATCCATTTTGAAGAAAAGGTTTGGGAAGTCTATTAGCTGATATACCATCTTTAAAGCACCACCGATTGAGAGTCAATTTCCATTGATTGTAGTGTCAGAAGTGAGTTGTAACAAAGTATCGTTTTCAATTTACCTGTGCGGATTTTTGGAGGTTACCCATGCTCGGTGATAGAATATCTGAAAATTAAAAGAAAATAATTTTCAGCGCAGTAATATACACTATACACTTAGGCCTATTGTGTGTCGGTAGTATCATAAAGCATTCTTCGGTACAAATGGTTGGATGGTAATATACACCATCATGGGAGGTGGCAATTATAACTCGTTAAGCAATTTGGCTTCTTTTCACTAATACATATTCTCAATACATATGTATGGTACACTTTGTTTTGCTTAGTAGAAGGATACAGTTATATACCTTTGATATCAAGAGAATTGACATCATTATATCTCTCTGGAATCCCATCAACCTTGCTGAGATAAAAACTAAAAGGTGTTTTCGTTGATGAGCTGGCTCCTGGTGATTTAAGGCGGCGTTTTTTCTCCGCTGATCTCCACTCATCCTTATGTTTAATTGACTCTGAAACAGATTTTGAAGCATATTCACTACGGTATTCCTTGAATATCTTTTTTTTTTCGTGAAACTATATATCGAGCCCGAGATTTAAATTAGATAAAAGATACATTCCATCCCTTAACTAGAAAAAAATATATTGTAGAGAAATGTTAACAGCCATGAAATGTGCAAATTATACTTTATTTTATTGAGCTGTAAACCTACTTAGTTGTCTAGGGCATAAACCTAAACTCTATGTTGGCCTATTAGGCCTGCCAATGATTTAGATATATTTAGCCTAACTAATATCTTGGAAGTACTATACCTGGGTGTCTATACTCTTCAAAATGGGCTTGAGTCTTGCGGAGACAAAGCTTTCCGTCCTTGCAGACAGGGCGGTTGTCGGAGTCATCGTGGGCCCGCTTCACTCCTTGTCCACCCGTCCACTGTTGGACCATGGTAGGGTCTTTACTCAACTTGCGCCCAAGGGAGGCGCCTGACACAGAGCTTGTCACGTCAGCCAACTCAGCCATCAGTTTATCATCATTATCACTGTCACTGCCAAATAGGTCATGTTGGTAGCTGCCTTTGGTAGCTGAAGATGTGCCCTTTTTACTGTGGTCCATTACAGGACTTACCCGATGCTGGACTTTGTGCTCCTTGGGCTTAGACATTGAGGAAGACCCCTTGACTGGTTTCTTATGAGCTGTCTGTTTAGTTTTTGTTGCCAACTTAGGCTGAGTCGGGGGGATGATGGTTTCATCGTCAGAGTCGCTTTCCGAGATGGTGTGGAGTGACTTAGAGTGCACCAACGGTAACTTTTTGCTTGGTGTTTTCACTGGGGAGTCGGGGTCAGTGTCCGATGCCAGGATGTGTGGAGCGTCTGTTGGGTCGATGGTAGTATCTGAATCAGAATCTGAGATGGCATGGTATGACGCCATTTTTCTCTTTTGTTCCTTTCTTCACACAATTCCCTGTTGCTGAGAAACTACTCTCTGAAATTCAGAAATATATTTAATTACCTATTAATGAAATTCAGAAATATATTTGATTAACATTAAATTCCAGTTAGTAGTTTCGTCCTACTAAAAGTAGAATAACAGAAATTCCGTATCTGATACCCTGCTTAAACATCCATTTCTCTGGTGAGGGAGGGGTCTGGACAACCTTCTGAATACAAATGCAATGGGGTCTGGGACTGGGTACTCAGGACGCCACATCTGTGCTATCATAGTGGCATGCACCAAGTTGGCATAGGCCTACCGTCATCCTATCTTTCTATATCTGAAGGAAGACCAGAATCAGTGGCCATGCATATCAATAGGATTGCCATCAATGCTGCTTCTGTGTCAGTGAGAGAAAATTGTACTGCTTCAGCCTTCACAAAATTAACTCAGTTTTTCGGATAATAATAATGATAATATCTATTCTAGATCTATTCTAGATCTACAACCACGCCCACCCTGAATTTATACAGACTCTGAACCCTGCCTACTCTATATGGTAGACCTAAGGACACTATAACAGGTATACATAGGGCTTACTGCTGCAAGCAAGACTACAGCCTGTAGTCTTGCTTGCAGCAGTAAGCCCTGTAGTACAGGCAACCATAACACAGCCTTTGTGATTTGTATTGCCTTAGGCTTACAAGTTACAGGTAGATCTCTATGGGTGCAAGCCCCTAATATCGCTCACCCCACACTATAATGCTAAAACATGTCAAAACGCAACATGACTCACGTATAAAACCTGTCATTCAGAGTCTCCGTTGTATAATGGATGTTACTTCGCTGTATAAAATGTTGCCTCTTCGTGTGAAAAGGAGAAATTTGACAATTTCTCAGTGTTCTGAAACCAGCCGGCGGGCTCGAGGTTGCTGCTGCCACCTGGTCTTTGTTCTCGCTGTGTATAGTTTAGTTCTCTCTCACCAGGTGACACTGCAGTAGGTTTTATATTGCATTCTGCAGCAGAGGCAGTGATCAAAATACCTCTCTGTGGTGTTCAAATCTATAGGCTATGGAGAATCATAAATCTAATGGCAATAACTTGGTCATGAATGCAATTGCATCAACTAACATGGATCTACCGGTATTTTATCCAACCCGGCCGGGCAATCAGGTAAATTTAAAAAAGTGTGGACCCAGGGGCACTACTGTGCCTCAGGGTCTTATACGACGGTTCTGAACCCAATTTAAGACATTTTTCCCATCACTTGTATCTGGAATAATTCTGCAAATAAATCTTCCTGCCAAACAAATGTCACTGTTCTATGTACTGCTGGTCAATGCCAATCTCCCCATACCAGTATTGTGTATATGTGGGTTTGCTCAAATGCTCAAAAAAGGCATTTAAAAAAGTGTCACTTTTAGCTTTTTTTGCACAAATTCCTTTAGCATTGCAGGTATAGGAAAAACCTCCCTCTGATGTCCTCCACCAAAGTGTTGAGTCCATAGAGTTCCATGTTAAGGCAGCCAGGAACGCTTTTTTGAGACGGTATATGAGACGCTTTGTGAGTTCCTCCCTTTGAGTTGTTTTTTTCTTGGGGTTTTTTTTTCCAAATTTTTTTTTTTCCAATTTTTTTTTCCAAACTTTGTTTTTTCCAAACTTTCCTCCCTGCCTCCCTCCCTGCCTGCCTGCCTGCCTCCCTCCCTATTGGGTGCTCATTAAATACCAAAATGCCCTGCCTTATACCATGTAGGCCTACTACCGTAAAACCTTGCGTAGCTCGCGTATCAGCTGCACCTAGACTTTGGTAATATATAAGCCTCCCAGGGGGTCTGATTATGGGGACTTTAATACTGCAGTAATACATCTAACGACTAAGCGTATAAGCCACATCCTGGCTTATCCCATAAGCTGTCCTATTATCCTATAATCTAAACCACATTGGCAATCTGACATGCGTCTTAGCCGCAGCCTATATGCGAGGTTTTACGGTACTTGTAATAACAATCTAAGCCACACTTTACAGGATGCATTGAATATTTGACGTTTATTAAATAGATAACAAATTAAAATGCACAAAAAGGGATACAACGGTATCCTCAAACAGTTTAGTCATTGTCACTTCAAGACGATGCTACCAGGGTATATGTATTGCATTGTTCACCACAGACATATGACTAATAGTGATTTGTTCCTTATTGTAAGCACAGGCATGTCACAGCTGTCATCTTTCAAGATATGATCAACCAGAGCATTAGTCAGTTATGGCCTAAAGTCCGAATCAACAAAATTAGTATAACTATATCGCAGTTATATCTAAGCAACGGCAAGGAAGTATATCTTAAAATATATCCTTGAGACAATAATCCTAATTCTTGGTGTTGACGGTCGTTGTATAGGGGACATTTCGTTTAATGAGTTAGATCCAGGGAGGTCAGTACCGACCTCGGCCACCCCGTCCACCGCGGCCGCCTCCTCGGCCACCTCCACGGCCACCACCACGGCCACCTCCCCGCCCTCCCCCATCATATCCTCCACTGCCTTGCTGATAACCACCCTGTTGGTAGCCCCCTCCTTGTTGATATTGTCCTTGTTGCTGTTGTTGATAGCCCTGCTGTTGGTAGCCTTGTTGATGACCCTGCTGTTGGTAGCCTTGCTGTTGGTAGCCTTGCTGTTGGGCCCCACCGTATTGGTAGCCACCGCCGCCACCACCAAAGAAGGCCTGGCCGGCAGACTGCTCCTGCTGCCCGTAGTGCTTGGCCCCGCCACCACTCCAGCCTCCTTGGCTGCTGGCACTGCCGGGACGGTCGCTCCAGCCACCCTGGTTACGATCCCCTCCACGGTCGCCACCACCACCGCCGCGCCGATCACCACCGCGACCTCCGCCGCGCCGGTCACCACGACCACCTCGCTGATCTGAAACATATCAATCAAATACAATACTTGAGTTGTAACGGATAAATTCTACTCCAATATCACCAGGTAATAAAGATTAATGGGATTTAGAAATGGTAATGAGACGACAGTCTTTAGTACAAGAAAGAAAAATATAAAAGTTTGGTCTACTTTTGCAGTAAAGTAACATAATTCAAAGATGGGTATTCGTGCGGACGGTAACCACGTTTCTAGGGTTACGTTTAGACGTAACCACGCACGGACGCCATACTGTGCCGGGTACACTTTTGGATGCTTCAGTACAGGGGGCCCCGTTCAAGCTTTAATTTCTTCAAATATATGACAGGTGGCGGCTTTATTTTAATACCGCTGAAGGGTATGGTACCCCCGGCCATGGTGTGTGAGTTATTAAGCGTTTAAAGCAAAATCATGGCCATAATCGGCCATTATCTATGCGCAGGGTGCCAGTGTACACTCTTCAAAACGCAGAGCAGATAGCACAGGCGACGACACTGTACCCGGGGCAATATGGCGTCCGTGCGTGGTTACGTCAAAACATAACCCTAGAAACGTGGTTACCGGCCCAACGAATAGGACCCCTAAATCCGAGGCCGATTTGTTATTTTTCAGCTGGTCAGAGTAATTCCGGAAACCGCCTGTAATGCCATTTGAGAGGTACTGCAGCTCAAATGGTATTATCCAATAGTCTATCCTTTAGTTAGGTTCTAATCTGCTAGTGGCTCAGTCATACCACATGTGGTCACCATGGGAACAATCTCGTGAATATATCATTATTTAAAACCTTCCAGTGAGTCATGGTAATCTTGTATGTAGTGTACTATCTACCCTATGTATTGCTTAGAATTTAACGAATTTAATACTATTTTGTGTGGTTTTGATCTGTATCTCTCCACAAAGTTCAAGCAATCCCACTAAGCTCTCTCTCCATCTATAACCTTAGATAAATGGACGGTACCTCGATTCTAGCTAGGGGAAAGAATCAGTATCTCCTCTGCTTCTTGTTGTGTTTCCACCAGCCCTCATTTTTGTTCTGATTTCGCCGCTTGCCTGCCCATGACCCTGAGTGTCCTAAAATGATAAAATTAAGGGTTATTACACCAGGCACACAAAGGAACCTGATGCTCTAAGTAAATATTTATCTTAAGAAAAATTTAGTAAAGTATTTATTCATAGCACCCATTTCTAACTATTAAAGCGGCCTCTTAACACTTACGGGAGATTTCTGTCTCAACTACTGCTTTTCGATCCCTCAAGATTTGGGAAATTATTGCCTATATAAACAATGATGCAAAGAGTACCATCCTATATTTACCTAAGTATCCTTTATTAGGTACAATTGGGGCTATAGTGGCTCAGTGAGGCTACCAGTGACCTTCATGAGGATTTCAAGGTTTTCTCTGGGCTCGGAAATTGTAAGAAGTTAATTCAGTGATTAGAAGTAAGAATACTGACTATGGTTTTAAAGTATCAGTAGTCTATGCTGTTTATACCGATAGAAATAATTATGTCCCTACAAAAATGGACACTAGTTGTAGCTCCTAATCCATCCTTGAACCAACACCCTTTAATCAACTAAGACTAAGTTATTTTATCGACCTCTACTAATTCGGCAATATGCCAGTGCATGTTTTATTGTCACATACAAAATATAAACCATCACCCTGTAACCCACTGGTCTTTGCTATAAAAAGTCAGCTGAATACGAAATGACCCTACATCGCTATACAGATAGAAGATATTTGACATACCACGTTGACCTTGAGGGGCATTTGACCTCTTCATGAAGGAGGGCATCTCCGGTGGCGGCGGTTCCATCTCGTACGCACGGCCGCCCCGATCAGGCACCTGGTAATGTTAATGATATTGGTAATTGGCATGCTTATTTACTATAGGAGTAATAGAATACATCATATACCATAAAATCTCTTGTATAACCTGCACCCTCGTATAACCCACACCTAGACTTTGAGGAAATCTTATAACCCGCAGCTCGGGCATGATAATGGGTACTTTAGTACTGCGTAGTAAACTCCCCTTGTTTTATCCTACCTAGACTTTGGCGGTTTTTTTCCTTGTAGCTTTATCCACGAGACTTGATACATGAAGTAATAATAAATCCAGACGGTTCCTGTATCTAAACACGTCTTCAGTAAAATGAAACGAAAAAGTCCATATTATAAAGTAGCCTTTATCCTAGCTGTTTTACATGTATTAATATTTTCCACTTTTATCTGCAATACTTTGTATGCTACAATGTATTAGCATTAAAACTCACATGTCCGATTTTGACGCGGTTGATCGCACACTTTGTTTTCTCTCTAGCTTCCCCACTGCTTGTTTTCTGCACAGCCGTCATGTCTGAAGAGAGGAGTACATGTATAACTTAGAGTATCAGAGCTCAAGTTCTACCTATATAATATCTACTACAGTATTATATTTTGAACTAAATATTTTGAACATCCCCATCGACAGATATTATCAAGCTCCTCGGCTGAAATTACACTTCCGAAATTACTATTTTCAATAAACAGTATCGATGTTTTAAAACATGTTCTACATGGATATCATTGATATGTCTCATTCCTAATCGGCTTGACTATAGCCGATTAACCTAATAGATTATTTTAGTCATGGTATATGTATATAATATAGAGACGCAGGGGCATTACCTTCTCGAGCTGCTAACATTTGTGGGATGCCGACATTGGTTTTGTTTGACAGAACTCGTCGGATAGGCTGATAGACCGCTGCCACCTCATCATCTCGTGACTGTGGGAAGGAAGGGAATACGGCGTCAGTACGTATAAATGTGGAGGGATATTGTAACAGTAATACATAAGCTACAGCTACCCTATGTGGGGTTTTTTCACAGCAAGAGGGAGTCAACTTCATAAGAATAGTGAAAATATTCTTTCAACGTATGGGTACCTATAAATGAGGTTCCCTTAGAGTCGAGGTTTTAGGTTAGTTCACTTACATACTACTTATACTTGAACGTTCACTGCTCATTCCTGTTTTAATGAAAAACATATTTGGCAATTAATTTCCTTTGTATTAACCATGGTGTTAATTATGATTATGATAATTACCTTGACACGGTCTGACCATCTAAACGACTGGATCGTCACATCCAGTCGTTTTAGTAACATTTCTCTCCGGCACTCGTATTCCTGTTTCAGGGCGGTGTTGATAAACTCTACTGACTCCCACTGTTTGTCGGAGAGACGTGCCTTTAGTAGCGGTTTACTGACTAATTTATTTGGAAATGCCGCTACCAACTCCTTTAGCTGAAATAATACCATAAACACATTTTAACACTTACAATAATCAATCATTGTGAGGAAATCACATAAGATAAGGGTGTATTTGAATATGATTTCAATGCATCATTTTAAATCAGTTTTATTTATCCTGGTATACAATTAGGCTTCCGCTTCTTTCCGTCGCAGATCATTAAATTGGCTTCAACGAATATGTAACTTTTGAAAAATTGGTGACAATTGATAACTGCTGTTGGGTGTTTTAAAACGTTCCCTTTTAGTTGACAACAGAAGTTGACAAGCTCAATGAGCACATACTTTGAACATTAGTCCTGAATTACTGACCTTAGTTTCTATCTTGGTGAAGAGTTGGAAGGGTGTGATACCATCAGGTGGTCGGGGGAAGCTGAGAGCGATGCAGATAGCCTTCAGGTCGTTAGCTGGTTCACTGTCCGACTGTCAATGATAACGTGTTCTAAATGTTATGGTGACTAATCAACGTCAGCTTTTCTCCACTCAATATATATGGACTAATTTAAATGGTACAGTAAGAGCTATGATTACGGGTATTTGATAAGAGAAATTAAGGCTCCTGTAGAGAAGCAACAATTTAAATATAAAGCAATAAACTTACACTCGTTTCTTCCTCAACGGTTTTGGCAATCAGGTGGGGTTTATTCACGACCATCATTCGCGATGCAGATAGTTCAGTCATCAGGTAGTCTATGCATTTAAAAAAAGCATTAGACAACAGTCATGTAACGAACCTCAACATACATTTGTAGAACATAGCATATACATTGGCAGTCATACACCAACTACTAGTAGATATTATGATGAAATAGTTACGGGAATGATTAAAATAGTTCTTTATTATCTTATTTTGTGTTTACACATTATGTAAAGTAACGCTATGCTACTTGAATATCTCATCATGCCTACCTAAAAGCTGGAGACGATTTTGCTTGGTGTGGAGCCTTTGGCCGATGGGACCTTCCGTTAGCGACACAAGTGGGCATCCTGTGAGATTATTAAAGGTTATAGTTTTAAAACAGGAACGAAAGACATACCTCATATTTTCTACATAATCTTTTTACCCCCCCCCCCCCCCATGCTTATCAGGGAGAGGGTGCTTATTACATGGAATACAGTATAATAAGTACATTGTATTTACTGTTCTACTATCATGCCGTTTCATCATAGTGATCAATAATTAAACACACACACGTTATATCAATCATTTATCCACTAGAATATCTGGTAAACGAATATAACTCACCATATTCTCTTAGAAAACCGCTCAATTCCATCAGGAATGTATCGGAATCGTCAGGACCTAAAATCAATGATTGATACTAGAGATTAATTCAAATCTGATAAGTAAAGTAATACTGTAATCCACAGTGAACCGATATGTCAATTCAAAGTTGCTAAAGTTGGTGGTAATGTGGGGATCTTACCAGAAACAGCTGACACTTTTTCTTCCAGTCCAAAAAATCCTCGCAGCTCGGTAGTTACCCATTCTACGAGTTTGGTGTATTCGGGGCTAGTTGCACCCTCTTCTATTGCTCGACCGAATACACCATCTTCCAATAGTGGCCCCTCGTACCTGAAAAGTAAGGGAGATTTTAGTTACCCCACTATTCAAACAGGCTTTTTTTTACCCTATTCTTAGGGGGGGGGCTTTTTTTAAAGGGATATTCCTTAAAATGTCGCGAATTTGGTACATTGAAATGTCGCAAAATTTAGTAACAGCCTATGTTAGATATTTTCATCAAATTAAATCAATATTTTCTAAATTTTCCTCAAACTCCCAAAAAATTTCTCACTGCATCACTTTGACCCTCAGAATCGCTGACTGTTTTGCCAATCTTCAAAAAAGCGCTGGCCTCATGTAATCACTGGGGATACAGGAGCTTCCAATTTATAAACGCTGGGGCCCTTAAACTCAACAGTAGGCCTACCGGTATGTAAGTCGAAAAACAGTGAAGTATAGATGTTTGACTATTATCACTCACCAGCAAGTATCACGAGACTTTAACGCTAAAACACCTTACTAATGTATGTATCTATCATTCTATGGACCCGTATCTATTGCAAGGTAGTAAATTGTAGGTAACAAAGTGCCCAGGATTACATGCATACAATTATGGTACCCGGTATTACGCTACCTAATGTCAGGGGTGGGCAGCTGTCGCCATGTTGCGAAAAAGTGGCGACACTGGTCTTGAAATTGGCGACAGACAAACCCCCTGAACTCAGGCTTTTCAAAACTGAAAGAATTTTGTAAATATTCCGACTAGACCCAAAGTTGCATTTTAACCCTCTTCAGAGGGGGGGGCTTTTTTTCAACCCATTCCGAGGGGGGGGGGGAGGAATTATTTTTGACGTAGGCTATTTGATTTAACAAATGCTCACCCTACCCCTGCCATAAATAATGAATCCTCCCTTAGGCTTAGCCCTATTTTTAATGATTTGCATTCGCCCTTTCCCACATTAAGTGAAGTGTTAAGTCAAGTCAACAGTCAAGTCTCTACTCTACTACTGCCCTGTCAGTAGACCATGCAACCCTGAACATATAATCCAGGGCTGTCAACCCTCACACATTGGGCATGAGACTCACGCATTTGCACCCTTTCTCACGCTCTCACGCAGGGGTAAACGTAAAGCAATCTCACGCATTCCTGAGATTCTGGGCTTTCCAGAACTGAAAGAATTTTTTCGATACTCCAATTAGAACCAAAGTTACAAAGATGCTCTCAGAACACATCAGATTGCACCATGGCATTTGACGTCTAAATTTTCTAAATTTTCTGGGGGGGGGGGGGGCATGCCCTTAGACCAGACTCGCACTTCCAGTCTCCAACTGCGCTACCCTACGTACGGAGAAAGGCGGAGTTGGAGACTGGATGTACGAGTCTGCCCTTAGACCCCCCTACCTTGGTCACAGCACTGCGCTTTTGAACCGCGGCGCTTCGCACCCCGATGTGTTCACGCACACTTTAATCATTTTTGGAAAAGTCTCACTCTTGCTCATTTCCAAAACCTGATATTAAATCTAATTTCTAGAGAGGCTACCGTCGTCGTCGAGTTCAGCCTGCCATCTTGCCGTTGTGGCACTGAGCGATAATGGGAGAATGAAGAAATTATAATGCATTTACCTTAAAATAACAACTCCTCCTACCATATAACCATAGGCAGCATGAACATATACTTGTACATAGTCTCTTAAACTCACCCTAAATCTTCAAGTGAGTCTAAAATGTCATTTTCCATGATTAAATCGGGCACCGGCCAGCAGACAGGATGAGAGCAAAATACAAATGATCGAGCCCACACATGGAACAAAAAGGGGACGACAAAACTTGATTAAACGGGAACATTACATTATTTATGCGCTGTCATTAAATTTTATAATCTAAAAAATTTCAGGAATGCCATTCTTAATATTGAAAATAGTCAATGATGTAAAAACAAAGTTAAAATGGAATGGAGATTATTGTCGTTTGCTTCAGGGAATGTAAAAGTTCATTACCAACAAAAATGGCGGCGCGTAACCCGACGGAGCTCTCGCAAACAGTTGCACTTTATCAACAATTAACCCAAGAATGGAACCGCAAACCACCAAATATAGAAAAGTGCGGGGACCTCTTGACAAAACTTAAGGTGAGGCCATTAACTATATTTGATAAAAATGGTGGTATAGGACATAGAAACAACGCCGACCACAGTGACTGGTTTTGTGGCTGAGCGATAAAGTGTGTATTTGCCATACAAACAGAGTGCTGACTCACTTGTCAAGATAAACTACCAAAACTTGGCAGCTAGGCTTACATTCTATTGTTCTTTGTTAGAAAGTGTAAATCTCGCATGCCTAGTGAGGCTAGTCAAGTTTCAAACCCTCTTATCATCGACTTATTTGGGCTATTATGATTTATCAAAACAAAGGTAGGCTATTGACCGCCTGTCGTCGTAAGTAACGATGGACGGATGGTCCCAAAATGTAAAGGACCAGTGCAGTGGCAGGCATGAACTGTCTGACTCTTGACTTGAGTCTCTGAAGCTAGGCACGGAAGGGTTTAAAAAAAATTCAGACTCCATAGGGTCGGAGCAGTGTGGAAAATTACCTTTTCTTTATATGATTTGATATCATTTAGATAGTCAAAACGATCGATTGGTGAGGGTGGCTGACAGTGACACAACAGAAAGGCCAGAATCTGCCCGAGGAAAATCCATTACCATTAGCTTAGTTTCTTTTCTCTAGTTTCCCCGGACCAGCAATAATTAATTATCTCACCTGATACAAAAACTAGAGGTGTTTTAGAAGGTATTAGCAGTTGGAATTTGGTAAATATATCCAATGGCTCTCTTTTAGCAGGGTGGCAAAGTTGAGACTACTACTAGTCTAGACTAGTACTAGTACATGTGTACTTGAAAAAACTCGGGCAGAAATGGCCCTGCCATGCCTACTGAAGCCCCCACCCCCTCCTAATTCCTTCTCTCTTTTGTTGTTTTTGGTAGGTCATTTTGTGTGTGGGGGGGGGGGGCGACTTGGTGTATTTTTCTCAATATGATAACCCCTTCCCACCCAAAGACTTCGCCCACTGACTGGTTATTTCGTGGTGGAACAATTGTTTGAATCTTGTAACCAGGAACAAATAAAACCGTATTAAAAAAAAAAAAAGACAAAGTCACTAGTGGCTAGTCAGTATTTTACGGTGTGATTTTGAGTCTGCAGAGAGCCCTGCTCCCCCAGCCCTACTGTAGGCTGTTGTTTAGACCACTCAAAAAAATAAGTTGTTTCTCATCACCAAGCAGTGAAAAATATGCATAGGGCATTTTTTATTTAAATTTTCTTTTTAATTTCAACTTGGGGCTTGAAATACAAAGGGAAATTTGAACTTTTCACACTTTACTAATTCAGAGTTGTTAGAATGCAAGTTATTCATAGCTGACTGCATTACTGACAGCATAACTTATGCCATAAGCTTTAATTTGATACCAAATTTGCCAATAGTATTCCAATTTTAACATATTTTCATCATGTATAAATGGTAAAAAAAAAAAAAAAAAAAATTCCCCGAATCATGTTTTTGATAATGCGCGCGGTGATGAGAAAGAACTTTTTTGAGTGGCCTTAAAAGATATTTTTATTTCCAAAATTAACATGTAATGATGTATTTGTTTTCTTACAGATTGCCCTGACTAACCTGACATTCATGCCAACGATGGACACCACTGCAACTAAACAAGAACTCCTCATAGCAAGTGAGTAGTTGTGTAGTTTTGATGAATGTGGGTTGGCCTGTGACGTGGATATGTACGCTGGGTCAGTCAGTATGCAAAAGATAGGTTCTCAGCAGACATTCACAAAGAACCAGTTATATTTTACTAGAACAGATTCGCGTTATGCAGTATTTCGCAGACTGCCTATAGGTCTATAATTATGTTGTGGTGGTGGGCATAAAACTAAGATTAATCATTTTCAATTATTAAACAAAATATGTGTTCGTGTAATGATGTTGTGACCTTGGTAGAGCTTGGCAAACTATGACTGTTTCATTTCTAGTATGAAACGAATATTATAATAATAAGTTTTGTTCATCTGACTTGTAGGAGACATTCTGGAAATCGGGGCACAGTGGGCCATTGCCAAGAAGGACATTGAAAGCTTTGAGCGATATATGGCCCAGTTGAAGTGCTACTATTTGGATTACAAGTAAGTTTCGCATATAATTGTCATGTAGTTTTAAACCTTTAAGGACGAAATTATACACCTACGAAAGCAGCACTACGTTGGTGCACCATGTCGATGCTTTGGGAGTGCATCAACCCCCACTAGGGCCAGCATTAATGTATCAGGACGAATAACACTATAGTTTATACTGCTTCTAAAGGAGTCACGGGTAAATCATATCGATATGTTTTAATACTAGCCTGACATTTTTAATGTGATATGAGTGATTTTTCGTCAATAATTACAAAAGTCCCAACTTTTAACTCGGGCACAATATATACAAATTTAGAAGATGTCATGTCCTTTTTTATGTGCCAAATAGAGATAGCGTGAGATTAATATGTTGATATGTTGTGTTGGTAGGGATGATTTGCCCGAGTCTGCCTACAAGTCGCAGCTGCTTGGCCTCAACCTTCTGCGGCTCCTGGCACAGAACAAAGTGGCCGACTTCCACATGGTATGTACTTCAGTCAAACCCACTTTGGTAACAGACGTGTATTAATCATGTCGTATTTAGTGATATGATTAATCAAATATTGGTTCAACAAATAAAATATGTTTAACCCTTTAAGGACGGCATGATGCTTTAACTTACAGACATGCAAACTCCTCAGATTTCTCAGATTTCTCAGATTTCTCAGGTTTATATTCCTCCAAATTGGTCGTTCTTGTGATTCGTCCAAATCCAATGAGAACTTTGTTTACCTTTATGTGGGGGGGGGGGGGGACTTGTAATTTCATCAGACAAGAAGATCAAAATACATCAAATTTCACCATTTGCCTTCTTTATTTTCAAATTTTTCTTGGGGGGCATGCCCCCAAACCCCCCTAGTACTGCTGTGACGTGTGATTGGCAAATTAACACATAACTATTTCAGTGATGGTTTAAGGTGGGGGGTAGTCATGCCAGGTGTGCCAAAATGCATCAGATTGCATTTTCAAAAGTTCCATCCCCAAGCATAAAGGTTGGCTTATACAGATCTTAGCTTTGATACAATTATGGCCAAAATGCATCAGAATGCACCATTGGTAATCATGGGCTTTCAAATTTTCTTGAGGGGATATGCTCCCAACCCCCACCTTGTTTGACCACTACACTTTGCTTGCGATGATATTTCAGAAGCGGGGGCATACATTCCCCCGAAAATATCCTGGGCTCAGATTTTTTCCTCTTCAGAGTTTGCATGTCTGAACTTAAGGGTCGTGTACATTTCTCATGATGTATCAATTACTTAGTCTTAGTCCAATATATACAGAATAACGTTCAAACAAATCTATACCAGTTTTCTTTCATATTGCAGGAGCTCGAGCTTTTACCAGCTAAGGATCTTCACCAAAATATTTATATCCGGCACCCAGTGTCCATCGAACAGTACCTGATGGAGGGCAGCTACAACAAGGTTAGCATAGTTACTGGACATCGATTCTCTCTCTTTGTAGCTCTGTAGTGATCGATGCCCAGTTTTATACTTCAGACCAGTGGCTCATTTTGGCTGTTTTTTGCCTCACAGATTGCTTCTAGGGCAAAATCCTGACTAGGTGCCAATATATTCTCTATGCCAATGTGTAATATGAGGGTAGAAAACACTGGAACCTCAGTTAGAAAAAATCCTACTGAACAGTTTTTGAGAAAATTAGGGGTTTGTTGCATATTTTTGGTGTTTTTAGTACATTTCCTACATAAACCGTGAACGCCAGCATTTCTCACTTTTCAGGTGTTTAGAATCAGAATTTGACTTTTTTTTATTCGCAGTAGGATTTCTGAGTATCAAGCCATTCTAGAAAAGCTATTCTTTGGAAAAAATACTTAGTATTTCTTGATGATTTTCATTGCACAAATTTAGGGTTGTAATATAAAAACTGCATTGTCATCCAATCAAAGTGTTTATGCACTGTTGATGGTCACCCCCTCCCACCCACTTCACTCTGCATTGAAGGAGAACAGGCAGGGGAGGTTCATGTGTCCGTATATAGCTGTTGACCTGGGTGCTGGGTGCATTTTTAATTTATGGGGTGCCAACTGTTCATGAAAGAAAAATCAAATAGAATATTTTATTTTTTTTAGTATCAGATTAATGCAACTACAATTCGTAATTTAGCACTTAAAGCATTGTATTTGCATTAATATGAATAGTAGCCACCTTATGGGGTGCCAACTATTCATGAAAGAAAAATCTATAAGAATTTGTTTTTTATTAGCAATAAATTGATGCAACTACAATTCGAGATTGCATTTTAAGCATCTTAAATCAATGGTAGTCATCTTAGATATATGGGGTGCCAACTGTTCATGAATTTAAAAAAAAGAATAGAATTAGTTTTTTTATTAGTATCAGATTAATGCAACTACAATTTGTGATTGCACTTAAAGCATTGTGGCATGCAATGACTGGTAGCCACCTTGAATGTATGGGGTGCCAACTGTTCATGAAAGAAAGAAAAGAAAGTATTTTTTTTAAGAATCAAATTAATGCAACTGCAATTCAAGATTGCATTTAAGCATTATGGCATTCAATGACTGGTGGCCATCTTGAACCTATGGGGTGCCAACTCTTCATGAAAAGAACAACTAAATTGGATTTTTTTAACAGTATAAAATTTATGCAACTACATTTCAAGATTGCATTTAAAGCATTGTGGCATTCAATGAATGGTGGCCATCCTAAACCTATGGGGTGCCAACTGTGTTTGAAAAAGGTATCAAATAGAAATTTTCTTATATGAATTATACAAATTAATGCAACTGTAATTCTTCATTGCACTGAAAGCATTGTGGCATTTAGTAAATGGTAGCCATCTTGAATGGGTTGAATGAAGAAAAAATCAAATAGGATTTGTTTTTTTGATAGTATCAAATTAATGCAACTACAAGTCAAGATTTTATTTCAAGCATCGGGACATTCAATGAGTGATAGCCATCTTGAATCTATGGGATGCCAACTGTTCATGAAAGAAAAATGGAATAGATTTTTTTTTTATTAGTATCAAATTACTGCAACTGCAATTCGAGATTACATTGAAAGCATGGTGGCATTCAATGAATGGTTGCAATCTTGAATCTTTAAATGAACATACACACAGACATATTCATAGGCATGAACATGGTGTTCTCCTTCATATAGATATTCATGGATTTCTACTTCTACTAAATATAGATTTCTGTTGGAAGGATTCTGCTACATGGATGTCGATGTCCAGTTTTAGATATATATCCATATAGTGCATTGGAGTGCTATAATGTTGGACTGCTGTATATTTAGCGTTAATCTCCAGTGTAACCCTCAAACCTCAAACCCATCTCGCGTATTGCACGCACCTGGGGTGTAATTTTGGCTACTTTAGTCCTGTACTGTAGTATCATATTCCCAGAAGCCCTCATAGACACTGTAGCACCGATTTGGGAGAACTCGTACAACCCGCTCTAGGGGTGTGGTTCTTTAACATGCAGGAATTCATGGTAGTAAGAATAGTGGACACTTACTAAAGATGACGTCTCTTATCGTCGTTTATTAATGTGTACGCTGCGATTCCAGTTGAAAACATTTAAAAATACAATATCCAACAATGTTTACAGTGATTCTGATCCTCATTGCAATTCGCGCTGAATCTCTAGACCTGGATGCACGTTTCGTGAAAACCATTTATTGTATACAATAATCATTCATGCAATATTTCTACCAACTTCAGGTGTTTCTGGCCAAAGGGAATGTCCCAGCAGAAAGCTACAACTTCTTCATTGACATTCTGCTAAGTACAATCAGGTGAGGATTTCTCCATTCCATTATACATGTAATAGAGATGAACACTATAATATGATTATTGCTCGGGGGATCGGGTCAGAAAAACAAGTTTCACCCGCTTCTGTGCTGGCCTTAGTGGCGACCGATCCACAGAGCATTGGGATATGGAGTTGGCATGGTGGGAATATGTCTGTAAATCATGTATTTTTATTTTTTCATGCCCTTTTTTAAATACTATTTTGTAAAGTGCATTGGTGTGCATGTGTGAGAGCAATTTTGAATGCGAATGTCAATTGACAAAGGAATTATTCAATGAAATGTGGCAATTTGTCATTTGCCGGTTTTAGGCACTGTTTTGGTAGAGAGGAGATAATGGCATATCGTGATTTTCATATAATTCTCTCAATTAAAATATAAAGTCTTTGTCATTTCCCTGTTAACAAAGGTCGGTGCCATCTTTTAGTACAAATGAGACAAAGACATAGTGGCCAGTTTAAGCTGCATCCCATGTGAAGCACGCATATTTCTTCACGGAGACAGCATCGCCATATTGGATTTTCGCAAGAAATTACTTTGTCAATGATATGCTTTCATTAACTCATTTGATAATAACTATTCACTGCTATAAACAGGGACATGTATTGGTTGGAGTGTTTACCTGTTCAGTGGTTGATTGATCATTTAGACAAAACAGTTTAATGTTACCATATTTAGGCCGGTTTATAGCGTAATCCATCAAAAACAAAATCAAAATCGGCGGGCAAGCTTCCTGAACAAGGCGGATGTGCCCAAATGCGCATGCGTAGTATAAACAAAGATTGTGGATACGAGGTTCGAAACATCGATAATGGCTGAAACAATAATGACTCTGGTCTCCTAAGGGTTTCTAAGTATGTATATTCAATGGACAATTGGATTTACTACAAGTAGCTAGCTCTGGGGCGAAGGGTACTTTTCTGTTTACTCGTAGTCTGCCCCCTTCCTTGCCGCCTGCCTCCCAAATGACGGTGGCTGCTGCGTGATTCCGGGGCTGTCCAATCAGTGCACAGTAGCTACACGGGACAGGGAGCACTTTCCTGTGCCGCTGTAGCAGCTCTGGTCAGCCTTTAGATAGGATGACAATCCGTCTCCAGACACGAGAGACTGCATTGTCAGCGTATCAAGCGATGACCAGGATCTCTAGATCTAAATTTATTGCTCGGGGAATCGGGGCCTGTGGCATGTATTTGACAAGTTTCAGCACAGATGTGTACCTAGGCTAGGCCTAGGCTATTGAAAAAGAGGGGGTACGGGTGCTATAGGCACTTTTATCAATGTAGGCCTAGCCCTAGGCCTACTAACTGTAGCATGGAGTATTGAAAAAAAAGGGGGGGGGCGCCGGGCTATAGGCAATTTTATCAATGTATGCCTACTAATTGTAGCTTAGACTATTGAAAAAGGGCTCATTAAAGAGATCTTTAACTTTAGACTGACTTGGCACACTCTCTCAGTAGACAAATATGTCACTATGCAGTCGATATATAGCTAAATTTTAGATTTTCCATGTAAAAATAATAATCAGTATTAGGGCCTATTTTGATCAATAGACCTATTGATGGTAGCCTAGAATATTGGAAAAAAAGAGGGGGGTTTAAATTCAAAATTGTTTGATAATTTACTATCTTAGGCCTAGGCCTACTTGACCCTTCGGGAGAGGATCTGGCTAGTAGGCCTACAGTGGCGGATCCAGGAATTTTGGAAAGGGGGGGGGGGGTAGACTGAATTTAGTCTTTCAACAGAGGGCGTTTACGTAGGGCTATGAGAGTGGCTAGGGAGGGGGGGACGCTATAATACCTCACACTCTCCCAGTAGACAAGTATGTCACGATGTAGTCGATATAGAGCTAACTGTTAGATTTTTAAAATATAAATTACAATTTGCTATGAAAAAAAATGGAAGAAAGAAACAATATAGGCCTAATACAGATAGATAAATAATTGGATTTCTAATGAATGAAATTGGACAAAAAAAAGGATAAATAATTGGACTTTTAATGAATGAAATTGGACAAAATAGGATTTTGTAACCTTGACTCTTTCCCATAGGTCTTTTTGACTAATTTTTTCAGCTCTATGCTTTCATGCTGATATGCTTGCTTGTATATGATTAGACTTGGGAATAATCTCATAGACAACCTACATAATGGGGTTAGACCCCTAAAATCGACAGGGCGACATGGCCTTTTCTTTAAATCGACAAGCGACATGGGGCTTAGTAACAAATGACAGGAGAAATTAAAATATATTGACAAGGGACATGAGCATTTCTTAAAATCGACAGGGGACATGGGCATTTCTTAAAATCGACAGGAGGAATAGAAAGATAGTGACAGGGGACATGGGCATTTCTTAAAATCGACAGGCGACATGGGGACCCCCCATCTAGACCCCCTACATACCAGTGGTCCTGGTTGTTCTAAGCCGATTCCCCGAGCCTCATTCATTTCTAGAAATGAACACGTTAGGAAGCATTCAGCTTTATGTCACAATTGTTTCTTGTATATGTATATATGAGTGTTTCGATACATTGTGGATTATAACTATGGATTCTAGTTGTGTCGGTCAGTATGTAGTACATGTAGTTATAGGACGAGTACTAAGCTGTACGTGAAATACATTGAAGGGAGCCTGTCCGTGCCCGCTGTGGTATAAACAGGATTATCACATATGATATGAGCATTTTACAAATCATTCATTTTACGTATCTATTTGTATTTTGCATCAATCACAAATTCTAATAACGAAAATTGCTCTCTCACAGAGACGAGATTGCTGGATGTTTAGAGAAAGCTTATGAAAAGATTGCCTACAATGAAGCAGCGCGGTTATTGTTCTTCGACAACCTCAAACCTATGAAGAAGTATGCTGCAGATGTAAGTATTCTTATCTAGAAACTGTTAAAAAGTGAAATTTATTTCATCCAAATATGAAAATGACTGGCCTAAAGTGTCTAGTAACATAAAACCTTATGTATAAGATACTCACTGAGTTTGAGGGAATCCTATAAGGTGCACTTAAATAGACAAAGATCCATGAGTTTATGTAATAGATAGACAATGGTTATGAAAAGGTATGTAGAATTAACCACAGCTTGCTGCTGGGGGCCAGACGAGGGCGAATCCCAAGTCGCCCTACCCGCAAGCTGTGGTTAATCTACATACCTTTCCATAAGGCCGCTTAAAATTAATAATCAGCTTTGCGGATACTTTTTGAAAAAATATGGTGAGGGCGGGAGGCTTTTTATCTTATTTGTTATTTGTAATTTTTAACCATGAGGGCGGCCCCTTTTTATTTTTATTGAACAAATTACCTCTATCTTGCAGATATATCATACCATTTTCATCTTCATAAACAATTGAAATATCAATAACCATAGTCTTGATATATGCGAGGATAAATAAGGAGGAACACACTGTTTAGATTCCATTTCTACACCAATTATTAGCTGACATATCAATATTTTCATATTTTGTTGTGTTACATTTTCATGCAATGCGGCCCTTTTTTATGAAAAATTGTGAAAAAATACATATATGCGGCCCCTTTTAAGGGATGCGGGCGCTGTCTGCAAAGCTGATAAATTTTTTTAAGTGGCCTAACCATTGTCTATCTGTTTTAAACCAGGGTATGCAATATAACCAAGGTGCGAACTCTATTGTCCTAAGCCACCACCGTGGTTTAAGGGTGGGTTATTCAACGCATTGGCCGTGGTCAACAATTCATAAACACTGCTATATGTCATAACAATATTTTTCAATAGTACAAGTTATTTATACTAAATATCAAATCCTTGCAGGTGTATGACTAAAATGAGTAGGCTAATCTAATTGAGATGTTTCATCTTTCAGCATGACTGGACGCTGAAAGCCGACAATTTCTTCTATTTCAACCAAGAGGAGAAGAAGAGTGAAGATTCCATACCAGCCATCAGCTTAGCCGAGCAAGCTATCCAGTATGCCCGCGAACTTGAAATGATTGTCTAGAAATCTACTAAAGGTGCACTCTATGGAAAATGGTTTTTGGGGGAAAAAGTGCTAGGTGACGCCCGAGAGTAAGGGGCCTTTAATTGGTCTATGACATTTTCTCATTTGATAAAAATATTGCTGGACGACAATATTAGTCACCTGCTTGTTTGTGACATGGGGGGAGGGAGGGAGGGAGGGAGGGGGACTATGGAGAGTAATGTTTGAATAATGTTAATATACCGTGGAGCGCGTGTTGATGTGTGGATGGAATATAACTGTTTGTATGCTGAAATAAACGATCGTGAAACATGTAAAAATTCAACTATTAAGTGTTTTTATTGAGTCGGGACGGGTATACAATGTAGTCATACATTATATTTTGGGCATCCACGGTAGATTTGGATTCCATGTACCCATGACCCAGTCCATCTTGAAAATATTTATATTGCGATTAAAGAAAACGCAAGGAATATCTCCGCATAAATTTAGACTTAACGCAAAATTGATTTAATACCATGCCATATATCCTGATTGACACTTATCGATGGTACCTAACGCAGAAGCGCGTAAATTATAGCAAGACATGATGAGGTCAAGTACCTCTGATAATACTATAGGTCCTTAATGTTTGATATGGTAAATTCTTTGTCACGTAATGACAATGGTGGATACATCATATCCGTCCTTGCATGTCATGAAGAATATTTTCTATTTAATGGTAACAGTATCTCACAGTTAGCACGTACACAGCTTCTAAATCTCGGAAGGCCGGATAGTATAGTACGACAGGTCTGAAGTGTAGACCTCCAGGGTAATAGTCCGTGTATAATCCACCAGCATGGCGCAATGAGTTTTATACCAAATCCAGCACCCTTCACAGCTTTATGACTGAAGCTTGAGAGGTGAGAACAGAAATCATTCGCACTACTCACAGTACGGCGGATATCAATCACGAGAGGGGAGGTGTGAAACAGTTCAAAGGTGTCACTATAGCAAGGTGTGAATGGTTAGCTAAGTGTGAATGGCAGTGAGTTGATGACATGTTACTACTCAGTGATTCACACCTCAGTAACTCAGGGCGCCCACTGAGTAGGTGCCACACGCTGTCCCCACACTATAAAACATGCTACTCACCCCATGTCTTATCATATCACATCCCAGACACACACATGCAACCATTACAACCTACACAGCTAGCCAACTATTACAACGAATTCATCAAACATCAGTTTTCTGCAATAGGGTTAGAAATAACTCGTACACTCGCAAGCTAGTTCTTCAGCCTCTCAAAGTAAAATATGAGTATGGCCGGATTCATGCCGCGAACACCAGTGTCCACTTGTGTCTATAATGCTGTTGCACAACTATGTTTCGGTGATGTAGAGGGCGTCACCATCGCCTATGGTGACGACGATGCCCAACCGGAAGTAGACGTCCGCAGCGTTGCTCAGAAGCTAACAGCCACTTCGGACCTCTCCAAGACCTTCACCGTCGGACACGGTCGTCGGTCCACCGTCACTGGGACCCGAGCGATTAACTTTGAGGGGACAGACAGTGGGATTAGCATGCAGTCATCATCCGGGCCCCTTAGTCTACGGGACCTCCTCCAGGGTAGCCTTAACGGCCCAACGCCGGCCCACATGCCCCGACAGACGTCCTCAGACTTCCGGTACCAGCGGCGCCTCCCAGCGGACGGGCAGGAAGGTACTCCTGTTGTGAAGAGACGCAGTAGTCGTGCTGCTGATGTGGCGCGTCCCAGCCAGGGGGCGCCAGGGTCGGCGAGCCGCAGCCGGGAGCGGGAACGCCGACGTGCCATCCGCAAGTCGCTCAAACACGTGGGCCGTGGGTTGTACCAGGGACTTGGTGTGGCGCAGGGGGTAGCAGGACTCCAGACCTTAGCAGTGCTGTGAATTAATGCTGAGACCATAGATAATGTACATGTACATGGAGGACTCCAATACCTGACGCCGGTGCTATCTATATTATAGGCATAGTTATATCATATAGCCTGCAATCCACGTTCTATTTATTCTAATACACAATATTGACTGTGTAACCTGATGTGCTTTACTATGTCTGTTTGTTTTCAATAAACGCCAATTATAAACACCATGGAATCCACTTTTTTGTTTTCTTTTCACTAATAGGGTTACAAAAGTAATGTTCTAGTACAGATGTTCCAGGACAGATCTATACACGTCACATTAGCAAGAAAGAAAGTCAAAGTCGCCTTGACTACGACAGACGAGACTTTTATCCGCTATACATTCTGACGTGTGTCTTTAATCGTAGCTTATCTATAGGATTTGGTCTATCCATTTACATCTGCCAACCACCTCTATACCCCCATCGTGTTTGGACATCCTGGTTGGACATATACATATTTCAGATATCTCTCATATATGGCCACCATTGTGAATTGACAATTGATGAGGGTCATATATCTTGTGATAGAGAGTGACTCAATTATGATATGGAGAAGACTGTAAACGGGCCTACTAAAATTTGAGTCAATCCATTTCGGGTGGAGATAGTTGCTGGTTCTACGTTGTCTTTCAATCGTGGATCTCCAGACTGTTTTAGGCTTAGCATCTGATAGGATGTTGCAACTATTCTAATATTAGTGAAGCCATGAATGTTCAAATTAATAATTACACACACTGTCCCACACTATAAAACATGCTACTCACCCCATGTCTATCATATCACATCCCAGATACACACATAGGTGTAATATATCAAGTTTACAATAATTCAAATACCGATAACCTAAATCTATATAAATACATTGAGTACTGGGGGGTATTTTCGGTCACTTAATCTTTAATCTGCTACTACACTTGGAATTATTTATTTAAAGCAATCTCGATGACTGGTGAAGTCAGTTAGGGTATTACCAACATTTACATTTTTATTCTGACCTCACTTATAAGAAAATGTTAATAGTCTTCAACCCAGACATTCAGGGCCTGCCCTACATAGGCATGCAGGTACCCATCAAGCAATGGTACGTTGGGCCAACGTCAGCAGGTCGCAAGCAACATTTTGTTCTGCCAATGTTGGTACAACGTTGGTAAATTTATGTCGTACAAACGTTGGCAATACTCCTAATGTGTTGCCAACATTGATACAACGGAGGGTAATTAATGTCATTCCAATGTTGGCATAATGCTGTGTCTCCAACCTCCACCAGATGGCATTGGAGGTTGTAAAAAGATATTTCCCCATCAGATACATTATCTTTCTCATAATTGGCTGATAATTGGGGGTCATGGGTATATTATATAGCATTTGAAACCAAGTATATTCTCTTTATAATCCATTGCATTCCTTATTACCACCTTTATTATGTAATATAAAAGAATCCTGGGAATATTCTGATGAGGACACCTTTTTGTAGGCAATGACAGGGACATTTATAAGGTGTAGGGAAAGGGTAAGATTCTGTATCACTTCTTGGCCATCCAAGCTGAGATTAATGTGAAATGAAAATAGAGAAATGCTCTTAAATGATGATTGTTCACAGCCATTAGGCCCTTCCCAGTGGGCACAGAACATTGAATCAACATTGATAAATGGTTGTCAACATTGATTCAATGTTGATTCAACGTTGATTCAACATAGACCAGGATTTCGTGCCCACTGGGTTATGATGAGCAAACTATGTTCACTAATTCTCTCCAATCACACATTGATAACCAAAGTTGGATAAACACCACAAACAAATGTCATATTTTACCATAAAGTGGTAGGGTAGACGTTGGCACAACCTCAATATCTGACTTTGGTACAACGTTAAGCCAACGTTATGCCAACGGCGACGTTGACTACGTTGGAATATAGTAGAAATCGCCGGCCAAAAGGTAGTTGTGACAACGTCAATGTCCCACGTCATGCCAACGCCAGCTAATGTTGAACCAACGTTGGTACAACGTCAGAATGCTAGCTGGGTAGTAGGTCTATCCCAGTGGGCACAGAACATTGGATCAACATTGATAAATCGTTGTCAATGTTGATTCAATGTTGGATCAACGTGGATTCAACGTTGGACAGAATTTCGTGCCCACAGGGATATGTGTTAACTCACCACAAAAATGTAGATCTAGGTCTCAAAATCTATTCAAAATGAATATACCACACAGGACCTAATATTGATCCAGCAATAAGGTCCCATTTTGTAGAGATTGAAAGGCCTGCGAAAATATGCACAAAGAAAACATGTATAGGACTTTCGTTCTAAATAACACTCGATCGGCATGCGTAATTGATATCAACCACCATACTGATCATAATATTCAAGGCACTATCCCATAGTTTTGAATAGTCCGGGGAGGTCTAATAGCATAGATTCATGATGACAGACACACATGTTTAATTAGATTTAACAGAAAACACAAAGTCCCATGTAAATACCATGCCTTGCTTTGTACACCTTTTGGTTACTAGGCAACTGTAGCAGGTTTCGTAATTGATTGTTATGAATCACACAACAGCTGTATGACTAACACACCAAGCGTCTCAACAAACATATTACAGGCCATGGGCACCGGTAAATATAGTGCTTTGGGTCAGGATTTGCACCTGCAGGCACAAATAAGCAAATACAATTCAACGCTTGCTGCCCCATAAGTAACAGTTGTATCTGAACGAGGACTGACACTCTGGGCCTTTACAGAGGAGATCAGAGCAGGTGTTGGTTCACTGTAATGCTACAAGATAGCCATAGACCCCTAAATTCGACACAGCACCATGGACCATTTTGGGCCTTAATGACATGGGACAGGAGGAAACAATACTTAGTGACATAGGACACTGGGCATTTCTTAATTATTAAGCTGCTGGGAGAAATCGATGTAAATAAGTCCCCTGCCATTAATTTAAAATAGATATGGCAACATGGACATGTCTAAAAAAATCGATGTGCCAACATGGCCATTTCTTAAAATCGACATGGGATATGGGGACCCCCCTCCTCCTCTCCCCCCACCAAGGGCCCCCACAATGCAACTTGTGTACATTTTTGGACCTAGGTGGTCAATAAATTATTTGATCGTCACGGGAAAGCCAATAGTACATCGTTACATCTCAGTTAAAGTCCATATGACTCCTCAATTTCCTTTCTGAACAACTTTGTCTTGAATCGATTGAAATAGGGGGGGGTGTTAAATCGCTAATTTTGTCGTACGGTTCCAGGGACAGGCTCAAACTATGCATTTGGGACCCAAAACTCAGGAAATCACAAAAATATTTTTTTTGGACCCCTGTGACCCCCCCGTACATGGGGTCCGAAGATCGGCCAAATAGTGAGAAAACAGCCCAAATTCAGGCTTTCAGATTCCTACTCAAACCTCACCATGCCTTCATGAAAATGGTCAGAAACCTTCATTGGGGACCCAAAGAGAGCATTTAAAGTCATATTGTTGTGATTATAGGGGTGTTTCCCCCTCTCGGGAGGGGGTGCGTCCATGGTAAAATACCGATAAATCAGCTTTTTTGAAGGCATTTGCTCCTATACAATCAGGTCTCTATACTGCCATAAAACATCATCATGAACCATTCTGAAGGACCCCCTGTTTCTGTTAACTACCCCCTATGACCCCTAACACCCCCCCCCCCCCATAGCATGCACCAATAGCCATCAGATAACTCCCTTCCCCCCTCCGCCCTCGCCTCTATATTACACTGTACTCAGAATATCAGGATCTTTGAACATTAATAGTCATTCACAGACACCTTAGCCTGTCTTGGGATTAAGACAGTGGTGTGTTTAAAAGAGGGGTAGGGGATATGGAGGGGGCCCAGACCTCCTCCCTTACCCTATACAGACATAAGAGGAGGGCTACCTCAGTCCATCTAAGAACTCCAACCATCAGACCTCTTATAATCTATTTATCATACATGCATGAATGGCTTTACCACCTCAACAGAAAACTGATAAGGGACCAAAAGAGACTATTACAGGTCATATTCTTGTGATTGCATGAATATAACCCAAATCTTGGAGGGCCTTTGCTTCAATGTATTTGAATTGTCAACATATTAAAATGAGTTTAGATCAGATAGATTATACCCTTTTCAAAGGTCTCTATATTCATTTTGAGTTACCCTACCAATGATCACATCCCCCCCTTCATTCTATGCCTAGTACCTCACCCCATGTGTATTCATGGTCAAGATGACTGTTTCATGTTGTTACACTTATTATACATAGTAATTCTATAACAGTTATAGCAGAGGTCTAATATTAACAGCACTAATAACCTGATACAACAATAAATAAAAACCCTGACTCTCCTCCTTAACCAAGTGGTTAAATGCATAGAATGATGGATGGTAGAGGGGTGAGGGGGTGGGGGAGCCTGCAAATGACTCCAAATAAGGACTGGTGTCCATATCTCTTTGTCTACACCTTGCATGGTTAGTATCCTAGACATAAGACAAGAGATAATTATTTAATTCAATTCTCTGAGGTGTTAAATAAATACTCTGAACCCTAAATATTATTGAAGCCAATAATAAACCTTGCAATTATATTATGGGGAGGGGTAGGTAACCCTGATACCTCATTTGCAATGCTAAAGATCAGATTTTGTCAAAGACGGGCATACATGCAACATCTCAGGGTGCTGCTATAATATTCAGATATATGAAAAGATAACATAGGCATGGTTCTTGGTAGACCTATGCCATCCCCTATATGGGTAAAGGGTAGAACCTCATATCAAACTTTGAGGACAGATGAATACATATCTTGATATTAAACCAAATATTGAACCCAAATTTGACTTGAAGTACAGTATCCCTCTACCAGCTGTAGTAGATACACCTACCAGGGTGATCTCAAGGACCCAGCTCACTCATTCTTTTTTTTTTGGAGGGGGGCCCTCTTTTAGCCACACCACTGTCCCACTCCCAGGCATGATACATACCATGAGAGGCAATGCTGTGCACTGTGCCACATGGAGGGAGGGTTGGGCTGATGGTTATACTGTGTGATATGGAGCCGAGGGGGGGGGGTTATTTCATGGCTATTAGTTTGGGGTGAGGGTGGGGATGGGGTGGAGGTGGGTCATAAGGGGTGGTTAACAGGAACAGGGAGCCCTCAAGAAAGGTTCAAACTATCAGACAGGTCTTATGTTAATATATTATTTCAGTATAGGGTAATTATAGAGGCGAAGGGGGGGGAGAGTTATCTGATGGCTATTGATGCATGCTGGGAGGGGTGGGGGGGGGGGGTCATAGAGGGGAGTTGACAGAAAGAGGGGACCCTCGCGAAGGGTTTAATCTGCCTGATTAGGTGTCCTGAGGATCTTTTATGGCAGTACAGGGATGTGATTGTAAGGGAGCAAATGCCTTCAAAATAGCTGATTTATCGGTACTTTACCAAGGACTAACCACCTCCCCAGAGGGGGAAACACCTCTATAATCACAACAATATGACTTTAAATGGTCTCTTTGGGTCCCATATGAAGGTTTCTGACCATTTTCATGAAGTCATGACTTGATTTTAGAAGGAATCTGAAAGCCTGAATTTGGGCTGTTTTCTCACTATTTGGCCGATCTTCGGACCCTATGTACGGGGGGGTCACGGGGGTCCGAAAAAAATATTTTTGTGATTTCCCGTGTTTTTGGACCCAAATGCATAGTTTGAGCCTGTCCCCGAAGAAAAGTAGATTTATCACCCCCCCTAATTGAAATCGGAAAATTAAAAGGAAAATAGGCAACCCAAATAAAGATAGACAGTTTCAGTTTGATAATTATATTCTTCTTTCCATTAAGTCTTATATATACAGACAGAGGCTTTTTCATAGTAATAACCTTGATTTGTTTGAATGAGTATATGAGCTGAAATGTAAGTTAGACCAAAAAAAAAAAGTTGTGTTCAGGTATCCCTAGCAACCCTATTTTTTTGGCCCTACCCAATTTTTTTTTTCGTTGGAAGGCATTTTTGTGTTTTTTTCTACCAAAAAACACTTTTTTTTAACTGAAATATAATTTTTCCGAAATTTATATATTTTTTCCGAAAAATTGTAGGAAAATGGGGAGGAATTTTGTCTCAAAATCCTTTAAAAAATGGTAAAAACAAAAAAATCGACCTACCTACCCTATTTTTTTGGGGCCATGTTACCTGAACACAACTTTATTTTTGGGCCTTACTTAGAGAGAGAAACATTTCAAAGAGAGAGGGAAAGTTGAAACGGTTTGCTGATTTTCAGATACTATTGGACAGCATGTACTATCTTTTCTTGTCTGGTCATTCATGTATTGTCAAATGTTTCATGCACTATTTTACCAAAGCTCTTATGAACCCGTTCATTGTCTTGTACTGTCTGTCTGTTTTGTCTGATGTCTTTGTAAAATATGAAAAGCAATATGTTGTAACGCTTGATTGAACATTGTATTTAAAATGTGTTTTTTTTTACAGAAATAAAGTGAGTGTTGCTCTTGTGAAAAAAAAGTAGGGTTTCTCCCACTCCTTTTCAAATATTTTAATATCAAATGCTGACATTTTTTGGGATAATAATTATGAACATTTCCCTGATTTTATTTCATAAAAATATGGATACAGGTACACAATTACCCTACACGTATTCCCCAAGTATGCGTGTTTTGTATATTATACGCTTCTCCCTTTAGGCCGTTTTATTCTGATTGTTTGTTTTTTGCCCCTGCTCCAAGAATAGTAGAGTGTAAGCGTACAGCGTTTCCTGCTCACTGGGAAATGCTGGGACTCAGCTCCCCCTGTAGAGAAGCTTCTTTGCCCTCACCCCCCACCCCCCCCCCCCTCCCAAAAGAAAAATGCTGTAGAAACCCATAATCCAATTCATCAAAATGAGGTGGCCTTTTCTGCATCCTTTACAATTTCTTGTCTTTCCTTCAGGGCCTTCAGGTAATCCTCCATGCCTTCTTTCATCTTTAACACCAGGAATTTATAGATGCTTTTCCAGGCCTCTCTTACTTCTGACGTGTAGGACTCCTGTAGCCGAACTCCTAACCCATAGTTTATAGCTGGCCAGAATTTCTGAAAGAGAAAGGTTTTGACATTTAATCTATTTCTAGTTCACCGTATTCTACTGTATCCTTTATCTAATTGAGCCATTGGTATTTGTTTATAATTAGATGAATTTGTCTTTTGTCTTATGAAACAGCCACAACCCCTTCTCACTCTAATTATATGGCAAATGTACGAATAATCTGACAATATTTCACCATAAGCAATTTAGGAAACATGACACCGTTACCGCCTGGACCTACAGTGGCATATGGTATAGGCATTATATTGACTTGCTGTATCTTACCTAATCTTGCCGAACAAACCATCAATGACCATCATAATCATGTTTATAGACCATTATAAAATGGTTGGCCGTTTGTCATAACCTCAGAAACACTTTCAGCCGTTCGTTTATAATGTAACAATTAAGTTCGTTTATAATGTAACAATTAATATGTCTGAGTGTTTCTTCAGGTATAGAAATATAAGCCCACACCATGTAGAAGCCTGCCCCGTGTATAAGCCTGTCCAATTTTTCACTTGGTACTTGTATAAGCCCGGGCTTATACACCAATAAATATGTAGGCACGAATATGTACTATAATTTAATACGTCATAACCCGTCTTCTTGATTAAGCCATATGACAAAAATGAACAACTGTTTAAAATGATCATTCAGCAAATAAAGACAAATTCTAACTCAACCTTGACTGGGAACTTAGCCATGGGCAATATTTCAAACTGATGAACCCAAACTCATGACATGCGGGGGGAGGGAGTTCTTGACTGGGATGAGAAAGCTTACAAACCAAACATCGCCGCCCCGTTTAATATCAATGACCACTCCCTATGAGTCAAACACACATGACAGACAGTTTTCCTCTTCCACACATAGCAATTCTTACAGGAAGCATCTCCGGTGTGACATGGTAGTTGACATGAGTCTGACCCAGTGCATACAGGACCCCACTGAGGTACTCCGAGTTGTCCAGGTTCTCTACAGCTGCTCCTAGTGCCTCCATCACCAGCACGGCGTGTTGCCGCAGCTTCACCCTGTCTATTAACGTCATCCTGGTCGGGATCACCCCTGTTTGTGTGGACAGACCCAGGAACACTGGCCGCAGCTTCCGCTCCCGCTCAATTAACCTGCGAGGATATCAAAGTGTAAGCTGGAATTAGCCACAGTATAATTGAGTATGCATGGTACGAGAGAAAGGGATTGACCCTTTAAGGGCCGCATATTGCCTTAATACATTATGCCCTTATTGGTATAGGATTGTAAAGCTCACATATATAAATATTCCATTATGGGTCATGTTGTTTATTTAACCTGTTTATATTATGTATATTGTATTCCTATGTGTACTCTAGAACAGAACTGTGATGAAGTCTGACAATGTATAATCAAAATTCGACCATTTGTCCTGCACTAGGTATATTACTGTAACCTACCATAGCCTATATGGTGTCCACCTCAATTGTCATTTTGCATAGGTGACATTGTACAATGGTTTGAGTATGAACACGTAACTGTCATGCCCACATACCATACCTTTACGTTTCGCTATCACTTAACTACACAACTAACCTGAGTTTCCACACTATGTGAAGGTAGTAGTTATAGGACGTGTACCAATCTGTACGCGAAATACAGTGAAGGAGCCTTATAGCCCTACTGATTGGTACAAGTCCTATAACTACTTTATGCCACTAGCTGTATTCAGTATACAAGAGGTGTGAAATGCTTTGTTCTCCGTGCCCGCTGTGGTATAATTAATGTTTCCTTCCAAGTGACTTGTGACCAGCGTGATGGGAATACTACTTGCTAGCCTTATTAGCCATACTCTCTCTAACATTTCCCTGTTCCACCATCATGCTTAGCATACATTCTGTGACATTTCCCTGTACATTTATGTAGGCCCTACTAACCAGTGGGCACACAACATTGAATCAACATTGATAACTGGTTGTCAATGTTGATTCAATGTTGATTCAATGCTGATTCAACATTGGACTGAAATTTGTGCCCACTGGGTACCATCTTGCTTACCATACATTCTGTGATATGCTCGTATACTACTAGCTTGGTTGCCGTAATCTCTGAGACATTGTCCTATACTACTAGCTTGATGACCATAATATCTGTGACATGTGATATACTACTAGCTTGGTTACCATACCCTCTGTGGCATTTCCCTATACTACTAGGTTATTACCATAATATCTATGACATTTCCCTATATAGTTTGATCACCATAATCGCTGTCACATCGCCCTATACATACTACTAGCATGATTACCATAATATCTGTGACATTTCTCTATACTACTAGCTTGGTTATCATATGCTCTGTGACATTGTCCTATCTTTCTAGCTTGATTGTCATACGGTCTGTGGCGTTTCCCTAACCTAGATACCCAAATACTGTCCAAAATGTACAAGAAATATGTATTATAGAGCACCAAATGCCCATATGAATGAGACAAATACTAAACACAAAGCCGTCTGCACCCACAGTGGCATGATTATTATGATGGCTCATTTATTCGCCATTGAGTGGCTGTTTCTGGTATTCAGAATGTTGCACAGGTGGTCACGGAAAAATACAGCAGACACTAGGTACCACCGAAAAGCTGTGAAAAAGATTATGGCCCTAGCGAAATTAAAGGGGTTATTTAGTGTTGGCCAGGCACACCATAATTTATTTTGCGCAGGCGATATAGGTATAGTCACATAGAGGGGAGCACAACCTTATTATCCTATAGAGAAGGAGGTACATGTATTATTTAAATCAACCTATTAAACTTATCCTTTTCTCAGAAAAATCTCTTCTTTCGATAAGCCACGTTTGTGGAGAAATGAATACTGCTAAATGCCATTTTATCCCTTTTATGATGTTCAGATGTGTAGTGTATTGTTGTTTCATATTTCCAATATGAATAGAATATATGTACAGGATCTTTTTTTTAAATTTCAGATGAAAACGATTTTTGCTAAGGGTATTTTCTATCGTGTACCTTAAGTGTCAGAGTTGTTCTGCTAAATTGTATATCAACCAAGACATCATTACCGTAAAACCTCGCGTAGAAGCCGCGGCTAGTACGCGAATCAGATCGCTAGTGCGGCTTATAGAATCGGCCCAAAGTTGGGGTGCGGCTTATACGCGAGTTTTTCTCAATTATTATTTCAAAATTGACCTCAATCCTGACTGTGTGGCCTCATGTAGCGGCTGGTACACCTTTGTAGGGAGGGGGGGTGTATTGGGGTGAGGTGTGAGAGCTTTCCTGCTCAGTATTGTTCTAATACCGCCACAGACAATCACATACCGCATACCGCTACCCCCCCCCCCCCCCACTCTTGCTTTGTCAGCTTTATTATTGAGTGGCTCGGGAGGGGGGGGTGTCCAACATGTATGGTTATTGAATGCCACAGGGATTAGCGCTGGTCTGCATTGTCTTAAAACGGAGGTGCGACTATGAGGCATTGACAGTGGTCACTCACCTGACACAATGCACTGGCCAGCTCACACAGGTGATTGATAGGGCCAATAAATGAGGTGTGTTTCTAGTTACCTGACTCTGGTGTGACACAATGTACATTCGATAAGTTTGTTTAATTTCCTTCTAATTTCACCCAATTTCTCTAATCAAAAGCTTATTTCAGACTTTGTCTTTCAATGGTTCACTGCAAAGTCCGTCCCTCTCATATGTTTCTACACTCACCAATGTTGTAACCTACAGATTTACGTAAATGCGTGATAGCTCTCCTGGGTGTGTGGACAAACGTTCTTAATTATAAGATAATGGAAAATATAAGACTATACTTTAAGATAACTGCCTGACTTTCAGGTGAGAGTGTTTTCTCTGAGTGTGCACGTTCTGCCGTGATGACGTGCCAACTAGTGCCCAAAATACTATAGAGAGGATCGATAAAACAGAGGCGCTGGCACGAGACCTGTTTTTGTGTGTGTGTGTGTTTTTGTGTTTTATTTGGTAATGAATTACATATAAGTATAACATGGATCGGCGCATGGCCGTTCTTCTATCAAGATCGCTTCTTTTGTCTGTCTCGATGGGAAAACTTAAAGGCATGTCGATCATCTTCACAACCAAAAAGCAGGAAAATACAAAAACAGCCATTATGAATTATAAAATTTAGTAGGCCTACATCCGATGTCTGGGACCAAATTTTTTTTATCTAAAAATCAGTCAGAATGTTCATAAGTAACGCAATAAACTCCCTATCTACTCCATTCCTCTTTATTCCCTTAGGTTTTGCTATAATTTGATTTTATTGCCCAATATAGGGTCATTTTGGTATAAAATCGTGCACAATTTTATTCCCCCATTGAAAATACACAGTAGAAGACCATAGTTGGACCCACTGGAACCCACTTTCCGAGCTGATACTGGCCATGGATACAATTTTAATGTCCCCCAACCCACAAATAATTTACTTTTACAGTATATGGAACATCGTTATGAAGAATGTAAAATTTGGTAAAAATCGGATATACCCACTGTAATTTTCAGGAAATATTGATGAGATGAGATGAGATAAGGTGTGTACAACACCATAAATGTGACTAAAGGTTGTTCCAACACGTGATGGCTCTGTAAAGAGCACTGCGAATTCTCATCGGTTGTACTAAACCTTTTACCGGTTTAGAATAGCTGTTGTACTGATATTTTAGAAATGTTGATATGGGAAAGGCATGAAGCCTCCTTTGTTCTAAATATTGCCAGCCAATAGTAGTAGGGTGTTCCTCTAATTTAACCTTATATGTAATTCTTAAAGATGGTGTATCACACTGTCAATCATTTTAAAAGTTAGGGAAGATGTATGGGATAGGATATACAATAGTAATATGATAAAACTAAAAAATCTCTAAATATTTAGCTGATACACCATCTTTAAGGACTCATCAACAAGAATTATCATATAAGCCAGTTGATGTACATTATTACGTAAAATATTGCTAACATTTTTCTTGTGTGTAATAAACTTTAGCTCACGATCTATAGCTAGGCTGGAAACCCATTACTCTTTCTGGCACAACCTAGAAACAGGATTTCCTGGTTTACATTATGGAATAACATCCAATTAGTCCGACACCAAAGAGACAATGCTAGTAATGTTTCATGCATAGCAAGTCTATTATCACTAGTGACGGAAATTACAGTATCATCTGCATATAAGGTTACATCGTAATTATACAAATTAGTTTGACTTAGTGTCTGGAACGTGCACCTTGTGTGACTGTTATTCCATGTAACTGATTGACACAATATGAAACCATACACTATCTATACACCATTGGATGTCGGCACGTCTTGCGGACTATTAGAAGGTGATCTTTCTCTGTTTCAAGCAATCAATATGATATGTTAAGCACCCCAACCCTGAGTAGATTGTGATGTTAATCGCACAATCGATCTTTCGCATTAATTACATTTGTTTACTCACCTTTGTAAGATTATGATCCCTGTTCCCTCCATGTCCTCTGTCAGGATGTTCCAGCTAGTTCTGACAAGGAGTATCTGGTCGTCATCAAGAACCTCATCTAGCTCTAGCTGTTTGAGGCTTGTAGACGCCTGACAACCCATTTTTACAATGTCCACCTGAGTCTGCAACTGAGTTGAGTAGCTCACAAAGTCAATCCTCTATGATGCGCTGAGTAGTGGGTCAGGGATACCATGGGACTTGGTGTGTATAGGAGGAATAGGCAGCCTAGACAAGGGTATCCAAGTCAGAGATCCCAGATAGGGATATAACGGAGTAGCTCGCCAATAGGATATTAGTTGCAGGCACTACTATATAGAGTGAGCAACTCAAAGGGAGGTGCTCGAATGTATGCTAGGGACAGTCGGTATAATGCCGCTAGTCACGCGTCAGTAATAGGCAGTGGAGTAGCTTTAATTGAGCCCATAGTGGGTTCTCCCGTGGTGTAGCTCACGGCTAGATGACAAAGGCAACGGGCAGCTCACACAGGTGATTGATAAGGCCAATAAATGAGGTGTGTTTCAAGTTACCCGACTCCTTCCTAGCAAAACAGGGCCGACCCTAGAAATCTTTATCTCTTTTTGAAACAAACAATTATTTCTTGTGGTTTTGGGGCTATTTTAGAGTGTATTTGATCGTCCGACCTATCGTCCCTTGATCTTCAGACTATGCAACCTCAACACACTTCATTTTGGCCTCACCAGGGGCTCATTACCATAGACGCATTGTGTCTGACACTCCCGGGAACGGATGTTTATTGAAACAGAAGTGGCATCCGGTGCATACCCCCCTGGACTCCATCACCAGGAATTACAGGTGTTCTAAAATAGTATAGTACAGTATGGCACATAAATTGATATGTGTCTTCCCTGATGTGCCCTCCATATTATGTAACATGACCTTGGTATCAGGCCTTTAGGCCCTCTGGAAAACGGGCCCCCTGAACTAGGGCCCTCGGAACTGGGGCCCTCTGAACTTGGGCCCTCTGAACTGGGGCCCCCATGAACTAGCGCCCCAATGAACTGAGGCCCTCAGGAACTTGGGCCCTCGGAACAGGGGCCATCATTTCAATTCAGTGACCGTCATATTGCTAGATCTTATTCAGCACCCGTCAGGTTGCTAGGTTTAAGAGCCCGCTAGATTTTTTCAGGTATCAGAGCCCGCTAGATTCTATAGATTTCAGAGTCCGCTGGATTTTTTTAGGATTCAGAGCCCGCTAGATTTCTGTTAGTCCAGAGGGTCCAAGTTCAGAGGGCCCCAGTTCTGAGGGCCCTAGTTCAGGGGGCCCCTGCTTCAGAGGGCCCTAGGGCCGGGAACCCATGACCATATCCCCAGTTGTACAAAATGATGACACATTCCAAATGCCACACAGCATATCGGTGAATTCAAAAAGTGAAAGTCTTACTCGCCAATAACATCTTTTATCCACAGGCTTCTTTATTTGAGCTGCTTACCGGATCCAGGATATGTTTGGTTTTTACCAGGATTAATTATTGACCAAATATACCCAACTAGTTGAGCCTCTCAATCATGGACCATGTTATACGCATAATGAAAGTTGAAATTGACTCCAATTTAGATTCAAAGGGTTTTTTATCTACATGTATACTTACCCTTATACGCAAGGCGTGACAAGTGCTATCTTAGCACCCAGTAGAATAATAGCCAACCAGGGTGAACCACGAACAGGTTGCTGTAGAGCTGATCATTAAGCCTTCTTCTGTAGATACTAAGCAGTATGAGTAAGCCCCCGTGTCCCCCTGGAGCTGCTCACAGTGATTTGTCTGCGATGTGTTCTCTCTAGTGCCGATAGAGGGCAGCACTTTGCATTGCTATATCTGTGAAGTTATTGCTGCCAACAGGCCCTAATCGATTGAATTGAATTGAAACTACGGCCGTTGATCATTTCTGAATGCAGAGCTTTGTTTGCTCATAAAGTCCTACGCAAATTTGTTGTGAGAAAAACACTGTGATTCTGGAAATGTATTTTGCCAATATGTACAAGGGCCTCATCATAGATCTCTGAAAATGTCATTTTGGGGATATTCCCCATGCACATACGCTAAAGAAAAAAAACGATGATGAATCTTGCATTGACAGGAATTATGACCCTATTGTTGTCTACATTAGTACACTATTTTTTATCGTTAAAAAGTAAAATAAAAAATAAAGTTAAATACTTGACAAACGATTGTGCAACATGGAGTATGTCTTTATTTGGCTCACATGTACATCTATGGTAACATTCAAGGATACTTGTAACCAATTTGAAAAGTATGAAGTTGTAGAACATTGATGTATTCTTAGCCATTTGAGGCGCACAATACTGCTGCGATACACGATTCTTTTTTTGTGGGCATGATTCATTGATGTAGCTCTGGTGAGTAGGCCTAACCTACCAGTGCTGCATCATATTACATCATGCCGACACAACGGTTATAATACACTCTCGAAAGTCGCAGTAAGGGAGGCCACTGCAGATATTTTTACACTATCTAAAATAAAAAGAAGAAACCTACACAAAGACTTTCATTTAGTAGAGGGCCTGAGAGTTAATTTCGACGTCATCATGGCTCACACCCTCACGTCCAACCTGAGCGCTGCTTCCTCATCCTCCTGCCCCTGCTCCAGGGCACTAGAACCTCGCTTATATTGAACTAGTTCACTGAGCACAGTACAACTGGCATGCTTGAATTTCCACCCATGTGCCATGCCGGTCAAGCATACGTTATTGGCACAGCTCAGCAAAAGATCATCACGCTGAAGAAAACGGGGAAATAGAATCAGATTAATCAGATTCCTCAATAATGCAATATCCATGCATTGTCTATTTTGGAATATTGATTTAACAGAGCGTTGTGAGGTGAAAACCCCATGAGACACACAAGAGAGTGTCGCGTATACATAAAGGTAAATATACTGGATCATATTATAAGTATCGGAAATCATTATGATATCGGGTTGGCGTATAAAGGTTTGGCAACAACGAACCTGTTAGATAAGGGTAATTTCTGCCAGATAACCTGGTTTGCTTGATAGTCTTTTTTATATAAAAATCACGCATTATTTTTTGAAAATCTATCTCTGATAGAAACTTTGATAGAGACTTGATGTTACTTATCGAAAGACATGTATTTGAAACATTAATTGCAACACTAATCTCAGCCTCATACAGGCAAGAACTATATAGTTAGAAACTCTATAATACTGTAATTATCCCAACATTGTTAGCACAACAGATGGCATAAGGAATCAACCATCGCCCCTGGATGGCTGCCCACATTCAATAGGGCCCCGTGCTTGCTACCTTTTTGATTGAAATGATACCCTGATAAAAATAAACTTTAATCAGCTTCCCCCATTTTCTGTGACATGTTATATTCTAGCAAAATCTTTTTAACTGTTAGCTGCACCATCCAGGCACTTCTCATAATACTCATTACACAAGTTTGAATACCAAATGCTTTCATAATTATCCACTTTTCACATTCTTATAAACATATACCTTAGAAAATCCCTTATTGGTATAATCATAAAACATTAATAGGAAGTTCTAAAGGTCAAAGTACAACATATTTAAAAAATGGACTTTGTTCTTTTCCCGTCATGATGTATGAAGGCAGTGCATCTTTACTGAAGCATCATGCTGATACTACGAGTTTGATGAAATACTAAGTCAGTATTAATGGCGTACCCTGCTCTGAAGCCCTGCATACTTAACTGTACTGCAATAGATGCATGTGTCCACTTATGTCAATACAACGGTGTCAAATTTTGAGAGTTCTTGGTATTCATAAGGAAATTCATGACTCTATCTATAATAAGTTCTATTTATATTCGATTTACTTGTATAATGTAATTGTATTCAGTATAATACAATTCTGCCCATCTGGGTACTGTATGTGACGTATATACACTGATAACTTGTATCGCTATTGCCGCGTCATGTACATTGAATGCTGGCTGTATTTAGAAAATCATTTTATGAAATAAATACATGTTTACAATTCAAAAATATATATACTTATATAGGCCTATGAAATGTTCTAAAACCGAGAATATGCATTTTTACGTATTCATGTCTTGTGTTTGTTCTTTAGTTGACCTGCTAAGTGTCACTATTTGATGTGTCTTTGTCTGCTGGTCTATTGATGTTCTGATGTGTAGTTTTATGTACCCCTATACATATATTGACTCCACCTGTTGTGGATTGCTGGTCAATAAAACCTTACCAAACTCATAACTCAAAACAAGCAATCATGTTCAGGAGTCATTCCAGCTTCTAATGTCACAATGCGTGTACGTTTCAGTCTATATAAATAATATAAGTTGAAAACAATTAAAATCATGGCAGCTATTTACAATCACCAAAAGAAAAAAAAACCCACTGAGTACAGCCCTGTCACTAAGGCCACTCCAAATAATATCCTTGTTTCTCATTACCGCGCGCATCACCATAATCATCTTTCTGAGATTTTTTTCGCCCAAATTATAATGGAACAACATCACAAAATTAGACAAATATTGGCATATTTGATATCAAATTAAAACTTACAGTGCAGCAAATGTAATGTGGTGAAGGAAACATGCATATTTATAGTTTTTGCAGATCCTTTCTGCATAACTAAAATGTGAATTTGGTTCTCCGAAAAGAAAAAAAAGCGCCCTCGTCACATTTCTCATGGCTTAGTGATGAGAAACAAGTATATCATTTCGAGAGGCCTGATCATGGCATCCATACCTACCAGAAAGCACATGCCGCACATAAGGAGACAACTGTCCACGGGATCCATGTGCTTGATCATATTGAGGTGCTCCATGGCCAGACCAGGTTTAGGGTAGGCTGTAGAAGAGTGGACCATGACGGACAGGACCACCAGCCAGACGAGGTAACCTTGTTGTGTCATATCTATAAGAACCAGGGAGAAGGGTAACATTATCATGAGCATCCATATGGTGACTTTTAACTTAAGGTGGCCGGCGGCCATTGTAGTTCCATCATATGACACCAGAGGGACATTTATTCAGGTCACCACATGCTATGACGAAATTAATAAAAGATGTGGGGAAGCAGCCCGGGGGGGCTACTCACTCTATGACATTACCCGCCGACTGCCAAACTACCGCCCGCCTGAAAACAGGAGCCACCAAACCACCGCTCTCATAACTACAAAGGACCGCCCCCTGATTCCTTACAGATAGGCCACCGCCCCTGTTATTTCAAGGACCCCTGTAGTACTATCTGTCTTTCCTGATGCAAATAGTACAGTAAACATGAGGTATTAATTTTTCTCCATACATTTTATCATTTACAGCATACTGAGACCCTCTTACTGCCCCCTCCTTTATAGCAACTGCCCCTTATTTTTGAGTGTGCCAAGAGTGACCGCCCCCTAATTTTGAGTCTCACCGCTACCGCTTTTTTGGGACGTTTGGAGGTGGGTAGTCATTTCAGATCTGAGTGACCCCCCCGGGGGAAGCAGACATTCGAACCCAAGACCTTTCAGTGACAAGGCAAAGGCTTTCACCATTATAGCATGGATTTTGTTATAGCTGGACATGGAGGAACATATACTTATCCCACATGGTCATTTTCCTTACAAATATGCCAGGAACCATATGTGCAAAACACATTATCTGGATAGATAATATTACAGGCAACATCATGGTGGAATTATAAAGTGACGTAGTTACTTTTTCATGTCATTTGAGGAATATATGTGGGAAAACACTAGACAACCCTACTACAATGTCAATGAATCTTAAGGTCCTTTATCTCATAAACAAGCTCAGGAGCCCCCTATTTTTTCTTTACCTTTGGGGACTATATATCCTTAGGATCGTATTGTAGGAATATGGGGAAATCGTAGTTACTCTAAGCCTATACCTGCCGGCCACCTTAAAATAAAAGACCAGCATACTTTTAAGTGAGCTTGATATTCTGACATACATACTATCAAACTATGCATCCTGTAGCATTTAAACCTGAAATAAACATAAGAGAGTGAAGCCTATACAAATATTTTCTACTATCATTTATTGTGGACCATACAGCTAATGTAGAATAAGGAAGCTATTCATTGCCTTCACGAAGTAGGTATCCTTTCCCTTTCATAAAGAAAGTTGTCATGAAGACCATAATAGCCAATGTAAATGAAACAAAAACTAAATACAAAATCCTCTGCACCTAGATACTGCCCTATGAGTGGCCCTCGAGTGGCCCTTCATCGGCCATCAAGGCAGGCCAAGATGTACATTACCGACCAGCAAATCAAGGAGTGGTTATAGTGGTGTCTTGGCCAATCAATAGAGATAGACTGAGTGTGCCTGGTACATTTCTGTTCTCTTGTTACATCACTGTTGTCCTTCTTTATTTCAGATTTAAATGCTACTAATACGCATTCTAATAATTCATATGTTGGAAAACTGCCAATCTATATTACTCTATTATTATAACACCACATAAAATTACGCTGGTCTTTTCTTTAATGTATGGACTCATTGCTCAGCCTACAACCTCCGAATTGGCTGATGGAAAATGTTATTTAGAGGTTAGCAAAAGTACGATAGCCTAGGTAATCAACCAAAATTAATATTCTGGGCGGAAATACTGAAATTTGATTTGCGTGTTGCCCGTTTTGACCGGAATTCCTATTACATATCAAGGGTTCGGCATGAATTATCTTTGCTATAAATCGTATGAAGTAATGTTAAAACAAGTGAAATAAGTAGAACATTTGATTATCTTAATGACCCAAAGCATGTCACAAAATGTCTCTGATATCCATGGTTCACACGTCCTGAAACATACAGGGGATGGACAAGCAGATGTACCATTAACTTACCGTTAACTGTGTATTTCTGTCGGAACAATAGCTAGTCACCTGGTCAGATGATGTCCGAGTGGGGCAGTGGCCGTGTAGTGAGCAGCTCAGAGGAGAGCAGTATGTGAGTGTCTAACTGTAGGGGTGGTCTAAATGGCGTCCTTCTTCTGCTCCTGTCTCAGTCCTTCTGCCTCCTGTACCTAACCACGCCACAGCCCCACCCAACCTTAATCCTTTAAGCGCCACATGTTGTTTTAATGTCCTTTGTCGTCATGATGCATGAAGACAGCTCTGGCGAGTCTACTCGACAGGGTATGCATTCATGTATTGTGACAACCTTTGGGAATGTATCAACTCAATAAGGTTGGCATGATGCTCGAATGCAGCTTTGGCGAGTTAATCGCGATAAATGACACACTGCATTAAAGCACTATGTGACGCTCAAAGCCTTAATTGCCATTGGTGGAATGCCAATGAGAACAGGTGGTCCTCTCTGGTGGCCAAATCCTCATTCAAACATTGTCTGCAGTCCTTGGCTTCATCACAGAATAAGGAGGAATGTTATTTGTGACATGGGGCGTGCTCTTTGGGCTCCACTCGTAGGGGGTTATTAGTTTGGAATTGGACAAACACTCTCCAGGATTTCATTATGAAAATAAATATTGCTATTGTTGTGGAAATTATCAACATTGTAACGTTATCATTAATTTTCAGTCATGGATATTGATGTAACCCCCTATGGATTCATTCACAATAATAATCATGCTATACTTTATGACTTGATTGTTGATGTCGCTTAGTTGTTTCTTGTAAAATATCCACTACTTTTCGCTGTCCAATTACCTATGTGTGCATTTCTGTGTGTGCTGTTCAAGCGATAGAACTGGACTTTGCTGTGATAGATCAATTGTGTTTGTATTGTGAAAGTGATCTCCACTACATCATCCAAAAATGGTGCCCTCGCCCATTTCTACTAACCATTTAGACTCTGGAGTAAAGGCTCCCATATTCGGACAGATACCTTGAGTGATACATTATTGGCTTTGAATTACAAAGCCAATATACACATGCCACCTGTTGATAAATAACAGGTGAAAGCTGAGATCTTTCTCATTCTAACAAATACAATATACCGCACAAAATATTAGCCTTCATTATTACTAGTATATATGATTCTATGCCTGCTTGGACTGTCTATGAAGTAATTCTTAAAGATGGCATATCAGCTAAATTTTTGGGATTTTCTAGTCATGCCATATTTCTATTGTATATCCTATCCCAAACAACTTCCCCAACTTTTTAAATTCTTGGCACTGTCTCAGTCTATAAAATGAGCACAAGCAGTGCAATCATTTTTACTGAAAAAACTATGTGTTTATACTGCATGGCTCAGTGCTTTCCCTATTAGCTTAGTTCCTGGTATGCTCACATAGGGGGGACACTGAGTCAGTGAGGTGAATAAGGAACATTGTTTTCTATCTCAAATGAACATTGAGCACTGCATATCAGCTAAAATAATAACAAAACCCTTGACATTAAAATTATATCCATTTTGAAGAAAAGGTTTGGGAAGTCTATTAGCTCGTATACCATCTTTATGTGAAAAGTGAACAGGAAATGGGAAGATTTCGGTTCCTCTTCAACCTAGTGAGACATTCATATTTACAGAATTCTTATGGATAATACGAGCAAGAAATTATATTTTGCGATCGTTCAAAGTTAATAAATATAAATAAATCACAAATAATACTTTGTGGTTTCACATTACAGAAGATGCTAATTACACCCAGATCCGGACACTACATGTTAGTAACATCCCACGGGTTTGCGCTAATTTTAGATGAGTATTTTGATACAGAAAGAAGAAAGATAGCTCGTCAGAACTCTATTCATGCATCATGGCGGCCTTGAGTGGGAGATACATTTCCGAAGATGTCGCTGAATCGGTACATCATGAAACCGAATGCTCATCAAGCCTTCAGGCATGATGGGGTATTTGCATTTGTTATATCAGGGCTTTCAACAACACTGTGTTCGTGGACGAGTTAGTTGGGGGAGGGGGGGAGAGGCTTTTGATATAACGTTTTGGGTGAAAATCTCTAAGCTATGCTTTTAGAATTCTGACTGCAGACCAGTTCGAGCAAATTAGGTATAAGTAAATGAACTAAAAATGAAAATACCCAAATGGACACCCCGGTGTAAAATTGGCAAAACGTCTCACCAACTCTCTTCTGATATTAAAGATGGGTTGTCACCTAAAATTCGTTCATTTTCTATTGATACCATAATACTATTGTACATCCCATGCTATTAATACTCCCTTACTTTTAAAAGGATAGGATATATCTAAACCTATCAAATTATCGTATTTAGTACAATCAGTTTTACTGTAGGTCGACACTAAAACTCCCTATGTGTTTATACTACATGGCTCAGTGCTTTCCCTATTACTAGTATTAGCTTAGTTCCCGGTGTACTCACATAGGGGGGACACTGGGTCAGTGAGGTGAGTAAGCAACATTGTTTTCTATCTCAAATCATGCATTTATAGACAAATATATTTAACATTGAGTACTGCATATCAGCTAAAATAATAACAAAACCCTTGACATTAAAATTATATCCATTTTGAAGAAAAGGTTTGGGAAGTCTATTAGCTTATATACCATCTTTAACAACCCGCTCCCCACTTGTTTCCCATATACATATATCATTATAATATGTGGCACGATCTGCGAAAAAGCCCCTTTGATAGTGCAGGGTGTATTAAGGTCCCTTTTCCCAATGCATATCACATATAGTGTCCTATGCTCTAGGACCTTTCTTAGCATGATGTGTCCAAATTCAGGTGCAGGTTAATATCTTAAAAATCAACATATTATTTGTGGATCTTATTCATACCAAAACTATGAAATATTTGGAATTTCTTCAATAATATAAGCTGGCAGATTTAACAAGTCCAATGGTGTCACTCAAATAATCCTCTAAAGGGGTCAACGTGAAGGACCACTAATGGTGGCCTCTTTATGGGCCAGGAACGTGCGAAATGGGTACCTTTACCCCGGACCTTTACCCTAAGTGACCCATAAGGGGATAGTCACTGGACGCCTTTATATAGAATGTTGAATGGCATTAATACGCTCCTAGAACCAGGGTTCTAATTATCTAGATTTTACAAGTCATTTAACAAGCAAGTATAGAATGTGGTATTTCCAGTGTGGGGTGTCCCAATTACGCGTTTAAATTACCAATTTCCATCACCCAAAGTACACATTAGACATGGGCAACACGTCGCGACAATAAGTTCATCGTGCGTGTATTTCTTTTAAACCTGGTGGAAGGCATCAGAAAGGAAGAGAAAGACTATTTGGGAATCCCGTTGGGCGTTAATGTTATGGAATATCACGACCCAGTGAACCAAAAAAGTGTAGAACCTTATATAACGTTTCCATAGGCCTCCTTAGGGTGGCAAAACGTAATATAACGTTATTTTGACGTTAAGTGACGTATTTCTGTTAGCTGGAGCCCCTTTTCCAAATTAAACAGCTCGACAGACAACTGCACATGGCTGTGCAGGAGGAGCGGCTATATTCCTTGAGATGTCTTTGGATGTGCCTCTTATGACACCTACCATTCCTCCGGGGAGCAATTGTGAGCTGGACAGCTGAGTTATCGAGCAGCTCATTGTACCATAGGGAGCAGTAACAGCAGCTGGCGCCCTCTGCCGGAAATGGAATGCCTCATTTGAAACCACTACATGAGTGTGGCTGCTGTCTTAACTACCGCCAGACGGTTATCCTCTTATATAGGACTCATGGGGTCCCTTTTCCACCAATCAGACCGCCCCCAATCTCCAGCCAGGATTGGTATATGTACTCACAGTGAAGACACAGAGTCAATTCACTAGGCCCAGGGTAGATGCTATGAGGGGAGAATTGCTGAGAGATTCTTGTTTTGTTTTATTTTGAAGAAGGTGTAGTTACCACCTGAGAAAATGTCACCAGCATGATAGTATACATTAAAAAGGATGAGTATCTAGAAGTACCACCATTTTTACAGTTAATTTAGTTTAATGATATTGACACCATCTCAGCACGACTTAAGCTGCTTTTCAAGACAAGCTGTCAGGCTCATGCAATGCCCCTTAACCAGAGGTGGTAAGCCCCCTATTTATAGCGTCGACAAGGCATTAAGGACGGGGTGATGTCTCCTCTCATGACATGAACAAGCAGTAATTTCCACACAACAAAACCTTTTATAACCTCTAGAATAGTGTCATGAAGGGCGACCAGCCATTTTTCATCCACCTGACACTCAATGTATCAAATTGGCATATTCAATTATTGGGCGACGTTTTGTACTTGGCTAATTATAATATCAAATTAGGGCGCTTCTCAAAATGAAAACATCGTGGGGAGGGGGGGGGGTCGACAGTACCATTTTAAGTATAGTAACGTTTGGGCGTTTGCGTTATAAAAACCAGTGAATTATATTTGTCCCCCCCCTTTTCATTTGAAATAATTAAGAGGACATAATTATTATCATTTACTTTGTTCTATTATATACATTCATCACATTGCAAATTCGCCTACAGCACCATTTTGTATCATATGAGTGACTGCATGGGCACTGCCATACAGTCGAACTTCTTAGTTCTTACACTATCTGTATTGCGATAATCGATGGTAATAAATAAAATGGTATTACACTCATAAAATAGTATTACCCCCAGGTTCCATCATCGCCTGTTTCATCTGCTGTGCATGGACATCGCGCACAGTCACGTGTCATACCTCTGCCATTACCCCCAGCCATTATTGTTATTTAGGGGCCCTCGTTAATACCTCGCACAATTCACACAATATACATGTATTACTTTCACTGTTATCACCCAAAGGGGAATTACATGCTGTCTGAAGTTTAACTATAATCAAGTATATACTTTAATATATACTATTTAATATATTATATTACACGTCTATATAATAAGTATATAGACGTGTATAACGGTCCTCCGTTTGTCTATAGCACTATGTTGAATGTGTAGTCGGAAAACAGGCTCCATGTGCGAGTGACAATATCAGAGCTTGTCTAATGACCTGAACAAGATAAATATAGCTATGAATATTCATATAACCCGTGTCAATATGTACACCTCCCTGCACCCATCCACGTCCCTCTCCCCTTCTTCATCCATCACCACCCCCCATCAACTTGACACAATATGATCGAGGTGCTACGGGGACACGTCACATAAAACCCACCAGTGGGCCGGATACCTGTTTCATCTTTTTCGGATGGACACAGCTTTCTCCCTTTTCCCATCTCATTCCCCGCATGGCGGCGCCGCGATCATTACTTCCGCCGGCGGGGATCTGGGCGTTGATTGGCTCCTACACGGCGGGATTGGCAGGACTTGGAGGAGACATATGTGGATGAGCATAGGCTATAAATAATGCATGGGGATGCAGAGTCGATGGCACTTATGGGGACTAGCAAATGACAATCTAGAATAGAATGGTAGCCCAAAGGCCGCCTCATTGGTAGCCAAGGGAAGGAAATGATAGCAAGGGCTAATGGTATAGGGATGCAGGATGAAGGAAGTGGCGGGGCCTAATGATACACGATTATGCTGTTATGTCTGTTGGCTAATGGGATATGCCCACATACCCTGGTCCTATAGGGAATGTATCGGAGGAGGGCCAGGTGACTATGTAGGGTAAGCCTCATGATATGTACCTTACATAGCGACTGTGTCGCTAATGAGCCGAAGTAAAGGATTTGATGGTGAACAGATATAGTATTTCCAATTAGTGATTCATAGAGATTTAACTTTAAATGAATGTATTATGTTCTGCATGTTCTACAATACTAGAGGTAAAAATGAAATAAACCTGAAGGTTAATTCATGGGTTGACCGTTTACAAAACCCCAAAATACTGACCAGGGTTATTTCACGGGGCAGTGAAATATGCCTAAAGCCTTGCCTACAGTAAAGCATCGGAACAGTTGTGATCCCCGTGAAATAAAATTCAGCAGAATGTGCACAACAATAAAGACCTTTTTCCTGGTATTGAATGGGGCTGACGCTCACAATCCATATCTTAAGTATGATTTCACATTTCCCTACCAGAAAAGGCCATTGTCCTCCTGACTGCATTAGGCAGTGAGCTGAAACCCTGGGACTCAACACCATGTACATTTTGCCAAGGCCCCTCTCTCCTGTGGGAAGTCGTCTACTCCCGGTCCATTGTTGAACTGAATAGCATTCAATATTGGTTTGCTCTCTCGGAGTAGCTCCTTCAAAAACTCAATTCCATTTCCTATATTCCTCCAGGCGTAGTGCATTTACAGAATCAGAGTCAGTTGGCCAATATGAACACATTGCTTTATTTCAGGCCGTATACTGTCACTACACATCTTCCTCTGACATGTTCACCAGAATGTCATTGTAAGATTTACTGCCCTCCCTTATGTACAGAACGTAACCACTTCTTACATATTCGTCTCGTATATGAGTATCAATCGCATGTTTTAGAAACCGTTAAATATTGATTAAAGAAATGGGATTCAGGTTATCCAACCTTATCTGTGACAAAACGTGGGAATGCGTGACATTAGGGGAAAACACCTTTAATTAAGTTCATGTCTTCAGCTACAATTTGATACTTCAAGCATCAAAATATTCGATATAGTTGCTGAGAAATGACATCTCAAACATGGGATGGTAGGGACATATAGGAATTCAGAATAGACTGCAATGTTATCACATATCAATCTATTTTCAAATAATCCATATAAATCATGATTATTAGAAATTAAACCAATAAATGCATATTATTGTACATAGATTTGGATCTAATAGGAATATTGGCATTCTGTTCTAGCAAAACAGTTGCAATGTTGTAATGAGTAAATGATCTACATGTACAGTGTCCTATACTGCGGCTTGCAATTACCTGCCCCTTTGGCCTATATAAGGTTCTTTCTTCTCCTTAGATAAAATTGATAGGGTTGTGTGTCTTGATTGCGGGGTATATAGGACATGGGTGCCAAGTATATTTAGTCACTCTAAAGTTAAAACAGTGCATTAAAGGCATTATAGTTCCTACTCATTGAAGTTGCAAAAACTAGCCCTTTATATTAAGTAGTACTCCATGTGAAGTGAAAGATCAGATCTTTATTTAGCATGGAGAAGCGCAGCTTGGTTTTATGTCACAATAACAGTAAAAACGAATGCCCTAGTGTTACATCGCCTTACTGTGGCCTACGCACAAAGCGCATGCGACTCTTGTTTACCCCTCCTCCAGGGCATGCAGTAGTATTCCTTCCTCATGTAAGGTGGTAAGCAGCTCTAAGCAGCATATCAATCCTTATTTACCTTTGTCCCCATTAGGCCTCTCATCAGGCAGTAGAGCGGCAGGCTGTTCCTCCAGTGTTCAGATACTTAACTCCAAGGCGGAAAACACCTCCTCCAAGGAAGCTGAGTATCTCAGGGGGCTATTGTATTGTTCCTGTATGATTGGGTGCAATGCGAAATTCGTATTAGTGAATTTCATTTTGCTATAACGTCTTGAAATTCACTGTGATGTTTGCTGATCGAACAGAAAACATCGAAAAGGGATTCACTATGCAATTTCGGCTTAGAACCGGAGCTATTATGAGGCACTATTGGAATAGTAAAGAATGAAGACATTGCCTGGAGCAACATTCATGAGAATAGTCCATGAATTACGGAATGGAACATCGGGTACATACCCCGGGTCGATACCCTAAGAAAATCACACCATATACACCGAAGAAATTGATAACACTCTTTACATCCACTACATAACAGATATACTTAAATTGTTAGCCTTAACGCTATGATTTTCCTCAGAAATTACATTCAGCAAAACAGGCCCACGTCTAGTGTGAGCAGCTCATTGATCCCAACTGCTGTGAACATTGTGAACGAGCAGCTCAGAGCAGCACCAACTGAGTCACCCACATCCCCTCTTAACAAGCCCCTGAGCACTCCATCCAAATTACTTCTATAGCTACCACTGTTAGACCCTGTTAGACAGGCCATGTTAGATACCAGGAAGGTTTTTCTCTTTTTTTCAAGAACTCGCTTATAAACGATTTTCACCAGCTAATGGACAAGAGAATTCGTTTAGAAAATTTGTAATTTGTATTTCTGAGCACATATTCTTTAGGTGATCGTTTCTGCACCCATAAACGAAAACGAATTTGAAGAGTCATTAGAGAATTTGTTCAGGAAATTCGTTTGAAACTGCTTGTATAGGCAATTCGTTTGTCACCTGTCCTAATTACAAAAATATACAACAGCCAGTCTACATTCCGGAAAATACCCAGGGAATTCCCTTAGTGAAGTCATACCTTTTCGTTGTAGGAGGGAAGGATATATACATTCCTATACAAGGGTGTAAGAACAGTAAGGACCACATCACGAGCAGACCAAGAAATTTCAAATAGGTGGGGGTCCGGGGGGGACCAAACACAATTACCAAAAGGTTTGAAATATCATAAGACAAATCTAAATTATATCCTAAAAAAGAGGTAGTGGTCCCCCCCCCCTAGACCTGCCCCATCATATTTCTCCACAGCTGAGACCACCCCTGATCATTTGTTACCCTCATTTGCGGTGGGGAGGTGGGGGGGGGTGATGACCACCTCCCTGACAAGGCCACACTGCCACATGTAGTCCAGGCATAACGATTTTATGTAAAGAACTTTCTCACCTGACAATCCTGCGAATGAGGAACGAGGAAAGGGGACATTGATAAAAACTAAAATGTCTTTATTTTCATTTGACAAATTTCATTTATTGTATACATGTGTATCTTATTCCACATCGTGTTATTATGGAAAATGAAATTATTTTGCTTCAATCCTTTTCATTAGAGTCAACCGTTTTGATCTTAGTAGGACCTTGGACCCTCCTACTAAATACCCCCTCTGAAATGCAATTTGTCCCTATAACGACTTCTTCAGACTCAACGAATTTACTAAAAATCTCCCAACATTTTCTCTAATCTCCATTTAGAAACACTATTTTATTTTACCTGTAACGATTTTATTTGAGATTCTTCCAACATGTTCTTTAAACACAAACGACTTCTTTCCTCCCTAATAGAATTACAATATGCCTAACACACTTCCTTACACCAATCCTTTAAAAAAGAGAAAAACCTTCCAGGTATATTATATGGCATTCCACAAGGCACGTTATTTCAACTTAGTGCCCAATCCAAAGCACAGTTTACTTCACCAAAAAAGGGGCTTCTACATGACGCGTATAAAGCAACATATTTATAACGCTAAGTATAGGATATTATGTCCTTGGATGTAGACTGACCATAATACCATACCGTGGAGAAACATCGATGTGTGACTGTATACGTGTATAGGTCTACATGATATCAGGTTGATATTACAATGTGGTTTATATTACAGAACTCATTTAGCTGATGAACATAAATGGCATGCTGAATTGACATTAACAGCAAAGATGATGATAACCAGAGCACTGGCCTGGGATGAGGAAGAGGCAGGCATTCTTAACGTTAGATTTAATCAATTATTTCCATTGGATTCCAAATGTGGATTTGTGTTTGCTTTCGGCACAATTAGAGAGGGCCTTTATGGGCAGGTTATTCAATTATCAGGGCAGCTTGTTGAGGGGCTTCTCATTAAGACCGGTCATAAACTGCACATCAAAACGCTGTGAATGGCAGCATAGTGCTATCACGTCATCAGTGCTGCCGACAAGTCGACTCTGGTAGCCCACAGCCGCCCCTCTAATACCTCCATGGTTAGCACGCGATGGCACGTCGTGTTTTACCCTTGTTAATTACATACCGGTGGTGACACTAGGTGCGTCAATTGTGTACTAATCATCAGATGGTTATCATGCGGTCCGCAAACAAGCTCCACAACAAAGGACATCAATCGGTGCTTTTGATGACGGCAAGCTTCCTGCTCTAGCCTCATCCTATCGCTAATTAACGTCTATGCTGCAGGAGGAAGGCTGCTCTATATTAAAGGCTACAACTTTTCTATCGCTCATCCACTGACTCTCTGATGTGTCTCTGTACCATCGCCTCTCCTTCTGTCTCTTGCCCACTGACTCTCTGATGTGTCTCTGTACCATTGCCTCTCCTTCTGTCTCTTGCCCACTGACTCTCTGATGTGTCTCTGTACCATTGCCTCTCCTTCTGTCTCTGGCCCACTGACTCTCTGATGTGTCTCTGTACCATTGCCTCTCCTTCTGTCTCTGGCCCACTGACTCTCTGATGTGTCTCTGTAGCGATGTCTGTCCTTCTGTCTCTCGCCCACTGACTCTCTGATCAATGTGTCTCTATACCCCTGTCTCTTCCTCACCCACGGACTCTCTGGTCTGGCTCTGTACCGCTGCCTCTTCTTCTATCTCTCGCCCACTGATTCTCTGATGAATCTCTGTACCACTGCATCTCCTTCTGAGCCTTCTCCTCCTTCTTGAGTTTTCTACCGTCCTGCCCTGCTTGGTCCGTCCACCCTTACCCCTGCTCCTCGGTTGTATCGGTCTAGTTGGCCTCATTTACTAACTGCCTCTCATCAGGTTGTGAGCACATCCGCCCGTAGGCATAGATACCATTGGTGCTTGCTCTCTCGTCCTCTTATACCCTCCCCCTCCCTTTCCCTTTCCACATGTCCCCGTCTCATTCCCTCTGTTCCTGTGTCTTTGTCCCTCCCTCTCTGTCTTTCTTTCCTTTGTGTCTCAATCCATCTTTCCCTCTCTCATATTTTTAGCGTTATCTTATCTTTATCTGTGTCGTTTAATTATACTCACCATAGTCCGCATCCCTCCTTGAAACCAATATTCCACTAATGTCCTTTTATTCCTAGAACCCCCCCCCCCCCCTGTTCCTCTGGCCTATCCGCCACAATGCTGCAATAACACAAAGGCTGGCATTTGAAGTTGAACCCTAGGCACCAAGGTGCCTGCCTCCATGCCAAGACATTCCTGCTAAATGAAGTCAATTTGGGCTGCGTTATAACCAGTTCTTCTTGTGTCTGCGGCTGGGGCCTGCATCCACAACGACTTGGCGTGTTGTTGTCGTGGTTACCAACGTTATGGTAAATGGAGCCCAAACGAGCAGATCCGTCTAGTGCTGTTTTGATGGGCATCAAGGAAGCAAAACAGAGATAAAAAGAAAGCAAAAGGTACTTCACGCCAAAATAACCAATCATCATCTTAGCAGCACGAAGTGCAAACGGTTTCAGCCCAAGGTTAGAGCTAATACTGAGTAATAGCATGTGGCATCACAGGAAGGATCTCTACTGGGGTATGGGAATGGAAGGCACCTGCTTGGGCGTTGTTGATGGTGTAAGCCTGTCATGTAGAGATCAGTTAGATATAATATAACTAACCTGAGACCTGTTTCCAGTTGGTACATTATTTGTTTATGATCCTGTGAAGATTACAGTACAGTTATTTGTTGAGACTACTCTCCTTACCAACGAGACATTTTTAGGATTTTCTTAAACACAGTACATGTCTATTATTTGCTTTAAGAATGCGATAGTTTTGATTAAAAACATGGCCATGAAACATTCAGTATGTACAGCACCAGTCAATTTGAACACAATGAAGTACAAATTCAAACAACATCATGATAACTATGCTTTCCAGCAGTGTACCATTGATGGTATTTGATAGGAATGCTGAGTCGGTTAACTGTTACTCAGCCTGGTGTAAGTGGAACACTGGCCGTCTGCCCCAACTGGTATTAATGTGACGCTTTGGGACACTAATTAAATTATTCTACAGCGACGCGCATGTTGAATTAAAAGCACAGCACCCCTCTGCCTCTGCAGCATGGGACAGAATCAGATTTCTCAAAGGGAGGCAAAGGGAACTTAATGCATGTGAATGGCGCCAACTCCAGAGGACTGCCTCGCCAAAGGCCAAGTGTCAAGCATACGGCGGTATCTAATTAGATTAGGGGGAACATGCACTGCCTTAGAAGCCACTGGAGGTCCGGATTAACTCAGATGATTGATCGTGACATCAATTGGTATCCAAGAGATGGCGGTAGGGGTGTGGCATGGTAGGTGGGCTCCAGCGTCCGTGTCCTGTTGGCGTAAGAAAGTGGTCTCTGAGTAAAGGTGGAAAATAGCTCCAAGGGAGAGAGAGAAAAAAAAGAGGAGTTAGTATTTGTAGGGTGATGGTGACTGGGAGTGGGTGAGGGGGGGGGGGGGTGAGCCATGATGAAAGGAACTGGTCTGCGCTAGGGTGTGGAGTGCAGAAGAACACAGGGGAAGATGAGTTGGGTGCGAGGAAGTAGAATTTGAGAAGGGGATTGGGGTGGCAGTGGAGGGGCTTGTGGTCTGCGGATTGTCCCTTCGGGGGGAGAGACAGGCCAAAGGGACAAGACTGTGGCCTCCAAAGCTGGCGCCGCCAAACTAAGGAAAGACGGATCAATGGGAAGGTTGGCTGGGCTTATCCCCTGCCTAAAGCTGCTGCCAGCAGGAGGCCTCCTCCAGGACCTCCCACATTGCCACCCTCCGGGTCCCCAGCTCCACTGGAGGACATGCTAATTGGATGTCTGGGAGGCATTCATGCTGCATGGGCAAGACGCCAATGGCATGCCTAGAGCGGCAGTGACGTGCTATATGGAGGGGTGCATCCTGGTTACATGGCCGGCCATTGTGGGCTCTGCTTCTTTAAGAAAGCAGGCGCCAGGACAGACATGCTCTCCCCTCCCTATGTGAAGCCGGCTTAGGGCAGGCATGCATCTGCCTCCCTCTGTCAGTCCTCCCTCTACCAGGCCCTTCTCTGTGATGCAGCCATGCCAACCCTCACCATAGACGCTCCCTCTTCCTATATCTGGGCGGATCTGACTAAGAATTGGACCTGAGGTGCAGTTTTTATGTCGCCCAGCAGCATCAAGTGAGGCTCCTACAATGTAGCCATGCTGTTATCCTCCAGGGCCTGCCCTGAGTAAAGTCCAGGGTCAACGACCTGTGCACTATACACACGTATAACGACACCCTAGAGAGAAGGATGCCCATCGAAATATATATATGTATACAGAGGGATGTAGGTGCCATAGCGAGGAGTGGCACGTAGTTCCTATCTTCAGTAGTGGAGATGTGGGCGTAGAGGAGGTTGCCCCCTTTTCATTTTTTTTATCTCTGTCCTTTCAGAAGTCATGGAAATATGTACACTACAGGTTGGGGACGTACATTGACCCACTGTGACCATGGTTACTTGGAAAACATGTAAGCGACATTCGAAAACGGGAGAGCAAAATATACATGAATCACGGAACCCATCTTCAGCTCATTGTGTATTTATATGCTCAGGTCTTTTTTCATGAAGGAGCATCGAGATTGTTTTGATTTGTGTGTATAAACTGATATGGACATTCTATAGTCTATAGGGTTCTTTAGTCTAGATCTATATTTCTCATAGCATTTCCGTCCTTAAACACCATGTTTCTGCTTTCTAATGGTGTTCATAATAATGGCCCATACTACATTTAATGTACACGTAGGAGAGATGGTAGATAAAGCTATCAGACATACTACCACCCTGTAAGTGCTTCATACACAGTTGTAAAGTAATATGATATTCTTCCTTTCATAAATATTTGAATCCCTCCTGCGGTGGGTTGGCGTGGCTCGGCGAGCTACACCCTCCATTTCACATGCAACCTCAGAGTGCCGATGTAAGCCGTATTTTACTGCCATGTTCTACTACAGATACGGGATGAGCTGCTCAGAGCTGCTCACCATATCAACTCATCCACTATAACAACCCATCTTCCATCCATCCCTATACACATCATACATATACACTTACTTCTCATCCCCATTATGCTTGAGCTCAGAGCTCTATACTCACTCACCCTCTTAATTAACTCATCCATCCCCATATAATACACCTCTTTACTCACACACCCTATTAACTCGTATCCTGTACATACTCTGCTATATGCACTCACTGTACTAACTCGCCCATTCCCATGCATACAGCTCTTTAGTAACTAATCCTATTAACTCACCCATCCCCATACATTGTGCTATACTTGTTCACCCTATTAACTCACCCAACCCCATACATAGTGCTATACTTGTTCACCCTATTAGCTCACCAATCACCATACGCACCTCTTTACTCACTTTACACCATTAACTCACCCATCCGGATGCACACACCTCTATACACTCTCACCTCATGGGTGTGATGCTAATCCTGGTGCAGCCCAGGGGATAATCCAGTTGTTGATTTCCCCAGTGGGTGGCTCAGTGTGGTGTTATGGGGATGCACCGGGGAGAATATAGTGACACCTGTATCAGCTAGGGGAGTCCCTCCCACAAGGGTCGTGGGTTCTAGACTGAATGACAAGCCTAAATGTTGGCTAGTAGATAGTTCCACCTCATTAGTAGGGATTGCCATCTCGTCCAGTGCTGCTTATTAATGCAATAACTTGTTATTGGGTACCAGCAGCAAGCTGGATATATTCCATATCCGGATCTGTGTAATTAGATACTTACTCACCATTCTCAGAGCACCAAATGTCAACCATTGGTGCACCAATGATTATGGATACCATATACATTGTACATGTAGGAAGGTTTAGCAATTGAGGATTGTGTGGTCGAAGGCAGACTAATTAATTTTTGTGCCAATAAATAAGACTAAATATTTATGTGTTGTAGGGGATGTAATAGCATTATGGTAGTGACATACTGTTAATTTTCAATGACAGACCTTAGATAATAACCACCCTTACCTATGCAGTACTAGTCACATTAAGCAATCAAATCATCCAAAACATTTTGCAATATACAGAAGGTAAACTATAATGGAATTCTTCATACATTGCTTTACAATACATTGATATAGGATATACAGGATGCATTTTGTCAACATTGATACTGCATTAATTTAATATCCATGACATCACATAGTTGAAATTCTATCCTGCCGAGTCAACAGCCATTTCTGCCTCCAGACAGATAAACAGTACATACTTTATCGCTTACATTGTGTTTTTTATGTGTTTGTATGTTCAGTTCTTGCCTGTAGAGTATAGTTCAATGAGTGCTACAGCATACTTAATCCAAGTGATCTAACTGAAACAACATGGATTTATATTTACCAGTATGTGTACTGGTGGGCATTATTTGGTATTGCCATATATAGCTAGGGGTTTACAGTAGCCCTAGTCCCACTGAAGGTAGGTCTAGTCTCCAATACGTGATTCCCATAGTCACTGATGTGGCATCAATGCACCTACCACCATTAGTGCCAGATAGGATCAAATGGCTTACAACCTTCCTCCAACACTCATCAGTTTCCTGTCCTATCTGTAACTTTAAAGACAAAGACTTAGTGTTGTGTTTAAATCAATATGAATTTCTGCCATATTTAGAGAAAATATAATGTAGGATTGAGGTGGGAGATAATCGCATCCCTGGGAATGAGGAATAAAGCTGTAAGATGGTACTTAGATTGTATACATAGTGCCCTAGGCACCTGCCTGCCTCAGACATGGATTGCAGGGAGTGAGAGAGGGCGTAGTGGTGTGATCGATCACACCTCCCTGTCACTGCTGTCTGGTGGATCTCTCTGACCCAAGGATCCAAGAGGATCCAAAAGCACACTGCTTGATCTGTTTATCAGTACCTGTCGCGTGGGCTGTGCACCAATGAGGGTCCAGACCATAACATCTAAGCAACCATCTAGGATGCCTACTGGGTCTCTGGGGTGTGGCTCTATACATAAGATGGTCAGTTGATGCATACTGCCATTACCAGAGATACTCAGATACTGGATTGTCGATCCATATGGGATGCCTACTGCCACATGGGATGCTGACTGCCACTGCCAGAAATACTCAGTCACTTGATCTTTTGGGGTTATGGTTATTTCTTTATACATCATATGCTTGCTTTTTTGTGGTGTTCATAATTATGGTTCATCCTATATCTAATACACACATATGGTATTGTACATAACCCTATCAGATATACTTCCATAATAAAAGTACTTCATATGTATAGAGTTGTAAAGTAATATGATATGTTTCCTTGTGTATAAAGTATTTGAATATATCCTGCAGTGTCTTTGCAGGATTGGCATGCTACTCCCTCAATTTCACATGCAGCCTCAGACAATGAATGTAAGTTTTGTTTTACTGCCAAGTACTTCTGCATTCTGTACTTTGTACTCACTTACTCATCCCCATACACACCATACTCACTTACTGTCTTAATCAACTTACCCATGCCCATGCACACAGTCTACTCTATCTCATCCTACTAACTCAACCATTCCATACTGTAAACATATTTTATTTCGCGCTGTACATATTTCCGTAAATTTCACAGAAATGAAATATCCACGAAAATATGTATAGCACAAATATCTACCCAGTATTGAATGAAAGTGCCAAATTCCGAAAATTCGAAAAATTGAATCCAGGTAAAATTGTGTTTTCGGGGAAATCCGTGAAAATATGCATACCCGGAAATATCTACATTTACAGTATACAATACTCACCAACACATCTCTATTAGGCTCACATACCCTGTTCACTCACCCATTTCCATACTCTTAGTGCTATACTCCCTCAACTTATTAACTCACCCATCCCCATGCTCACAGCGTTCTACTAACTTACCCTATCAACTCGTCCATTCTACAAGTATACATACACATCTCTATACTCACTCATATGTACATATCTCTAAACGACTCATACACCCTATCAACTCACCCATCCCCATATACTCAGCGCTATGCTCCCTCAACTTATATTAACTCACCCATTCCCATCCACACCTCCATCTTAGCTCACCCTATTAACTCACCAGCCCCATAATTATGTATATACCCTATACTTGCTAACCTATTAAGTCCCCCACCCCCAAATACATCTCTTAACTCACGCACCCTAATTGCTACTCATTGCCTTACACATACCTCTATACTCACTCACCACATGGGTGCGATAGTGCAGCCCAGGGGATAATCCAGTTGTTGATTTCCCCAGTGAGTGGCTCAGTGTGGTGTTATGGGGATGCACCATCGAGAATATAGTGACACCTATATCAGCCAGGGGAGTCCCTCTCATTACCCACAAGGGTCATGGGCTCTAGCCTGTATGACAAGTCTAGTAGATAGTTTCATCGTATTAGCAGGTAATGTCATCTCATCCAGTAGTGCTTATTAATGCTATAACTTGGAATCAGGTACCAGCAGCAAGCAGCATGTATTCTGTATACAGATCACCATAATTGGATGATAACCTCATCAATCTGAGAGTACCCAATACCAGCTGTTAGTACCTCAGTTATTCATGTATACCATATACATGCAGACAGATTTAGCGTTGGATGATGTGGTTACAGGCAGATCATACACTGCTCTGTTCCATCGAATAACATGTCATATATGTGTTAATAGGAAAATAATGGCATAATGTGAATTTTCCATGGCATCCCCCTAGTTAATAACTACACCTAGATGCGGTTCTAGGCATGGTACAGACAAAAAATATCAAAACCGTTTGGAGTATAGACAGAGTATAATAATTTCACGGATACTGCGGTACAGCAGATTGATATAGTCTATTACATTATAGAGAGTGTATTTTGTTAACATGGTCCATTACTGTAACAGCCAGACAGATGAACATTGCATATTTCATCTATTACATTGTGCTTTTATGTGTTTGCTTGTTTAGTGTTTGCCCATTGAGTGTAGTTCAATGAGTGCTACATCATACTTAATGCAAGTGATCTAACTAAAGGGATGCATGGATTTACAAATTTACCAGTATGTGCACTAGCACAAGGGGGATATATAGCAGCCTAGTCCCACTGAAGGTAAGGGTAGTCTCCAATATGTGATTCCCATAGTCACTGATAGTGGCATCAGCTCACCTAGTGTAAGCGCCAGATGGCGTCAAATGGCTTACATCCCTCTTCCAGCACTCATTTGTTTCCTGTCCTATCTATAACCATAGAGGGCATAGTGTTGTGTCTGAATCCATATTCTCTCCCATTTTCTGAGATAATATATAGGAAAGGGGTGGGGGTTTAAGGACTAAAGCTGTAAGATAGGTACTCAGGTTGGGTGGTATACACACTGCCCTAGGCACCTGCCTGCCTCAGACATGGATTGCAAAGAGTGAGAGAGGGTGTGGTGGTGTGATCGATCACACCTTCCCGTCACTGCAGTCTGGTGGATCTCTCTGACTCAGGATCCAAGAGGATCCAAAAGCACACTGCTTGATCTGTTTATCAGTACCTGCTGCGTGGACTGGGCAGTGACAAGGACATTGCCCATAACCTTTAAGCGGCCATATAGGATGCTCACTGCCACTACCGGAGATACTGAGATACAGGGGTCTCTATCTATATAGGATGCCGAGTTGTTGCCCACAGCCACTCCCAGAGATGCTTAGGTACTGGATTGTGGATCCATATAGGATGCTCACTGCCACTTACACTAGGTTACTATAACAACGATTCCAGATAAGGAGGTGTGGATGCTTACAGGTTTTCTACTGCCACTACCAGAGATACTCAGATTCTGGGGTGTGGACCTATGCATATAGAATGGTCTAATGATATTTTAGGGTTATTTCTACCACCCAGAGCTCTCATAGTGCTGCATATCTTATAATGATACCATTCAACATCCGTTATTTCAAGATAGATGAGAAATCAGAACTTGTGGACATGGGGTAGGGGCTCTAAAATAACACTATGCGTGGCACCCACCAGAAAGCAACCAATGTTTGAACCCTTTTATCTCAGGCCAGTGCTGACTCCCCTTGCCACCATGGTAGAACACCGTTCAGGCATATAGATCCTTGTCTGTTATTGGGGTGGGAAGTAGATACCGGGATGGATTGGTAAGGATAAGATGAGATGTCTATGTGTGGGTGGACCTATACATAAACGCTAGGAGTCTTCTATTTGGCATATCTCTCTCTCTCTATATATATATATATATATATATATATATATATATATATATATATATATAGCTACACCATCCGCATAATACATGCATTATGGCCATATAGATCTACGTTCTTTTCGATTAACAAAGTTTAACAAACTTACAGCTAGCATTAGACAAAGAAGATTAGAATCGAACCCAAATCGTTTTTATATACATAGTAGCACATATAGGAATTAGATGTCAACACGATGTTAAATTTGTGTGACCTATAATAAATAATATCAGCTCGCATAGTACAAAACCGCAAAACACAGTTAAATCTACGACTCTATGTGAATTAATCGACTGTGTCTGTTTATTAAAATTTGCATTTTATACCTTATTCTATTCTGATACTGTTTGAGAACAAAATATCAATTTCGGACAGGTCTACCAGATCCTTCTTTCCCTCCTTTATATTTCACGTGTGAATTATGTAAGGTACCTCTTATTTACCAGTGTAAACAGAGCTGGCCTCTGTGTGAGTAGTATATAAGAAGTGGGCCTATAATGAGGCACTAGGGTCATGAGTAGTGCATGGAAAAGGATGTTTTTTTCATGGTGGGCCCGAGGCATACCGGCTGCTACTACGGCTGACTTAATACGATGTTAATGTTGGTTCCTATTGTTATAGATAAAATATTGGTAAGCTCATATGGGTGATTATATGTGTCGGGGTATCCATTTTGTGCAGTCAAACCATACCAAGTAGGTTTGGGGACATTATAGATCCAATTACAAACACAATTAAGCGGACCCATGTTTGAAGCATCCAATAGCCAGCGCTATCTTTGGTAAAACTATGACTTTCATCAGTGTGTAGTATGGGTATTTCTGATAGGACATTATTAGTCATAGTAATAATCTTAGTGCATATTTCATACTGCATCAGCCTGGTAGACCATGTCCATATAGGCCTTGTGTTTAATGTAAGAATAAGTAGACCCAGGAGATGTCACCCATCACCAACCTGATTAGGCTGGAGAATACAGAGCGGCACCAAACCAACTATCAGCCACACACCACCCCCTACTACAAAGTTAGCCCAGCCTTGACGTCCACAGCTAATGGCCCTGACCGAATTAGACCCTGCCAGCAGGACCTGCTCAGGGTGGGCAAGTCGGCAGCACAGGGTGGCCTGCAGGCTGAGATTTGATCAGGGTCTATTTTGAGGTTATGAGGAAGGGAAGCCACAAGGTTCTGAGAGAAAAAGATGGAGGGGGATGTGACTGGGAGTGCTGTACAGAAAATTGTGACACTAGCCATCTTTAAGCCAGACTCACACAGTACTGGTCCAGGATGTGTTCTTTCTTCACCCAACATGATTACATGCAAAATTGTGCATACAATGTTATTAGTGGAGGCACCCATCTTCGACAGATATATTTAGCCAATTTACATTTAGAGAATGATGGGTGAATTAATGAATGAAACTATTTTTTATAATACCATTCTTTTCACAGATCTATTCAACCATCTGGGGATAACATAGAGGCTATTGACCACAGTTAAATCAATCACACAAATTTCCATGGAATGTTTTAATTCACGAAAGCAGTCGTTCTGGCTATCTTAGGTACGCAGCTATTGGTACTGCCTTGAGCGTGACATTGGTTACTTTTGACATGTTATTAAGAGCCCCAAGCAGTTCATCTCTTTCCTGTATACGTTGTACAACACCACATCAATATTTGACTTTATTACTTACATCTTTGATAGGGTGTATCTTATGGTAGTGGTTTGTTGAGCAATTAATAAACATGTGAGCAGTCCATGCACCCATACAAAATCAAAGTCATATTGCGTTATATGTTGACGGTTCAAATACAGAACACAAAGATCCATATCTTCCATAGTATATCATATCAGAAAGGTTCGTATCAAGGTTGGAAACATAGGTGTATTTTAAATCACAGGAAATTTAGTCAAGATTATGTGCTTGTAATCGGTTATAAGTTTCCAAACGAACTATTGTCCATGTGAATGTACCTGTTACTGTTAATTATTTATGAACTAATTAACACTGTCCTTACTGTTATAATATGAAACATCTTTTTCCATGAGGTACAGGGTGACTGATAATCCATAGTGATACTATACACCTGTACCGTTGATTATATTCAGGATAACATTTCTTTAATATATACAATAAAAAGTACGTAATATTCATATTTTGTGAGTGAGTGAGTGATAGAAAAGGTTGGCCATATGTATTTGCTTACTTATATTTTGAGATAGATTGTATCGCGTGTTTATTAACCTTCAAACTGATAATATAATTCATAGGAGTGCACTGACGCTTAATTTTATTGACGTTCATGGCTGACAACCTGGTAGTCAGATTTAAATAATTTAAATATCAGATGAAGTTGGTTAGATAATTTACATATCAAAGTGAGTTGCTCACCCTGGAGGGCGTTCCTCATCAGATATGATTTCCTTGTGATTCCTTATGACTGAAACGCCGTTCCTCAACTTCTGTGACTTTGCAAAACCCGTTCCTCATGAATTATGACTAGGGTGAGTCACAAGTCATAAGCCCTTATGACCCCAAAAAGCATAAAAAGTTATGAGCGTATCTCAAGGGTGAAATAACATTTCAAAACTGAATAATGTTAAGAGGAATCATCTGAATAAAATTGACAACCATTCTCCATCATTCCCTGATAACAGAACTATAGGAGAAAAGTGTTTAAACTAAAATAATTTGATGATTATCATACTTGAAAATTCATGCCTAAAATATAAATATTTCGGGGTGAGAAGGTTAAAAGTTGTGACTTGTGACCCACAGCAACGTGAGGTTGGTTGATGGTGTTGGATCATAGCTAAAGGTTTTCACCATGTTCTATATTTACCTAACATTGAATTTGATCAATTACAAGCTGATCTCTGCAGATCTGAATCAGGGTTTACCCATCAACTGATACTTCTGTTATTGCAACTAGAACACATCCATAACCAATATGAGTGATGGTAATTTGGCACAAATTACCATTGAACCATCTTTATTCAAGTGGTAGTAGATGGAATAGACCAAAATCACCTGTAAAATAAAGATTCACCACTACCTAAGTGGACATGAAATCTTGATTATCCACTTGTGACTTATGACTCACTTATGACTCACATTTTCAGAGTCATAAGTGGGTAACAACACTTATGATGTGATCTCTCACGTGGAACGGTTAAAAAAGCATTGTCATAAGTGCACCTCTGATGCAATCAAAGAAAAGTCATAACCACCAGTTAGATGAGGAACACCCTCCAGGTCCATTTCCATTGAAGTTATCCCCTTTTTTCATACCCAGTCCTTGAATTCTCTAGGACAGTTACTTACCAGAAAAATAGGTGTTTCTTTGAATGTAAGTACATGTATTCCTCTGTAAAAAATATAATTGAAAGTACATGTACACAATACATATGCAGGTACAATAATCATTTTGTATTCTTAGTGTTATAGAGCTTAGTTCTCACAAGAATATGTGCTTTATAAACAATACATCCAACTTATCTTAGTGCCACGTAATATGTGCATATTATATACAGACTACATTCACATCATACGTGTATAGTACTCACATAAGACATATTTTACATAATACTCAACATATATAAATACTTACTTTTACCACAAAATATCCCTCTGGGAACACACAAAACACTGGCCGTAACGCAACCAGACTCCGCTGTGGACATATTGGTCGTCTACGTAAAGTATACTGTATATAAGCAATAAAATATGTCCTCATTGCCTCACCGTCAACTCATAAATGTCCCAAGTGGAGTCTGGCCTGAGCATTCAGACATTTACGTTATTGGGTTTTCTAACCGCTCATGCCGTTCTAGGATCCTGGCTAGAATGACGTCATAGTAGGGCAGGAGTACCCTGTCGGTGACGGTGGGACGTAGCGGCTGTGGGAGCCGGGTCCTGACATTGGCACGCCGGTAGATGTGCACCAGTCCCTTGGACTCCGGCACGGGCAGTCCTGCCGCGCCGCCGTCGTTGGTGATGGGGGAGAGTCCGCCGGCCGACAAGGCGTTGATGCGCAAAGGCCGCACGACGTAGCGCAGCCTGCCGGAGGTGAGTGGCTCTATCAGCTCACGGTCCGTCTTTAACAGACCCGTCAGCCGCAGTCGCTGCACCTTCCGGTCCGCACTGTAGCGGGAATCGTCGGCGCGGTCCGTGCGGAAAGACACCGTCTTGAAGTAATACGCCGGCGGACCGGAAGTGGCCCCTGTGCCGCCGACCACGGCGCCTGTCCGTGGTAGTGGGGGGGACACCAACGTCCTCCGGCCGCTGGTGTCGTCACTACTGGCGCTCACACTGTCCAGCATGTCGCTCCACTTGCGGTGACCTCTGGGTATGAGCAGCTCGTCCACGCCCAGGAAGGCCAGGTAACGGGCGTGGAACATGCTCCTGTAGAGGCAGTCGTTGGCACCCACCAGGCGGACCGCCTTCGGCCACCCCAGCTCCTGTGGGTCGGCCTTAAGGGCGGCCCGCAGCGCCTCCGGGGCGGCAAAGGGGAGCACCACCGCCAGGTTATCACCCACGTAGCTCCTCAGGTGATCGCCCACCTCACTTCCGGTTGACTGGTTGTAGAAAATAAATCTGTCTGCACCGAACATCCGGTTAACCTCCACCATCTGAAGGAGGCCGTCGGCGTCCGAGTAGTGTTCCTCCAGGGCGGGAACGCAGACGCTGAACTCCACGCGCTCCCCCTGCGTAGTGCCCCCCTCGGCCGGGGCTGGTGGCGCCACCTGGGGGCGGAGCACCGGCAGGTAGTTGGTGGGCGGGCGGCATGCTTCCGGCACCAGGGAGACGCCTACCGGCGCCCTGCGAGTCGGCAGGTCGCATGTGTACAGGAATGCGGCGAATCTGCAAGCAGACAAAAGTAACGTTAATCACGACCCACACCAGCTGCTGTTCCCATTAGCCTACCTACACGCACACCTACCGCGGCGCACCACCCTACAACACTGCCTTTTCTGCTCGCCTTGCTGGTTACCAAAGCTGGAAATTGCCCCAGGCTTCTTCTACTCCAGCACAATAAAATAGAGCTATTCCTCATCCCTTACCAGTTGGGGAGACCGACAAAGGCTGACTTGATAAATACATCAAGCTCGGGAAAGGAGATTTGGGTCGGCTATCTCACCAAGAGGATGCATTCATAATACAGTACGTAGTGACAGCAACATGTTGGGATACATACACCAACTCCCTACGTCCCCCTAACACAACCTTGGTAGCATTTGCCTTAGTCTTGTCTACTGCGTGAATCTGCGTGTAAACGTTATAGTAGTTGCCTGTAATAATATCGATGATTACTATCTTTAATTGACAATGGCCTAGCCATCAGTATTTATTGAATTGAATTGAATCTTTTATTGGACGGTAGCATCTTTCGACGCTTTCTACCCGAACAAATCCTTGTACATGTGCTATGTTGCATTGATCGATGTCCATTGGATGAGTGATTCATATTCTCATAATGTTATTTTACTGTTACCATCTTTATTACTAAGTTACCACTGAAGGCCGGACAATGTACTGTTGCCAGGCTAAATATATATTCAATATAGATGTTATGGTGGTCAACTTCTTTCTTCTTTCTTCGCCACTCCACAGCTTAAGATTTGTAGTACTAAACTTTTAATACTACCTAGTGTTTCAGTGTTTCAGTTCATTAGCCGATTAGAATTTAGTGCAACATTAAGCTACACAACATATAACATTAATGTAATGAAGGTGCATTTTAGACACTACAGAGTAAGTATTATTAGCAAGTGTTCAGTACCAATTTTAACCGATTGGCATTGTTGTCATGTTTCAGTAGTTGACCGGATATAACAAATTCAGTTCCCTGTTGAACTCCTCCTCAGACTCAAGCCTTTGTATTCTTAGGTCAAGATCATTCCACAGAGAGACTCCCCTGTAATATGGGCTCTTCTGGAAGAAAGCTGATTTTGGTCTTCTTATTCTGAATTTCAACTTCCTGTCTCCTCTTGTGCGGGTGTATGCCCCTGTAGTCGCCTCACCCTGCAGAGCAGACTTACACATCATTTTAGTAAGCTGCTTCTTGCGTTTGTCTTCTAATTGCAGGACTCCAGTGGCTGTATGGAGTGCATTAACACTCACCGCTCTGAGTCTGCTTTCTGTGCATATTCTCAATGCCCGATTCTGCAGTCTTTGCAGCTTTGTTAGTTCCGATTGGCAAGCGCTGCCAGTGTAGAAACTAGATAATACATGAATATATACAAGTATGTATAAACGTGTGTGTTTGCCAGTAATAGAGAGCTTGCCATATCCTCAACAATACACGATACCCAATGCTGTGCCCTCCACTACCTCGTCCTCCTCTTCCCGTGCTGATTTCCACACTGCCTCCAGGCTATACATCAGGGAGGCTGCTCTACATGAGGTAGGAGTGGGTGCCCTGGAGGAGATGGGGTAGGGAGGGGGGCACATCGATCACAGCTTCTGTGTCATCTGACACTGAATCACCTGACATGTGTGTGCAGTATTGTGGGACGTCTATCATTTATATAGGAGGCCGCTGGGCTATAGGTGTGTAGTTAACAGGCACTGGAGGAACCAATCCACATCCTTTACTATTATACCTGACGTATAAGGGCCCATAGGCATTGTATGCCTGAACAACGTGATGATGATGCCAAGTACACTGTATGGTATATTGCATAAAGAAATGTAATTTCGCTCAATAGAAAAGTCCCCTTATCCATGGTATTAACGGAGGATACCTTATGGGTAAGGTATACTTAATCCAACACATCACACTATACTGAATGTATGGGTATAGTTGTATGGCATGACATGGCATTTTAAGAGACACAATCAACTTTTAATCCCGGGCCAAATTATGGAATAATTGTTACATTTATCTGATCCTGAATGGGCTTACTTCTCGTTGGCTTTCATAAGACATTTAAACTTCTGAAATCAATCCACCAAGGAGCAATCTCAAATATCTCTGCAATCTTAGCGCTAGACAAGATATTGGCATGGACAGGGTGGAGGTGGGGGCTGGAGGGGACCGATAGAGTCAGTGCGCCAAATGGCTTGGACGGGGGACTAGATTCAATTATCGGTGGGGTACCTGTCATGCTGGCCTGTCGACCCCCTCCCACCTTCCTTCCCATCCCATTCCAGCCCCTGCACCTAAGACTCTCCGGCCATACCAGAGCTAGCCTATGTATTGACTAATCTAATATCCCTGGTGCATCCCATGGCTATATAGATGGTCCTTTGGGAAACTGCCACCTGTATATAGTAAACAGCTTAGGGCCTGAATGAACTGGATTTACCCATTGATACATCATTCATGGGGAAGCAATCTGAAGCCAGTAAATTGCATTGCCTATAGGAAGCACTGCAACATAGCCCCCCTGACGAAAATTGCTTGTGAGCAGTCAAACAAACATATTCTCTGATAAAATTCTCGAGGGTGCCCGAACGTAAATTGATGATGACACTGCTCCAGAAGGGACCCTATAGGATATATTATAGTGAGATAGACTACAACGTGTAGGGAGTAAGTCCCTAATGACATGATGATTTAAATACGCACATACTGATCTATATTCTCTACAAATAGAGATACATGGTACCATCTTGTCTAACTGATTAGCGTGGCACACCAATTTTAGGCGTTGGGGAGATAGTCTCTCTCTATGGAGACGCAATGTATAATAAAACACCAGCTGTGTGGATCGACATATGGGATGGCAGGAGTGGGCCCTACACGTTGCAGTCCTAGAACTGTTATGCTTAGATGCCAGGGGTTTTCTCTCGGTGGGTAATAGGACAGAATGCATGATGGTGGGTTGGACATTGACACCAGACCTGCCAGTCTGCCTCCCCCCTACACACACACCCTTCCCCACACACATACCTGCCCTCCCCGATTGGCGCTGCACTGGCTGCGCCTACTTCCGGTAGGGAATACAGGTGGCGCCTTCTGGCGGGACAGGTCATTAACCCGGCGGCCGGATGGACCCTGCCCGCTCCCTCTCCCCTGTGCCCCAGGCCCCATGATGGGGCCGTCTGACCTTTAGTGACCCACGGGGGACCTGACCCCAATCGGAAACATCCCCTCCCCTGGGGCACTCCTAGGCTAAACACAACTCGGCTCTTAATCGCTCAGCCCCAGAAGAGAGCAGCTCTAGCATGCAGTCTGGGAGTAGCTCCCAAAGCTGGCGCCTCATTCAATATCCCCGAGCTTGCCTCCCTGTTGTGTGTGCATGTCGTGCCGGCTCTCGTTCCTTTGGCTACAGCCACCTTACGGCCCCTGTGGCTGTTTTTGATGCAGGGTGCTGCGAGGCAGGCAACCCCCGGTCATGACCAAAGTAATAATGTTCACAGCTAAAAGGGACTCTCTCATCTGACATGAAGTAAAACTTTTGATCTGCCGCCTTCCTATACTCCCAAAAGAACTACCATGGAGGTAGGCTTTTCATCTCTGCAGCAGATGACAATCATTAGGCTGCCAACATAAGACATAGTCGTGTAAGGCTTCACATCTAGTCCAACCTTCCTTCTGGAACTTAAAATCTAGGATTGCCCACGTCTCTGATCATGCAATACCAACTAGGCCTTACTCAAAAAGGGAAATGACCAATAGTTCCAATTAGTAGCAAGGAGATGGATGGATGGGGGACTGCGTTGATCCATAGACTGCAGCCATGCAGTTCCCCAACAGGCACAGACTTACAGATTAGACATTGATGTATACAGTTGGCGTCACCGGCTGAGGGCATATTGGACGTAATGTCAGGAAGTAATAAGGTTGGCACACGGTTCACCTGCCCACTAACACCCCCCTCCCTCACACCCACCCAAACTGGCGACATGGCCTTAATTTGGCGTCTATGCTGCTCTGTTTACCTGTAGACGAATGCCTCTGCTAATAATGCTGGAAGGTAAATGAGCAGAATGATGGCCCTCCAGTGCTAATTGAGATTAAAGCATCCTGCACAGTTTAACTTAAGCCAGTTGATATTTATCACCATAAAGAAGGAAGCTGCCTGGTGTTTTAAGATTCAACAAGACCATACACTCTATATGCTTAAACAAAACTCATATGTGTAAATGCATTATTTCTTTTAAATCATAATTGTATGCATCTCGCCAAATGAGGGTTTAGTCATGCAATATGGAAACCTCCTCTACTACACGCAGATCCCCTCCCCCACGCTTAGATTTCCAATTTTGTGGAAATAAGGTAAATACGTATCGTACTTTAGGATTTATCTTTTCCCTTTAACCCCTGTGTGTCAATTTACAACAGTAGAGAATTATAAACTTATAAATTTGTTCCATGTTTTATAAATAACAGATGAACGAGAAAGCTGGGGGAGGGGTGCGTGAAGCAATGTCTGTTCAGTTGGAAAATCTAAACCATCCGTCCTTCAGCATAATTATTATGACTTAGTTAAAGACAATGATCTAAACGTGATGCCGAGTCGGAAATGAATGTGACGTTTTAGGTAATATGTCTTAAAGCTGTATTGATTCTTCAGTATGTTTTCCTGATCTATACCTATGTCCATAGAAGAGTCTTTAGACATTTGATTCTAATTTAACCATAGCCTGGCACTATCCGTCCTCCTTATGGTAGAGGATGAGGTAGCAATGTATAAGTATTGTAATGAGTCTGTAGAGGGACCTGGCACAAATCAATATTGTAAGATGGATAAATGGTTCAGGTTCCATGATGACTAGCGACCACTGGAGACTTGATATGCATTATAGAGCCCACAGCTACATTCTACCACCCCAAGACCCCCCCCCCCCCTTAGTGACCCAATGATGCCTCACTGGCTACTAGCTTTCCTACTGCCTAGTTGGCCAACCCCTCTGGTCCTAATTTGCAATAGCGTAAAACCCCCTGCGGCTCCATCTCACACTAATGGATGTGTTTTTCAGCCTTTGCCCTGGGCAGACAGGCGTCGGAAAGCAGGCCACCCCACAAGAGGGACTGAAGGAGGAGCCTGGCAGGAGAGAGAAAAAACTCTACTGTCTGGCATTATTGCAATCCCAGTCATTCCGAGGCCCTAACCCCCTATTGTCGTTTAGTGGCTTCACCTGGCTCTTTCTGTGGCTTTCCCATAGATACACCGCCGCGCTGTCCTTATCTATTCATATGATAGAAAAAAACGGCAATGTGAAGGGGTTTCAATCGGGCAACCACCAGGGCAATCGGTATAGTGGGTAGGTTAATTAAATACTCTTAATGCTGCTTTATTATTCACAACTGTCATGGCTCTGGATATAAACAGGTGGATCACTGAGAATTCTGCTGACTTTACCGGAAATACCATTTACCCGGTGCAAAGGGGTGACATGTTTATTAAGATGACAAAGATAAAAGGGTCACTACCTGACTGTCGACACCATGATGACCCCACCAGGTTGCCCTCCCCACACGGCAGCAGACCAATGTGAGTGTAATGCCCTTCTCCAGTACCTACCTATCCCTCCCAGCCTACCCATTCCCCTGCCTCTATGCTCCCTGGGACCCCTCCATGTTGAGTTATGGCCCGTACCGTCCATTACATCTGGTGGCCAGGTCCTTGGTGACGAATAAAGGTTGACCCCATTTGACAGCGGCATGAATCCCCTTCCACAAACACTACCCAAGAATTGCTTTACCTGGCCTGGCCTGAACAGCTGCTGGTTAGAGTTTGTCTGCAATGCTGAGTAGTAGAACCTACCTCTGGGCTAAATCCACTGTTCTTCCACTGCCCTCCATCTTATTATAAACTTCCCGACCAACTGTCCTCCTTAGAGCTAGCCTGTCCCGGTCCATTCACTATTCTTGATTGTAGGGCTAGCTCCCCTACCTGCCCACCCACTGTCCTTCATCTTAGAGCAAGCTCTCCTGTCCATCTACTACACTTAATCATCTTAGTTCTAGCTCTCCTGCGCAACCACTATCCTCCATCTTACGGCTAACTCCCCTGCCCATCCACTGTCCTCCATCGTAGGACTAGCTCTCCTGCCCATTCACTGTCCTTCACCTTAATGCTGACCTCCCTGTCCATCCACTGTCCTCCATCTTACGACTAATTTCCTTATCCATACGCAGTCCTCCATTTTACTACTAACTTCCTGCCCATCCAGTGTCTTCCATCTTACTACTAGCTCCCCTGTGCATTCGCTATTCTTCATATTATCTTTAAATCTCCTGCTCATCCGCTACCCTCTGTCTTAAGACTAACGACCACCCACTGTCCCATGTCTTAGGACTAAGTACGATGTCCTTCCACTCTCTTTCAACTTATGGCTAACCCCCCTACCCCTCCACTGATCTCTGTCACAGGTGGAGGACACTGTCCATCTTACAGCTAAACCCCCTACCCACCTACCGTCCTCGATTTTAATGCTATAAACCTACCTGCCCATCGACTATCCTCCATCTTTAGGCTCACCCCTACACTGAAAACCTCGGGTCGTCATTTTGACAATACCAAAACTGACCACTTTAGGTAGTCATTCAGACCAAAGCTGTCATAATGACGACCTTAGGTAGTCACATTAATTGGGTAGTCATAATGACTATCTTGAGCTTGTTGATTTAGGTATTGTAAATTTGAAGACCTAAAGTCTCAACTCTCAAGTCCTAGGTTGTTCCAATGACTACCCAATGCTATTGTACACAGGACAAGCAGTGGTACACACTGGGTGGCAGTGCATAACAATTTCAATCTCAAGCTATACACTGCTGACAGGGAGCAAAGTGGTCTCTATATCATTAGGGCCTTCATTCTCACTAATTGGCAACTTATTTATAACAAGTAACGCAACTTTGTTCAATCAAGAGTACACCAAATATGTGAAAGAGATGCCTCTCGTTAAGAGGTGAACTAATTAGAGACTATATTCATAGACCATTCTCCAGAGCACCTGCCATTATTCATTATGACAACCTAGGTCGTCATAATGACTAGGCTCCTGCCTCTGGGTTTTCAGTGTAGGGCTGCCTATCCACTGTCCTCCATCTTACGACTAACTCCCATGCTCATTCTCTGTCTTGCATCTTATGTCTAACTATCCTATCCACTGCCCTCTAGCTGTTTTAGGACTAACCCACTGCCCATCCACTGCCCTCTGTCCTAGGGCCAACTCTGCTGCCCATTCACTGTCCTCCATCTTAGGGCTAACTCCCCCGCCCATCCCTTCTGCTTCATCGTACGGCCCCTGCCCATCTACTTCCCATGATGTAGATATTGACTGATAGCATACCTCACTGAAGCAGGGTATTCTGGACAATGCCCTAACCGACCACGTTATACAACTCAGGCAATTTGGACAAAAGTGCAATAACATGTTTGTGTCCACATAGGTGGATCTGATATGGTGTATAATCTAATACCAGTAGGATCGGTGCTAGAGTGTAATATCAGTAGAGTAGGTCTATTATGTACCTCACTATAATATATCTCATTGGAGAGAGTCTGTGACTGGATAAATGCAACAGAATATTTATTCAGACCGATATTCTGACCCCTGAATGGAACATTTAAAGCCTGGTTATACTTCATAGTTATCACAGAGCTCTATATAGTGATTATAAATATAAATACAATACCCCATATATTTGTCAATAACATGCCTGTTCTGAGAAACGAATAGGTTACCCATGTTAACCATATCCAGGGTGGCAGTTTGACACATTCATCATTTACAAAGTGGCACCTGATCAATACAAACATAGCAGGCTGTCAATAACGCTGACTGTCCCCGTCACGTTGTGTCTAGCAGGGACCATACCATATCCGTGATTTATATTCACACAGTGGAATCCCCACAGCTACTAGAGAAGGTTTTAAACCCAGTTCTGTAGAAGACAGGCCGGCATCCAACTGGACCCATACGGGACTGTTTATAAAAACGGGCATTGTGTTTGGCTGTTCAAAAACACTCCCATAGATTACCTCACTTCATTTGTTGTGAGCAGCTGTGGGACATAATGAAAATCCTGATGCGCAATCCTTTTTGGTGGAGGGAATACACAACTTATTATATTGATTGCTGTGGAAATTAACTGAACGGAGAATACGCAGTATATGGCATTAAGCCTCCAATATGGTAATCTATGTTCATAATAGAACCGGTCAACAAAATGTACTGTATACGGTAATATATGTAGAGCAAAGTAACAACTCTATTGCATTAAGACATAATCTATTAAAGTAGCCTTCACACAGAAGATTATTGAATATATCTGTGTACAGGCAAGGGAAAAGGGATATCCAACGAAAATGTCAACTTTAAAATTGATGTCATAAGCTTTCCAGTGATATATTACACAAGAAAATATCATTTCTAGTTTTTGAGAAATGGCTATATGAATATGGGTGGGCATTACCCTTTCCAAAACCCGAATAAGCTCTAGGTCTCATAGTTTCCAAGAAATCTCTATCTAATTAGCATAATTAGAATAATTAGAAAATGATCATACATTTTCATCCTATAAGCCATAGATTTTGATCTAGAAATGATAATTTATTTCTGTTTTGACCATAGTAATCCTCGTGAATCATTTTATCAATGGGCTTCTTTATTTTCTTTATTACTAATGAAAATCATGTTTCCATGGCAACACATATCAACAAAGACACCCATTTAGGCTCTAAAACGTTCTTTTTGCATTCCAAATAAGGAAGCTTTTCCCAAAAAATAGAATGTTTTGTATGAAACTACTAAACTCTCCAGAAAAAAGTACCAAAAAGCAAATATTAGCTGTTTTCTTCCATTTTAAGCCATGGTGGTGCCCCCTGGTGGCTAAAATTGGTACTAATCCCGCGGGGATACCCCTTTCTGCTTGCCTGCTCAAAAATGGGTTTATCACATTTGTGACATTAGATTCTAATGTCACAAATGTGATAAACCCATTTTAACCGGTTTCTGCATCTTCTAATCATGCTTAGTAAATGTGTTACACACACTGTCTCTTTAGCTTAATTACAGGATGGCTGGCAATTAAGAAAGTGCCATGGATTCAGCCAAAGATCTTTCACTGTGTATTTCCAATGGGTTGAAATAAGGTATGCACATAATGTATATATTTTACAACAATAATAAATACAAACAATAGGGGTACAGTAATTGGAGTAGGTATGTAAGGAAGTTTTAGAACTCTCATCATGGTTAATTTTGAAGGAAATTGATCTTTGACACCCAACCTACGGTAATGGCCCTTAGGCCCTACATTACTTACCTGGAGGACGAGGGGTCTGAGAGCGGATAGGCAGTGACGGGGACGACGAGCGGAGACCGCGACATCCCCATCATGCCGTCATCGACGTCATCATCTACGTCACTGATGTCATCATCCATGAACCACAGCTGACAAAAGGCCGGGGGGCGACTCCCGGCCACATCCCTCACCCCTAGCACCTTCACTGACCCACGTGGTGACGTCACGCCCAGGCCTCTACCCACCGGATGGCTACTACGGCCGTCATAGAATGCTGAATAGACGTAGCTGCGTCCGTCACGTGACGTATGGTGCCAAGGTGACGTGGACGTCTTGCTAGCCTCGACCACAGAGGGGTGGAGACGTAGGTGGGGGCAGTGGCGGACGTGGACGAGACTGGAGTTGTTGGCTCTGACGTGTGCATTAAGGGCGGCGATGTCCTTAAAGGGCAGTCTCTGGATGTCCCAGGGGAGGTCGTGGACGGGCTTAATGCTGTAGGACCCACGCACCTTACCAGCAGTAGCCTTCACATGTTTCTCATACCTGAGTTTACACTGGTCACCTTCCTTAGTATTAGAGCAGTCCTTAAGGTGGCCTCCTCCTGTGGGGGGCGTCTTCTGCCTCATACGGCGCTGGTGGGCGGTCTGCTGGCCTGCACTGTGAGACATGAGATCCTGGAGGTCCTTGTGACTTGTGGCGCTCGGTGCTATCACGGCCATGTGGAGGCGGGCATAGCCGTCCAGCCCCACCGTCATGGAGTAGAGCAGGTGACCGATAGCCATGAAGCAAATGGCCACCACGGCCATCAGCCGCAGGAACACCAGGCGCCTTGTACGTGAACCCATGCTGGAGATAACCACTGAGCTGCTCCGGTACAGACTGAGATGAGCAACTCACTCTCAGGGTACTATAGGAGCCTTTAGGTGAGCAATCCAATCCTGTACACCATGTGTGTAAGCCTCAGGGCAGGTGGCACTAGCAGGGATGAATAGCGGCTCTGTTCAGGTGGGCGAAGCAATCTCTGCCTCCCATAGTGTTTGGATGGGAGCACCCGTGTAAGCCTGAGGGTAGGCGGCACTAAGGGGAGACAGCTACTAAGGGCTGGAGAGGAGAGCAATGCAATTACAAGCTGCAAAGCCTGAGTGAACAACAGGGAGCACCAAGTCCTATTGCTTCTCTGTCCGCAGGTGTGTGTTATTAGGGAGAGTTAGAGTATGTAGAAATACAGAGAGGAAACACAGCATAATCCTCCTGCTGATGTCCTGGGCTTAGACCTGCTGAAGGCTGCTAGTCCTCGTGGGTGCACCAGTACAGGTAGGAGTTGAGGGCAGAAGGCGGCCGGTCGGCAGGTGTGTGGCGTGTAGTGATAGCCGCGGTAGGTGCAGGAGCAGCAGCAGCAGGAGGGGTGGAGGTTGGTGTACTGCCTCAAGGTGCGTCAGCCTCACCATGTTGTCTCCCGCTCCTCCAGGTACAAAGAGCCGCAGCTATAACCTGCTCCTCCTCCTCCTCCTGTGTGGCCGGGCCGTGGAGAGGAGCAGCTCACACGGCCGTCACCTGAGTCCATGGTCATACTGCACCTACCTCCTCTCCCCGGTGAGTCCACCTGCCTGCCCGCTCCCCCACTACCTACTCCCCGCTGACAAGTAGGGTTACAGGTGATAGGCGACAGGAGGTGTTGTGTACAGGCTAGGCTACCTGAGCAGATAACCAGCTGCTCCCTGGGAGCTGCTCTGGCTGTATGTGAGAGCTGGGGCCGGATATATCCCTTCCATCTCCCCTGTGGCTGAGTTGCTCGCCAGGCGCCCTGGCTGTGAGCGCCTCATCCGGCGACCGGGGATGTCATCACCACCGTGCGGTGTGTACGGAGGCACGGGAGGGCCATGGAGATATGGCAGCAGTTACAACTTAGGCTGAAGTCAAAGAAACGTGCTTATTGCCGGTGTAGAATCGATGCTCATTTGTATCTATAGATTCATATACATACATCGCATTTATAAACTCCAAGATAGTCAGAGCCTTGGTTTTACCTCACTCTGTTTGTATAGTAGTCTGTGTGAAATGCCTCTATTTCTTTTTCTGTCTCCCTCCCTCTCTTATTTTCCTCTTTCTCGACCGCAATGCTGTTGACTAACAACCCCCATCTTCCTATTATGACCATACGTTGGTCATGTATATACTTACAGCACTATCGGTAGGGCTATACACGGAGGTGTAACGTGCACATCCTGGGCTCCCGTAGATGTGGCATGCTCCAACCCAGCATACTCGACGACAACGACGACGACCTAGGCCACTAGTGAGCGGCGGGAACGCGGCAGCAGTGAGCGGGAATGAGTGGCTCAAACGGCAGTGGGAGAGGCGAGTTGGGGAGTGAGTGCGCGCATGGAGGAGGCGGTGGCAGCATTCTATGCTGAGCCCCCCACCACCCACCCCCACCCTGTGAATGTGGGGCTGGGCCCGCGTTGTGCGTGGCAGGCACGAGGTGTGTGCCGCAATATTGGGGAATCACCGGGAGAGGGAGTGAAAGTAGCAGCAACCGGGCCTGACAGCATCTTCCTGCGGCATCCACCCACCCACCCACACAGCCACTCACAGAGGAGACAGCTGTGGTCACTAATCTCTTCTCAACCCCCTCAGCTAAATGCCATAACAACCACATGTGCCTCCCCCATCTCTCCTCCTTCCTTACTCTGCCTCCTGTTTGGTCATCTCTCACCTTCCCGCTTCACTGTTTCTACCCAGTCCATCCGATTCCTTCATACACCCAGCTCCTTATAATTGTCCTTAAAATTCATTCAAATGGCCGCCACTGTCTCCTTCCATCTGTCTATCTTTCTGTCACTGTATGTCTGTCTCCCTCCCTCTTAATGTCTCTCATGTTCACTCTGTCTCTGTCTGTATGTCTCTCCCTCTCCCTGTGCTCCCTCTCCTTCCCTTCTCTTTTCCCTTTCCTTTTCTCCATGTCTAAGTACCTACATCCATCTCCTGTGTCCCTTGCCCCGGGTGCCCCTTGCTCCCTCCGACCTCTAGGACCTCCCTGAGATTCCTTCCACTCCCCCCCTCCCTCTCTACTCGTGCTACCTCTGGCGAGCCTTGATCTTTGAGTGGGTGCCGGGGGGCAGTAACCCTACCGTTGACGGATAGCTACTGGTCACTGCACTAATGGCCCATGTCGGCGTCAGGGCTCCTTTAATCAAGCTGCTGTCGTCCTAATAGGCACACTTGTCTCTGATGTATGGAGTCTCAGGTGACACCATCACCCCGGTATATATTAGTGCCTACCTTAGCAGGTCTTCCTTCCAGCAGTCTACCTCTTACATGTATAATTCCCATCTTTAAGCTTATGGAGCTATATATAAACGCTTGTGTCCTTCTCATCTGCTTCTCATCCAGAAGGGTATGTAGCTTGGACACATCATACTTTATCGTGGGATTAATAGCAATCCTCTAACTGGTCATACCTGTGGTCAGTTATTACGTCGAAAAGCATACACCGGGCGTATAATTATGATACAATAACACCCATGTGTATGACCTATGACGTGAGTCACAGTGGCGGCGGAACAAGGGGGCCTGGGTCGAAGTTTCTTGGGAAACAATTTTGTAGACCCGGAATACCCTGAAAGACAACCTCAAACTCCCTCAGAATTTAAATGTAAATTTCCAAAATTTTCTATGGATACTATAATATGTTTCAAGCAATGGCTGAATGTACTAATATAAAAGTCAAATTCTTAAATTTTCCTGGGGCGTCCGGTTTCACTACGCCCATTTTTACTACCTCCAAAAAACGCCCCCTCAGGTTTTGGGAGCTGCGCCCCCCCCCCAACTTTTTCCACCTTCCACTGCCCCTGAGTCAAGAAAAGCACATCAGATTTAAATGCGTCTGAGAGGTTGATTCGGAAACGGTTTAATGTTAACGTCACCTAACACGAGCGTTAATTTGCCGAACATGTGCTATGGTCATTATTGTTAATGCTTCAGCAATGCAGACATTGATTCAATCCCTGTCAAGCCTCTCTTAACCTTAACGTGTCCTTCATTACCGAATGAGAGGAGGGGAGGTTGGGGCAGGGCACCCGTGCACTGTCTCTATTACTAGACTTAGCGTGTGAACCGGAAAAGGCACGCGACGCTACACTTCGCTTGGACCCTGCGAGAACCGCCAGCTATTATCGGCCTTCCCCTGGCGACCAAAACCAGAAACAGGCGGCCAGCAGACGACATTGCCAACATCGTCAAAACACTGGAGTTTTTACTTTAAAATACCGGCTTTTTCCTCCGCAGCTCCTTCTGTCGATTTTCCCCTCTGGTACCCAGTGGTAATTACTCTGGAGTAAGGGGTGGTAGAATAGATGGGCAACTAAATGTAAACGGTGCAAAAGACGTATTATGGATGTGTGGGTCCTACTGTGTATAGACTGTCGCAGCGCCTAGAAATCACCGCTCTAACAACATCCAAGACAATAAAGTACTGGGTGTAGGCTATAATCATCTCTATTACAGGGCGCAGAAGATGCAGAATTCGATACATATGGAAATCCAATTTGATGCTCAGTAAGCCTATGTCTAATTTCAATGTTTTCCAGTTCCCCATGTCCTTCTAAGAAATAGATTCCCATTGGCCACATTGTACCTCGTTGATCAACTTGGATTAAGCAGTTACCAATGTTTATTCAATGTTGAACTGATTTAAATGTACACTTGGTAAGTAATATCCAACTTCACCAGACACAATATTGCTGAGATATTATATCTCATCAATTCAACCTTGTCTATTTCTATATGATGCGTTGACATGTAGCTTCAATGTATAGGTGCCTTGATATGAGCGTGACACGCCATCCACTGTATATACTTTATACCAATAGCACATATCCCCAGTGGACATCCATTGCCGGCACCGATACTGGTCAATACATTTATGAGGAGAACACACATCCCTCATGTCCCTACGTCACTGCCATGTCTTTTTGTATTGACAATTCCCTCTGCACCTCTATAGCCAGCTTCCATATGAATAACGCACCAGCACACAGACCCATGTATCATTATAAGGATCTGGAATGTTGTTCAGCTATCCCCCTTCAATCAGAATGCTAGATTCAGGAGATTGAATATTCAAGGAGCGCGAATTAAAAAGGATCCATTTATGGCCATTTTGCCTTTTTCCCTCGCTGCCATCTCATCCGTCATCGTCGTCACCAGGCCTCAGATCGATGACCATTTTTGTGTGAAATTCAAACCTGGTATTTTTCGCCAGTTACTTGGATGGAGTCCAGGGCGCCGCCTATAGATCATGATTTTTTTCTCACCGTGGAAGACTCTTGTAATGTAGTGACAATGGGTTTGGATATGACAAGAAGAGATATTGATTTGTGATCATTGTGTTGCGGTATCGGGGACTGGCGACTGTTAAGTCTGACATGATCCGAGTCGTTAATAGAAATTACATTGTCTCTCAAACAATCCATGTGAGAAAGACATCTATCTATTCCTGAGAGTATTGATAGTGATGGAATTCTCAATACGTCGCAAAAATGTGGAAAATTGATATTGCCTCGGGGTATAGGGTGAGCAAACAGTAATGAATATCTCGCATATATCTACACGATTACATGCCTTCTTCTCGAAGCGAAGTTCAAGCTTTGTAAGGTGGCACGAAAGTTATTGTGCCTACAGTTTTGGCAAATTTAGCCGTCATGTTTCAAATAGTTATAAGATGATGGCAGAGGCGGCTGTCCCAGTGTGCACATGCTATACTACGCACTAAATTCAAATAGGCTATTGCCTGCTCCAGAGTGCGCACCCTATACTACTTATAAATTCCTATTGCCTGATCCAATGTGCAATTCCTATACTACTTACAATATCCGTATAGTCTATTGCCTGCTCCGAAGTGCACATTCTATACTACTCACAAACCTCTATTGCCTGTTCCGGTGTGCAAATCTTATACTACTCACGAAACTCCAATAGGCTTTTGGCTGCTCCAGAGTGCACATCCTATACTACTCACAAACCCCTATTGCCTGATCTAATGTGCAAAGCCATAGATACTACTCACGAAACTGCAATAGACTCTTCCCTGCGCCAGAGTGCGCATCCTATACTACTCACAACCCCTTATTATATGTTATACTGTGCAATCCCTATACTACTCACAAAACTCCACTAGGATATTGCCTGCTCCAGAGTGCATATCCTATACTACTCACAAACCCCTATTGCCTGCTCTAATGTGCAATTCCTTAACTACTCACAAAACTCAAATAGCCTATTGCCTGTACCAGAGTGCACATCCTATACTACGCATTTATAAACCCATATTGCCTGCTATAATGTACAATTCCTGTACTACACTGATATTCCTAGGCTCCCTATACGCCCAACCTCTCAGTCACTAGTGCCCAACCTAGTTAGTCATTTTTTGGATCCCTATACCACCAACCTAGATTAGTTATTATTGTCAGGTTGGTCACTACTGACCAACCCACCTTAGTCTTTTTAATTCCAGGGGGAGCCACTGAGTGGTCATCACAGGTGGCCCCAACTAGTGGCATACAAATACAACACACCAATGATGGACCTAGGTTAGCCACTACTGACTGACCCCTTGGTCATTTTTGAATCTAACTTTGCCATTGTGACTAACACTCATATGACCAACCTGGGTTAGTCTGTACTGACTAACCCTTTCAATCTATGGATTTTCAGTGTACTCACAAAAATCCAATAGGCTCTTGCCTGCGCAAGAGGGCGCCACCTATACTACTCACAGCCCTCTTTTGCCTACTCTAATATACAAACCCTGTACTACTCACAAAACTACAATAGGTCTGCTCCAGACTATAATCCTGTACTACTCAAACCCCTTTTGCCTGCTCTAATGTGCAAATTCTATACTACTCACAAAACCCCAATAGCATATTGCTGATGTGCAATTTCCCCTACATGTAGGCCCTATAGACAACACTAATTAGTCTGCTGCCTGCTCTGGTGTGCACATCCTATACTACTCACAAAACCCCTTTAGACTATTGCCGGGTCCAATGTGCCAATCATACTATTCGCAAACCTCCAGTAGCCTACTGCCTGGTCTTGTGTGCAATTCCTATGCTAATACTCCCAAAAGTAGTGTGCGAATTGAAGTGACACAGATCCAGGTTGAGTTTCACCCGCCACGGCATCATCTTATCATGTGAAACCAAACATATTTTGCAGAAAGCCACTGCTCTACTAATGAAGGCTTGATGCATTACCTCCTCCATATACCTGATACAGGGTGGGAGGTGAGACACCAGGCTTGGGATAGATAGTGAGATTTAGATTTCTCACCATAAAGGATATGATACTTACAGAGAAAAGGAACGGGTAGGGGCCTCAAGGGACCCTCTCTTTTTGATGTGGGTTTAGCTATTCTATAAAGCTATTTAGTATTAATTCACTGTTCAAGAGGTACTTCCCAAACCATCTTTAATATAAGGACGGGTAAGGAAGATCAACTTTCTATTTTCTATTTTCCACACGTAGAGAAAACCATTGTCAGGATCAATGTGGGGACCCTCTTTAAATAATTGCCCCCGGGATCTTCCTCAGTACTGGAGGCTGTTTCACAACACATGAGGAAAGTGTTACCTAATGTCATCCTCCCAGTGGGGATTCTAATAGTGGCTCGGTGGGAACTAGCTCATGAATCAACATTTTGAAACTTGTAGGATTGCATCTCCCGCAGGTGATTTTATCGGAGAGGAATCTTTGCATTGGAAGACTTATGGTCCTGCAATCTTTCACAGAACAACACCAATGTTATACAGAAGAGACATCTGTGCGCTGAATTAAATGAGAATAAAGTTACTTTATTTTATCAGTATTCCAACGATAACAAGGTTAAATCTTATCACATATATACGCTTAAAATATGTTCAACATAATTTACACAATATGTTTATATTCCAGAATTCTGGCCTTTCTTGTCCCGACAAATCAATTAGGCCTAATGTTAGATCAACATCTCCATATAATAATGTTAATCCATGCAATTAGAATAAATCAGCAACCGTCAGATACCGAACACCCACTGCTTACTCTGTGTTAGGGTGCTCTTGTGCTAAATTCATTCAACTGCTCTCAATGTCAGCAGAATCATCTTTTAAATGACTCATCCCTAAATAATTAACCTATATCGTTCACATCGATTGACCTAAATATTCCAAGTATCTAAATGAATATAAAAATCACAGAGCAACATTAAATAATGCATATGTCTACATGAGACGGCATAGCCAATACATCATGGTAACTGAGAAACCACCTATTTTACCATAGATGATAGAACATGAGTTACCATTGACAGAGCCATATTGCACTCGTTATTCAGATTCCCCTCTTGTTGCGGGCGAGGCGTCCCCAAGGTGATCAGGATTGTAGCTAGCCCTTTAAGGGCCGCATAGTGCTATAATATGATATGCCATTTATCTTCAAGATTCATGAATGCAGTCCTGGCGAGTAACCATACGGACCCACTGGGAGTCTACCAGCCCTTAGGCCAGGGCCAGGGCTGCATTTATGCATCATGACGACAAAAAACACAGTGCATAAAAGTACTATACGGCGCTTAAGGGACTGGAGGGTTTCCTCTGACTGTGGTAGATAACTCCAGGGTTCCTCCAGGGTGGGCAGGCAGTCGGAAAACCTGCTGAGTAAGTCAGTTAGGCCGGGCCGTGATCAGGTTGCCAAGGCGACGGTTTCCCGGGTTACCACGTCAATAAATGCAGTCTGGAGAGACCACGTCCACCGTGTGCACCAGATTCAGGTACTTTTTCGAATCTCGCCGCATGAACACTATCAGAACACTGTGAGTAGAGAGAAGAAGGGAGAGAGAGAGTAGAGGTTTAGAAAAGGGTGGGAGAGGGATGGTTGGCGGGGGTGAAGGATGCCCGGTGGTATTAAAGATTCACCAAGACGAGTTGGGCGCCCGTTGGTTTATTCAGTGCTTTATTACCGTCGTCGTGCTCACTTTGAGCGTCTACGCCTCAAGCAGTGCTCTGACGAAAAGGCTCTAAATTACTCTAATAGGGAGCGCCCATCATGTATGTCTGGAAGGATGGGGGAGGTGAGTGTATCTTATTCTGTGTTTGTTAGGGGTGGGGATAGATGGATAGATGTTTCCCTTTCTGCCTATTCCCAAAGGCGCCCAGGTCAAACTCCTCTGAAGTTTCGGTAATAGGCCCATTTATTTAGCTAAACGCCCAGTCCGCCCCTCCTGTCATATATAATGTACGTTCCCTTAAAGGGGAGCTGCCTTATGGGGCCGAAGGGGTCTCATCCTTTGTACACTATACTGCAGGAGTCCTCCAGTACATAGCTCCCCGGAGGACAAGCACCAACACAACCTGCTGTCGTGTAATGGGTCTATAGAGACTGCTGTTTGAGAGGATTGCAAACACCTTCTCTAGAAATCTACTGAGGTATTTTGCAGGCGAACCTGCAATGCCTGCAGCGGCCTTCTGACCTAATGTGCACTCCATTTTCCATTTAGGACGATATCACATCTCATTCCTTTTTGGAATGGGGTTTTGTGATTATTTAGAGATAAGATAGTTCTGATAAATTGAGTAGTTGGCCAATTCAATAGTGGGCCTACTCAAGCCCAAGGTTAGACTATAGCTGGAAGTGTCGTGTATCTAACTGCCATATTGCATGGTAAAGCCGAGGTTTATAAATGATGTTTCCGCATGTGTTGGAGAATGTGGGAGGCTGGATCTATCACCAGGAAACTGTGTTAGTGTGGGCACTAGTTTATGAGAGGTATTGGCAGAGGCATTGTGGTGTGTAGATCTATATGGCATGTAGACATGCCACACACAGGGGGCTATTCTCTTAACCAAAGTTAAGCCCAAAACTATGTGTTTCAGGCAATATGGTCCGAAAATTAGGGCTGGTAGGTCAGATTCTTTTTTTCTAATCTTGAAAGTACCAGAAATGAGTCACGAATTGCGGATTCCTATTCCTATTAAAAAGTCATTTCCTGGTGTCAGAAAACTACTAAATTTGTCCCACTGCGGCCAATGGAGCTTGTTTTTCTTGACCAAACGTTTGCTCAACATTTTCTAACAATGATAATAAACCAAAATTGTGATAAAATATAAGGGTCGGCCCTGCTTAAATCTAGGGTCGGGTTGCCTGAAACACGCATTTTTTTCATTTGCCCTTATGCTGGAACCGAGACCAATCGGGGTTGATCGGCTATACTATATAGATTCTATAGGACACCCGTCCTCATTGCGTCATTTAAGGTTGCCATCTAATGAAGTCATGCAGTAATACAATAATGCAGAATGTATTCGTATAATTATTTTGTAGGTTTATGATAAGATAGAACTATTGGGCATCTATCTATTCGTTGTATTACTCTTTAAATTCTCCTTTAGTTTCCATGTAAATCCACGAAATGAAAGATTTTTTATTAGAAAGTTAATCCTTTTTGGGGCGATGGGTATAGTCATTATCAAACACCACTACATTAATTAACCTATATATGTATGCACGTGCGTATACATCGAAATATTCCGCCCATAATAGATGATGGCCATGATGCTGACATATGACTCATCTTCCAATATTGGCAATACTTACGTGGTCAGTATGAGGCCAATCCCCAGGATGGCGGCCTCTATGAAGAAGACGAGGCCCTTATTGGTGTGGACAGTGGCGGCATATATCGAGTTAAAGGAGGCATCGCCCACTACCATAGCCAGCGTCTGAGTCATCGTGATCCCCACGAACAGAGCACCTACACATACCAGGCAAAGATATATATTAGGGAGTGGTTATACAACAGGCGGTGAGTGGATTTTTGTTTTTAATTGTAGGTCCCTTTATGTATCAGTAATGATATATCACGCAGAATGTTTCTCTTTGTCTTTGCATGAACGAGAACTATACGAGAATGTCAAAAAGAAAATATTTCCTGAATGTTCATGGCCTTTTATCAGCGTATTATGCAACTAGCGTTCACTGTTAACAAATTGGCATATATGTTAGGGAAGTCACACAATGGCCATGTCATTTTTCACCCTGCCTTAGACAAAGCACCATCGGAGCCTTGCTGGCATAAATACCACTTAATCCATTGAGGCCTACGTGGTGCTTTCATGCACTAGCCCTTTGTCATAATGATGCTGAGTGCAACCCTAGCGAATAACTCGCCAGGGCTATATTTACGTACCGATAATACGGGTTTGAAGACTGCGGAAAGGTAAGCGTGATGCATGAACGGAGCATTAGCGGGCTGTATTCATGCATCATAGCGACCAAGTACACATTAAAGCGGTATGCGGCCATTAACGGGTTATTAATACTATAAAGAGGATGCCTCATCAGGTGATACATCTTGTATTGTTACAGGGAGGCAGCAGCTGCCTACCTTGTTCATCCTTGCTGCACAGTTTAGAGGCAAATGAGCGTACCATCGGTGTTAGGAGGCTGAAGAACAGGGATCCGAGCAAAACTGTCAAATAGACATGTATAGGTAAATAGCCAACACTGTCATCGGGCTAGTCTAAAAGGCACTTTAATTAAAGTGAAGGTAGCCTACATAAACATATTAATATTATATGTCAAGGGATAGGGGGGTTGTCTAAAGAAAAGCACATGTTCCAATAATGATAAAGAACTAGGTCAAAGATGGCGTAGGAGCTGATTAGAGAGTTATTTATATTGTGTACATAGGGTCTAAAAAGTATGTACAGCGTTTCTAATCCTTCTAATACTTATACGTACAGGAAATGTAGAGAATGTCATTGTCAGAATAGGTGAAGACAGGTCTCCTAACCTACATTCTATATATGTATAAGTATCAGAAGTGTAAAAATGTTATCAGTTCCTCACCTATATACATCATGAGGACGCTGGTGGTGAAGGCGACCAGCAGATAAAAGGTGATTCCCGATAAGAAACTGACCACCATGAGACCTGTATCACCTCCCAGCCTTTTGTGCGCGAACTTTACCATCAGCCCTCCAAACAGATTCCTGACGGCATAGTTACCTGCCTGAAGGATAGATAATACTAGTATATAGGACAGAAGACACTGATGGCAAAACTACCTCAGTGTAGGGTATCTTACTGAAACTTCGAATATGTGAGGATATACGATATATCCAATGTGTGAAGTCCTTTGTACTAGCCCTCCGCCGTGGGTTGAAGGATATTATATATAATAATGGTTTACTTGATAATTATGGAATTATAGCATTATGTGGCCCATGGAATGATAAATGATGACCACTCCTTCCTTAGGCATGGATGGCTTTACCTGCCAGAAGCCTATCATGACGGGCGTGAAGCAGAGCGGCCGGTGGATCTGGAAGTAGGTGATGTTGTCACCACTGCCCAGCTCTATGGCACAGGACAGGAAGAGTAGCAGGAGAGCCAGCAGCAGCTTCCAACGCCGACTCTCAATGGTATCAGTGCAGAACAGCCTACAATGGTATTCAGTGAGGAACAGCATACAATGGTATCAGTGAAGAGCAGCCTACTATGGTATTAGTGAAGAAAAGCATACACTGGTATCAGTTAGGAACAGCCTATAATGGTATCAATGAGGAACAATCGACAATGATATCAGTGAAGAGTTCTATTTCACCAAGCTGCAAAGATACTTTTCAATATTCAGCCATGGCCAAAACCTACCAGAGCAAAACAATACAAGCACATTTCATGGGCCCATTTACTGGAGCAGCACCTAGCCCAAACCAGAACAAAGGGCCTGTCTCATGAATTGTGGATGGATATGCATGTATACACATTGTGGGCATGACAAAAAAAGATCGGCACAAAGCAATAACGACAAAGGAGGCAAGTAGATGGGACTGCAATGTATCAACGGCAAACAATATCGCTGTCAAGACAAAGGAAAATCTATAATTTATACATAAAATATAATATAGTAACCTTATTCATAAACGACGGCCATGTACATAAGATATTATATCGTATTGATTAATTGGGGTTAATACTATGTGTATTGCAATACTACACTCTTACCTGTATACCTTGACGAAGTGCTTGGTGGAGCATATTCCTAAAGCCCTTTCTTCTCCTTCCCCAGGAGTGGCCCTGCCCTGCCCAATACCACGGGTCTCTATCACCCACAGGAGCATACTGCCCAGGTTGAGGGCATGTAGACATGCGTACAGTAAGTAACAGTAGCCAAATCCTAGACCTTTAATCAGGTACCCTACACTGACCTGCCCTGCCACTGTACCCACCCCCAGTCCCACCTCCAGGAGGAAGATGCGAGCAGACCGTTGGGAGTGGTTGGTGATATCAGCAATATAGGAGAAACCTGCCATGATAAAGCATGCTGCCCCTCCTGAGAACCCCTCCAGGGCCAGTCCAATCACCATCCACTCCAGGCGCAGCCCTAGGGCGGTCACCCCATATGATAACACACACCTGAGCATGCCACCAACCAGGGGTGTGGCCAGGCCCACCTTCCTGCCCTTCTGGTCACTGTAAGACCCTATTATGATTGTGGAAAAGAAGCCAGGGAGGAAGAGGACCACATTGAAGAGGATCATCCATTGGGAGGCCTGGGCCTGGGCCTGGTTGTCCCGCTCGTACAGCTCACTGGAGGTGTTGGCCATGCAAGCAGAGGCATTAATGTCAGTGTCGGTGAGGTTCATGTTCTGCCGCACCTGGTGCAGCACGAACTGCTGCGTTAGGGGCAGGAGGGGCAGGAAGGTGGCAAAGTACAGCATCATGGCCGGCTCAGTGGTCAGCCAGCGCCGTAAGACGCAGCGGTCAGCAAACCTGGCCTTCACCTGGGGGTCCACTGCCCCCTCCTCCTGCACCGGGTAGTCATCCTCGCCATCAACCGGCTGGTAGGCTGCAGTAGTCATGGTGGAGCAGTCGTCTCTACTCCTGGTATATCCTCTTGTGTAACTTCTCTTTGTGGGTCTTCACTTGGAAAGCTATACCTCTACTCTAGGACGACTGGTCTGAACTGGCTGGCCACTGAAATTACAGATATCTCACATCAGTTGTGAAGGTAGAATCACTGAAGAATGCCACCAAGAGCACCATCCCTAGGTGGCATCCTACAGTGGAATATAACATGCGGACTTTGTATAATGTAGGTTCCCTGGGACATACAAGTGGACTTCATACTTCACTTCACTTCGTGCTGTATAAGTCCTCTCACTGTTCCAGCATACATGCTACAGTTACCTTCTCATACCAAGAATAAACAAAACGATTGCGATGAGATGTCCCGCATAGTATTTTATCAACCATGCAGGACAGACTGCAGACCTGCATTACTCCTTATGCCGGTTATACAGTCATATGATGCAGCCATACTGGCTATACATCATATAACCCAGCGAACAAAAAACGTTATACAACATTTTATAATGTTATATAACGTTATATAACGTTTCTCTAAGGCTCCTTACTATGGCATAACGTTATACAAAGATCTAAAACGTTATTTTGACGTAAAATAACCTTTTTTTTTGTTCCCTGGGAAGCACTTGACGATCAAAATCTATGGATAACCACCGAGTATTACAACAACAGCAGTATCAAAATATATAGAAGTGCATTACAGGATTCTGCTTGGTACAATTTTCCATCATATCAGCATTCAGAGATGGCCACTCTTGTCTGACATGCCTAGAACACAAAGTGTCGAAAGGATTGGCATGGATATCTCTAGAATGCCTGGCACCTTTACATAGGTATCAGACAGGTGTGCAGTGAATAGCCCAGATCCAACACTCCCAATCTCACTACAATCAACAGACTACAACAGAATTGAGAAATGACACACCCTATTTATGCCTGACCACATTAAAAAAAATCAAAATTGTACTATATTATTAATGTATTCATATTACTACAAATTAAAGACGTTCTCCTTCAGTCTTCAGGGCCCTTGGTCCCTGAGGAACAATTAATATTCACATCATGAGTAGAAAGTGATTGCCACAATGCAAGAATGAGTGGGACAATCATGTCATCGATATTCTTGTCAGCAAATTACTTCCTGGAGAACATTGTCTGCCGTTGGCACAATACATGTATTAATAGATTCCTTCACTTTCTTTCTTTAATTAGGGCTCATCGGAAAGCAATCTTCGACCGATTCTTTCCTTTTCTATTTTGCATCGATAAAATGATTGTAGTGACGACGGCCTACTACCCTCATGAGAAAGGGTAACGCTGATAAAGGTTATATAGAACCGGTCTAAGATACAAATTGTGGAGATCGCATGTTCACTGAAAACCTCAGGGTCGTCATTTTGACAATACCAAAACTGACAACTTTAGGTAGTCAAAGTGACCACCTTAGGTCGTCATTGTGACTACCCATCTGAGCCATTCTGACCAAAGTTGTCATAATGACGACCTTAGGTAGTCACAATAATTAGGTAGTCAGAATGACTACCTTAGGGTTGTTAATTCAGGTATTGTCCATTTGAAGACCTAAAGTCATCAGTAATGACAACTCTCAAGTCCTAGGTTGTCCCAATGACTACCCTATGGTACATAATTCTATTCCTCACTTGCTACTTATGGCACACTACTGCCACCTGGTTTTAATATTTGCATAACTATATCTGTCGTGAGATATACACTGGTGACAGGGAGCAGAGTGGTCTCTATACCTTTGGGGCCATCATTCTCACCCATTGGCAACTTATTTATAACAAGTAATTCAATCAAGACTACACCAAATGTGTGAAAAGGATGTCTCTCATTAAGAAGTGAACTAATTCATACACCATTCTCCACTCCATCTGCCATTATTCATTATGACTACCTAGGTCGTCGTAATGACTAGGCCCCTTGCTCTGGGTTTTCAGTGTTATAGTATCAATATCTAATCTACGGATGATGTTGAGCTGGAACTCCAGATAACGGACTGGTTGACTATCCACAAACTATGTATGAAATAATGTTATGATAATCTGATTATAAATAGCCGGGAATTCTAGCTGTAAGTCCAATATTAACACTTCCAATAATTAAATATTAGGCCAGGATCTGAGTAAATGGGTGTGTGTGGTCAGCTAGTTCCAGCCCCTTCAATCAGTTAAAGATGGCATATCAGCTAAATTTGGGTGACTTTAAACTTATGCTATATCACTATTGTATATCATGTTCTACACATATTCCCCAACTTATAAGGTGATTGGCAGTATATAAACATATGAAATTAGCACAAGCAGTGCCATAATCTTTACTGTAGGTCAACACTAAAACTCCCTATGTGTTTATACTGCATGGCTCAGTGCTTTCACTATTAGCTTCGTTCCTGGTATGCTCACATAGGGGGGACACTTTGGGGAGTCTTTGAGGTGAATAAGCAACCTTGTTTTCTATCTCAAATCATGCATCTATAGACAAATATATTTAACATTGAATACTGCATATCAGCTAAAATAATAACAAAACCCTTGACATTAAAATTATGTCCATTTTGAAGAAAAGGTTTGGGAGGTCTATTAGCTTATATACCATCTTTAACCTTTCTTATAATTCTACTAAGAAGTTGCCGTTTCTGAGGCAGACTCACCTGGCTTGTTTCCAATCTCCATTATATGATATACCTCCTTTACATTTCAGATATAATCTGTAACTATAAGGCTCCTTCACTGTATTTCGCGTAAAGATTGGTACTCGTCCTATAACTACTACCAACAACATGGCCTCTCGGCTCTGTGCATGTGAATGCTTGATGTCATGTTTGGGTGGGTGTAGTTATTAATAATGGTGTATGGCTCATGTTATAAGTAAACTGATTGTATGTACTTAACCTCCAGTTAGTTTGATTAACACGAGGGACCTATTTACCGCTGGTTTACAACCAGGATGCATTGACATACACGTGATAAGTCTCCCTAAACATCCGGTGCGTAGTAGCCAACCCATGAGATCTTCCAAATACAATTTTGTAATACTCCAGGAGTTATCAGGAACCTATTCCTGGTACATCAAATATGTAAAGGGCAATAGAAAAGAGAGCAACCTATGTACTGTTTATGTGACCTGAATGATACTTGAAAATTTTAAAATAAACGTAACAAAATTCCCAGAATAAAACCGACAGGTAAAACCTCATTTCAGACAAAAACTCACATGTGTAGGGCCAATGTAGAGGAATCAGAGTCGATGAGCAAAATGTGTTGACTTAATTCATCATAAGACCACCTATGAGTGATCCCCTTAGAATTATAGCGATCCAAGGAGGTTTCAACCTTATCTTCCACATTCCCCAATAGTCAGTGATAGCTCGTGCCAATATGTTACTGTGCACAAGGCCAAGGTACAATTCCACTCCATCCGCTCATTTATGATTCTGATTCCACTGAATTTTGATTCATGAAGCATTTCTCAAGATCATTAATTGTTGCTGTTAATGATGAGTGATTTCCAGAAATCATAACAAAAATTAGCAACATATACCATAAAAGAAATATCCGTGTATTCCGTGGAAAAAATCCAAACCCCTTGGGTGTATAAGGTGAAATCAGGCCGTTCTGAAATTAATATAATATCATGCGGATTCAGCCACCAGTTTCTCCAGGCGTTATGTATAATCATGTACCATAAGCGGGCAAAATTATAAAAAATTGATTTCAGTGGATTTCTCATTGTGTTAACAGCGTTGTTGAATCCATACTACTGCAATCATTATCCTACCATTGTCAGTGTCATAAGTTGTAGGCCATAATCTCTCCCAAATCGATGTAGACAACCTGGTTTCAAGGCAGTCCTATGATAATGATGATAGACCGATTGCTCCAAGCATCAATTCAAGGCCACTAAGCGTCAGTTACAATGTGATGTACATACAGAATGGTGATCTGTGCTTTATTTGGCGGTGCAGAGGGGTCCCCCCCTAAGGTCGGAAAGTCGCCGAAATTAAGGGATCAAGATCACAAAGTCACAAAGTATTGTCAATTTTGTCTAAAAGTCGCGAGGTCACTTTTATTATTGCATTAGGTCGAAAGTCGCCTCCAAAACGGCGCAGGTCGCCAGGTCGCTTTTGACCCCTCTGGAGGCACTTATTTCATGGTGAATACAGCACTCCCATTGACTTAAGGAAGGCCGTATTTAACACCCCCCCGTGAAATAACCCTTCCCCATATTTCACGGCCTGTCAGATCACCAAAATTGTCTAGCCACGATAAAAAAAAAAGTCAGAGCTATCAAATGGAATATTGATGAATATTGTTAATAATAACATGAAATAAACATAAAGGAACACTCGTAGAGTTCCCCAATGAGGGTTATTTCACTAGGCTTCGCGAAATAACCCTCAGTGAGGAACTCTGCTTGTGCACCTTTGTCTATGTCCTGTCCAAAACCGTTTATTGGGACATATGTGAGCAGGCAAGCAGAAAGGGGTATCCCCGCGGGATTAGTACCAATTTTAGCCACCAGGGGGCTCCACCATGGCCTAAATTGGAAGAAACAGGCTAATATTTGTTTTTTGGTACTTTTTTCTGGAGAATTCAGTAGTTTTATACAAAACATTCCATTTTTAGTGAAAAGCTTCCTTATTTGGAATGCAAAAAGAACGTTTTAGTAGGGGGGGGGTGTTAAATGGCTAATTTTGTCGTACGGTTTCGGGGACAGGCTCAAACTATGCATTTGGGGCCCAAAACTCAGGAAATCACAAAAATATTTTTTTCGGACCCCTGTGACCCCCCCGTACATGGGGTCCGAAGATCGGCCAAATAGTGAGAAAACAGCCAAAATTCAGGCTTTCAGATTCCTACTCAAACCTCACCATGCCTTCATGAAAATGGTCAGAAACCTTCATATGGGACCCAAAGAGAGCATTCAAAGTCATATTGTTGTGATTATAGGGGTGTTTCCTCCTCTGGGGAGGGGATGCGTCCATGGTAAAATACCGATAAATCAGCTTTTTTGAAGGCATTTGCTCCTATACAATCAGGTCCCTATACTGCCATAAAACATCATCATGAACCATTCTGGAGGGCCCCCTGTTTCTGTTAACTACCCCCTATGACCCCTAACCCCCCATAGCATGCACCAATAGCCATCAGATAACTCCCTTCCCCCCTCCGCCCTCGCCTCTATATTACACTGTACTCAGAATGTCAGGATCTTTGAACATCAATAGTTGGGAGTAAGACAGTGGTGTGTTTAAAAGAGGGGTGGGGGATATGGAGAGGGCCCAGACCTCCTCCCTTACCCTATACAGACATAAGAGGAGGGCTACCTCAGTCCATCTAAGAACTCCAACCATCAGACCTCTTATAATTTATTTATCATACATGCATGAATGGCTTTACCTCAACAGAAAACTGATAAGGGACCCAAAGAGACTATTACAGGTTATATTTTTGTGCTTGCATGAATATAACCCTAATTTTGGAGGGCCTTTGCTTCAATATAGTTGAATTGTCAATGTATTAAAATGAGTTTAGATCATATAGATAATACCCTTTTCAAAGGTCTCTATGTTCATTTTGAGTTACCCTACCAATGATCACAGCCCCCCCCCCCCTCCATTCTATGCCTAGTACCCCACCCCATGTGTATTCATAGTCAAGAGAATGATGGATGATAGAGGGGTGATTGGGGGGGGGCTGCAAATGACTCCAAATAAGGACTGGTGTCCATATCTCTTAGTCTACACCGTGCATGGTTAGTATCCTAGACATAAGACAAGAGATAATTATTTAATTCAATTCTCTGAGGTGTTAAATAAATACCCTGAACCCTAAATATTATTGGAGCCAATAATAAACCCTGCAATTATATTATGGGGAGGGGTAGGCAACCCTGATACCTCATTTGCAATGCTAAAGATCAGATTTTGTCAAAGACGGGCATACATGCAGCATCTGAGGGTGCTGCTATAATATTCAGATATATGAAAATATAACATAGGCATGGTGCTTGGTAGATCTATGCCATCCCTATGTGGGGTAAAGGGTAAGTTGGTAGAACCTAATATCAAACTTTGAGGACAGATGAATACATATCTTGATATTAAACCAAATATTGAACCAAAATTTGACTGGAAGTACAGTATCCCTCTACCAGCTGTAGTAGATACCAGGGTGATCTCAAGGACCCAGCTCACTCATTCTTTTTTTTTTTTGGGGGGGGGGGGGGGGGGCACCTTTAACCACACCCCTGTCCCACTCCCAGGCATGATACATACCATGAGAGGCAATGCTGTGCACTGTGCCACATGGAGGGAGGGTTGGGCTGATGGTTGTACTGAGTAATATGGAGCCGAGGGGGGGGGGGTTATTTCATGGCTATTAGTTTGGGGTGAGTGTCGGGATGGGATGGAGGGGTGTCATAGGGGGGTGGTTAACAGGAACAGGGAGCCCTCAAGAAAGGTTCAAATTATCAGACAGGTCTTATGTTAATACATCATTTCAATATAGGGTAATATAGAGGCGAAGGGGGGGGGGGAGAGTTATCTGATGGCTTTTGGTGCATGCTGGGAGGGGGCGGGGGGGGGGGGGGGGGGTCATAGAGGGGAGTTAACAGAAAGAGGGGACCCTCCAGAAGGGTTTAATCTGCCTGATTAGGTGTCCTGAGGATGTTTTATGGCAGTATAGGGATGTGATTGTAAGGGAGCAAATGGCTTCAAAATAGCTGATTTATCGGTATTTTACTTATGACGAACCACTCCCCCAGAGGGGGAAACACCCCTATAATCACAACAATATGACTTTAAATGGTCTCTTTGGGTCCCATATGAAGGTTTCTGACCATTTTCATGAAGTCATGATTTGATTTTAGAAGGAATCTGAAAGCCTGAATTTTGGCTGTTTTCTCACTATTTGGCCGATCTTCGGACCCTATGTACGGGGGGGTCACGGGGGTCCGAAAAAAATATTTTTTTGTTTTCCCGTGTTTTTGGACCCAAATGCATAGTTTGAGCCTGTCCCCGAAGAAAAGTAGATTTATCACCCCCCCTAGTTTTAGAGCCTAAATGAGTGTCTTTGTTGATATGTGTTGCAATGGAAACATGATTTTCATTCCAAATACAGAAAATAAAGAAGCCCATTGATAGAACCATTCACAAGGAATCATATGGTCAAAACAGAATAAAATTATCATTACTAGATCAAAAGCTATGGCCTATAGGAGGAAAATGTATGACCATTTTTTAATTATTCTAATTATGCTAATTAGATAGAGATATCTTGGAAACTATGAGACTTAGAGCTAATTGGGGGTTTGGACAGGGCCATGCCCACCCATATTCATATAGCCATTTCTCAAAAACTAGAAATGATATCCTCTTGTGTAATATATCAATGGAAAGCTTATGATATCAATTTTAAAGTTGACATTTTCGTCGGATATCCCTTTCCCCTTGCCTGTACACATATTCTCAAGCAGTGCCTGGATATTTACACACTTTGCATCTTCTTAGAATGCTCACCTCGTATAGTGTTATGGGATTTTGCACCCAGATGGCAGCATCAATTCTTTCCTATCAAATTGTGCTATTCACACTACGGTAACAACTCATATTCTACCCCCCAGCCCCCTTTTTTCTTTCTTTCTTTCTTTCTTTCTTTCTTTCTTTCTCTCTTTTTTTTAGAAATTGATAAAACCGGCCTCCATTGAATGATAGGGTATTTTGGTAATTCGAATAAGACGGCGTATCAAGATCTTTGGGGGATGTGTTTAATAATATGTGAAGTGTGTTCCCTACTCCATATTAAAGATGGTGTATCATCTAATGGACTTCCCAAACCTTTTCTCCAAAATGGATATAATTTTAATGTCAAGGGTTTTGTTATTATTTTAGCTGATATGCAGTGCTCAATGTTAAATATATTTGTCTATAGATGCATGATTTGAGATAGAAAACAATGTTGCCTATTTACAGTGGCCCAAGAGGGCCAAAAAGTGATTTAAAAAAAAAAAGTGATCTTGAAAAAAAAAAAAATTTGGAAAAAGAAAATTTTTTTTTTAAGAGAAATTGAAAAAATATTTGTCTGAAAAAAAAAATCATTTAGAAAAATTGTAAAATTGTTGTTTGAAAAAAAAAAAAAATTTGAAAAAAAAAATTGAAAATGGATGCTGTCAACTGTCAACTCTGTAAATTGACAGTTGACAGCACCCATTATATATTTTTTTCAATAGTTCAGATGAAAAATGAAATTCCAAATGGTTGCTGGCAAGTGTCAACTTATTCAGAACAGCTTGTGACAGCTGAATTCTGTAAATTGACAGTTGACAGCACCCATTTTCAATTTTTTTCAACAGACCAGATGATAAATGAAATTCCAAATGGTTGCTGTCAAGTGTCAACGTATTAAGAACAGCTTGTGACAGGTATCCTTTGGACAGGCAGGGAGATAGGCAGGCAGGCAGGCAGGCAGGCAGACAGACAGGCAGGCAGACAGGCAGACAGACAGACAGGCAGGCAGGCAGACAGGCAGGCAGGCAGGCAGGCAGACAGGCAGGCACACAGATAGGCAGGCAGGCAGGCAGGCAGACAGACAGGCAGGCAGACAGGCAGACAGACAGACAGACAGACAGGCAGGCAGGCAGACAGGCAGGCAGGCAGGCAGGCAGGCAGACAGGCAGGCACACAGACAGGCAGACAGGCAGGCAGACAGGCAGGCAGGCAGACAGGCAGGCAGGCAGACAGGCAGGCAGGCAGGCAGGCAGGCAGACAGGCAGACAGGCAGACATGCAGGCAGGCAGGCAGACAGGCAGGCAGGCAGGCAGGCACACAGACATGCAGACAGGCAGGCAGAAAGGCAGGCAGGCAGACAGGTGGACAGAGAGGCAGGCAGGCAGGCAGATAGATAGAGAGGCTGGCAAGCAGGCAGACAGACAGGTGGACACAGACAGAGAGGCAGACAGGCAGGCAGGCAGACAGGCAGGCAGACAGACAAGCAGGCAGGCAGACAGACAGACAGGCACACAGACAGTCAAGCGGACAGGAAGGCAGGCACACAGGTAGGCAGGCACACAGACAGACAGACAGACAGGGATGCAGGCAGGCACACAGAGAGGCAGACAGACAGACAGACAGACAGACAGGCAGGCAGGCAGGCAGACAGACAGACAGACAGACAGGCTGGTAGGAAATTTGACTCACTCCAAAGGATATCTGTCACAAGCTGTTCTGAATAGGTTGACACTTGACATCAACCATTTGGAATTTCATTTATTATATGGACTGTAGAAAGAATTTGAAAATGGGTGCTGTCAACTGTCAACTTACAGAATACGGCTGTCACAAGCTGTTCTGAATAAGTTGACACTTGACAGCAACCACTTGGAATTTCCTTTTTCATCTGGACCATTGAAAAAAAGAAGATAATGGGTGCTGTCAACTGTCAATTTACAGAGTTGACAGTTGACAGCATCCATTTTCAATTTTTTTTTCAAAATCATTCTTTTTTTTTTAACAACAATTTTTGCAATTTTTTGAAATCTTTTTTTTTCAGACGTTTTTATTTTTAAAATTTCTCAAAAAAAAGTTTTTTTTCCAAAAATTTTTTTTTCAAGATCTTTTTTTTTTTTTTTGAAATCACTTTTTGGCCCTCTTGGGCCACTGTACCTATTCACCTCATTGACTCAGTGTCCCCCTATGTGAGCATACCAGGAACTAAGCTAATAGGGTAAGCACTGAGCCATGCAGCATAAACACATCTATTTAGGGAGTTTTAGCGTCGACCTACAGTAAAAAATATTGCACTGCATGTGCTCATCTCATAGACTAATACACTGCCAATAATTTTAAAAGTTAGGGAAGACGTATGGGATAGCATATACAATAGGAATATGATAAGACAAGAAAATCTCCAAACATTTAGCTGACACACCATCTTTAAACAGCTAATTAGTGATGCAAAAACCCTAAGGAAGATGCCACACAGAAAACACAGAGGAAGGTTTCTAGTCATTATTACGACCTAGGTTGTCATAAAGACTAATGGAAAGTGCTCTGGAGAATGGTGTATGAATATAGTCTCTAATTAGTTCACCTCCTAGCGAGAGGCATTCCTTTCACATATTTGGTTTACTCTTGATTAAACTAAGTAGCTTTACTTGTTATATATAAGTTGTGTATGGGTGAGAATGATGGCCTTGAAGGTATAGAGACTACTCTGCTCCCTGTCACCAGTTTATATCTCATGATAGAAAATTTACTTCAATCAATTTACCCTGGGTAGCAGCACGAGACAGGGCATGTTCCATGTCCAACACCCAGATATAGCCTAGGTTGTCCCAATGACTACCCAATGGTGTAGAGAGTTGTCATTACTGATGACTTTAGGTCTTCAAATTTACAATACCTAAAACAACAACCGTAAGGCCGTCACCTTGACGACCTAAAGTTGCCAATTTTGGTATTGTCAAAATGATGACCCTGTGGTTTTCAGTGTAGCTCTTTGTCCATTTTAATTTCTCAGTATAGCATTTCGGATTCCTAAGCATCTCCCTCATAATAAGAACTATTGTGTTTGCCTTGAACTACAATGTAGATAACCTCTGGTTGATACAATGTGGATAATAACATGGGTGTATCCAGTACTAAAAAGTATGCACCCTGAATGGTATGAAAAGTCGGTTACAGACACATTTCATATAGTAAGTGAATTCAGCACCTTTAGGATTATGGTTACCATCTATAGTATTTAAGTTGTGTATTGGGGTTTGTGGTGTACTCTACGAATTGGTCAATCGTGCATTACCATCGGGGTGCATCCCTAAATTCAACACGGGGACATGGCATTTTTATAGAAGCGACATGCGACACGGGGCCTAGTGAAAAGGAAAGGAATAAATAAAAAGATAGTGACAAGAAACGCTGGCAATTCTTTCTTAAAATCGACAGACGACATGGACCTCAGTGACAAGGGCAGAAACAAATAGAAAGATAAGGACAAGGAACATGTCTATTTCTTAAAACAGGCGACAATGGGCCCCCATTACGACCCCTATCACTGCCCACACGCCCGACTTTTTTGACATGGTCCCACGGTTGGGGTTCAAACATCAATCTCGTGTAAAATTAAACAAAATGTTTCATATGGCCATTCTTTGTGCTGCCTACTTTAATTAATTTCCTTCCATAGAATTCAACTTGAAATTCAACTAATTGTCAGATTTAGACTCAATTTACTACTGTTGGAGGGCATACACTGGGAAAACTATACCCGGGCCACATGCGATTTAAGGTATAATTAACCATTCAATTGTACATGTATGGTTATAGTGTATCCTTCAAATGTGATTTACTAGCATTTAAAACACATTTGAGTAGGATTTAAAATAGGGTCAGCTTGTAGCTTGTCCAGGTGTGAGGAATCATCGGGGTCCTTTGGGAGGCACTCAAAGGAAATCAAAGGGGGTATAAGGTCCCCCTGGGAGTCTTTTAGCTGGGTAAAGGAGTGGGTCTAGAACAACAACCTTATAATATGCTGCACACCCCATAGCATACACACCGACAGGTGAGTTCATTATTCCACAAAGAGGTTAGATACCCCTGTGACAACTGACAACAATCAAAGGTAAAAATATGATACACATCATACCCTGCAAGGAGACACTTGTGAAACGGTTTAAGTTTGTTCGAGTATAATCGGTATAAAAAGCTTATCATTTTCCTTATCCTTCTCTGGTTTTGTGGGGGCCCTTTCCATTCTTGACACGGACACATAGATGAGAATATCAAATCCACCCATCATTCACATCTCCATGTGTACATCTGATGTACAGCATATTTCTTGCAGTCATCAGATATCATTATGCCAATTGGTTATGAGTAACCAAGGCTATGTGACTCTGCCTTCGCCTCAATCACAATTCCTATTTTGTGTATTTCTCTAGACAAAATACACACATTTAAAGGGAATTTCTACCTGTTAGATGATCTAGATATTCTATTGATATCTGGAAATAACTGCGCATAGAAATAGTTTATCATATTAGGAAGTAACAAATGTAAAAAAAAAAGCCATGTTACGGTGCTCAATTCTATGGGAAAGCTACATGAAAACTACCTTTTAACTATGATTATGGGAGAAATTAGTGGTCAGATGAACATGTTGTTCTATTGCCATCTGCAAATCACTTTGGATTATACTAGTTGAAAACATGATCAAATAGGAAATGGAAAAGAAAGCACATGTCACGGCATTCATTTTTCTGTTATACTTATTTTAAGAAAAAGAACTTCACTATAGATTATATACATCTAAACTATGCCATTTAATTTAGCACTTTACATATCAATGCTCTGTTATAGTCCAGGACTATATGACAATTCGAAATACATGTATAGACAAGATGTGCCCCCCTCTTTTTTCTGGAAAAAATAACAACTTCTTTCTATCAAAGAAAATCTCTTGGGACCTGCTGGGATTGAAAACCCAACCTTCTGATTTGAAGGCAGACTTGGTAACCACTATACTACCAACTCCTATGTCAATGTCTGAAGCTGGTGGGATAGTGTACCATACATATCTTATAGACATATGCCACGAGAGGGCAGCACAAGCCATGTAATGCAATGTTGTTTTTCTGACATACACTAGGCTCCAGCACAGACTTTTGCAGTGAGTACCTTTAAGAGTTTAATTGGGGTCAAACATTGAGATATCTGTGGTTATTTGTTGTCTAAAGATCGGCCAAAGATGGAGGGTGTGCGCTTATTAGGGTGTGTGTGCTTATTACGTCGAATACGGTATTTAACATTGAGCACTGCATATCAGCTAAAATAATAACAAAACCCTTGACATTAAAATTATATCCATTTTGAAGAAAGGGTTTGGGAAGTCTGTTAGCTTACATATCTTTAACGGGATGTCTGCAGCAGCATAGAACGACATAGAACTTACATCTATTAGGAAGTAAGGGATCTACAGGTCCACTTAGGTACCTCGTTACACCCATCCACAAGTAGATGGTTTAGCCGTTCAGAGCAGGGGGTGGGGTGGGGTGTACAACTGCTAACTGTATCAAAGAACTGCTAAGTGTATAAAGTTCTATGGATGTCTAGTGTGGGGACATCCAACTGTTATCTGTATCAATAAATGCTATCTGTATCATGATAGGAATGTAATGTACTATGTCCGAAACATGTTACTTGGGCTGTGGAATTAATTTATTGGGTCAGAATTGCAATTTAATTGGTTATAGAATCAATATCAGCGTGGAAGTTGTACGTTCCCCAAAGTCCAGAGACAGTCATAAACTTATAAAATACACATGGTTGGTTTCTATTTGATTCTCAGTGGTAAAATCGATGTTTTTTTAATAGTAATTCAAGATGGCTACCATACATCTTCACTAGATAGTTTACCAACTGCTATGTAGTGTATTAATCTCCTTATTTAGCAGTGTTTTCACTGCTAAGTATAGTCACTACAATTAGCAGGATTGATACACTTAGCAGTTGTACAGTTAAAACAGACAGACATGAATCCGTTTTACTTGTGATAGTGGCAGAGGAGACCCCCGGGCATAGCCATTTCTCTCAAACTGGATTAAAAAGCATCTACAAATACATATTACTGTTAAACTTTAAGGAACTGGGTGGATTGGTCAGCAATAATGACAAATGAAAAAATACTCGATTGATTGAGTAAAGCACAATGTATTTATTGACTAGTGAAATGTACATGACTCGGTCATCTACGAAGTTAATGAAAGATGGTAATAATATTAAGTACAGAAACAGAAACAGACACATCCATTTAAAACAGCCTAATACCGCCCACATTAAACATCTGTAGACTGATGCAAAAATGGTAGAAAATACTAGCTCTTTGACACACCTGAGCCATATCATGACCCTGCCCATTCCCATTCCCCAATATAGGAACCTAGGTATCTGAGCTTTAGAGTCCCTACCCAGTGACAAGAGAACTAACAATTGTTTTGGCTTAAACTGCAAAGGAAATGAAGGTGACCTCTGGTTATCTAACACAATGTGCTCAATTAAATGGGTGCATCCATCATTGAGAATTTGCACACTCAATAGTATAACAACTTAATTACTTCTTGCTCGTGGATTCATAATTGCCATACTCCTTTGTGGGGAGGTAACTGTTCAAGGTGTACAGAGATAACAGCTACCCCTTCACTGTACAAGGAATGGGGAGAGAAGACCGAGCAGTTATAAAAGTTGATGTCCTACATTGCCTTTTCTATCGTGAAGCTTAACAATGATATACAAGCATTGCAACAGTGTGGAACAAGTGCTTGGTGATACATCTGGAACAGAAACCTTCAGTTTGACACTTTTCATAAGAGTAAGTCGTTAATCCAAAAAGAGTACAACACCAAAGATAACGGCTGCAGGTCATGGCTGGGTAGAGGCAAGGTAACCTTCCTTCACCTCTCTAGATCATGGTCTTTGAGATATATCTTAAAACATTTACAAAAGTATGAAGGCCAATAATGACATTCCCCCACATGATGACACATAGTACAAGATCATGAGGATATCTGTATATAAAAAGGAATAAAACTACACATAGAACCATTGATGAACAGCACTGGAGTAGGCTTATTTTCACATTTTCATCGACTGCACATGATCAGAATGTTTGACACTTAGCTTCACCCCCCCCCCCCATTTCATCATCTTAATCCTCATTGTTGCCTTCATTAACATCATCACAGTGATAACAGTGAATTATTATCATTTTACATTATGTGACATGGAAAGCACGCTTCTGTGACCGTGCTTATTGCTGTGTCCAAATAAATAAGTGGTGGTTAGAACTGCTGGTGAATCTGAAGGTTGAAAGAGCAAACAAGCTTATAATGTTGCACACCCCATTGCATACACACCACCGGATGGGTTATTCCCCTCAAGTGCTGCAGGCAGAGGAGGTAGGCTTCCACAACACCCCCTCAGAGGAGCTTGCACCATGTTGACAATATTATTAGGGCAGTTTCAACATGTAAGGAGACACGTGAAGATGTATGTTTGTTAGAGTCAAACCAGTATGAAACGATTGCTATTTTCTTCATGCTTCTCTGATTTTTATGGTTTCCTCTCTTTTTCTGACATGGAAATATACACTTAGAGAGGGAGGAAAACAAATCCATTGGCCATTCCCATCTATACATCTTATGTACAGTATATTTCTAGGAGCCATCAGGTATCACTATGCCAATTAATAAGGGGTAACCAAGGCAATGTGACACTGCCTTGTATACAATTCAGCTTCGAGCACCCTTTCCTATTTAGTTTGTTTTCTCTAGACAAAATACATAATTATTAAAGAGAGACACTAGACACAAAGCAGGCCTATGATACGATTCTACACCACATGAAGATGAGGAATACAGTTGAGATATGGTCGGATGTTTAAGGTAACCGTATGCTGTGCTATGACAGGGTGTCTTTTTTCATAGGGTAAAAGTGATCACACAAGGGAAAAAGAGAAAGACCAGATATCAAGTCTGTGAGTATCCTTCACCATTCAAACCACAACTACAGTATTATACCTGTGGTACTCCTAGTATCAGGACCTGTAAATGTTAGTAAGAACAATTGGTGGCAGCTGTGTTGGTAGCACTAGGTGCTATGGATGCTTTCTTTCTGCTCATACTCATAATTGTTGTCTTTTATATAATATACAGTGCAAAAATATGGTTGACACACATTCCAGGAAGAAAGAAAATACATACAATTCATAGTCATCTGTCGTGAACTATATTTGGCTAGGTGTGAAACCACGGCTACTTTGGACTGCTTCCTGCAAGACTTACTTACATGGTCTGGTAACAGTAATCCACTGACCAATCTTTGTGCAACAGCTACATTTCCCTTTTCCGTTTCGAATCATACTCCACATAGTTCCCTTCTCTCTTTGCAACATAAAACATTGGACATTATGACTAATCTCAATTATCAGTGGGTATTGGACTGAGAACTCAATCAAACAAGACCATATCATTTGAAGAACAAGAAAATTGAATCCCAATATTTTCTTTTGTCTCCTGTTCAAACAGTTGAACCTGGTATAACAGACCAACCCTATATCAGCCTTGGCCAAGTTGGCGAGATATTCCGAATTTTGTCTATTCCTCTACAAAAGACATGTTTAGCAGTAGCATTTCCCTTCAGCTGGAGAGATGGTATCGCCCAATAATCACATAAGTCCTTTAGTAAAAATGAAAGTTGAGATATCTTCTAAGGCCGACCTCTACTGTGAAGTCGATCCTCAAATCGTAAGTTTTGTTTTCATGGGTGAGCTTTATACGAGATCACATTAAAAACAATATAGCATTAAAGTTATAGAGCATATAGGTATGACAATACTAGACGCACAGCAGTCCACACAGAATACATGCATATATTGGATGGCCATGGGAAGGATACACTTTACTACAACGGTGACATTCCTGGTGCTACAATAATAAAGCAATCCACGTAGGTGTCCTTTGTCCTTTACGTACAAGGTTTACCTAGCAACAACTTTTGCAGGATTCACTGTCTGCGAACAATTATAGACTGTACAAAAGTATTTGACGATTAGTCAAAGGTGGGTCTTAGGTCCACCCAGGTAACTAGTTTTGTTCTTCTTATTTGGTATAGCCAAAACTATCTTAGGAATTCCATTGTCTAAAGCAAATTTTAAGCTAGGACAACACATCATTAAGCCATCTGCAAGAGTTATTTCAGTTTACGTTAGCCTAATATTCATGATTTGGTTGCTAAAATTTACAAAGGGAAATTAGTCTGCTGTTTAGGATTGTACCTTGGATTAAATCAGGTTTAAATAAATATGATATCAGGGACACACATCCTGTTCAACACTAAATGATAGTCTTTAAATCATTGTACATCATATGAATGATGATATATTTGTATGATGATAAACGAACCTATACTACATGTTTGAACAATATACAACATAGTGGTATTATTATGATTATATCTCAAGCACACGTCCTTTAAGTACACCTAGCGAGAGTGGTTATAACAATGAAATGACTATAATAACAATGGTAAAACATATTAACAAATCAAAACTGTACAAAACAGTGTATTAAATAAGTATCGGTTATGCTACTAAGGAGGGCATCCTTTCTCTATATTACAGACTGGTAACAGATAAGTAACAATGCTGATATGACCGCATCTACAGATGTGTTCTATACAAAGTGAATTTCCCAGATACTATACACACAATGCGACTTTGAGACTTCTGGACATGGTCACAGTATTCCGAAGTTACCATTAGACTTTAGGTAGCTTCACATCTACTGTCCAGAAGTAGTTCATAACAAAGGTTAATGAATTTCAATGATAACGGGTTGACATACTTATTCTTTGCGTCTAATACTGCAGACAACATCACTGACACTGAACATTTACATTTCTTTAGTAGAGGAGAAATTGGGGGACAATCAGCAATTAGAAACAAATACGGTGTAGGATTGTCATTGAGGAAACATGCCTGATCTTATATGACTGTCCCGTAGGTCATATCAAAATATCCTTACTATTTATTCCTTTCGCGCTAGAGTTGATAATTGATATTTCATTTGAGGAAACAGCAATACCCCTCTTTAAATTAATTGATGTATAAAAGCAATAAAATGGACTTCATGAGTTGAAAGCACCAGAGAAATACCTTTTCCGTTCCCTTCTACTGATATCTAGTACCGCACTCTGAATCTGGATTTTATTTCATATTGTATTCCTTCTGTAGGGCTGGCCTGAATCCATTGGTCAAGTACAATAACAGGCCCCCATTTTTATTTCCCTCTAAGCAGTACGTGTTATTTTCATCATGTGAAAGATGCCAACTTTGTAATCGGAAAGTCCTACACAAAGTAGTACCCGCAATCCGCCTTACCATATAAAATAGAGATACATTGTATTGAGATATTCATTGTAATCAGTTATTACTTTAACAGCGTTCTGTGTTTGGTACCCATAACCCAGTGGTACAGGGGATGTTTGATTTTGCTTTTAATACTAGTTAAGCGGACAAGGGAAACAGTCGGCCGCACTAAGCCCAAATTGATTATATAAGTATTACAAGCCTGAGGCGAAACCCGACCTGATTGACTAGGGAAAAGGAAATCTAAATGGCAAATGGTCTTTAATGCTTGCAGTTCGTTTTGCAAAATCCCCAGGTATCGGTATCAGATCTAATAATTATGCTGTTTTTCTTCCTTGGAACTATTTTAACAAAATATACCCGCAAGCACGTTAACATAGGCCTCTTTGAACTGACAGGTGACTCGAGGCTAACGGAAACACTACACCTTGTCAGAGCTTTGGCAACATTCTGAAATATGAACAGGACATGGACCAGACAAATTGAAAGAGGAGTCAGGTCCTTTTTTGTATGATCTACAAACTGTACAATATAAAAACATAAGAACACAGATGCTTTTTTGTGTGAAATTGGACACCTAACACATATTCACTCCCTTTATCCCAATACCCAAAGACACATACACGCATCTTCCCCTCCGACTCTCAGACAATATCATAACAATATCTGGCCCTAAACACACATTTAAAAATCAAAATAGCGGTGACACACACCAATGGTCCTTTATATACATATCTCAATACATAGCACAGAGGACCAGATGGCTCACTGCATCTGTATCAATATCATTCCCCCCAATATCTGCTCTCCTCAATAATGAAAAAAACACTTGTGATCCTTGCTATAGTTGTTTGTAGTGGAGGTGAGAAGGAAAAAAAGTGTGAGTGGTGTCCATTGTGACATCTATATAATATATATGTATCAGATCCATCGGCGAGCCCTCTTGTGAGAGTTGGTTAGAGAGTCAATGTTGACTTGTGGTGACGAGCTGACTATATCTACAACTGGGTACAGTTTGGGAGGCTGCAGCATGCCGCATGACCAGTCCTTATTAGATCACTGTTTCTGGTTTGCTGGCCAGCTTGGCCTCCTCGTAGATCATCTCGATCATGTCTAGCTCCTGTAATAATAAGTACCATAGAGCAATTAATTATTATAGCAAGTAATTGATTTTGAATATTCTTTTTTTTAATGTTTCAACGAGCATTGCTACGCCAGAGGTCAATATTTTGAAAAAGTTGGTTGAGTTAGTGAAGATAGTATAAATGGTTTAGGATGCCATGGCATATGTACACATATTTATGAATCAACATTAAGATATAACGGGTTAACTCTATATGTTGCTAGTTTTCGATCACATGCATATAGGAAAATCACAGTATTCGTAAGATGATCGATCTCTTAAAGGAGCTTCAACCAACTAATAAAAGAAAATACTGGTATTCTTGAAGTCCTATTGATTTACGATTTATTCAATCTATAATAAGATCAGCAAAGAGAGCTCTACCTGCTCTCAATCACTATATTTAGCCAGTAATTATATATGTTAAATAAATGGAATTAATGTACTTTAACATAATAATTGGATCTCTTATATGATATTAGTCCATAACAAAATAAAGGATTATTTGTTCTTTGGGTAAGGGTTAGTCAGCGTGTGATATATGTATTGCTAGTTAATTATACAACCACCAGGAAAATAAATTAGCAACCCAGTGTTAACACGGATACACAGGGAAGTAATGATTATTTATACAAACGTATATCAATCGTCAATAGTTAGATTGATCAAAGGGGGATTGGGTAGGCGAGAACTATCTTTACTATCTACACTCTGTATAAGCTCCATTTTAATAGATATTTGAGTTCCTGTAAGATATTCCCACAACTTGAGTCTTTGCCTCCATTAAGGTATCTTCACTAAGTGCAAAATATTGATCCTAGATTGTAGAATTGTCCATCCGTATTGTCGTAGTGTGTATATATGCCCTACATTAGTATTATAGTGTGCACCACGGAATGTGGGGACAGACTGTTCATCTGTATAGGCATAATTAATACCAAGGGTCATGTGCAGAAGCATAATTATGTCTACAAATGTTTGATCATTAAGTGAAATCATTGTGTAAATATGTAAATGTATACAATTTGTAAACATGACGTGCAAAATGCATGGAGCATTTCAGCTCGGAATAAAACGCATTAGTGCATTACCGGGGTAACTCGGGTGCTAAGCATATGCAAAACAAGTTCAAGTTTAACAAGGCAATGTTAGTTGGTAAACATAACCAAAGAATATCTGAGAATTTAAAATGGTCATGTAGCAAAAGACATAATAATGGTTGTTAACTTTGGATTTCAACAATGAAGCTATGGCATGCATAAAGTGCTGCCACCTGATGGTTGATCTTCAGTTCTGTTCACTGATACCAGGGGGCAGCACAAGCATGTGTTCGCAGGGCGTGTATTCAGAGTGGTCAGATGTACTATAACAACCATAATATGTGTATAATAACCTCTACCAGGCTTAGTCTCTTCCTAGGTATGCCTTCAAGCCACGGGGCTTGGCATGTTTCACATTTCCAAGTATCATAAGTGACTCTGTTAGCAACATGAATATCATCAGATTTGACCTAAAATCTCTTTAGAGATGAGGTTACTACACCATTACAATTTAGTGTTTTTTTTACTATAGTAACTTCTTGACCAGCACCTGAATACACCCCTTGTGGTACCCCTGTGAGGAACAGCTAGCGTAGTTAGCTCTTTTGGCAAAATGTAGTATGGAGGGCTATATATAGCCTGTGAGCAGCTCAAGCCAAAATCCCCTTGCAGCCAGAGCAGCACACGAGTAACACACCTTAATAGTCTAACTCGGAGTCAGTCGATAGGGAAGACCCCTCATCACTGACGGTGGTCAGGCAGGTGACCGCCCTCAGTGGGTATGAACACAAACCTGGCTCAACCATCATTCGGGACGGCTTAACTCCGAATATACTATCAAGGAAGAGGAACACCTGTGAAATCCACAGTGGGGAGAAGAGAGGCAGTCACAGTCAGGATCATCCTTTACATGCTGGGGACAGGGTGGGAAAATATGTTGCCCTTTTTTCTCGTTCTTAAATTGTATTCCGTATCCCCTCTACCTTACAATATATCTATGTAGCCTCTACCCCCCTTCCTTGGGCTTAACCGCATTCCATATCCCATTTACCGTTTCCCCCCCCCCCCCCAATTTTTTTTATTAAAACACAACAAAACAATACACCCTTATTCTAGCGTAGTATGGTAAGTAGGCAGAATAGGCCATACTTATGTGATAAGGAATTCCAAGGGTAGATCTACCACATTTTCCTAGTATTTTCACAGTTAGTTCTTAAGACATCCACAGGGCTGCTCAACCAGTATTGTGACGGTCCTGGGTTGGAATATTCAGGATGTAGCAGAACTTGGAAACTGCGGCCGAGACCTCTATGTATTCAATTTTCTTAATCCTAATGTCTCCAACCATGGGGTATCAAGCATGTACGATATGCAGCGAGATCTTAAAATAAAAGCTTATAAACCAGCTTCATCAGAAACCCTATTATATCGCTTATATGCCTCTATGGTACTTAAACTGTCATTTATATTAGCGTATATACAATAGCACTCTCCTTTCACACACAGCTAACTTATATACTCTTTCAACAGCAGGCAAGGAACTACTTTCACTTTCCAAGTCCCAAGACAGAAATAGGAAATGGGTGTTATATTAGGTTATGCGACTACTATTACCTTAGACCTAGACCAGCTGTTTATATAGCTACTAATGGTAGAACACCCACTATGTTTTTGGCTTTTCCCAGCTCTATCTACTATAACTGACCATTAGTTCCACCTAGTGACCACTATTCCACCAGTTGGTTGAGGACCTGACCCAATGGGTAATTAAGGCAAGCAAAGGTCAGTACATCAGGTTGGGGCTTGGTAACACACAAAAAAACAATGACACACTATTACTATACTGAATAATAAAGACAACACTAGTCTAATATTTTGTCAATATGAAAGGGAATATGGGACGGTTCGGGAACACAAGGAATATCACAAATGAAAATCAAACAATCAACAATATCAATAAGTTAAAGTACACAATCTCAATAAATGTGAAGTAGGAAACTAAATTGGAGCACGCATAATTATGAACATCACAACATTAAATAATGATAATATCAAACAAAAGTTACATAACGTTTAAGGGGCATGATACAAACACAACTGTTCTTTTAAAATATCTTACCTTGCCAATGTCATTTGTAAGATTATCTGTTTGCTCTTGGTGGACTTTATGTAGCGATTCAATCTGCCGCGATTGAATCATGGCTTGCCTTTTTCTCTCTTCTATAAACTTCTTTGTGTTATTTTCATTCAGCTCACGAACTCGCCTGCAAATGATGATATGTATTACTAGGTATGTCTACAACCAGTTATATATATTCTCATTTGCACACTACCTCTGTTCTATTCATTATGTGGTTTTCATATGGATGCAATAGCGGTTTGTTCCTGATAGAAAAGCTGCATCTACACTATATTGCTAAAAACTTCGGCCTAGGCCCTGGTTGATTCATATAGAGTCCAGTCGGCAATTACCACTGACAAATGTCTTTGTTCATGTCAATTTAAAGACATTGAAGTTACTACTGTGCCATACAGTGGTCACTAGTGGCAATACTGACCTATCCCGTTCGGCTTTGTTTTTGATAGTCTTGTCAGCCATCACAGACTTGCTGGCATCCATAGATAGCTTGGCCTGCTTGGTCTTCAGATCCTTGTTATCTCTAGAAGTATAAAGTTCAAGGTTAATCTCAGCAATATGTCAGCAACACTTTCATTTAGTTAATGGAAGGATAAAGCAAAGGTAATCAAATGGAGTACTACTTATCTGATGCCAGTTTTCCCCAACTGTGAGATTAAGAAGTTTTAAGAAACTTTAAGCTTATATGGAACACATTTGTCTTGCCCCAAGGTCCCCCTCATAACGAGGTTGTACTGTATCTACCCCATAGGGTACTCCCATCTTGAATTGAATATTGCTCACCTTTCCTGGCGGCCCTCCAGCTCCTTGAGTTGCTGGCTCTGGGCTGATTCCATGAGAGTTTTGAGCAGCTCTGACTGCTGCGTCACGTGCGCTTTACGCATCTCGTGCTCCTCTGTCATCTGTCGGCTCACCATGTCCGACCACTCGGTCGTCTGCTCGGCCACCAGCTCCTTCACCTGAAACACCACGTGTAAGGGTTGGTGAAGGGTTAATGACCATTGATCTTTGATTGTAAAGGTAGTTTACTACTTTCTCTGCTACCATGATGACTGCCTGTTGTAATTGTGTGTGTGACCCCACCATTAAATAATACTGTGGTAGTTTGTTAGCAGTGAGTTATCTTGTCTTCTGGGGTATGACATAATACATCACCGCTGTATCATCATGACTGGACCTGCTCACTATAGAGGTATGTCTGGAATACTTGCACTCCCCGAGGATAGCTACTGAATGATTCCACAAGGGACAGTGTAGTCGAATCACCAACAACCAACTAAGGAAAAACAAGCAGTCCAGAGAGTTTTAGCATTGGACTTCCCATGTTAGTCTTAAGAGAAAGTTACCAACACCAAGCCAAACAGAGTTACCCCATGTGACATTGTAGGGTTCTGCATGTTGGGAGTTCTGTCCGACAGTTAGGTATTGAAACCGGCAGGGACATGATCAGCATCACTGTAGAGAAATTACGGTAATAGGTACATGAATGCAGTGGGACCTATTTCCTTAAATTCATCCAAAAATAATTTATTGTCATGATTTCATTGATCACCCTAGGTTCTCTCTTTACACTTCACTGTTATTTCAATTGTTTCTTGAGATATTAAAAGTAATTACCATATCAGCCATTGACTGTACCTGTATATTTGGAAAATATTAAAGTGTAGAAGTAAGCTTAATTTAAATGACATGGGTCTGCATTTACCCGAAAAAATAACTTGGTGAGTTTTGGATGCATCTTGTTCGTGGTAACTTTTCAATTCAGTGTTACTTGTTTCAATAAATCTACTGTCTTCAGTGAAAATGTGAGTTTTCCAAAACCAAGTGGCACTGTTTGTAAGCTTTATTTGCGAAGCAAAGTGTTGGCAAATGCTGATTTGTTCCGTGAGACAAATCTGCTATAATAGTGAGAGTGAGATGCAAGTTTTAAGATCAGGCAATGTTTCACACATAGCTGTTGCATATATGTTAAGATATGTAGGTAGAGGAATTGATTATCTGGCTGGGGTATATATATTTAGTATTATAACCATAGGGGTATTAACGTCTAGTTCCACAGTTAATTATACGACTTTGGTAGAATCTTTTTATAAATGATTTTAATATTATACAAAATTGATAGAAGTATGCTCTAAATGCGTATTAACACTCCATGCAGTCACACTCATGTCAAACTATGTTGCTTAAAGATCACACACAAGAAGATTCCAAGGTGATAATGACCATTCCCATTGTCATAAAGGGTCCTATTTTCTATTATATGAATAAGGGGAGTTACCCAGTGTTTATAGTCAATATTTTGTAACGATAAATTAGAGGTATTTGGTTATTTCTATTTCAAATAATGCACCTTATATTGGTGGGTAAATAATTAATCGATATGCATGGCTGTTAAAATAATTAAATACTAACTTAATAGGTAAATAGGGTTGTGATTTCATTTTGGCCAGAGCAGGACACTAGATGACGACTGCCTATAGTTGGGTCTTGACCTCTCTGCATATACCAAAGACCCTATCGCCCTATGAACTTTCTCAATGACTTCTTTGGAGGGTCAACTTTCGGGACAAAAATAGCAGTAAACTTTATTTTGGGAGAAATCACATCCCTGGTATATAGCCTTCAACTTATAGTAGTCTAAATACGCTTTCTATGACAGCTGACTTCTAATTTCTTTAATGATTTATGTCATATCACGCAACTTACATTATACTATTTCTGAGTAATGTTATTAAACTATGGTAAGTGTTCTTATGTTTTTCATTCCCTAAAGCTATGTCTAAAACTATGCCTGTTATTTCAATAATTAGATTATTGATATTCCTAGTACCTTCAACAGTATTGAAGAGAAAAGGAGCTTAAAGTCGAAGCAATACGCGTTGTCATCCATGTTCCATACCTAGTTGGCAACACCGAAGAACTTAAGGCAAACATACTAAAACCCTACCGAATTGCTCTTTTCAAAATGCGATTTATACAAATGTCCACACCCAGTAAAACAAATTAAACGTCTGAAACCTATACAGAAATGAGGCAGCGGAAATGCTTGCACCTTAACCTAGATCACGCCACTACCGCACTCGCAATTGAAATCAAAGGCTGGAGAGGAGGAGAGGGGTATGGACAGGGGCAGGGGATTCAGGTAACTAGTATGCCATCCAGTCTTGGTTCCTACAATATTATCCCATGGGATATTTAATTCTGGTTCCTAGATAAAACAACATGTAGGGTAGAAGTTTGTTTGACAGAGGGGTTTTGACTGCAGAACCCTCAGCTGGATAGGAACTTGCCTGGTACCCACCCACTGCTAGAGAGGGGACAGGGTAGGACGGTGCAACCCTTAGGCCAAACAGAAATGCAGCAGGTTTCAGGTTACATGGTTTGAAAATCTGGGATGTGTAAACCAGAAATTGAAAAATAAACTCGCGCATGGTGACCTCAACTTCATGATTGGCTTTACATTTTTAGGGTTGGTCCAGTCTTGCTAGGTAGGGTCAGGTAACCTGAAACACCATTTCTTGGCCTTAGTCCGCATCTGTACCAATTCTCACTACCACTTTCCAGCTGTTGACCAATCAGATTACTCGTTACAGATGGTGTGGGTAGATGTAACACTTTATGTAATTAGTTCAGCGCTAGGTTCAGAAAATGGCTCAAATGTTGACATGCTGGCCTGCTCAGTCTCTTTCTGGCTGACCATCGCTAACTGACCAATCATTGTTGCTATACAGCAGCTCTGAGAAGATTGATCAAACGGTTAAGTTACTGCTGTGCTAATATTGGAAAGAAGCAGAGTCTATACAGCTGCAATCCCAGAAGCACCAGCGTTTACAAACAATCGAGTTTGGGACAGTTTGCATCGACATACAGCTGCCCACCCTTTACAGCGAGTTTAGGGCCAGAGACAGATAGTAGGAGTGGGGATAAAGGACCCTGGGTACAGAAAGACAGAGAGGGGTGAGAGTAGGAGCAGCCAGAGGCGTGATCTGCCAACAGGACATGTGTACCTGGTGAAAGCCGGTATAGAAAGTAGGTTGAGGGCCAAGGCCTTAATAAGGTAACTAGAGGCCTTCTATGGTATCTCACAGCGCTGCAGTATATACATGATATACATGTTAGTGACTTCATGTTTAAAATAAAGGTTAGCCATCTACTTTCTCTACCGTAAGAAGACCACCACACCGACGGCCGGTGTAATGGCCCGTGTTAACCTCACCTCAACTTCGTAGTTAATCGGCTGGGGTGCGAATGTGCCACATGAGCACATTCTTTGTAGAAGGCCAGGCCGCTTGGGCGAAGTCTGTCGTTGTGATAAAGCATCATGCATTCTTATCTACACCGCTCAATGTAGAAAGCTCACCCCCTACCACAAGGGACTGTTAGATTGTGTAATGTGCTCTGACTGGGTGCTGATTACATGAATAACTCCCCCCTTACACCATACTATGAATCTATAAAGCACTATTCGGAAATATTGGTGCTTATTTACACCCAAGCCATTGTTTGATGGTTCATAGAGATTTCTTTCATTAAAATTTGATTTATAAAATGTTTTGTGTTATAAACGATTTTGAGTTACAAAATGGTAAGTGGCAAGCTTTAAAAGCTTTATCTAGGAGGCAAAGTGTTTGTAGATGGTGATTTCTTTTTCTTTAATACACATCCGATAGCTTTTGGTGTATTCCAGCCTATACCTACGCATCTACTATATGGAGAATACCTGCTGCTGATGTGCAATCCCTATAGCATTCCTCACCCAGAGACACATTACTCCATCCATGGTCAATCCGTCAAAAAACCACCAAACCTCATAGTACACACCACTACTTGCATAACTGTTGATCTTAAAATTATTATTTTGGAATAAACCAAAGACAACTGTTGCCCCAATATATCAAGTTTAAAGCATTTTTTGTTGAATTCATGGTTCACATTATACTATTTCACAATGGGTTTGAGTTCAAGATATTTCTTTGGTCAATGGTCAATGCAAGTAATAGTCTATACTGTGTACAGTCACCATTATGTTTAAGTTAGCTCTCCAAAGTCGAATATGGCCTAAGCGCCGATCCCTAGCATTCACCGAAATCAAAGTTATTCTAGTGTGTTGTATCACAAAAAGGTGAGTAAATATTCATAGAAACATCTTCTATCCTGTCTATGAACCATGGTTAATTAAAAAGGTATAAAATTTATAAAAAATGTATGTTTTTTTAAGGGTTTTCTAGTTCTGGCATTGATGAGAGTTTTCCTAAATGTTACAACAGCTGACAAATTGAAAGCAAAAAAATAACTATAGGATGCTGCGCAGGGTGGGCTAATCATAGATGGTACTCATTTTATACATGTGCTGGTTAGGTTAAGGAATTTTCTGGCAGGTAGAAACATACTGGGGGTGTATATGGCACGATGTCTATTCAAACAGTGCTTACCTTGTTTTGATGGCTATTGACCAAACTCTGGACTTTGCCTTCCAATTCTGTCTTCTGAGCGCTATTTTGATCGCTAGAAAAGGAAAGATATAATGTATAAATGAAGTAGTAAACCGTTATATGGTTCTACATTATCAACACTACAAATGAGTGCAATCTGATCCCCACGCATGTACACCAGTTACTCTCATAGATCATTAGCCTTTTTAAAAACATTTGTTTGAATGCAATATATATAAGACCCTGGGAGGCCATGTACCGTAAATTCCCGCGTATAACCCGCGGGTTATACGCGAACCAAACCCTAAGTGCGGGTTCTACAAAATTCCCAAAGTCTAGGTGCGGGTAATACGAGTTTTTTTGCCAATATAGTACAGTAAGAAAATCGCATTTTTCAGACCCCTGATGCGGGTTATAAGGATTTCTCAAAGCCGGCGTGCGGGTTATACGCGAGATGCGGGTTATACGCGGGAATTTACGGTAATAATATGTCTGGTCCCTAGCAGCCAGAGCAATATGTCTGCAAACCTAGGAGTCCTTGGGAGGCCATGCAATCACGTTCATGTTCATAACGTAGGGCCCAGAGCCCTGGGAGGCCATGCGATATACCTAGACCTTTCAGAGGGGGAATGTAATATGCGAGATTAAATTAACACATTAACCTACCCCTTCTTCTTCATAATTTTCTCCAATGTCTTTTCCTGACCGCTCTTCTCCTTGTCGTGGGATGCAACCATCTTGTCGACCACAGTACAGTGGGCCTTCTGCATGGCTGACCTCTCCTTGTTGTGCCTCTTCTTGACCACCTCCAGTTCCTTCTGCTGCCTCTTTAACAACTTGATGTACTGCTTGTCTGTACGTAACAGCTCAGGTGTGATGGGGTCAAACCCAAGGTCCTCTGTAAGGTGCAATACAAACTATTAATATCTTTCTATTCCAAATCGAAGCTCATATATTATGATTTGGAAGAATATCAGTTGGAATAATGTGTTACTGATATAACATTTGATAAATGATTTTTCTTTGTTTTATTTTTGCTTCAATGCTTCTGATCTCGAGTTAATGGCATATGATGCCTAGTGACCTCAGACTGCCTTGAATGGTATTGGACCAAAAAGTATTACTTGACAGTATAACCGTCACTGGGATAGTTACAATAAACTACATGAAGTCAGTTACCTACAAACTGGGCCCGCATGGGCACCTTCTGTGTAGAAGGCCAGGCCGTTTGGCCAGAGTCTGTCATTAATTAAAGCATCATGCATTGCTCAATGTAGAAAGTTCACCCCCTACCACAAGGGCCTATTAGATTGTGTAATGGGCTCTGACTGGGTGCTGACCAACACTTTCCCCTTTTCACCCTCGGTACATACCTTTACCGTCCTTCTTCTTTTCCTTATCATTACCCGTGGTGGCGTTGTTCTGTGGAGTAGCTTGCTTATTATTTTCCGTCGCTGCAGGAGCTTTGGCATTCTTATCAGCTTTCTTATCTTTTTTGGAACCCGTCGCAGGAACATCACTGATATCATTCTCATCAATACCCATGTCCTGCATTTGTTTGGCACGTTTTTCAGCCTGAGACATGAACGCCAGTGGATCACTAAGGGCATCCACGAAGTCTGTAAACCAGAGAAGAAGATTCACATAAAATTACTGTCTTCAAATACTGATTACCGGTATGCAAATACTGTATTCGACGTAAGCGCCCTCCCGCTAATAAGCGTCCCCCCCTTTTTTTGGGGCATTCTTATATTACAACGAAGACATGAATATCACGATTTTTAAGACAATTAAAATCTTAAGTACTAAAACGTCATAAAAATAATTTAATATTAAAGCGCCCAGGGCACTTATTACCTGGAATACGGTACTGCAAATAATATCAATGTTACACCCACAAGTATTGGATTTATCTGGTACTTAAAGGTAAAGTGTCATATCATACATTTTATAAACAATACAATTCAGACTATTTATTGTAAAAATTATATCTTGTTTTAATGAAGTAAACCTAATAAAAACTACTTACCACCAAAACCCTCCGGTACGTAAGTTTTAAGGACGATTCTAAAGAATACAGTTGGCAGGGATAGAGGAAAGTTGGCTTCTGTTCGCAGTGAGATGTGACGGTAACCTGAGAGAAAAGAAAGACATATACTCTGTAAAAATACGGCTACGATTTGACAACTATTCTATTCCAATGATACAATAAATCGCAATATGCAATATACAGCTAAATCTAATATCGCAAACTGCCTATACTTCAAAGCTCAGGCAAAATAATGTTGACTACCTATACTTTATTTTTTTAAGTTTAAGAAGTATGTGTGAAATGTACCTTTTATACATAATTCTTTTTAAAAGCATGTTGAGTGTACTTACCTGCCTGCAGGCCGTCTAGGGGGAGGATGCGTTGACCAATTAGCTTGCCCGTCTCTTCAAACACAGCGATACGTAGGACAGCCAGGTCAGGAAGCACCACCTTTAGACATAAGGAAACACATAACTCAATGTAGAGTGGGAAACACAAGGGTCACCACATCGCCTATGATGTTAGATGAGTGTCTACATAGCGTCTGTAGAAATAAACCTTATATGAGAAAGCTGGGATTTCAAGAAGTAACAATACCAGGTGATGCAGGCTAAAAGGCTAAGACCTAATTAGAGAACACACTACTAAGGGAGTGCTCATTTTTTAACAACAGGGGGGGGGGGGGGGGGGCGGTGAGATTTCGCGCGGAGCGTGCGAAATTTTTTTCACCCCCCCCCCCTAGAGGGGGTCGTAATTTTTTACCCCCCCCCCCCCCGGCAGGCCGAAAATCGCGCGCGTTCGCGCCCCTTTGTAGCATAGTAACGCGCGGGCTTTTTCCCTCAAAACAGGTTGAATTTTTTTGCCCCCCCCCCCAAGAGGGCTAATTTACCCCCCCCGGTCAAGGGGGTCCAAATTTTTTAACCCCCCCGTCAGGGCCAATTACCCCCCCCCCAAATCCACCACCCCCCCCTGTTGTTAAAAAAAGCAATCCCTAAGACAAAAGTAAGCCAATGATTAACTCCCTTTAATATATTGAATTGACATAACTAAAGACAGTACAGCTACCTACCTTTCTGAACACAAAGGGTTCTTCATTGTAGACAGGGTTGAGGCCATTGTTGGGCACTGTCCGGGTCCGGAATTCTTTACGGATTGTGTCGGTCGGCAGACCGTACATGTCCACCTCCACATAGGTCCCGATCTTCTTATCAGACAAGAACTGACCTGAGATAACCTGCAGACATCACACCACAACGGGTTAGCACAGATAAGGGTTAAATGTGTCTTAATGCCCCTAAAGTCTATGTCAGTATATTCCCAACACAACCATCTAGTTTTAGTGGCAGTACTATACAAGAGGGTCATGCACCTTTATAGATCGAGAATGGATAAGAATACCCCTTGTTCTTTTATATCTTCCAATAAAGGTGATATCATGTGCATATGTCCTGAATCACGAGCCCATCCACTTCTATGGAAAATGTGCTATACCAGAACAAGCACCGGTAATCGGACATGTTCTGCCCGCACATACTGCATGCAGGCTGTCCAGTGCCCAACAGTGCCAGGCCATGACATGGCAGATTAAGGCCTGACATATTGAGCCCAGCCCCCCCCCCGATCACCACTGATGAACAGCTAGCGCAGTTGGATTCTACTGCAGGGATGAAAGTCGACTATGTCAAAAAACTTGAAGATATAATATACCTCATAACTACATTATAGAGCATATGAATGTTTATGCATCTATAGACACATATATCTAGTGCTGTGCAGCAGGATTTGTCATGTCTATATTCTCCTGGACGTCATCTCCTGCTGAGGAGAAGCATTTGTCATGTCCATGTGATCATGGACGTTATCTCCTGCTGAGGAGAATGAGAAATCTGTCCATACACTCTCCATGCATAGCACCTTAGTTTCAGTGGCTAAGCCTCATGTGAAGAGTGTAAATGCATAGGACTATAGAGGAGAGAGAGGGCTTCAAGGTTTCTCAAGTTAACTTGAAATTGGCTGAGAAAAACTTGACACTGAGATCAGTGTGGTGTAGCCTGTTTGTGTATGGGTAGGACCACTGAGGATGAACCAGAGATGATTCTGCTGTCTTATCATAGGATTACACAAACAAAATAAGTTTGTTTGAGGTTATATTGAGTAATTATCAAATATATCCTAATCCTGATTATATTTTTTTGATTTAAAAAAAACTTGATTTCAGGGAAAAACTTGAAAGACTTTCATCCCTGCTACTGGAGAAGTGAGGCTCTTGGAACTTAAAGAGAATATAAGTCAGTGTGGGATAGCTACAAAACTAGATTTACCTCCACAGAGCACGTGGCTGCGATCACACCGTCTACAGGACTCTCGGAGAAGGGGTCAAATGTTCTGTCTGGTCTCCGCATGAAGTCAGGTTTTAGTAGGTATCTGCAAATGGAGCAGTCGGTAATTGACATCACATTCATATGGCAGGAACCACAGGGTTACAATGTGGAAAGTTCCCAGGGAAGGCAGATAAGAGAAAGTATTTAAGATACGTATAGCGTGCTGGGTTGAACTAGGAAGGGGGAAGTCCATGCAATTTTCCACTTTACATTGTGCCTTTAAGTCTACAAATTTAAAGAATGTCCAATTTGAGGTCCTTGAAAAGGGGTCTTTTATAGATACTTATAATACTACGCAAAAAAATAGGTCTACCTTCAAAACAGTTTTCGCTTTCTTTTTTATCAAGTACAATAAGAAGTACTGCAGAGAGTTGAACTGCCTTCAGGATATTATGTCGTTTTGGCAATGCCCTGATCTCTTTACTTACCCACAGTTACCGTTGTATTCGAACTTTCCTTGGTTCAATTGCATCGCTATGTCAGGGGTTTGGAAGTTGAGGGCTACCATCTGGCACCCTGCATTCCAGAAGATCTGTGTTTCAAAGGACCAGATATTAGCTTTCGGTTTATGGCTTAAGACCTTTAAGTTAATAACGCAGTGGAAGTTCTTGTCTTATCAAATTCAATCAAACCCCACTTTATTTATCAGTAGTCTCATTAAATCTATAGAAATGGATTAGCATTAAAAAGTTAACGTCCAAACCACATTCAATATCTTATGGCTAGGCATTCTGTCTGATAATAACATAAAAGCACTCACCTGTGGCATATAGTTGCTGGATTCCACGCGTCCTCCTTTTGGGTAAATACGGCTCATCTGCCGCTTGTTGTAGCTGGTCTGGTTAAGGTCTCAAATGGAATAAGACCCCCCTCCCAATTATCCTTACCACAAATCAAGTATTCCGTATGGACAAAGAAATATTCAAAACTAAAATAATTACTTGTTATTATACTGCTTAATGCAGTCTTTGTATTAAACAGAATTGAAAATAAATTTAAAGTCGTCCCCATTATTCCTCATAAATTAAAAAAAGTTAAACATTTTTTCTTTAGTAGTATAGATAAGTTAAAATTATTTAGAGAAGATCTACACTGATAACACGCATCACGCAGGATATATAGGTACCATGCACGGATTATTGTGACTGTGAAGAAGGGAAATCACACAACTGCAAACTACGGGGATTTAGCACCTCAAAGATAACACTCATGCAAAAACACATGCAAAGATGTACAATATCTAATTAAAAAATATCTTACCCTTCAGTTCCCGCCTTCAGGTCTTAGTCACACTTAGTATTGCTTCAAGTTTCCGTTTGTACCGATAGTCTCTTAGTACTTTATACAATTTTGAGGTATTAATTTTGTATCTGTGGATATCAAATTGATTGTGAGTACAAATAGATTGCGTTACTAGACATGAAATAGCAGTTGTTAGCGGTGGAGAAACCTGCTAAAAATCCCATTACGATCACCTTAGAACTAATCCACGTTATAAGGGTGTTTCGTTGTCTTTGAAGAGTGTTCAGAAGATGAAAAGTTAGATCCCAACTTAGATGAATGCAACTTAGTTGAAACCAAGCCAGGAAAAAATAAAAGGATACTCGACCCACTCCACAGGGGCATTCCGTATGTACCCCAGTCCAGAATTTTCATTGAAAGAGGACATATGGAAACAAACATTCTTGGCTGAAATCAAGCAGGACATGCAACATATAACATGCAGCCAGCCAACATTGACAAAATAAGGCAGAATAATGGTAATAATAACAAGCAGTCATGCCAGCACCATACAGCACAAGTGGTTATACGTGCGTGCATAAATACACGTGGATCACATCTTCTATACGGAGTGGTCATTTCTTGACAACAAGGGAGGGGGGATGTCTGGGTTTTAGAGGGGGCTATAAAGAGAGTTGGGTCGTTTAAAGTGGAATGACCCGCGTGTTAAAAGGGGTTGGCCTCGATAAATTTGAACCCTGCTAGGGGGTGGTGGAAACAAATTGAACACTGTCTCAAGGGGGGGGGGGGGTGGAGGCAACCACTCCCCTGCCCTGTTATCAAAGAATTACCACTCTCAATGATCAGGATATAATTATGTCATATTTCTTTTTACAGAAACCCACATTGTGAGTCGCTGAATGTCTCTGGTGTTCTTCTAGTTGTAATTCATCACCTTTTTGCGCACCACTTGTAAGATGGCACTAACTGGGGAGTAACATGCTATGGGGCACAATCACAGAGCACAAGGATAGAAGCAAAGGAACAATCATCACAATACTGATAAGATAAGGCTACACCAATAGATACTGGGGGTGACTGCTGCAAACAACTACACATGCTCTTACTAAAGATAACATCCATCGCTCCTACAAGAAAATACACCGGTATTCACAGAGAATGTCTGCCAAATTTTCATTGTAATCTTAATAAGGATGTCTATGAAGGGTTACATTGAAATTCATTTTTGGTCAGTGGGAGTGGTAACCTTAATTTAGGATTGTGATTTCCAGATTTCTAAAACTGAATCCAACAGGAATGTTTAATGTTTCTTTCACGTCTGTATTCTGGCAGAACAATAGGTATTTACTACTGAAGGAGTAGTGGTAGGGAACCATTTCCTCGTCCAACGAATTATAGGTATTTACTCTCAGCAAAAAGCATGACATTGTATTTAATTAATTTTTAAATACCGCAGCCCTTTTCAGTCCAGATTCTATTACCGGGTAATGAATGTTTGTTTGAAATTAGGCTACATTTTACTGGATTGTAGTGAAGAAGTGTGTGGCATCACTCTGACTGCTTTAATAATTCCCATTTTCTCTCTATGTATAATGTGTGTACTTTTGAAAGAATCCGTGCTTATTTAAAACAGAGCAACTACAGTACAAAGGGTCCGGGCGGAGAGTGATTCGTGAATAACTTTGAGGCAAATCTGTACAGACAGAAAAAGACTATGTGTAAACGTACAAAAATGAAGACATTGAGAGTGGGGCAAGCTACAAGTCGATAAATAAATATCGAAAGGATACTTTACAAGTTCTTCAGCGGCCTGCTTCAAGTATCCAAGCATGGCCGATTCGTTGAAAGAGGACATATTGTGATGAATATTGCGCTCTATAAGAGAAGGCCAAATGGAAAAAAAGAGACAAAGAGTTCTCATCAGATGAGGTTGAGACAGATCGATGTGTAATATATGAGCGTTATCACGTATCAAGCCCTCGATATTTGTGAGTATGTCATTGGATATAAAACTCTACAAAAATGTCGTAGCAGTCATGTTAGTTAGAGACGATTTCATCTCCAGATAATTTGCGTATTATGTTGAGTAGAATATTTGGGAGGACGTGGGAAGTTAACACTTATAATCGTTTGTGTACTATCCACCTATACCAGTCAAAGTAACAACGAAGCCAAAGCATTGTAATAATCATCTCATTGCTGTAGCTTGGACTTCTGGTTTGCTTTACACATTATGTGGGCACCTTCATCAACTTTACCCGTGCAAGCTCAACTCGTGAACTATGAAAAATATCATGTCGAGTGAGGGTTTGTATCTATTGCAGTTCTGCCTAAAAATGAGGAAAATTAACGGACGTCCCTATGATTTAACATAGAAGTGGCTGTATCGGCATGTAATTAAGACATGTATATGATGGCCAAAGTGCATGTTCCATTTTTCAGCTGATTATATACCAACATTCCTTTGAATTTTATTCTAGGGCGAGACTAGATTTCAGGGTCTTCTACATTGTTGATATAATATGTATTTCAAAACCGGGAATTATTATAATACCAACACGATGATACTAGGAATTCAATTTTTTAGTGGTATTTTCTTCACCAAATGGTCCTTATTCTTAAAGTTGATCATTTGTCATGCTTTATCCATACTTTATGACCCTCAGCTTTTTGCTAATTTCTTGCTAATTTACTGCTATCCGTTTTTTTATTATGGCGAATCAATGTAAAATGCATTAATATACATGCAATCAACTGGGGATAGTCTTATATGCATGCACACGCTCACCAAAATAAAGCGTGTGGGCAAGATGACCATTTCTTCCATGATCCTAAACCCAAAGCATCGTTATTTCCGTTTCAAATCTCATGTCGGTTGCACTAGATGAAAAACCACAGCCTACTTTAACTTTATATTGGACGTATCTATAAGTGAGTTTGAGGGAATACTTTCCAACATGAGTCTTCTCTTTTCCGAATCTAATATCAGAACATCATGTCCCGAATAGCTCATGAAGAGTGTTTTGGATATGAAAGCAGGTCATCTCCACACTTCTTGATACGTAATCATAATGCTAGAATGGAGAACAGAAATGAAGCTATATACCACAGCCATAGGTACAGCACATGCCGCCAGATCCCAAACCCTTAAAGGATGGCATAATGCCTCAACGCTCCATGTTCAAGTGTCATCATGCTGCAACCATATAAGGCCAGACCAAAAAAAAAAGTTGGTCAATGGATTTCGCGCACCTTATTTTCGAAAATGGAATTTTTTATTTTTTATTTTTTTAAATTTGTCAATTTTTTTTTTCAAATTTTCTTCCAGTAATTCCCCTAGATCAACCAATAAATTTTTATGTTAGGGGTCCACCAAGAACTTTTGTCGGAGTCTAGCTAAAAAAAAAAAAATTGTCGCTCGCTCCAGTTTTCCACCAACAAAATCCATTGACAAAAAAAAATTCGTTAAAAAAAAAAAAAAAAAATTCACTCGCTCGCACCATTTTTTGAAAAGTGAAATCCATTGACCAACTTTTTTTTTTGGTGTGGCCTAACGGAGAGAAACTCGGATCGGCATGAATGATGGTGCATGAAGGGAGCACCGGTGAGTTACTCCCCGATGCTGCACCGGTGAGTTACTCCCCGATGCTGCACCTGTGAGTTACTCCCCGATGCTGCACCTGTGAGTTACTCCCCGATGCTGCACCGGTGAGTTACTCCCCGATGCTGCATCCACATATCATGACAACAGAGGAGCATTATAGCACTATGCTACCCTTAAATGGTTATGGTCAGCAAGATGGCGTACACACTTCCCTGACGTCCATCCCCAAAGCCTACCTTCCATGCGTCCTTATACACACGTGAGGCTTTAGTCAGCCATCAACACAAGGAGTATTAAGCAATCCCCGTAAAGGATACTTGACAAATTCTATGGCCTCATTTTTCAGATATCCCAACCCTGTAGCTTCGTTAAAAGAGGACATGTTGAAGTGTATGCCTCTGTCTGGTAAGGGGAGGAAAGGAATAAAAGAGTCAGCTGGGATACAGGGCTCAGGAAGTCATTAAAAACATTGGAAATAGCAATTTATACTATCTTAGGTCTGCAGTCCCATAAGTACTACATTGGGACTCATTCTACACATAGGCTCTTGTAAAGTCTTTTCTTTCAGGGACAGAGCGGGGGGGGGGGGGGGGGGGGGTGGGGGGTAATGACTTCATATATGCCAATATATAGGCACATAATTGTATAACATAGACATGCGTGTGTATGGGTCTGTCTGCATATTACCTACCCCCGGGTTGGATCAGCGAAGGACCCTGAGTGAAAGAAAAAGTAGAAGATAGTTCTGATCGATTCAAAATTACCTTCGGCAACATCGAAACCCTGGAATTTGATCGGTTGAGCATAGTTGACCATGGAGGAGAGGAGGGGGTGAATGTTGGTCGTGGCTCCTGTGTAGTGGTAGTTAGCCTGCAGTGCTGCCTCCATCTCAGCCGTAAGAGCACCCTGGAGGACAGAAGAGGCACAATTGTTAACAGCTGGGTCATCATATTGTGCTTTGCTGAGTAAGGGGTAGCAGCACTCAATGTGCGTACATTCTTAAGGATGCATTAGTATCTGATAAGTTAACCCTCCTTTGCTGCATATTGAATTGAGAACGCACTAAAAGAAATATTACAATAATTAATTAGACCTCATACCTAGGGGTTATAATCATAATCATAATAAGTCCGCGAAGGAGACATCTACAACAGCACCTGTAATGGCTGAGTTCTAATGAATGCGATGAAAAATGTACTACTAAACTAGGTGTATTACTACTGTTATACATCTAAATCCGGGTGTAGGTTATATCGTGCAATGATGTCCTCTATATTTTTGTATTTCAATCTCTGTCCCTAACTATTGGTAATTGACAACAAATGGTTCTATGTGCCTGGTTATGAACATTAAACCTAAACCTTGAAATAAGGAGCCTTGGAATTAGACAAAGTCCCTTTTAACAAATACCATAAATATAGAAGACAGACAAATTATAAGCTCCTTATAACAGGGTGGTCCTTGTATCCATGCTCATTATAAAGTCTACTTATTAGTATCTGTACCAACCTCGTCCATCTGTATAATATTCGCCAATGTATTGTACATGTTAGTCAAATGCTTGCTTATGTATCATCTACCAAATACATTAACCAATTGACAGGAAAAAGGCCATTTTTTTAGAAAAAAAATCATTAAAAATCGTCTGAATAAACTACTATCAAAGCCAGTGGTACCTAATGCACAGGACTATGTGCCTTTATATTGTTACCAATAAATGACAAGTTTAACTGTGAAGAATGTGAAATAGAAACTTACATCACTGACTTCTCCATTCAAGTCGGTCAGCTGAAATAGATAATCATTAAAGTCATAATGGTGTCTTATGATAAATTTTACTAAATATTGCAATTATTAATTCTTGTAAACTACCGGTATTGGCCAAAATAGATGATCAATTATGAACACAATTTCTGTTGTAAATGACTGCATCGTTGCTGTTTCTCAAATTGCACATTTACCGGTATCCATGTAAATAGTCCAAAGTACCATGTGTTGATATAAATATCATTTAACCCCTTTAAGGTGCAGTATAGTGCGTTAATCTGCTATGCCAATTGTCGTCATGATGCATGAATGCAAACCTAGAGTCCGCAGTGTTGCATTTAAGCATCATGCCGATCCTGCACCGCACTATGGCGACAAAGAGCATAGTCCATTTAAGCAGTCTTTACAGGTCTTACAGCTTGAATTTCCATGTCACAATACGTATGGGATGATTGGCATGGTTCCAAGCATGTGACAGATAGATAGATATATGCAAATCTGGGTGGGGAGTAGTCAATAGGTATAGTGCTCAAACGCCACCAATGTGATTTTGTAGGCGATGGTGGCATATTTGATATATACCCTCCAAACAGAACTCAAGAATGACACAAGTTAGAATTGTGTGTATTTCTCGGGAAAAGCACAAGCTGTATACACATGATATATACAGGAGATTCTCGAGAATAGTGAACGTTCCTAGTGACATGTTCAATGGTGATGTGTATTTACCTAGTTTTACTCATGCAAATGACAAGAAAATCCCCAAGTAGAATGATGATGTGTATTTCTGGAGTTTCACTCGTTCGAAAAACAAGAAATTCCAGGGAATATGACACAAGAAAATGTCCAGAAAATGTTCCAGAAACATTCTGAAATTCTTAAGTCAGGACACAAGAATAGCACAAGTCCCGCTTTAGATTTTGTTTGCAGAGTATATAGAGAGAGTGTATAGACAACATCATCCCATCGCCTACAAGATGACACCAATGAGGTTTTGTGAATTCAACGACGCTGTATCATCCCCAGTAGTTAACCATGGTGTATCCCATGCAGTCGTACATAGTTCATGTGTTATAATCATAATTTATAATTCAACAACTGGGGTAGTTTTTTTTTTGCACCCCCTCCCGTGTAATTTGTTAAAAATCTGACCATTTCCATAGTTAGAATCAGCAAAAAGACAGGTATGTATTGCTTGCACAGTTCGACAGGAATTTTACGAAGCAAAGCCGTGTGAAACCACAAACACTACCAACCAATGAGGTTACACGCAGCGTAACCCTATTCATGTATTTCCCATATAGCACATGTACTCTATATCATATAATGGAAGACAACAAATTGCCCTATAGGGGGTTCTCTCCTGTTCAACCCTATGCTGTTAGAATCAGATGCCAATGGATCTAATAAAAGCGAAGTAGCACGTGGGAATTCAATGCTAATGTTTCTAGAGGACGCTCTACTGTAGCCTACACCGTCCTGGTAAAGCTCATTCAACATGCACCTCTTCTACATTTTAGAATCCTTTACAATATCATAACCAGTGGCGGATCCATCACATTTTTTTTAATGGAGGGGGCTAGAGGAGCGCTACTGGGAAACGATTTCCTTATCGAATTTTGGTTCAAATTTTCCATTAAAATACAGGCAAATATTCCCAGAAAAATCCGCCACTGATGATTACTTGCAGGAACTAATCATTATACGGAATTGCACATGTTAACATTAAAAATGTTATAGATAAGATTGTATCAGAAAACTCAAAACACTCCCACCATTTGACATCTATTTTCTGTTTAATCTGCATAATTTTTCTTTTGTAAAACCTTTTTTTTCCATTGTATTTTCAATGTCAAGTGACCAAAATATTGTCCATCATTTTATATTTGTCTGTGCAGTGCATGTATGTACAGTGTAGGGATGGTCGTGCTACTGTCGTTAACTCTGAGTTATTCAGTTTTAACTAAGTGTTTACTATAAACCAACGATTATTCAAATTCAGAGGCGTAGGAAGCAGATTTCTTATTGCCCCCCCTATCTTTCCTACGCCAGTGAACCTCGGGTTCAGGAATTCAGTGGTTATGAGAAATCAAACTTATACTACCAATTTGTTGGAAACGGATCAGACATGGCAAAATAAGACAGATCAATGGTTAAGACATATTAAAATTAATAACACCTCTGAAAAGAGATACACCTCTGAAAAGAGACACACCCGAGTTATGTATTATACTTTCGTTTATCGTACCCGATTTACAGAAGGCTTAGTAAATGTTTGACACCACCAGAGGGGTTTAATAATGAGTTAGCTTGATTTCATGAATGTAGTGTGGTTTCGATACATACTTTTACAACCTCGTCGGTGACTTCCGCGCCCTCGGCATCCTGGATTAGAAGAGAGGTGGGGTATCAATCTACATCAAATAAAATTTTACCTTCTGGTGATCGAACAAGTAAAACATTGAAAAACATATGGTTAACGGTAAACTTTACCTAAAAGGACTAGTTAAAGATGGTATATAAGCTAATAGACTTCCCAAACCTTTTCTTCTGGATATAATTTTAATGTCAAGGGTTTTGTTATTATTTTTCAGTGTCCCCCCTATGTGAGCTAATACGGAAAGCACTGAGCCATGCAGTATAAACACACAGGGAGTTTTAGTGTCGACCTACAGTAATACTGATTGCCCTGCCTGTGCTCGTTTTATAGATTTAGAGATTTTCAATCCTTTCAAAAGTTAGGGAGTATTCATAGGAGACTTTATAGAATAGTAATATGGGCATGAGTAAAAACTCGAATTATAGCTGATACACCATCTTTAAACCCATTAATATTATACGGAGACTTTGTAAAATGCTATACCCTAAACTAATATACATTGTGCGTTGACATTATGACTTGAACTAAGTCTAGTAATGTACTTTTCGTATTTGTATTGACAAGAAATATATAAAATGAACTTTATATATTAACTTCAGTATATTCATTCCTTTTCTGCTTCGATAAATCTATGAATCACCCTCTCACCTTCTTGACGATTTTGATCTCCGGATCCTTGCCTTCAGGATGGGCCGACTCGTCGCCGACGGGTACATCTGAAAGGACAGCACATAACGTTTCCACAAAACGAGAATAGTGTAGGTCATGGTGATGTACTTGAGCAACTCAAGCAGAATCAATAGGGTCCAAGGAGTTTGAATCGACAGGAGAGTACTTGAAGGGCCTCCTAAAAGAAACACAGACAAGGTAGGAAGGGGTTCTAAGAATTGAGGAGAACAAGTCGGCTAGGGTTGGAGAGAAAGGAGAAAATAGGAGCATCAGCTTGACTTGGGGTTGGAGGAAGGAGGCCAGTACAAGATATACGTACTGTTTGATGCAAAGGAAAGGTATGGGATATTGTATAGAGAGGGTGATATCCCTTCCTTCTTTAAGAAGGAAATGAATAGTTCATATCTGCATCCATAGATAAGAGCATGCTGGAAAATGGGGAAGGTAAGTATGTATATATCCTGACAAACAAACAATGAAAGGCAATGGTCTGTCACAGCTAGCAAAGAAATCAAATACGGCAAATAACCAACAACCAAGTCTTATGGTGTGGTGGTCATTGTGGGTGGTTTGTGTAAAAGCATCCATGGGGAGGGGAGGTGTTGTATGTTGGTTAATCTTCAAAATCGATTAGGGGGAGTTTCTCTAGGTGTGTGGTAGATGGTCGGCAGGGTTAGTGGCTCTATAGTCATGTTTATACTAAGCGTAACTAAAGATATATACATTTTAAATGCTATTACGGGTATTTACTTTTAGAATCTAAACAGAATCCAAATTTATAATTGTGCATTTAAGCAAAGCAAACATCAACAACAGTTACCAACCAATTTAAATGGACATGTAAACTATATAAATGCCGAACAGAAAACCTCTGATATATCTAAATATATCGGTATGTTATGGAATTACGCTACTTTGTTATCATAACTCTAAATATCTTTATCATATAAATGTTTTAGGCTAAACGTTTGATTATCTAATATCTAGAATTTAATCTTTCTTGCAAATCATATAGATACAGTGTTATATGGTTTGGCTATGCGCCCTGTACAATGTTAGCATAATCTAAATACCCTTCTTTGAATTTAAGTGATGTCTATATCAAATAACTTCAGACATACATATTTTCACAAAAAGCGTGTGCCCTTACCTATATCATATCTAAGATGTGCGAGTCTCAGTGTGACATAGATAGACCTACAGACTAGTACTGACTATATATAAGTATACATGTACACACTAACATCTACAAGTGGCATGACACGTCTTCAGTGCATTTATTCCTTTAAGGACAGCGTGATGCCTCATGGCTTCGTGTTCATTTCTGTCGTCATAGTGCACCAACGCCGTACGGTATTATGCCGACTATGCGGGAGCATGAGGCAATCATGCAGCACTGGCGAGTTACTCGCCAGGGCTCCAGGCATGCATCATGACGACAAAAGGGCATAAACATAGTGTATCAAAGCACTATGCTGCTCTTAAAGGGTCAACGTTGATTGTCTCGTATATATAATATCTCACTACTATTTGCTAGTGGTAATTGGAAGGTACTTTGTTTAGGAAACAGAAACATCTACAAACTGAAGCATATCAATACATTTAATATTGCCAAGACACAGGCATACATGTAATAGTTCATATATTACAGTTGTACTAGTTATCTAGTATTTAACTAACGATGCTTGCTGATTCGTGCATAATAGGATCTTATCTCTTGATATTAATTAAAACTGGAATTAGGCAATCCTAAATACTAAGAGAAATTCTCAGTTTCTGAAAATCAAACAACTCAATGTAATAGATTCTATTGGAACACATATTGCCCATATGTTACAGAGCTCTTAGTTCACACTGTAATAGTTATGAGGTTAATCCCTTATTATGTAGAGGTTCAATGTTTACTTCTAAAACACAAATTTATTCTAAAGGAAATGACAGCTTTGAATGAGAGGAACGGAGAATTAGTGTTATTACGTGATACGTGATGATTGTACTGAAAATAAGGAGGACGTTAATATTCCAACAAAAAACCTTCAGTCGTTGCCATTCAAACCATCGGAATCTCCCCAAGGTGGAAGGGCTAAGTTTTACACTGAAGTCCATAATTTAGATGGACAGAAATCGCTGCTTGTTTCACATCAATACTAAGTCACATTTGGGTAATTTAATGTCTGGTCAACCCCTTCAGGAGAATATGACCTGATATAAGGATACCCTTTCCCATGGAAGTGACTAATGGGCCTACTGCCCTCTATAGGGCAGGCACAAGAAGCCACTTGGTTAGGACCATCCCTCTTGGGTTAGAAAACGTGTATAGAAAAGCACCATTACCATGTACTTTGTATGATAATATTGTCAACCTCAAAGTTAAATGGGCTGCCACTATGAGAGCGTTTCCCTTCGGTCCATAGACCAATGCTGAGTTTACCGAGACTTTACTTTCAAAGTTTTTTCATACTGTCCATTAAGTAACTACCGGTAAATATTTCGTTATTTGTCAAAAGATGGTATAGTCCTTTGTTTAAGTGGTGTAATAGAAATAGTAGTCAACCTAACGTAACTTCTTCAATTATATTTTTGATTGGAGTCATCCATTGGTACTGTAGAACACGATCAACAATAATTATCAAGTGTGGGTGTATGAGGGGAACGGAGTGATAATAGAAAAAGAAACGAACCACAAAATATACAAACCATGTATCATTACACTCAAAATCACCAAAACTCTCAATAAATAGTGCATCCCTGATTATTATCTAGAAAATCGAAATAAACGAGACACGGGGAATGGACCTTCCTCTGAGAGAACTATTTTAAATTTTCACTGACGACTAAAATAAATTTGGGTGCTGCTATGAGAAACTTTAGTAAGGCAATTTGGAAACGAAGTCTTCGATTTTTGGAATTGAATTCCCAAACTGAGTAGTTATTGGAACTATTGTCTGATGTAGGGTTTCTAGATTATGAACCATTAAATTTGTATCCTTGAGGGGCGAACTGATCCCCAAAATAATGGGAGATACTTGTCGCGACTTTGCGAAATATTCCAGAGCTATCACCGCCTCAGGAAACCCTCATGTTAAATAAAAGAAAGGAGATAAGAACGAGCCAGACAAGATCATATTATAATATAGATAGGTATATGTGTATATCATATTTGTATATACATGCAGCTTTAAACGACAAGATATTTTTGGTACCAGGTTTTTTCCGTTTTTTGTCGGTCGGGGGCAGGGGCAAAGAATCGTCACTCGAGTCTGAGGTGTCCCCATCATCTATCGTAGGGTGTGCGTGGAAAGGAACAGAATAAACGGTGAACAATGATCGGTGCAGACACAGTGTCAACAATTGTCATGACTAGCTAAGATCAAACTGGTGTCAGCTCAGTGCGAACGTTTGAAAAAACCACTCAACGTTTCAAAAAAACACTGCGCCAAAAAACCACAACAGAGGCGGTATAAAGGTGTATGTGTGCCGTCAGGGGCACGCCCGCTGCTGCGCGTCTTGTCACGTAGTGGTATCTAACTAGAACACTCATCAGGGACAACAACAACAAGGTCATCAACCAACAGCAACAACAACAACAACAACAACCTCAACAGCAACACACCTCTATGGAGTGATCATATAGGCCATGTACAGAGGAAACACACTCAGGAGACTAAAGTGGGAATCAGCGGGAGAGAGAGGTAGCAGTTCTATCGTGAAAACAGAATAGGGGCTCAAACTGAAACCAACTTAAATAAAAACTGAGAAACAATCCAAAGTGGTTTCCGGAGTGGACAGAGGCATGCATCTAAGAGAATCCTTGCTCCAAATAGGTGGGTGTGTTGTCACTCTTTGCTGTCAGTATAAAGAAGGGAGCAGCTCAGGTTGGACCGACTGGCTCGCTCAGCCACTATCGAGTAGCTCGCTCAGCCACTATCGAGTAGCTCGCTCAGCCACTATCGAGTAGCTCGCTCAGCCACTATTGAGTAGCTCGCTCAGCCACTATTGAGTAGCTCGCTCAGCCACTACTGAGTAGCTTGCTTAGCCACTATCGGTCCAACAGACTTTGTCTCTGCTGTTATTAATAAGAGTGTGACAGTGAATAATCAAAAGGAGGAGAAGTGAAGAGAATACTAAGTTCTAAAATAAAAATAGTTACCTCCAGCTGCCGGAGCGGCTGGTTCTCCAGAAACTGGAGTAGTTGCTGGAGCGGTAAAACGGATCACAAAAGAGGATGAAAACATAACAACTAGATATAATAATAAAGAAACTGACATTTTCCAAGCATATCATGCGATATGGTAGAGAAAATGTAGCGTATCTATCACATGAGTAGCCCATACGGTAGACAATACCAAAGCAAATACATAATGGTAATGATGATGGTACTAGAGTATTGTACTGCATGCGGTTTGGTTTATTATTCATGTATAGTCTGGTCTGTCTCCACTCCATACAGACATACATAAATGTCAGTGTATATATATATAGATATAGATATATATTGATATATATAAATATATATAGATAGATATAGATATATATATATATATAGATATATGTATGTCTCAACCACTAACATGTAGTCCACAACTAACACATTGTGTTTTGCCATCCAATAACCACAAAGACGTTGGCGTTAAACAGTTACCACGCATATTGCTAATTAGATAATTGGTCCTAATTAGGAATATGACACTAATTCTCTACCCCTAAAGTGTGCATTTTGGAGGTCCAACCTGATGGTTTGGGTTTTAAGTAAAATATCCCCTTTCTCGGTTTTACTCATTATAAACCAGGTATATGAACCAGGTTATGATTCTGCCGTTAGTAGCTAACTTGAGTGTCCACTATACCTGGTTTTTTTTTTTAAATAGTTATATGAGAATTATCTACCTCATACCCATAATAATCCTTTCTTATTTTGCATATTTTAAATTCATATGGTATAAGTCAACATAGTGGAAATGATGCAGCGTGGTTAATGACGTTAACCACGTCATCGGTAACCACGTCATGGGCCGTCAGCCATGGCACACTACGTCATAGCACTGTATCTAACTTGACAACATCAAGATAGTCGTGGGAGGTATATGCACAGATAAAGGGAAAAGAGTACATATGCCCATGCCATGCCGCGCGCTCCTTCAGAGTGGGTTACAAGTCCTGGCTTTTGCTAAATGCCCTGATTTAGTCAGAAGATTGTCTTTGTTTGTCTTTAACAGAGGACACTTAATAGTGTGTACATTATTTTCCACATGATATAGAAAATGAAGGTACATCGATGTTCCTTTATGTTCTTTAACGTTTTAGTAGTGGTTTTATTAGCAAAAACAGTCTGCATGCAGAATATAGCGGTTTACTACGCTCGTTTAGCTAGAGACATTCCTAGTTTGTGTACCGGCGTTTATGTTGTCTATCGTTATACTAGTAGTAAGGTTATACGTTTTAATATAACAAGTTTAATATTAATAAAATAACTCAAACTAATATATAAGCACCTGCTACATTAGTATAGTGTAATGAGCAACGGGAGGTTTCTGACAGTGCTTCAACCAACTATTTAACTTATGACATTACTTTTAGAATTTAAGACTTGTTATTTGTCTGGCTGTGGAACTTGCTAACACTTTCCACACTGTCCTGGTATGGAAATGTTTGGATAGAGCGTCACTAACCATTTGGATCTTCTCCTTCCACGCTGGCTTCAATTTCTTCTATTGCCGCCTCTTGGCCCTTGTAATACATCTCTAGTTGCTCTGTTGAAATGAAAATATATATCAACTATGTGCTTAGAGAGAAATAGCGTTTCTTCTATATTCTTCTCATTTTTAAAGGACTAAGGAGTATACAAATAGAAAAGTGATTAGAGATGTATCCTACTAATGGGTTCTTGATCTGCTCTTATACCTCATGTATCATAATTGTGGCATGTACTGGGAAAAGGGACCTTGCACCCTGCACTAAGGGCCTTTTTCGCAGATCGTGTCACATATATCTTTCCCGTTATCCTGTATGGTGGTGTATCACTGGCATTCATTTAAAGACGCTATAACTATGATTGTAGTGAATTTCGGGACAATATAATAATTAAAAACTCAAACTCATGTATGCCTTCTTACAGAAAGTATAACTAACTACAGTTTATTGTAGTAGATTGAATACTAACTACTAGTATGTATTCTTGTATATCTTTACTGTACTTGTAATACTTACTCTTTTCGACTTCTGGTTTTAAACGTTTGTTTTTTATTAGAATTTTTCGTTTGAGTTGATTCGGGGATGGTAGTGGTACTCCGGGCTCAAGCTGAAACAAAATACAAAACACAATATCATACCGAGACATGACCTCCCTTTTGTTGTCAATAAAAGCTATTACTATTTAACACAAATGCAACGTAATATCTGTATTTGAGTAGGGTAGATCCACCTAGAGTCGGACACATACCTTGAGACGGACACCTGGTTTTATGGTTATTCAAGCATCCTAAGCTCTTTATCTGTATATTAGGGTAAACTTTAAGTGTTATTCTTTCCAAATCACAAACACTATAAGCGGTATTGTACATGAATAACCTCAAATTTCACTGTCCGTTTCAGGGTATGTGTCCGACTCATGGTGAATCTACCCTACACAATGCCCTCTTGTACGCCTGATGCATGAATGCAGCACTGGTAGTTACTTCCCGGTGTACTTGCTCGTGCTGCATTCCTACATTATGCAAACGCTACGGGGTAAATACACTGAAAAAAGGTCTGTATGCTGAATGCAGTGTCAACGAGGTAGCCGCCGGCACTTAATGAGTGCATCATTCCAGCAAAAGGACCAGAGAGCTTTGAGGCATCATGCCATAATAAATGGCAAAAATAATTTAAATTTTTTTTTGCTAATTTTCATAAAAAATATGATATAAATGGACAAATATTGGGTTATTTGGTATCAAATCAAAGCTAATACTGCCAGTAATGCAGTAGGATAGAAATAACTAAAAGTTTCCCTACTTCTTTTAAAGATCCATAAATTCTTAACTACTAAGATGTGAATTTTGGTCATGAAAAAGGTATATCATCCCATGCATTTTAACCCGCGAGTAAAAAAAAAAAAAAAAATTAAAAAACCTCTCTCGTCAAATTTTTCAGACCTTGGTGATGAGAAACCACTTTTTTTTTTTGAGTGGCCTTAACATAATTATTATCTATTTTATACCCATTACATCACGCAACCACCCTCCCCAAGCTCCACATCTCCTATCTAGATGTTTAATGAATACTAATCACTGTTCTCAGCTACTAGTAACATATTACTATAGACATAGTCCCCATACATACCGGCACGGATTCCAACGGTTCTTTTAGAAGATGCTCCCCGAATAGCTCTTCACAGTATTTGGCTATTTTATATTGCTGAGGCTTGCTGCAATATGATTAATGTGAAATACATTGTAACAGGTACTATAACAATAGGGTATGCCCGGATGGTGGTACAACACGGTAACGGTGGACATATGCGTACGCGAAAGTACAGCTGGTATAACATCAATAACATACATATACCGTAATATGAATACCGTATTCGGCGTAATAAACGCAGGGCGCTTATCATTAAAAAGAATTATGGCGTTACTTTTAGTACTTGTTTAGATGTCTCAAAAACGTGAGCCTTTGTTCTAGTCTACAAATGCCCCGAAAAGGGGGGGGGGGGGCGTTATTACGTCGAATACAGTATCTCATTTATCCCCAGGAATTCTTGGGCAAACACCCATCTATTAAGAACAGTTTCAATTTGAACAGCTCTTTCCATGTCCCTCTTTTACATAAAATCAAATCGCCGGAGTCCAAGAGATCCAAATAGTGTTTTAAGCTGTATACCTACCTACAATGATTTTCAAACGAGAGGACGATGGGGTAATCTGACGTCACAAAAGCTGTATCTCGTATGGCATGAATTACGTCCTGGAAAATGGAATTGTTTTTGGTATTCAGATGAGGGTGTGGAACACGTTGTAATAGGTTATCAGACTTATCAAAACGTAAAGGTAATGTAAATACATATCATGGAGGGTTTGCTGACGCCATTATCGTGAACTTCATGGAGAACTAAAGTCTAAAATGTATGAGTTCAATGTTGATAACCGATCATTAGACTTGATGGATTGTGGTAGGAAACATTGATCTGGTGAGTTCTTACCATAAAGCTTATAATGAATTTAGAAGTGACTTACCCTAAAGAGGATATCTGTACACATAGCTTTGCCGTGAGTTATAATAGGTTCCTGGTCGGGATCCTTCCCGTCCCAACAGTCCAACTCTACACATCTGGAAGCGGAGGGATCCACAGTTTGATATATTACCGTTTTAACAGAGAAAGCATCTTAAATGTAGGCCAACAGTAAAATAAATGGGCTTGTTGGAACAGACTGACAAATCAATCCGAAATCAGGATGGTTTGAATAAGGATGCCACGGTATCTGTTACCATAATATGGTTATCTGATGATATTTATTTTTTATCTAAAATATCTTTACTATGTTTGGGTATCTGTACAAAATGTACTCACAAAGCTAGATCCTTATCATCTATATAACATTTTCGACGTGTCTTTTTGTGTATAATTATGTGGATGGTCTCGCTAAACGCGTTCTACTGGTAGTAGTGTATATGTCACATGCACATGTAGTACTGGTGCTGGATTTGCTATGTGGCTCTCCATGACAGTTTTCTAGTGTATTTGTTCACTGAGCCGTTAACCCTTCAAGGGCCGCATATTTGCATTCATGTTCACTATTCATGTGCATTTTCATGTATCACTTCATACCCTTTGTCGTCATGATGCATGGATGCAGCCCTGGCGAGTAACTCGCCAGGACTGCATCCATACATCATACTGACCCTGCAGGACTATCAACCTCGTTGAATCTCTTACCTGCAGCCGGCGAGCAGGACTTGTCTGTATATTTCTACGGAGGACTTGCCGCCGAACTGCCTGCCCGTCAGGTAAGTGTTGTGAGAGGAGTTTATGTAGTAGTGGGCCAGCGGCTGGTCCATGTCCAGGTAAATGTCAAGGCGGTCCAGAAACACGGGCGCGTTCTGATCTGACATGAGATATCTGCAGAATCCATCTACCGATAGCCAATCTGCCAATGGAAAGCACAGACCCATTTATAAGGATGATATATCCAGGTTTGAGAAGTATGCGGTTAATGTAACAATATAACAAATTAAAATATTAAATGTATAAACTAAAGGGGAAAAGGCATGCAAAGCTGAAGGCTTATCTTTTAAATAGGTCTATCGACTCATGAAGATGATCAGTAGAAAGGTTTTTATATATACAAGAACAAGATGAATACTATTCGCACCTATTTGATCCATTTATCTACCAATGATAAGGATGCAGTGTAGATAGTAATGTGGATTCGGGATATATTCGATGGCTTACCATTTTTCACAAAGTCTTCATCTGTTTCAAATGTTTCTATAATATTTACACATCTTTTCTTGTCATAGAATGGGAAGAGAATTTCGTTTAACCGTGGATCACGTTGCCGCTGGAAAGAGTAAGGAATCAAGGTTAGTTTTAAGAAACAATATTCATGAACACTTTCTAAATCGTATCTGTTCAGTTAAAGTAAAGCTAAGTTAAAACTGAAAGGTACCAAGGTGACCAATACGGCTAATATAGTTAGTAGGGTCCGATAATCCAGCCCTATTTACATTTAGAATAAGACCGATGAAAAAAACCCTGTGATATAAGGTTCTCACCTCGTTGAAGAATTCTATCATTTGTGGGGTTGTCAGGTATTGCTTGCCACCGGACCTGTATGAAATAAAAGCATTCCCTATGTATGAATATCTACATAATACACATCACCTATGTTTGACTACCTACATAATACACATCACATGTGTATCAATACCTACATAATACACATCACGTGTATACCACTATCAATATCTACATTAATATGCATGGTTACATTTTCATCGTGCTTAGTTCATTATAAGGAGTAGAGACAGATTCACGCTCAAGGACACGCTGGCATCATTCTTCAGGAGTTAGGTACTGGACCACGAGGTGGAGCCACGTGAAATGCATCCCAGTAGTCAACGAGTGAAGACACAGTACAACTGTACCTCAGCGAAGGACGCTTTGGATTTAATTTATCTGCTTTCAGGGACATATTTTGGCTTAAGGCTGATCACAACATGCCCCATGTGATACAGTTTTCCCTATACTTAAGTATAAATGTGGTTGTATCAATTCATGAAATCATTGCCAACTGTGTAAGCTATTCCTAACTATAGCGTCAGTACGTTAGGCGTTAGAAGGAATTGCTGGTTAGGAGAATATATATATGTATACCATAACACTTTATTTCATCTACTTTCTTTGTAACACCTAGACATATCAGTTGTGTGATTGGAGAGTACGTTTCCTATGGTATTACTTAAGGAGAGTGCTTGGTGCTTTCAATGTGGGTGCAGCGAAATACTTCCCAAGTCCAGCTTTCGTATTGAGCTTATCAATATCACAGCTATGTTATTCATTTAGAAAATATGACATTCATTTACAAATATTGTATAACGATCAGTTTACATCACCAAGGATGATTTCCTTTAGTGGATTTCTACTAATTGCAGGACATTATCTATCTACATCAATATGGAACGGGTACTGATATATTACTAATGGGGGTGGATGGGTTTGGGGGGGGGGGGGGGCAGTCATGGTTTTACCACTTACTTTGTACAGCTGAACAATTAAAAATCCACAGTATAAATAGTTTGCAAAATGATAAGCAGCAAAAACAGAATTGAAGATCGGTTACAAAACTCAAAGTAACGAGGAAGTTGTGTAAACTTAGTTCAAGCAAATAAAATGTTGGAATTATCGTTATAATGGTATTACCATCGGGAAAACAGATCATACGCGATAAGGAAATATGCTCAATAAATAGAACAGAATTCTTTTTTTAATGAAAAAGAATAATTTCATTTGTAAATGTATTTATATTGGGTGATTGGTACTTACAATTCCTTGAATAGTTCTTCAATATCCTGCCGAGGGCAAATTTTATGATATAGCTCATAGAATTTGTCAAATGTAAATGCTTCCGCTTCGATTTCGTCATTCTGAAGAGAAACAGTTATATAAGTCTGAAGTATGAACTCGTCTGGCAAACTTCAAGAGGCATCTCAGGATGACCGGTAATACCATGTGGCCATAGTGACCGGTCTGTGACAATACAATTAATTCAAACCTGGCGTGAAATAACATAGTAAGCAAATGGATGGCTTGGTAAATTAATTTAACAGGTCAATTTCTGTCATATTACAACAACCCTTTTCCCGCTCCTCAGTACCCTGCAGCCCCCAGTCATCCTCCAGTACCCCCCTCCCCCCATGTGACCCTCACGCCTTCCAATCAGGCCCTGTCACTATCTATTAACTCTAATTGCAATCACGAGCCTTTGTCTTGGGCAGCAGAGTGAGAGGGGAGGGGCCCCCGGCTATCAGGAGTAGGGGTAGGTGTCGCCGTCTGGCTGTAATCAGGTTAACCTCGGCCTCCAGTGTGTGGAGGTGGGCCACACACCTACAGAGTACATGCTTGTCATAGTGACGTTATTGTACCACAGTGTAATACTTGAACTATACCAAGTTCACATATACACCTTATAGTGGCATAAAACGGTCAAAAACCGACAAATGAGGCAGGCTTGGTGAAGTGTTCAAACGAGTTTTCCAATATTTTTTTCAGACAAGTTACTATTATCAAAATCATTTATATCCCTGTCAAAATGGATATAGCTCTTCGATAACGCATTTATTTACGTAGGCCCTCAACGGTTCTTATATGTGTACAGGGATTTCATGGGTTAATCTAAACTTTAACATAATTTCGTCAATGGGAACGTTCGCCTTTTCAAATGTAAACTGGGCCAATTCTAAGCTATATCGAGTCCTCTCTTATAAATATATTTGCCTTAACCCTACCAACTGTTCTTAAAACAGATTCATACAATATACTTTCTATATCGGTTCATATTTCTCGTATTGCCCTAATTATCTCCTGTACAAATTTAAAATCATGTTCGTAGGCAAAAAGGTCTAATATCACATGCCAAAAATACTACGTTCTCTTATCTTGAAGGCGCCATGTAAAAGTTCTTTCGAGCTGCCAATCCCAAAGCCGACATTCGGAGTTGATTGCATATGAATAGGCCCTTGAGTAGGTTGTCAATTTCATGACGTCCACCGCCGACCCTATTTCCTTTGATTGGCAGGGTTAACTCAAAGCGCCTGGGCTTATCGCAAAATGCTTATCCCAGAGCCTAGTATTCAAATGGAAATCCAGCGTCTTTCTTACTATTGTCGTCAGCATGGGGATAAAAGATCCCATATTGCCATAAGGTATATAGACCTTCTTATACCACATCATGTTGCTGATAACATTGTTTTCAGAAAGGAACCGAATATCTAACTATAGAAAAGTGAGGAGTGTGGCGTGAAATGTACATGACGTGGCGTCTCTCAGTGCAGACGACTTTTTAGGGGAGGGCTTTTGGCGGCTGTACTTTATCTACGATGTCTTCATTTCCATAACTTCCAAGTCACATCTGTAAGTAATGGACTTTCAAAACTATATCTTGTTCATATCTATGGTTTGACTACATCCAACGTTAACTAGGCACTGGGTTCCGTCTAGGGCTGATTGAGACTAACACTATGGTGGACCGGTCATCTCTGGACCTAGACTCTCCTCCTAACAACACCTGCGGACAATCTCCAGCACAGCTCTGGTTCACCCTGTGAGTCAAATGGTATCTTGATAAGGCTGTAGGCACACTTTAAACACATTAGACATAGACCTGTGTTTGTAAGTACATGTATTCTGGAACTAATCTGCTAAGACAAGTTATTTTACCTTTCCACTCGGGAATCCGAGATCTTTCAGACATTGCATCACCATCTTTTCCGTCTTGCCAGAAGCGAATGTTCGTGTGATACTGAAAAGACAAAAATGAAACAACGTCAACAATATTATGAACACATTTAACCCATATTAAATCCACATTCCGTATTAATCAAAGGTACATTTTAAACAGTATAATCTATTTGCTTCCATTTGATGTAAAATTACACTCATTTCTATGGAGCTCTTATTTCTCAACTGTAGGCCGCTTTGACAGATGTACCATGAATCTATATTCTTCAAAATTTAATACTTGCATGAGGGGTTGCGGGAGAAATCATTATGACAGAAGAATCCAATCTAGAAAGTATGATCACCCCTCACAAAATGCAGTCAAATGCAATGTGTGTCTGCGGGGGTGGGGTTGCTAATTTACATAAGCCAAGACGGGGGCCATGGCGATTGGCATTCATTTCCCAACCATACTTAACATTTTGTTCAGAATTATGCTCACTGGAACACTTTATTAGAAGATTGATCAATATGATTGTTTGCAAATGAAGTTTTCAATTTCTCATACTTCCTGAATCTACCATGGACCATAGTCACTGCACTGTGAGTAGTCCCCGGAAATGAGGATCATTTCCAGGCAACCAATGGACGAGCACTGTATACCTTGTCACCCTTGAAGTTGACACATCACGTGGACATGCGAAAAGGTCGAATGGAATATATTAACATACACCATGTATGTCTAAGTGAACTCGTATGGCTTCCCTGTCTATAGAAAATGCTCCAACTTGGCTCTGGGACAGCATGACTACATCATTCAATATCATTGACGATAGGAATGCATAGAACCCCCCCCCCCCCCCCCACCAAAGTATCGCAGCCGCATGACGTCATTAACAGATCGTCATTTAAAGGGGCATTCTCACCACTCACACTTAACCACATAGTAGACTAGAACAGTACTAGAGTTGTGAGTGGGATACGCTTGGTAATTATGCCACTTTAAGATATAGTGTTGTAGGACGCTGGGGTCAAATAGGGTAGGGAATCTCCCCCACCTCAGTCTCAGGAAGGTACCACCTTCTAACTATCCTGTATGGCCACCACCTCACAGGAGCAACACGCAGGGACTGCAGTGGCAGAGGTGAAGCGTTACCATGGTGATGTATCTCGGTTAAGGGGGCGAGGTGCTGGAGGAGATATTGCCATGTGGTTGTGACAGGCTATGTAATAGCACGACGGTGTCCTTGGGGTATGCTAAATCTTTGAGGTCTTGGTGAGGCCGACCCATGCTGCCGTGGTGAACACCTAACAGTTGGATAACAGTTGACATTACACATGGCCAGCCTTTATGCACGGGACTGAAGCCAGACATGGATATTAATAGTATGGGAAATGTATCCGATATCACGACGAGACAATGAGCGGTTTTTGGTAGCCATGTCTGTAGTTTATAGCTATAGATCTGCAGTCAGGAGCCTATCCAGATAGTCTATAAATAGCGGGGCCCTACTAACCGGCAGACCACAGTCTAATTGTGGGAGCAGTGCGTCTGGTCGCACCCTCTACGCCATGCCCCATTTCCGGTGGTGCTGTTGGAGGGGGCGTGGTCGTGATGAGCGCCCCGTGTAATGCACAGGACTCCAGTAGCTGGTTAAGGGTACAGCTTAATGTGGGCTATTATCCACAGGAGGAAACCATGGTACATGGAGAGACAACTACACGGCGGGTTGCTGTTATGATAGCCCTGGTTAGCTTTAAGGTACATGGCTACTTCCAGGGAAGCCATTGTAGTCTAGTTATCAACACACAAGTGGGCTAAATGAATAAAGAAAGATATAGAATATATATCACAGAACATTGTATTGAACACCTCCTCCATCCTCCAAAGTAAACAGCATCCAATAACTGCCACTTCTGATGGCAGGACTACTTCATTGACTGCCAACGGCTATGACATTGATCAGAATATATAGTGATATTAGAGGGAGAACTTGGCGTGTAAATGGTCCATTCTGCAGCTGGGACTGCTTATCAGCAGGTGGGGTCTGTACAAAAGACTAAGGATGGTGAGTAAATTGGCTGGAGACTCAGGTAAAGGTTAGGGGTGCATGGGGACCTACGTGATGGTGGGGCTTGGGGCATTAGAGTCAGTTAGTAAGGACTGGCCCAATCAGACTACAGAGTAATAGGGTTTTTGTCCTATGACATAAAGGTTAAACCACAAGGAATTCTGAGGCATAGATACGCAAAGGGAAGTGGTTCAAAATTCTAAATATAGAACAAAGTCAGGCAGGTAGGCAACCTTAAAACAAATTAGTATGGTCGGGATGAAAAGGGGAGGGGGTGGGATGTTGTGTGAGGGCTGTTTAAAGGTCCAAATATTACTGCCCTTCCAGTAAGGGTCGGAGTAAAGCGACGACCGGTTCTCAGGGCTTCATATTCCGCCTTAGCTAGATGTCCAGTGTACTGCGCCATTTGCAATTGTACCCTTCTGTATTCCCTATGCTCTCTAGCTACCAGCTCAGCCAGAGCCTGTGTCCCAGCTTAGGGGTCAAGCAGGTTGTAAGTATTGTGATCCTCTGCATCATGAATTCACCATGCTAACCACTACTCTATGAGGGACAGGTGACATAAGGAATGTCCAGGTACAACCCACTCACAATACTCACATCCTGTTTGTACCCTAATCTCGGACATGAGATTTGGCTGAGCTGGTTGCTGGTGACTAGGGGGATACAATTGGTACCAGAGGAACACATATTGACGCTACCAGTATCTCGCTAACTGCCTAATAGAGTAGATTGGAGGGGGGGGGGGCAAGGCTGCGCGGCATAGAAGATGACCAAGGCTTGGACCAAGGTGTAGATATCAGTGGAGGTACCATACGGAATTACTCTTTGGTGACCCAGAAAAGGTCCAAGGAAACTATCCTTGTCTTTTAATTGATGCAGAGCAATGCATAAGGTTGAAAGCTCTGCAAATACGCACCCTCATGACTACCGGTATAGTTAAAAAATAAAATTCGCCTGGATAGATAGACCTAGGCAAAGGTAAGGAACTGCGTCACTCACAAAGGTAAGCATCTGAGAATGTATCAGTGGCAAACATGGCTAACTTATCTCTATCATACTTGGGCGTGGTCCCGACCTTCAGATTATGCACTCTTTCAACTCTGTCCCGGGGGATTCTGCTACAAATCTGCATTGTTTGCAGGCATTGTGCTGACACTAACTGCTATCTCTCTGACCTGTATCGGTCTGCTGGAGGTATGCAGATACCCTTCTTCGTCTTTGAAGTGAATACTTTGGTGTTTATCATGTTGCATGCTAGTGGATGAGAGTAGTATAGTATGTATCGGAACGGGACTATAGTTAAGTACTGTTTATTACTCAATCGACATGCAGCCAATCAGAGGCCTCCATTTGACCGGAAGTGACGTCACATGCCCATATAAGGGCATACCGGAAGTGACGTCACGTGACCTTGACCTAGTTAGAGGTCAAGGTCATGACTCAGCCAATCAGAGGCTTCCATTTGCCGGAAGTGACGTCACACGCCCATATAAGGGCATACCGGAAGACGATTCAGCAGCGACCGGAGGAAGTGTCACTTTAAGAGGACACGCTAGTTAATTGTTATATTTGTTTTACTTACTAATAAAAGAAGACGTATGAAAATAAACACAACAATAATTTTATTTTATTTTTTTATTTTCTTTTTTTTCAATTCTAATAACACTCTATTTTTGAAAAGATGCGCTCAATCAATCAATAACACACTTTTTCATATTTTAAAGGACTCGTTGTCACACCGTTAGAATGCACGCGACGCTTATAATACAAGTAGCGCACGTCATCTTTCTCTATGGTGTAAGTGGCCATTTTTGGTTCGTACCACTTTTGAAATTTATATTTACCGCAAGGAGAGTTTTTCGTTTTCGAAAACATTTAAGAAGACGACTACTTCTGTACACTTTTTTTTGAGATTTTCTTTCACCGGTGCCGCTGATTTGATCGTAGCAAATGTAAGTCTTAGGGTTGACACTTGGGATCCCGTCACCTTCTCACGCCGCTTTCTTTTCTTTCTGAAGTATGTCTCTCTCAGGCGAGGTTTGACTACACACAGGCAAACATCAGAGGCACCCAATAGCGCTAATTCTACCTTCAGACAAAGGTCAGGCACGGCTGGCCTATAATAGATGGGTCAAGGGCTATTCTAGTGAGGGTCAGGCTGCGCCGGACATTCAATAAAAAGCTGGAGTTTGGCAAACTTGCTTTTGAAAGTCTGACCATGCGGAATCCTCATGCCATAGTCTGGCAATGCTGAACTCTTGGGAGAGTATGCCGGACTCTTGCTGGCCAGACTTTCAAGCAAATTTGCCAAAGTCCAGCTTGTTATTGAATTTCCGGCGTAGCCTGACCCTCAGTAGAATAGTCCTTGACTCATCTATTATAGGTCAGCAGCGCCTGACCCTTGTATGAGAGTAGTATTGGCGACATTGGCCGACTCTGATATTTACCCGTGTGTACGGCGGGAGGAGGGGGTTCACAGCCACTGCTTGCGCTTATAGAGCGCTACTAGCGGAGGTCTGGATGAGGAGACTACGGCGTTTGTCTTTTGCTTGTGCAGCTGCTGCTGCTGCTGCTGACGATGTCACGGATGCCGCTATTACTAATGCTACTAATACTAGTATGAGAAAATACATTTAGTCAATTGATTAAATCAAGGAGGTTTTCTGACTTCAGTGGATCGTTTAGCCATCGGCCACGGGCAAAACTTGAAACCATTTTATACATGGGACAATTGGCAGAGTCGAAACGTGTTGGTACCATAGGGTCGATCATGTTCATCATCAGTTCAGGCAAAGGAAGTGTGTCGACAGCACGCGAAAACTTCATGTCTGAATGTTTCAACACAAGACTTTTTATCACACTCACACAGCTGCTTTGAAGAGTGAATCCTTGACCAAACTTGTGCTTTTCCAACACAGCTTTGGCCTCTTTCTGTGCAGTAAGGGATCTCTCTTTCGGGTTCATCTCAGTGCTGTCTAGCATGTCCTCAAAGTCTTTAACATAATGTTCCAACGGACTACAAATGATGGACTCCAGATCATCGTCCGCATATGTCGTCTCCTCGCACCATATTGTGTCTTCGCCTGTTTCGAATTCCGTCATTTTCCTGACAATCTCCTCCTGAGTGCCTTGCATATATCGAAGCTCCTTCAAGGAGTTGATAACTTGTATGGCGAAGACTGACAAACTTGAAGGAATTTCACCACAGTCAGGCCAAGTATACGGAGCTAAGAAAAATAGCTCTAACAAAATCTTCTCCCTCTGTCCAAATGAAACTACTGTTCCGATGAAGTTGAAGCATGCTTCTATCCATTGCTCCTTGGTGACGTCCTTCCAATGTTTCTTTACCTCACATGCATCATAGGGCACCGTTTCTCTTCTTGCTTCAAGTGGGAGTTGCTTTTTCTTTCTTGGACTCATTTCGAGAGGGTTTCGATGCTCTGTAGCGTCAACACTTTCATAAACAAAGAAAATAGCAGAACTAACCATCGTAACGTGCTGAGCGAGCGTAGAGTGGACGATGCTACGAAGATGAAGGGCGGGTGGAGAAAGTGTGACTGGTGACAGCGGCGTTTCACTCCTTATGTACCCTGTCCTAGATAAGCCTCTTAAACGGCTGAAAAGACTCTCTAAGTACAGAGCTTCTACCGCAGGTGGGTTTAGACTTAAGCAGCTTAGTTCACACACATGTCTGTTAGAAAAAGCTACTTGCACACGCGCCTTCCTTTTTTCACTAGTATTCACCCTCTGCCGACTTATAAGACACCTATACACTCTTTCTCGTGAAATCTATGGAAGATGATGGAAGGACCACTGACTACATTTTCTTTGATCAGAGCGTGGAGGACGGCGTCGAACGGAGGGAACGTTGTGAACACAGCTTATAGGGTTTTTGGAAGAGGTCTTGTAAAGTCAAACTGGCGAGAGAGATGGCGTCTTTCAACATGACAATGCTGCTATGTTGGAAAAAAATAGCGTGATTTTTTCAAAAAGCTTCTATGAAAGATTTGACGTCTTCGTTGTTGTAGTGGATCAAGTAATCTGTCATAGTTTGCTTCTTCTTGTCATACTAAACTTTCTGACATGTGGCGTAGTCGGATTTCGGCCATTTTGACGCCCGTCAGTTCGCTGTCAAAAGTCGATCTCGGTGGCAGGGGTTTTTTGTTTACTAGTTTCTTGGTATACGTCATCCATTCGTAAGTAAAGCAACCTTTCTCTTCGTTTGTAGTGAAAGCTCGCAAATAATTCGCGTAGCTGTAACCAAGTGCTAAAAAAGTTGACTACTACGTCAACTATTGATTGCTTCTCTTTATGACGCTGAATTGTTGGTTTCTTCGGTCTCCGGAGGCAAATAACGAGTGAAGGCGTATTTTTTGATCAGGTTCAAGTCGTAACTCTCCGAGTTGAAGCGTACGACTGGAGCTTGACGGATGTATCTCAGAAGCCGCTTCTTCAGTTGAACTAACGGTTGTCTGGTGTGAGCTGCAGCGAAGCCGCCTGGAGAAGGGGTGAATGTCGCTTCCTCTAGCAGGAGAGCTTCACCTATCGCTACATGTAACTTCGCTAAGGTTGGTCGGTAAACTTCTAGCACAGCTTTCTCGATGACTTTGGCGTTCTCGTTTATGTGATTTTAAACTCGGTCTAACAAGGGGTCGGAATCTGCGTCGGATTCTCTGACGTACGCTGCCCCTCCTACCCCGGAAAGTCGTATGCGACGCTAGCCGACATCGCTGCATAGAGGGCAAAACTTAGGTATCGTTCTTCATTTTTCTACGGGTCACTCGTGATTGTACGGTCTTTTAAAAATTTTGAAACACTTTTCGCAAACGTCCTGCGGCATGTTTTTCTTTTTTTTGTTTTTTCACTTATTTACCAAATATTAAAAAAATAAACGTTGTTTATCACTTCGAATACTAGACGCCTCTTACCACACGATGCTATTAGCATAGTGAAAGACGTCTGTAGTGTAGGATCGATTTCAACAGATGTCCATCTTACTGCAGGGATCAGACGAGAGTCGTCAACACTGGAGTGTCACAGCTCACTTTTATTTCTTTGGGTACAGCTGCATACAACCCTTGAACATACATTGCGACGTCGCTGCGTCCCATGTAGTCTTCCAACACTTTCATCAGAGCCATAGGCTCAGACGTCTCGTTGTACTTCCAAGCTTTCAGCACTTCATAGACAGGGTTCTTCACAGTCCTGTCAGAAGGCACAGGTTGAGAGATGGAAGTTACTTCATGAGAAGTCAACCCTAAGTAGATCCCTATGGTCTTCCAGTCTCTAGGGCAGAGCTCAGCTAAAAGAGAGAAATATTTCTGCACTTTCCACTCCATGTCTCCACTCTCTAAGCCATCCCACATGTCATGCTTGTCCATGTACTCACGTGAGAATTTGATGAGGTCCATACGGTAAGATTCTTCCAAGGCGGCGGCTAGGTCCTTCCACCTACTAGTACAACTTTTCTGGTACCAAGTAGTGAACATTTCTCTAGCTTGAGTTATGACACTTGTCTCACAACTGAGATATCCCATATCCTTCAAGTTCACTTCAAGGAATGAACCTAACCGTATGTAATCTGATGTCGGCAACTTACCACTTATTTTCAGTAGCATAGCGTCTGACAAGTATCCTAACGGCTCTGCTTTGAAGTATGATGATACAGGTACTACTGCAGCAGAACCAATAACAGGAGCAGCGTCTGCGCTGGTATCAGACGACTCGTTGTCGGAACAGGGCAACCACATGACTTCGTAAGGTATTGGTGAGGGCAGTCGCCACGGACCGGACGCACTACCAGTGGAAATGAGGTCGAAAAACGGACTGTGCGCCCGTGACCCTTCGGGTTCCTCGTACGCCTCGTCGTCAGCGTCGTTCTCTGTTTCACCCTGTTGCTTTAGGACATGTATGTCTACTACGCGCTGCTGGGGCTGAGTGTCCGAATAGCTGTAAGTCTCAGCGCGAGCAGCGTTGATGGCGTCGGTTGATGAAGCGGTGGAGAGGTTCTGTGCAACGTACTGCGTGTCAGTACTAGTAGCGGTAGTCGCAGCAAGAGGTGTAGCAGCAGCAGCAGTAGCAGCAGCAGCAGCAGCAGCAGCAGCAGCAGCAAGCGCAGCGCTAGCAAGTGCAGCAGTAGCAGGCGCAGCAGTAGCAGGCACAGCAGCAGCAAGCACAGCCGCCTCAGCAAGCGCAGCAGTAACAGGCGCGGCAGCAGCAGCAGCAGCAGCAGCAGCAGGCACAGCAGTAACAGGCGCGGCAGCAGCAACAGCAGCAGCAGCAGCAGTAGCAGCAGCACTAGCAGCACGAGGATCACTAGCAGCCGCAGCAGGCGCAGCAGTAGCAGCAGCAGCGTGCTCAGCAGCAACAACCGTCGCGAGTGTAACAACGTCGCTACTACTGCTGTGTGCGCTCGCTACAGCGGGAGGGTGATAAGACCAAGCGGTTGCGGCGGTAGTCTCAATTTCAGTAGCAAGAGGAGACGCTGACAGTAAACGATCACCGTTCTGCGTATTCTTCTTGTTCTTGAACTCGATTAGATCCTTGGACGACAGTAGTTGTTGTGTTTTGCTCATGGTGGTGCCTGTAGAGAGCAGCAAAAGACTGAGTGAGTGAACGGGTGTTTCCAGGCCTCTTATATACTCCTTCTCGCTTCTAGAGCTAAGCTACTTACAGCTCTCTTCAGCTGCCGCCGGCTGACCGGTGACCATTCACAAAGAGAAACAAAAAGTCATAAGGCATGACGTTTTCAGCTGGATCCCTTTCCCCCTCCCCTTTGAGAGATCGACTGACACGAGCTAAGCTACTTACTGCCTTGTTCAGCAATTCAACGTGCGTTAGCTGTATAAAGGATTAAGCAGTTGCTGCCGCCAGCTGACCGGCGGACATTCCCAAAGAGAAACAAAAGACATAAGTCATGACGTTTTCAGCTGGATCTCTTTCCCCCCTCCCTCTTTTTTTTTGAGAGATGGACTGCCATGAGCGGGCGGTGTACCGACTGTACTAATTCAACGCGCATTAGCTGTATAAAGGATTAAGCAGTCATGAGCTTAGAGTGTGTATACAAAAAAACTACAGGAGGCGTGTAGTGTGAAGCAGGACCCCCTAAGACGGGGGTGTCTGTCTGTGAGTAGAGTCGTGTGCATGTGGTGAGCGACTTAAGTGTAAAACAAAAAAAAATCACCGCCTCCTGCCGTGGTGAGTAGACTGGCCGGCGGCGGCCGGCTAGTTCAATAGGGGTGACAGCTGACTAAGGCTGTGCATGAAAATCCGATTTTCACCTGACCTCTGACGTTTGTTACAATGAATGCCAAAGGGGGAGAGAGTTGTCCTCAGGTAGGGGGTAGGAGGTAAGGCTAATGGATAAGGAAAAAAAACACCATTTTCAGCTGGCCACCACAGATGGCGATGACATACCCCTCGGCATCTAAGCTCTTAAGAAGCTCTTACGGAGCGGAGCGGCTGCTGGACAGCTGGGGTGAGTAGACCGGCCGGCGGCGGCTAGCTAGTTCAATAGGAGTGACAGCTGACTAAGGCTGTGCATGAAAATCAGATTTTCACCTGACCTCTGACGTTTGTTACAATGAATGCTAAAGGGGGAGAGAGTCGTCCTCAGGTAGGGAGTAGGAGGTAAGGCTAATGGATAAAGAAAAAACACCATTTTCAGCTGGCCACCAAAGATGATGATGACACGCCCCTCGTCATCTAAGCTCTTAAGAAGCTCTTACGGAGCGGAGCGGCTGCTGGACAGCTGGGGTGCTGTTGGAAATAGGATTAAACTCCCTCTGTATAAAAGCTCTGATTTCTGTTGGAAAAAAACCATATCACCTTTGACCACAGTAACGTCTACTACCACCACCACCAGCACCACCGCCGCTGCCACCGCCGCCGCCGCCGCCAGTCACAGCTGATCACCTCATTAAAAGCATGTGACGTCGTCGCTTCTAGTCACTTGCTTCATCAAGTCGCTTCCAGGCACGTGATCTTAAAGACCCTCACTTCTTAAACAAAAAAACGAAGAGACACGCTTCTTCCTCTCGAGAGGAAGAATGACGTATATAAGGAGGCTGACACGTGTATAGGTGCCTTATTAGTCGGGAAGGGGTAAATACTAGTGAAAAAGGAAGGCAGGTGTGCAGGTAGCTTTCTAACAGACACGTGTGTGCACTAAGCTGCTTAAGTCTAAACCCCCCTGCAGTAGTCAAGTAGCATGTGAAAACTTACTTAACAGATCACTTAATTGAGTAGAGACTCTGTACTGAGAGAGTCTTTTCAGCTGTTTAAGAGGATTATCTAGGACAGGGTACATAAGGAGTGAAACGCTGCTCTCACTCATCACACTTTCTCGACTCGCCCTTCATCATCATAGCATCGTCCACTCCACGCTCGCTCAGCATGTTATGAGGGTTATTTCTACCTTTACAGCTTCTTTTCTTATCGAAGTGTCGACGCTACAGAGCATCGAAACTCTCCAAATGAGTCCAAGAAAGAAAAAGCAACTCCCACTAGAAGCAAGAAGAGAAACAGTGCCCTATGATGCATGTGAGGTAAAGAAACATTGGAAGGACGTCACCAAGGAGCAATGGATAGAAGCATGCTTCAACTTCATCGGAACGGAAGTAGTTTCATTTGGACAGAGGGAGAAAATTTTGTTGGAGCTATTTTTCTTAGCTCCGTATAGTTGGCGTGACTGTAGTGGTGAAATTCCTTCAGGTTTTTCAGCGTTCGGCATACAAGTTATCTGGTCTTTGAAGAAGCTTCGATATATGCAACGCACTCACGAGGAGATTGTTCAGAAAATGACGGAATTCGAAACAAAAGAAGTATGGTGCGAGGAGATGACATATGCGGACGATGATCTGGAGTACATCATTTGTAGCCCGTTGGAACATTATGTTAAAGACTTTGAGGACATGCTAGCCAGCACTGCGATGACCCCGAAAGAGAGATCCCTTACTGCACAGAAGGAGGCCAAAGCTGTGTTGGAAAAGCTCAAGTTTGGTCAAGGATTCACTCTTCAAAGCAGCTGTGTGAGTGTGATAAAAAGTGTTGTGTTGAAACATCCGGACATGAAGTTTTCGCGTGCTGTCGACACACTTCCTTTGCCTGAACTGATGATGAACATGATCGACCCCATCGTACCAACATGTTTCGACTCTGCCAATTGTCCCATGTATAAAATGGTTTCAAGTTTTGCCTGTGGCCGATGGCTAAACGATCCACTGAAGTCAGAAAACCTCCTTGATTTAGTCGACTGACTAAATGTATTTTCTCATACTAGTATTAGTAGCATTAGTAATAGCGGCTACTCGGTCTCGTGCAGCACAAGCAGCAGCATCTGTCAGCAGCATCCGTGACATCGTCAGCAGCAGCAGCACGATCAGCACAAGCAGCAGCTGCTGCAGCAGCTGCACAAGCAGCACAAGCAGCAGCATCTGTCAGCAGCATCCGTGACATCGGCAGCAGCAGCAGCAGCAGCAGCTGCTGCACGAGTAGCACAAGCAGCAGCATCTGTCAACAGCATCCGTGACATCGTCAGCAACTGCAGCAGCTGCACGAGCAGTACAAGCAGCAGCAGCTGTCAGCAGCTGCAGCAGCTGCACGAGCAGCACAAGCAGCAGCACCGACAGCAGCAGCAACAGCAAATCAGCAGCAGCAGCAGCAGCAGCAGCAGCAGCAGCAGCAGCAGCGGCAATGTGGACCGCTAAATTCGAGATGGTGACATATCTGTTTCTTAGAATCGACATTCGACATGAGGTCTAGTGACATTTGACATGAAGCTTGAAAAACATAGTGACAGGTGACATGAGCAATTCTTAAAATCGACATGAGATATGAGCATAATTAAGCGACATCGACATGTGCCATGGCTATTTTTTATTTTTTTTGAAGACAACCGCCATAGCTTCCTTATCCAGACCTCCACTAGTAGTGCTCTATAAGCGCAAGCTTTGCCTTAAGAGAGCTGTGGCTGTGAACCCTCTCCTCTCTCCGTACACACAGGTAAATATCAGAGTCAGCCAATGTCGCCAATACTACTCTCATACAAGGGTCAGGCGCTGCTAGACTATAATAGATGGGTCAAGGACTGTTCTACTGAGGGTCAGGCTAGGCCGGACATTCAATAACGGGCTGGACTTTAGCAAATTTGCTTGAAAGTCTAGCCAGCAAGAGATGCACATCATCATAAACGCGATCATGATACCTTTCATTGTAAGTAGACTCGCCTCTCTGCCCTCTCTTTTAGAGAGGGCAGAGAAGCGAGTCTCACTCTTAAAAAACCCTGCCCCTCCCCCCCTCCCCCCCCATGCATCTTAAAGAGTGCCCCCCAGAGTGCCCCTCTCCCCCCCTCCTAGAAAAAAAGAGCCGCATTTTTAAATTATTTTTTAGCAAGCTTTTTCAGCTTGCTTTTTTTTTCTTTTTTTAAATTTATTTATCCATCAAAATCTCAAGTGACTTATTTTGAAAGCCAACCTAGTAGTCACGTGACCCCCTTAAGTAGGTCACTTCCCGTCACGTGACCTATTTGAATTTCCCGCCAACATGGTGGTCACGTGACCCTCTTAAGTAGGTCACTTCCGGTCACGTGACCTATTTGAATTTCCCGCCCAAAGGTCACGTGACCGGAAGTAGGTCACTTCCGGTCACGTGACCTATTTGAATTTCCCGCCAAAAGGGAGGCCTCTCATTGGCTGCTTTTGAATTTCCCGCCAAAAGGGAGGCCTCTGATTGGCTGCAGGTCGATTGAGTAATAAACAGTACTTAACTATAGTCCCGTTCCGATACATACAATACTACTGATGAGAGTACACTACAGTGATAGGGGGATCCTATTCCCTCCCAGGCTGATACTATATGGTGTATTCCTTGCACGCACCCATGGATCACCCCCTCCCCCACCCCAACTGACTGGCAATGTGAGACCCCCCCCCCTCCCGCCCACACATACACACACACACACACTCACAATCCATTCTCTTCTACACCCCTCTCCCTTGCGACACACAGCTTCCCTCTTCCCAACCACGTACACCACACGATCGAGGTCCAATCTATCTGTCTCTTAGGTGGTGAGTTGGTACAGGAGGTATAGGCTGCAGAGGTGAGATGCTCAATTAACTCACAACGCGTGTCAATATCCAATTGAGCACATAACCAACGGGGCTGTTTCCCCATGGCAGTGGACCTCACCCACACCCTAGCAGGCACCCTATCACGTCCTTAAGGGGTATAGGTCATCACCCACCTGTCACTGGGTGTAAATGACCGTTGGCATGGTACATCATGTGGGATTGCTATCTTCAGTTTAGGGGGGAAAAGGCAACTAAAGCGTGAAACTGAACATGTAAAGAATTAAGTGAGAAGTAGTAGCAACGGTAAGGGTAAGTGGGGGGGGGGGGCGGGGGCTGGTGGCAGGAGAGGTACTTTTTAGAAATGGCACACAATGCTGGATTGGAAATTTGAGTAGGTATCACAACTGGTCAACTCCCCCCTTCACCATAAGATACCCCAACCATTCCTTTCTCCAACGCCGAAACTAAAAGGTGCGAAGAATATCCTGTCCGATTTCGCCAGTCGTATAACCAAGCTTTACTGGGCTCACATTGGTACATGTACATACATCCCCCATCAATTCCTTATTCTCACTAACATGCCACAGCCTGGAAATTATGGGTGTATTGGAGACAGTACGAAGGTCAGGCAGAGTCTCACTATTGTTTCTCTGAGAAGATGAGGATTACACAAGGCTAGGCATGGATCAGATTATGTATGGCAGAACCTTTAAGATACTGTATATTGCATTTGAAAGTTAACATATAGAAGTATAGGAGTGTTGTCTATGTATACCGTTACCTGTTACCCACACCGTAGTCATGCAACTCTCTAGTCCCCTGGGCGACTCAGGAATCACATCACTGTGTATATATCCAACTTTCAAACAAAACTTCCACCCTTCGGCAAAGAAAAGATACGGCCCTCCCCTGTCTCCGCACAGTTAACATTGTGCAGCACCGGGGGTATTGTAGTTCTGCATCAAAGCCAGACTATCTATGTTTTATATTATATATGTATGGCACCACGTTCCAAAATAGCAACCTCATTGTTGTATATAGTCAATATCGCCCAAATACATTTGGCAACTCTATTACGGTATATTTCCAAAGCTCAAGGTAACAGAGTAGAACGGGAGCGCCTCAGATATTAGTGATATAAATGTGTTGTAGTATAGGCCTACTAATGGACATACACAGACCCGGTTTAGATGTTCTATACTAAACTAGGCGGCAGTGATAATTACTATTGATGCTAGCTATTTATAATGTGACGGTGGAGCATGGATTCCAAACGGCATAGCTGGTCGCCACTGCAAGCCATCAATGAATCGTACTTAGAAAGCTACATTCATATTCTACTCATTTATGCACATGTACATGTATAATATCCACACTTCCGGTACGTCAATGACCGGTGGTAATTGTAATTAATGGTTGTACATTAAATATGCAATTCTCAATCAACTCTATCCCGATTGTTGGTTAAAATGGCCCCTTTAAAATTACAGGCACGCGCTTTTATGGTGACTTTTATCATACTTGATAACAAGTGGCAGGAGCCCCTGTAATGACAACTGATATTTCAGATATATTGGTGAATACTGTTGGGGATAGAGTGTTTAATTTTGACAACAAAAATGGATTTATAGAGAATAAGGACTCAAGCACCCACATCTAGTATAATGTTGACATGATGGGGAACCTGACTAAACAGGCCTTTGAGGAGGTGCTCTCACTGCCGGTGGCCATGGAGGGGAGTGACGTCCATTTTATCTGGTACCCTGCCTGTTTTAGTCCGCTGCCACTTCATATTTCACAGCTGTCATACGAGCAGCTCAAGACCAGCGGCAGCTGCTCAACAACCACAACTGCCAATACCCCCTCTCTGTCCTCATCTGATCCCCGCCATGCACCCGCTCCACCCCACGCATTCCTCCACCTCCTCATCCCCCCGCCACACTCTGACACAGAGCACTCTAAAATCTACAACAACACCCCTCTTACAAATCCGTCACTGCACTTAGTTGTACATTTCCTACTTAGGATCATAATTTATTTGTTTAAAATCCAACAGAATAAAAAAGGGGTAGAATGATATCAGCGGATCTGAGGAATGTAGCTGGTCAGAAACAGACCTTTGCCTTTCGCTTATTTACCATGTTTTTTTTAAAATAGTTCTATTGTTTATCGCATGTATGTGACGGAAAGTCTACATCTGAGTGTGACTACAATAGGGTGGGCGCATGTTCTGCGCAAACTAGAATATAGAATAGTGAATATTGCCCACGGTAGCTGGCGGGCGTACCTCTGGCTAACATGGTACCCTTGCCGATATGTCCCCGACCCCTCACAATCACCTTTAACATGGTCCAAATCACACATACATCAGGCGTACATGCGTACGGAATTTCAAATCGTCCACAGTTCATTATTGGTTTATCAACCATGAGTAGATATTACATTTTTCGAACTGTACCACATATCTACCAGTACCTAATTGTTACTGATTACCCACCGTATGTCCCTACACGCTGTATTTAGAGAAGGGCATAGCTAGTATCTTCAGACACCAAAATAGCAGCAAGGTTATGTTTGGAGGTTGTTCCAGCCACATTATCAGCCCGTAACCCTGTGTCTACCCTAATTTCCATCCTCATCCATCCACCCCCTCCCCTATCACTCTTCCATACAGACGGCCCCACCAATAACCCCAGCCTCCAGGGTCCTCTGTCATCACATCCCTCAACTACCTGGCAGCCATGTAGGCCTACATACTATACCCATCTTGCACTACAACTACTACATAGGGCCTACTAGGAACTTAGCAGAATTTATATAGTGTGCTTATAAGTCATATTTATATTTTCATACATCACACCTGCATGCTCATTAAACCTGAATTCCCTACCACCGTAAGAGCTGATGTGGGGTTTAAGTAATTTTACTGGTATAAACTACAGTAGACTCCAATATTGGATACTTCCAGGGAGCTTTCTTGATAGTTCAAATATTATCTGTCGGGTCCTGTACATTGCTTTAATCTTCAGAACACTGCACGTTGAATATGATCTAGATTGCTATGATCTGCCCTAGTCCCTGTTCCAGACTGTAACCATCACAGATTACCTCCCCCACAGCTAGCTACAGCTGCTACCTCCTCACAAGGCAGTTATGGCAGGTTATCGAGGCTGGGCTGATGAGGCAGGATTAACCCTTCAATGACTCAATGGTGCCTTAATGCATTATGCCCTAGGTCGCCATGCTGCATGAATATTATAAATACATCATGCCCACCAATCGCGAGTGTATCGCGAGTGTATCAACACCGCAGGGTCGACATGGTGCTTGAATGCAGCAGCGGCGAGTTACTCACCAGGGCGGCAGGTATACATCGTGACGACAAAGGGCATATCATCTTAAAGGCATTATGTTTGGGGCGGCGGAGTAGTTAGGCTTGGTATAAATATGCATCAGGCAGTAAGAGACCATGTAAATACGTAGCCTCCTGTTTGACTGCCCCCTACCATCCCTCTCATAAGTCAGCCTTAAGCTGGGTACAGTGGGTAACTGCTAGTTACGATGGGTACCTTCACAAGCTAGGGCATATTATTATCATTACATAAATTCAGCATCTTGCATAAGGGAACTTTCGACAATTACGTCACTGCTAGGGGGGGGGGGGGCTGGCGTACAATTACTGTTTAAAACGGTGACAAAGGGGCGGATTGGTCCTGGTTCACACATTCTCGACATCTCTTTCCTATCTCTTTTTGAATTGTCTACTTGATAAGAGTTTTTGCCTGTGTAACAGTTTCTATGATGTGTATGGGAATTTCACCAATAAGGCTAAATGCCAGTTAAGTGAACAACAGTCAAGTATGAGGCGGGAGAAAGGCCTATAACCTTGAGGTGACTGGGAGGGAATCCCAGGTAGAGCCACGCCCTGGAAGGGAGACACACCCTCTATATAGATCTACAGGTGCACAATAAGAACACCGATATCAAGGCTTAAGTACCACACTGTATACATGTAGGTTCTGTATTATTCACCAACAGGTATACCTGTACATCTAACAGACCCCCCCCCCCCGTCCCCATCCCAGCAACTATAGTGCAGGTTCGCCTCCCCATAGAAGACAATGCATCCTATATAAACCATAGAAGACAGTGGATCCTGATTAAACCTGACCTTCATAAGCAATGTCGACTAAGGAAGAGAGTACCAAAGGACCAGAGGTGATAGAAAACTGAAGTTCAGAATGAGGCGGCCAAAGACTTCCTTCTGTCAAAAGGGGCCATACTATCGAGGAGTAACCCTATGGAACGCACTGGACTTGAATGTCCAATAACTCAAAACTGATGAGGAGTTTAATGGGACTTTGCATGAGTTATATCCGGTCAACTGCTAAACTACTGATAGTAACTTGCTAATGATTATGTGATAAAAGAATCATGCTAATAATACTGGCCCGTTTACTGACTCATGTGAGTTAACTGGCTAATGAGACCACATGGTAATGTGTACTTATGGTTGTGAGAATGCATATATGCTACATCGACACTGAAGTGTGACATTCATGAGAACATTGCAGAATGGAGAAAATGATGTTGAAGACAAACATATCAGTCAGCAAAGTATATTGCCTGGCATATCAATAATGATAGTATATATATACGTATCATAAAATAATTTGAATCATTAATCCTACTGTATTCAACGAAATCTGAGCACATGTAAAAGGAGTTGTCCGGGCAGAAAACGTCTAACGATGAAACCGTTCAATAAAAGATTCAATTCAATTCAATAAAAGTATCTTTTGAGTCACAGTCATCGAATGGTTCTCAACTCATGTCTCGCTATATTAATAAAAGTACAGTACATATGATGTGTACTGGTATGTATATTATACGCAACTTGTCTTTTAGGCGGGGGGAGGGGGGGTAGTAATGCATAGAACCAGCTTCTGTATATCACAAATTTAAAGCAATATCCCTCACCCCACCCCCATCCTACAGACGAATAACAACCCCCTTTTTCTAAACGAACTTATGGATTTTAGACTTCATGCATAATTCTGTTATGAAGGGCACTTCTGGCAAGCAGCGCCATGGCCATATCCACACCATGTAGATGTATGCAAACAAAGCCCCAGCAGCGGCAGCCTCAGCCCCCACCCCCAGTGTAAGAGGCCATCCAGTCTACATGAGTTGCTCCCGTGATTGACTTAGCTGAAAGGCAGCGACGCCCGGGGCAATTTCCCATTTACATACTACTTACCCCAGCCACTCCATCGGCCTGTGCCCAAATAGCTATTTCCTACTCCTATGTTACCCTAAGTGCATGGTAGGGTGCAAATATGTATTTATCCCCTATACGCACTCGAGGCATAGCTGAATAATAGTTGACAATGTGAAAATGTTGTTATGGTTAGGGGATTCTAGCGGCAAAGCAAATGTGAGTAGTTGGTGGGGTGATGGAGCCATCCAATACACATGAGACTACGTATACAAACCTAGCCCTTACGTGTATGTCTAAGCACACATTTGGGCGACGTTTTATGCCTATATATATAAGTATAGGACCTATGCAAGTAAATTGCAGTATACAGTAGCATGTTACGTATAACAGCAAATATAGCGTTTTGGGTTGCTATGGCAACCAGAGATGAATGTTTTTCATTTCAAGACGTTTCAGGAAATGTTATCATGACTCCTGTATCAAAATAAGAAATGAAGTATGTACATGACTTGCAACATTGGACTAACCATGTAGAATAAAACTAATAATATTTCTGATCATGAAAGGATGTATATATACCAACAATAAATGAATTTAAGGTCAAACAAGAAAAAGATGGGTGGTATAATTAAACATAATTCCATAATAACCCCCCCTCCCCTCCTCCCATCAATCACCAAGTAGCATGTGAGAGCACGTTATAGTCCTTATCAGAAAGAGAAGACGTTTTGATATAGACAAGAGCAGGGAAATTACAAAATACCTTGGTACAGATCACGTTGATACAGATCACGTTATTTTGATACAGATCACTTTGTTTTGATACAGATCACGTTGTGTTGATACAGATCACGTTTGCATAGTCAGCCATGATGTGTAGTACTACACATCACGGTCCTTGATACACATCACGGTTCTACAAAGGGCTAATAGGGCCATCAAACCACCGGATCTCGCCCCCAGCCCTTTAATTGAAGCTTCCTATGCTCTTATAAGTGATATTTGGGTAAAATGGTGTTTAATTTGTATTTTTTCTAGAGAACTCACCTCCGGACTGGAATCTTGCCGCTCGGGTTGACCATAAAGCACAGTTTCATCCAACTGTAAGAGAAAGGCACACTTTGTCAACCTTCTTATATTGACAATATATCTACTGTGTATCTAAAGTATATCTACAGTATATTATAATGATACTTGAGAACGAAGCACTACATATTAACCCCTGACCCGTAAACTGAAAGAAAGCTTTTGTTATTTCTTTATTTCTTTATCCATATTTCTTCGCCATAACGTCTAAAACCAGCTTATTAAAATTCATATTGCAGACTAGGCGCAGATTTCCTAAATTCTCAGGACGTTAATTTCATCACAGATAGAAGACGACTTCCCGGAACTGAAACTCTCCCCTAGTCGGTGGCGGAGGCGGGTTTGTACTTACTGCTTCCGGAGACAGGTCATGGGACAGACATTATTGGCTTTGTAGTTGTGTGTGATGCTGCGGAGGGATTCGATCCAATCCTTGGCCGTTTTCTCGTCCGGGGCGACAAAGTTGTTGTAGGTGATGTTGACCAACTCCAGGCCGGAACAGACACAGACGGTCCTCTGCTCCAGGGACCCCGTGCCCCGACCCTCTAACTCTGAGGTTAGCCTGGGGTCCTGGAAGAGAGAGCAGGGGGGTATTAGATGGAGGTTTGCTGTCCCATCCCCGACCCATGCCCACCACTCAGTGGCCAAGCAGACCAAGGTCATACACACACCCTCACACACGGAAACCACACAGAAAATTGCTCTTCCCTGTTTTTAAGGAAACAAGGTGCAAAATATCGGCCCTGTGGAACAATAATTATCGTCTTTTAAATATGAAGAGAGCTACCCTCAAAAACAAAAGTTGTTCTAGGTTTATTGCATATTACAACCCGTCTTTGGGTCTTGGGTAGATAGAACATTCTTTATATGATTTTCATCTAAATCGGAATCCTCAGAAGGTACATACTATTAAGTCAGGAACATTACTATGATTGATGTCAAATCCCCATAGGTTTATAATCTATTCAGTAATTAATTTGTCAACTTCCATTACTCTCTATAATGACCACCTATTGTTCATGGTAAGATATCAGCACCCATTATTGAAGACAGATCAATGCAGAGTTCTACTTTGTAAACCACGGTCATCAATTCACTAGATAGACAGAATGCATTTCAGCCAGTCTGGCATGCCGTGCCACCCTCAATATACACTATACTTACTTTACGTTGTAATTTGTATGAGCCTGTTACATATACATGGTAGAAAGCATGTCTGAAAGTACTCTCAGTAGAATATGAGGGCAAATATATAATGTCTTTACCTTCGATGGCATACTTAGGATATCTGTTTCTGAGAATACATGCTTGTTCCAATTGCTTTAGGTGAACATTCCACTAAGCCATCCAACTCTATTTTCATTGTCTTACCATCAAAATCCACGAATTTAGACGAGATTCTGTCAAATCAGTGACGGAGAAAATATCTATAGTTTTAGAATGGTGAGGCGAAACCATTTATAGACATTACACATTTATGAACCCGGGCCAGCGGTTCCTTTCAAAATTGCCTTTCCATGGCTCTGGCTGATTTAAGCGGTCAACAATAGCTTAGTGGAAGATCATATAGGTTTATATTATAGATTTTCTCTTTGAAAATGGTATTATTTTTTCGTGGCTAGTTACTGTCTTGTTGAAACTGCCTTCGCAACACAGGCGAAATTCCACTCAACCTGAACACACTTTCCATTCTGTTAGTAGAATATTAGTGGAGAAGAAAACCCAAATCACAAGCCTTCATACAGGCTATAGAGACGAGGCTTCTGTACACTCAGGATAGGATAGTCTACAAGATAGTTACTGTATGATCTTAACTATTACAGATAGAGAACCACTTCTACAATATTTCGCTTATATATTATGTAGATAGATGGAGCCTATTTACAATGATTTATATATACACATAGTACGATTTCATGTGACTATTAAGAGGGCATCTAATATACATAGTCTCTCTTGAATAGTAATACAACATTGAAAATAGAACTTTTAATTTTGGTTGGTGGTCAGAACTTGCCCGTGGCAGAATGTAACGTTAAAATGAAACTCTGAATTCCAAAGTATGAAAGTGCGACTATCATTTGATATGTTAATTTTCAGATGTAACCAGTCATTGTTAATGAATAGTCCCTCTATTTCTAAATGCATACAACTGCAACATGTTCATCTGGATCTACAGACTGATAAAATATTTATATATGGAATACATTATTACCTTCTAAAATGATAACCCGTCTCTTGTATTAATTGTTTAACAGTTTTATCGATAAAATAGAATATAGTAAGAGGATACTTGGAAGTAACTACAGTCGACAGATAATACATGAAAGCTTTTGAAGGGAGTGAGACTGTTAAAAGGAACACTGTTTAGAAGAACACACAATTGGCACTCTCATATCTTTATAACACAGGTAGTATGGGTGGTAGGGATAAAACCATCTGCATATAATGGCAAGCCTAATACACTTTTGATAAGATAGTACTTTTCAATGTGTGCAAAGTATCTGAAACAGCACCCACTCAATCCCCTGGCAGAGAGGTCTCTATGCTATTGGCAGCATAGCCACACCCCACACGTCACTCAGATATAAGCATCCACTACTACCACTTAGGCCATGAAGAGGTAGATTTAGACCTCCTTATTAGATTAGACCAACAAACGGTGCCAAAATCCTAAATAATAGAGTCTGCATCTTAAAAGTAACTGTTTTCCTTTCTTGTTGTATTTTCCGAAAGGGGCCGGAGTTATGCTGGAATGTACAGGTTAAAATCAAATCACAGGCCGGAGAGTTCACAGAGCAAAAAGCCTGCTGTAAAGATTGTGGAGATGTCAGAGCAAGAAATAAACTGAACACACATACCTGGCTGCTCGATGACTTTTTCTAGTGAGGACATGTATACACAATTGTGATTCACTCAAGTCATAATCATTGAACGCATACGACAATACATGAGAATCTTATGCTGAGAAATCGCTTGCTATGGTAGAAATCATTATCCTCCCAAACCAATATCTTCTATGGAATACCCCCCCCCCCCTGCTCTAACCAAACTCTCGTTGTTAGGCATCAGTCTAGAGTCAGTGCTTTGACCATAACTTAATCCACCCACATATTAATCATTCAGAAGCATCATGATTTCTCCGGAACGGACCAATCAAGCTAAATAATTTGAATTTCGTTTTAGGTATGATTAAACACAACATCGGCCATTTACAATAAAACTATGGAACATGGTGGTTCAAAACAAGAGCTGTGAGCACGAATACAAGCCTACCGATACTGAGCTGCTCTACTATGAGCTGCTCAATACAAAGTTGCACTGCCGCTTACCTTGGGAGGAGTGCCTATTCGTGTGTCGCTGACCTGGGACAGTTCGATGATCTGCCCTTCCTGTAAGAAAGTAGAAACAGTACAATTTAAGGTAACTCATATAATAGCCATATCAGGTCAGCTTTTATGGTAGTTGACAGCATAATGCACTATGTCCTCGACTCGTCATGATGCATGAATGCTGCAATCCCGAGTAACTAGCCATGGCCCTGGCGAGTTACTCGCTAGGGCTGCATTCAGACATCAAGCAATGACAATGTGCCCTTTACGTCTAGACAGCCAATATTATTCTGCCCAGGGATATCGAATGTTAGGAGACCGGACTGTGGAGTTATTGGTTTAAAAAGGTGTGAAATTGTGGAGGAAGCCTGCCTCCCTAGTGAGCAGATGGGGGACAGAGGGCAGGAGATTGCAGCGCAGTGTGAGCAGCTCTAAGTGCTCACCAGTGGTAAATCCACGCGCTGTGGACCGTGCACCAGTGACTCTGATCTATGGGCATCGGGTGTCTCCTGCATATAGTACACCCCTGAGCTATTGGCAGGGCCGACAAAGGCTGGCTTGATAAACAGGCCTGGCTGTTAAGGTATATCATCCAGGGTGCTACATAAAAGGATTCATCTTGTGCTCGAATCTGGTAGGCTGGTAGGCATGGTGTGGGCTCTTCCAACACCCAGTAGTGAAGTGAGCATCAACGCAACGTCATGCAACATACATGGCATGGGATAAGGTTAGCCGTTTTAACTAAAAAGACAGTCTTTAAAAGAGTATGTTGCCTAAAAGATCTGTTTGTTCCTGTAGATCTAACATGACCTAACCATTGGCCTACATGGTCAATTTACACTGTAATATTTTATATAAAAAGGAGCTTTTAGCACAGGAACTAGCAAAGCTCTCAAGCTGTATCATGTAGCTCTGAAAGTTACTGGTATCCATTCATCATGTCATTATCTTTCCAATAAGATGTACCGAATGACAGGAATCGTAAACTTTATCACTCATGCCACACCTGGACAGACTGTAACAGCGTTTTGCCGGTAATATCCCCTTCCTACTGCAGCAGGCCGAGCTGCCGACCGACTGGTATGAGAGCTACTCTGTTTGTCAAGTATATATGATGAACTACTTCAGGATCTGCTCACTTCAAAGGGAAGTCTCCAATAGGATGACCTGTGCCTCACTGAGGACCTAGCTGATTGCAGAGCCCTGATTCGCTCCTCTCACCACTCCCATGACCACCATACTACACTAGTTATACAAACACCAATGTGGCTGTACTAGTTGATAGGTTAGACACGGTTGTGCAATAGCACCTTCATGTTGAGATCTCATGTAGGGATTCAATATGGATGGGATGGTACCCTTAGTGTTGCTTCTCTGATACCCAAAATTATGTCTTTGTTGTGTAATCTTGGTTTCTTAAAAATCCAACAAGAAGGATTGGAACTTGCAGGGCGTCCCTTGCCTATGTCAAACGGTACCCGTTAGACATACTGTGAACATCCTGCTGTATTGACGATCTACTTTGTTATATTGGGCGTGGTCTAGGGACATCTAGATGCCCCTTCATAGAGCTACGAATACTGGACTCAAAGGCCCTTGTCTAATCTAGAATCTTCTGCAATTCTTATTCACCATACACTGCCATTCAAGCACACATCCTAGCATTGAATAATCTTACAAATGTACATGTTCGCTCTCTGGATATTTTCTTATCCAAATAATGTCAAATCTTATTGTTAATTGTCTATGCTTAAAAGCAGTCCTTGTTGCTTTTCAGGACCAGGTTGTCACGAGTAAAGAATCGTGTTTTAATGTTTAACAATTAAGTACGCCACCGTTCCCAAAGAATACGGTTTAAACACCAAGAATCTGGGCCACAGTTGGACTTAAATCCCCAGATTTTAAAAATATCTTCTAAGGACGCTTCCATGATATGAGCGATGATGAAACACGAGCGTTTTTTTTTGAGTGAGCAGATAGCATGGAGGGTAGGGCCAGGGACAATGTGGTAGTCTCGTGATAAGCGTGATGCTTGCTGCTTTATAGCAGCCTAGTAGCGGCACAGGAACCTGGACGGAGACAGATTAGACGACTCTGTCTGTATTGATCAGGCTATGAAGCCACAGGCCAAACAAGCTTGAACAAATCACAAAAGGACATAGACAAGTAGATGATCACAGAAGAGCAACATGGCTACGTTTGACGACGAAAGGAGTGTACCAACTACTAGCCCCGTGACTGACATCTTTACTTCTGAAAGAAGACCGCAGGTGGGACTATTAGGATATGTGTCCATACTAGACCCCCTGTGTAAGTGTGTTGGGTTGATGGTATATAAATGATATTTAAAGACTGCCATAGCTAAGTAATTTTCACGCAAGCAGGACGTGTGGCCATGTCTGAGACAATGGCTGGTGAGTAACTCCACATATAGGGCTAGATACATTGAGATTCGAAGCCACAACTACACATTAGAAGGGCATTGCAGGAAGAAATTGGGTAAGCACTAAATGAACAACTATCCCTAGGGGACGCAAGGGATGTTTTAGATCAGTCATTGAGCCTATAATAATACCTAATCAGCATTACCCTCCAAGACCCACCTTACGGGTAATAATGTCCCGATAAACATGGCTACAGGAATACGGTATATAGGCCAGCAGTAGTGTAGGGAAAGCCGGTCACAGAAGCCACTAAGGAAGCCACATTCAAAGCTACGCGCAGAGAAGGCATATTGGGGTGTAACGCGAACAAAGGAGTAAGCCAATCGTGGACCATCAGGGAACCATCCATTACACAGCATCAGTATCCATCACCAGAAGCCACATGAAAGCAGCCACAATTACAGGCGGTGGGGCACACTACTACGGGCAGTCATTAGTGGAGTTAAGTCAGCCGCACCCACACAGTCGTAACACCTGTAATTATAAGGCCGCCGTATACTAGCGCCTCCACTCGACTCAGCCCAACCCAACATACCAAATTCACCCATTGGCTTTCTCTCTAACGCTATTCTCAGGGTTACTATCATTTTCAGTGACTAGGAATTACAATTTTCCCTGACCATATTTACAGTGCACCCGGATATAGCACTGGGCACTCTCCAATTTGATGAAGCATTACCCCAACTCTACTAGTGGATTTGGATAAGATAATTTATATATCTCTTCTCCCTAACCTTCCCTGACTCAAGGTTTATATCCAAAGGGTTCCTTGACAATCCATGTCTTTCCCTCGCAACTTTACTTTTCATGATATTCCCTGACCCATGGGGACCCTGTTTTCTGAATTGGGGATACCACACTTGCCACTTTGTTACAGTATGTAGCATAAACCTTCCCATGACAGGAACTCAATTGGAAGCATAAATGTGACCATCAAAATGGGCACATCGAATCATTAGACAACATGATTATGAAGAGGAACCTCAATTGGTGATCTGTTCAAGCTTTGGGTGATATCCACTCAACCACACGATTGTGTATTGACATATGGCCATCTAATATTCAAGCAGCATATTGTGATTTATCGAACGATGTAGAACCCTTGATGTACACTTAACAAAAAGGTGTACAGAAAATGATTTGACACATTCGAGAACAGTAGTGTAATGCTATTGAGATGATCACACAGCGGCTGTTCGTGATAGTGGACAATAGAGAGGACCTTTTAGCACTATTGTCCCTAGTGGGGAAGGTTAGTGAGGGGAAGGGAGGGGGTAAAGTGGTGGTCCTCTGTGGAGGGGGCTTTGATTACGGTGCCTCAGGGTAGAACATACGCCACTGATGGCAATAGTTTATTGGAGACTGTCGACTGCCGTACTCATATGGCCATCATTCTCCTCCCAGATCCCTCCGCCACTCGTATATAACTAGCACAACGGCAGCATATGCTTGGAGAATGGTTGAGCTGCTCACAGTAATAAGTACTTCGGCCCCAGGGATGTCTCACAGTCACAGGCCCGTGTGCGCCCACAGCCACTGTGTAGAAGCGGCTGGTATACGGCCATATGACTACCATTGGTGCCATTGGGCTGAGAATGTCCTAGCATTCTACATAGTCATAGACCTGATTGTGGCAGGTGCCATTAAATAGGCATTGAGTGAGTCTGTGAATACGTTATGGTCACAGTCTAATGGCTGGTCATAGAGAAAGAAATTATCTTGTAAATGGTTAACCCGAAAATACCATAACTGTCAACAGTGTAGCGTATTGCACATGTAACGAAATTGAGAGCTGGATTGCCGTTAGGCTCAGTGTATGATATTATATGCACAATGTTTCATGTTCATTTTCGAAACAATTCTGCATTATCAGACCGTATGCACTAAAGCGACATACAACATTAAAGTGTATTATGGTGAAAGGACGAGGTTGTGAGTCTCCGCTGTTCTGAGTCTAAGATTAAAGTGCATTATGCCTCCTCAATAACAACACCTTTCTCTATCATCCCAGGCGTAACACGCATCTTTGCCATTAATTCATACCGCCGAATATCATTTACATTAACATTTCAACAAATGGATACATATTAACACTCGTTTAAGTAGATTTTTCAGTTATTGTAATAAACTACATTATACCCCATGCACTGTTCCCCAATACAAAGAGCATGAAGACGGAGGGAAGGTTAAGGTCCTCTCTTCTTGCATGTGCTGGGGAGACCAAAATATACAGCAGTCCAACATTATAGCACTCCAATGCACTATATGGGTATATATCTAAAACTGGACATCGACATCCATGTATCAGAGTCCTTCTAACAGAAAGCTATATTCAGTCTCATCAGAGTAGAAATACATAGGTTGCCTTATGAAGGAGAAGGCCATGTTCATGCCTATGTGTATGTCTGTGTGGGTGTACATGAGTCTGTGTCCATGAGTGTCTGCATTCATGCTACAGTCATAGGGTGTTTTTAGGCAAATTTCCCTTTTTGGCGATTTTGAACTTTTTTTCTCGCCAAATAGGGGTTTTTTAGGCAAATTTCACTTTTTTGCGATTTTGAACTTTTTTTCCCGCCAAATCAGGCGTTTTTAGGCAAATTTCACTTTTTTGCGATTTTGAACTTTTTTTCTCGCCAAATAGGGGGTTTTTAGGCAAATTTCACTTTTTTGCGATTTTGAACTTTTTTCTCGCCAAATCAGGTGTTTTTAGGCAAATTTCACTTTTTTGCGATTTTGAACTTTTTTCTCGCCAAATAGGGTTTTTTTTAGGTGAATTTCACTTCTTTGCGATTCTGAACTTTTTTCTCGCCAAAAGCTGCGGAATCTGCCTCCAATGCGTGATCCCATTGATGGACTCTGGATAGACCCATGCATAGTGAAGACCTACATAGTGGACATGAGGTCAAGTTAAAAAGTGCAAGTCACTTGTTTTGCAACTTGCACTGAACTGAACCTAATAGCCCTTGACTGGATTGTCAACAATCAATTAAACTATGACCAAACTCCCTCTATTTCGGAGACATTATCAAATGATTTATATTTTTTCAAAATAACACCCTGTGTAGAATGGCTCGGTATTCAGGAATCCTACTGCGAATAAAAAAAATTCAAATTCTAATTCTAAATACCTGAAAATTGAGAAATGCTGACGTTCACGGGTTATGTAGGAAATGTACTAAAAACAGCAAATAAAGGCAACAAAACCCAAATTTTCTCAAAAACTGTTCAGTAGGATTTTTTCTAACTGAGGTTCCACTGTTTTCTACCCTCATATTACACATTGGCATAGAGAATATATTGACACCTAGTCAGGAATTTGCGCTAGGAGCAATCTGTGAGGCGAAAAACAGCCAAAATGAGCCACTGGTCTGAAGTATAAAACTGGGCATCGGTCACTATAGAGCTACAAAGAGACAGAGAATCGATGTCCAGTAACAACGAGATGGGTGAATTGTGTAGTAGGACTCTACTGGTATTCTATGGTGCACTTCTTGCTACCCAGCAAGGATGCACGCAAACAACTGCCGACCACCGTCATCCACAATAGCAGTGTCCATTTTTCTGGGCCCATTCCTCATGCCCAGTAGCTTTAATCTTATCACTGACGGCCTGTCGGTGCCCCCTTATCTCTCCTTGCAAGGCTCCCCACCGTCCACCCTTGGAGTCTCTTTCAACTCCTCAGGGTACTAGTATGAGAAATGCCTCCAAGGCACTCTACCCATGGTTATAACCCGTACGTTCTAGTTTGCTTTGGTTGTAGTGATGTTTAATTTCGAGGACAAAGTTCGGGATTAAAGTACTATATCGGTTGTTAGGTAAATTCGGCAACGTGATATATGTATGATAGTTTTGCTTATTTCGAAAATGGTCCTTTGTACAATAATTGTAATTGCTGGGTGCTTCAAGTTGCCATGTGGTGTCCTATGCTTCACTGTAAATAGTCGGTTGCCTTTTTTGTAGGTATACAGTAGAATCTACTGTATGTGTACATCTTTTTGTAGATTAACAGTAGAACCTATTGTTTTACAGATGTACCTACAGTTATTATTTACTGTGTTATTTTGCTGAGTCTCCATCCACAGGTTCCCTATGTGCACCCTGCACTGTCTGTGGCTTTATACACTGCACCAATCCACACTCGTTTAGTACGGGACATAGAGGCCGGGTGTGACAATGCCATCTGGAGGATGCCCTGACCTTGACACCCCCTATCCTACCCCGGTCCACTCAACTCACCACCATCAATGTTAGTGCCCGACCGTTTTCTGATGGTACGGGGCCCTGGGGTAAGCAGTTTCCACAACCATTCCCAGAAGACTCTCAAAAATTGATTCTCTTTCTCACAACAAACAGTCTTTGGCAAAGACAAGATATAGCATCAATGAGAAGACTTGGGTCGATTCAGGACCAACGTAGCTAAGGAAAACGCTATCAAATAACTATACAATTATTCTTTTTGTTCAGGTAGATTAAAAGATACTGGGAGGAAGAATGTCAGCTTGAAGATAAGGCTAAAATTGCGGCCCTTTCTCGCTATCTAACGCAGCATCGTGATCCATTAAGATAGCATTACCCCCTCTTGTTATGTTTAACATGTATTATTTCTGACTAAACCCCGAGACAACTCTATGTCTGCACATATTGTAATACAGGACACCTACCCAGTGGGCACAAAATCCAGTTCCATGTTGAATCAACATTGAATCAACACCGGATCAACCTTGACAACCATCTATCAATGTTGATTCAATGTTCTGTGCCCACTGGGTACAGGCTACACGGGTAGAACTGATGATAGTATTTTAGCAAGATGGGGTATCGATATGTGAGAAACGGCATTTGCGTTACCAATTAGAGGATATTATATTTTGTACTCATTAAAGCTCAAAGGTATTTCGCAGAATGGTAAGGTGGCATCTGAGGGTGTGAGCGAATGGCAGAAAATTGGTGTCTTGTGTGGCCCCAGCCACTGACAGGGAAGGTATCCTGTGGCCACTGTGCTGCGGATAATTCAGCCCCTGTGTGGTAGTGGGGGACTAGTAAGGTGCTGCCAGCCGGGGGTGAGATCATCTCCCCACACCCTCAACACTGAGGGTCCTCAGCATACCAGCATGTCGACCACGGTGGGTGCAGAACATGGAGTAAGGTCATGTCACCAAAATGAATGGGGAGAGTCCAGTATCGACTGTAGCATGACCTCCCTTTCGAAAGGGGAGTCAGGAGTCAGGCAAAGCTGATCCCTCCCTCCAGCTTACTCAAAGAGTCTCTGAAAGGTCAGTTTGACGACATGCACGAATCCACCCCAAATTCAGTTTATTCCTGTTAACCTTATCAGATTATTCTATCGAAATTTCACCATGGTTTTTCATACATTGCAGTCTATAAAGATGTTTATTAACACATGGGACACAAAAATGAGTAAGGGAAATTAGGTCACGCTACAAAATGGATCACGCTGCAACATTTCTTTTTTTTTTAAAGAAGAGCTCATTATATTCTTTGCTTGAATTAATCGCGTTCTCTAACAGGAATAAACTGAAGTGGGGGTGAATTCGTGCATGCATGGCTTTTGAAAAACTCCTATGAAAACAATATAATATTATCGTGCCTGCAAAGTCACGATAATCAGCAATACCCCTGAATGATTAACAGGTCATACCAGGTATTTTGAGAACAATTTCCGGGTATTTTCCGTGATTCTTGTAATGTACTAAATGAACTTTGCAGCCAGCTGAGTCGTGTTGTTTACAGTACTATAGACCAATGCGCCAAGAAAGCGTGACTTTTTTCAAAAGTTGTGTTTACATTAGTTTCAGCAAAATGCACGCAACACTGTCTATAATGGCTATATTCACGAACATCTCATATCAGGAGATTCACAGGAGAGTTATCTTTCAAATAGTATACATTGCAATGCAGGATTTTGAGGATATTCCTTGATTTGGTGGTCACACTTCAGAAATGTTCAAAAACTGTATCAGCAACTTTTCTGAAAAGTCACCATTTCTTGCTGAATTGGTCTATAGTTACTGTCCCCATAGGGGCTAGGTTACATTATTTTAACCACATAATATGCTAATGTGGTAAGGTCAGAGAAGTTATGCTGGTATTGATGTTAGGCCCTCTCGGAAACAAGATTATTGATGCGAAAAAAAGAGGATGGGCATTGATTGAATGGGATGACGCACCGCAGTAAACCTCCTAGGGATGTCACAAAATGGATGTGTTACCAGAATGTCCTTACACGACCTAACGGTCGGCGCTGGTGCCACCGGATGGTGTAAGGATGGTTCTACGATATAGCGGCTGCTGTGGCTCCCAAGCCACACTTAGGGTGAGAACAGCGTGGCCTCACCCCACATCAGACCCCCCCCCCCCCCCCCACCCCACGCCCACCCCAAACGCTTCTCCCAGAGGGCTGAGGGATAGGGGGTTACTGACGGTCAAATATTGATCACTACCTCACTCCAGAGGACAGACCTCCCACGGGCGAGTCACTCACGAGCTAATGACTGTGGTATTTCTGAACGCCCTGAGCAGATTGGACCCAGGCAGCACGGCTACTGTATTTACACCTTGTTGCTTGGATAAGTCCCTCCCTTTTTATCTCCACAGCTCACATACTCCGGCTACACTTGTGGCGGCATGTTGGCTATAATTATGGTTCAAATAGAACCAGGCACCATCCAATCAGTCCCAGATACTATGACTATGGTCCAGAACGTCTTTCCCCATAATGAGCACCCTTATCGTTATTTGTAGCCATATTCCAGCGGCACACATGGCATTGCAATTCCTGCCTCTTAGGAAAAAGTTTGTTCCAAGAGTTCTGATTCTAGCCCCACTGATTATGAGTAGTGTGGGTGAATTATTGGTCCAATCAGTAGGGTTTATAAATGATAAGTCTTTGCTGGGCTAGCTTAGTCTGTCTGAGACCAGCCTATGGGTATGAAGTGGTCATGTGTTTTACTCATGAAAATGAGGCCAATGAATCCAAAGTAGAAGTTTATAGAGTTAAAGCCAAAATGATAAATCCAGCAGACCTTTACTTTCCGTATAATGACTGTTAGCAGGATGAGTGCCACTTCCCATCTGAAGGACTGATAAATAGATAGAGCTATATAGAAGAAGGTAATGTGGAGACTACAGACAGGGAATATACTTGGTAGCTATAGAACTATGAACACGACTTCCCCCATGGTTCCATACCTAGCGACACATTCTCCAACAGGCTCCTGAAAAGCTTTATTTATCACGTTATGTTCTGAACCCCCCCCCCCCCTTCCACCATTTCCCCCACCACTCACGTGCTGAACGCGGCAGGGTGTGAGAGGTACTGGATGGATTCCCCACACCATGGCCAGACCGTGACCGTGAGAAACAATTATCTATGGACGTGGCATGAATCAAATGACTTCCGCACACAAGAAGGGAGAGCCGCTCTGATGGTCACTGGAGGAAGAGGCTGGCCGACCAGAGCACTCGTATCGACCACCCCAGAGACACGACAGGCGTAAAGGAGAAGCGGGAAACACACAGCTGTGAGTGGGGGATATAAAGGAAGAGGAGAGGTATGGAGAATCAATGCTGTGGCCCCCAATACGAGCTGCTCCTGGGTGAAGCTGCAGGCGAATTGCTCGCGGCCATTGGGAGCAGCTCAACAGTGTGTCTATACCAGACCATGGCTTTGAGTGCTTCACTGATCACTCAGCTAGGATGAGCAGGAGATTTCTATTTTTGTAGGTTTTGCTATGGATGAGGGCTTAAAATAGCCTCCACCGGCTGGGAGCAACTCTATAATCAGCTACCGCCGCCATAGACAGGAATCTCCGAGGGAAACAGAATGTAGGAGAGGTTGGGGTGGGTGGGGGTTATTGAACGACCTAGGGCCTGACGAGGATGGAGATTTATCCATTCAATTGCCTTCTGTAAATATTCCCGCAGCCATCGGCCCAGACAGACAAGACTCGGTTTGAACAAAACACCCGTCTTACAGCATTGCCATACGTCCTCTGCAGTGACAGTTAATCACTAATGTTTTGTATAGACATAATAGAAGTTCTGTGAACTATGGAATCTGCACAGGGTGAGCGACATCTTTCATTTTGATAGTTCTGTAATCAACGTGATGGATCTCAAAAAGTGCCCAACTATCATGTTTTATTGGTGATTCATTTCTAGGTTTGAAAGGTACGTGTCTCAATATCGTTTGTATCTGTGAAATGCTGAGGAAGGTTGAATTACAAAAGGCTGGCTGCCCACGAAAACGATAATAAATTGAAGGTAATGGTATACTTTAATGCCAAGCAATACGTATCATATAAATGCAGTCAACGCAAACTGAATTCATAATAGGCTGGTCTATTGTATATTCTTCGTACTTGAACTGATGTTCATTTACACTCCCCCACTTCTCCACCTTTTGGTGATGTTGCTCACGTGGCCTATAATCTGAAATGCGCCATAAGGCTGAATGAGAAACAAGACACTTCTACGGAGGGAGTTTCTCTCCAGGATAAATGTACATTTTTGATAAATCAGCCATCTTTGAATCAAAGACAATGTCATTCATGACATTGCAATTATCATGACCGACTGATGCATAATACAGATGACAAATAGAGGGAGGGCATAGCCTTTTGATGCTGTTATGACGAACTTCAATTTTCAAAAGATTGAGCATGTGAGTGGCCTCAGAGATGACTCAGGGTAAGCTGGATCTGTAGCTTATCATGTACTTAGATAACGTACTGCCTTATAATCATTCATTGGTCAATTCTGGCATTAGAATGGGATTCCTTGTTAAGAGGTACCCTCAAGTCATGTGTCATACATGAATGTTATTCCATTTTAGGGCAGCAGGTGGGTGTGGGTGAGCAGGTGGGTCTTAGTAGCTGAAGATCGCAGCTCAATATCACATGGAAGGAAAGACATTTTAAATTTTTTTCGAAGGAAACATTTATCCCCCGACCTTGCCTATCTGTCCCTTTTCTCATTTAATGTCTATGTCCCATAGACACTGAATGACATAGATGGCCCTAGACCCTTAAATTCGACACGGCGACATGGACCTTTTTTTGGCCCTAGTGACATGGGACATGAGGAGAAAATAGATAGCGACATGGGACAGAACGAAAAAATAGATAGTGACAAGGGACATGGGGAACTTCTTAAGATCGATATGGCGACATGAGCATTTCTTAAGATCGACACAGGACATGCCCTCCCCCTCCATCAAGGGCCCCACATAGGTTCTCCTATGTCCCAAAAACGTCTTAAACATGTTCAGTCGTCGTATATAACTTAGTCTACCCTGAGTCAACTAGTATGAGGAGAAGTATTTATACTAGGATTAAAAGGTATATGATCTACGAAATCCACACCATAGGTGTGGTGGCCGGCTTCCATCAATGATTCTGGATCACACATATTAGTCTATAATTATGAATTAATGCACTAATGATCAATGAAAGATTCACTTAAAGCACCATGCTGTCCTTAAAGGGTTAATGTGGAGAGGTCATGATGCATGAATGCAAATCAGTTCACTTGAAGCACCATGCTGTCCTTAAAGTGTTAGTTTGGAGAGGTCATGATGCATGAATGCATAGCGGTTCACTTGAAGCACCATGCTGTCCTTAAAGTGTCAGTTTGGAGAGGTCATGATGCATGAAAGCATTGCGGTTCACTCGAACCGTTATGCTGACCTTAAAGGGTTAGTGTGGAGAGGTCATATACCGAGGTCATATTGCATAAATGCATTGCTATTCACTTGAATGTACCACTGTTTACTTGAAGGATCATGCTGTCCTCAAAGGGTTAGTATGAAGAAGTCATGTCTCATTTATTATGTGGTCGAACACAATATGTTTAATATGTAACTAGGACCAAATAAACTCGTCTTTAAAAAAATGGAAAAAAAAATACAACAAATGGGATGCAGTATAAGTACACATAAATACATTATAAATTGTTATAAAATAAATATATGATTCGGGACTGTCTTATATATCATATGTATAACTATAGTAAAAACTGCAGACTATACTACGACGCAAGTAAGTATATATAATAAAATTTAGTCTGATGAATCTATTATGGTACAAATACCTAACCACGTGGATGCCTTTGCCCCCCCCCCCTCTCACAATCGCCCCCTGTGCCGTAGTGGCGGAGGAAACTTTAACCTCTGCTAGACATGCACTGACCCCGGTGCTGACCTGATGTGTGAGGCTGTGGACTGCCTGATAATGTAACTCATACTCGTATAAAAGTGTAGGCCAGACCCGTGAACAACATATTATATATATATATGTATATGTATGTGTGACAGTGTTAGGGGGTATTAGATAGAACCGACATGCTACTACTAGTATTGCAGGTGAGAGTGTGAGCAACAGACCACGGCGCTCTCAGAAATCTAATAATTACAGGTCCCCGTCCAGGTAAGGGTCATTAAGTTGTTGGAAGCTATGTCTCACAGAACCTGTCCAAGCCCCCTTCCCGGCTACTACAGACGACCAGCTGATATCATTCACGGGTCTGCCCACGGGAAGCAGTACTGTGTACAGGGCGGGTGGGGAGGTTCCGCGGTTATTATAGCCAGACCCGGCGCCAGGTCGTGAATGCTGCTTGCCAAACGTGTGAATAACATATAGATTCATTGCAGGTAAGGTCTAATGCGTAAGGGGAACGAGCAGACGACGCAGGGACGACGCAGGGTTAGGATCACTCTGGCGGAGTGCAGTGCTGAAGGATGGGAGACCATAGAGCCTGTGTATGTAGGGTGCAAAAAGCAAACGTGCCAATGCTAATCCTATGGACGCGCAGCTCCTGTTGAATCCTTACGGAAAAGTGAACTCCATAACCATGGCCGGGGACTCCGTCGCCGGCCAATAAGGTATATTTTACATAATTGGAAAGACAGGTTGAAATATAGCACTCTTGATTAATGATCACCAGAGGGGTGAAATGTGTACATCCCCGCCTCTACATTTAAGTGAAGCAAATAAAAAGTGAATACCCTATTATGGCATGAAATAAATACCCAATGGAGAGATAAGGTAAAAAATAAATTGTGGCGGGTTTTGATTTATCAGACTTTCTGCTCGTCAGGTCCAATCTGGCAGAACCACAGAAAATGGGGCCAGGTTGAACCAATCAGGGTAGAAGAGGAAGGGCCTGCTCATTAAGGGGGACTAATTTAAGACTCATCTCTTAGATTACAGGCAATCAATTGTGTTAGCCTGGTACTGGTAGGGGGGACACAGGCCTGGCCTGATTCTTAGCACCCACCAGTGGCAAGCCATGTGCCGTTTGGTTTCTGCTACAACTAATATGTTGACTGAATAGTGTAGATCTAGATTATGACACGCTACAAGCAATTACATGCAATGATAAACGCTGGGATAAACACATGTTTACCGAGTCTTCAGAACGGTTTTGCTAGAGGTCAAGATGGGGAAAGGCACGGGCGATTAAAGCTACTAAATATACAAAGCTGCCAATTTAGAATGAATTCCGTGTACATATCTGGATAATATAAACAAGTGTACTTACCCTGCCTTCGCTTTTCCAGTAAAGAAAGAAGGCATTTTCATCGACCTTGACTAAGCATCCTGGCTCGAATACTCCCGTTTCCTGCAATGACAAAGAGTGAAAGAATTACATCATGTTTATAAGGCAGTTACCAGAAATTCTATCAGCCAACTTCAATTGGCCTGTCAACTTATTTATGCTAACAAAACTACATGGGGGAATATCCCACAGTTAAGCTAGGCGTCTCAGCAATCTAAATCCAATACCCATTCAAGTATTCGTAAAATGAGCTTTTTTCAGCTTACAAGAGGGATTCCTTTTTATCTATCTCAGCGGCTTCAGCTCTGGTGGTGTATTTCTGCAAATGGTTTGGCCAGGACAGCATTCTCTTACACCAAGCCTCATCTGTTATCACTTCCATTTAATACATTTGTATTGATCATACACAATGTCTCGCACTATAGCAGACAGGGAATGGCCATAGGGTATGTCATTATGGATTCTCTAGAATGCAGTACTAATTAAGGTTAAATCAAAGTAAATAACAAAAGAACACGTTCGATATTCCCCTATGATATTTAAACATTGTGCAGCATACTAATAGCTTCCCCAGGCTAAAGTGGGCAATGGGTAAAATCATTACAAGACTGGCTAGACGCCAGCTTCAACTGGATAAGAATGAAGAAAGTATTCTCAGCGAAAAGGCGGCAGGACTGATAGATATTGATCTTGTTAGCAATTACAATTTATGGAAATCCCGGTCATGCTGATAGTTCTCCCTCTCTCCGTGAGTCCTGTCAATCATTTAGTACGCGGGCTAGTCGTCTTTGGGCCATTGGCGTCCCAAGAGCTTAATACAATAAACTCAAAATTCCCGAATATTATAGAAATACCCTTTCTTTAATCCTCTGTGGTAAAAATAGAATATTTTGCCTTTAAAATACTTGTCATCTTATTGATGCTCCTTACTTCAAATTAATGTTGTAGAGAGATCTACAACGACATAGAAAATGTGTGTATTATTGGTGCTGCGTACTCTGGTACCTGTACATACAATATTACACACCATTCCTGGGAAGGGACCACACCCTCTTGGTACCACAGGCGTGGCACTTTAATTGTTGGTTTTTCTTTTTGTATTGTGTAATTAGATATAAAGCGCCGTGTTTTAAAGGCTTTAACAAAGACGATGCTGTGGCTGCTCCATATATGAGGCGAGGTCATACGATGGTCTGCTGTATCATCACTGTATACATTAAGGTCAAGGTGGCCCAAAAAGATAGTAATATGGGGGGAATTAATATTGGCTATTTTAATGTCTGACTTGCCCTTTCGGGGAATCCAGACAGCCTTTGTTAAAAGGAGTTTATAGGTCTATATATATGAAACTACCAAACCGTCCATCTGTGATCGAACCACTGCATGGTAATGACCGAGGAAGACTTCACTGTGGCCTTATTCAGTGCACACAGAGGAAGAGTACCTTAATCATATTGAAAAAACACTAGTTATACTGTCATGGATCACAGCTGTTGCCAAATAAGTCTTACTTAATCACTTCGGGGGTAAGACACTTTTTTGGAATATTTTAGTTTATAATGCTTTATGGACGTACCATCTAAACTACTAAACTAATTGTCAAGGCGGAAAACTATCTGGATATATGGGGGCAGTTTTGCCAAGACCTGATTGCACCACAAAATAAGACGCTTGCTGCAAATACCAACGATGTAGATATATACACACTGGGGACAATACTTTGGTGTGATTAAACCTGCCTTTAATAATCAAGGATCTGTATTTTAAAGACAATCTCCATAGCATTTTATCGGCAAAGCACGTGGGCTATATATGTATGCCTGACTGACTTGATTGTTCAATTTCTAGGAAGGAGAAGGGTGGGGACATAATTATAGCCCTTTATTTCTGTATTGATTTCGTATTCGGTAAACATAACGGGCGTGAATGTTGCATGACGGTAACTACACACATTTACAAAGGGATGTGGATGTATCAGTTATCTAAGAATATGCCCGGTTCCTTTATGTGGGTCTAAGCAGTCAGGACTATATACAAAATATTTGATGCATTGAAGGTGACTGATATCCCCCCAGTTACCTGTTACTATAATATCATGTGTGATTTTTGTTAAGTAGTTTAACGTCCAGTTTGACGTAGGTACACATGTGATCCATACATTTAAGTAGTATAGTATGTATCGGAACGGGACTATAGTTAAGTACTGTTTATTACTCAATCGACATGCAGCCAATCAGAGGCCTCCATTTGGTCACGTGACCCGTTGCCATGGTAACGTGACCTACTTAGGGCTCTCAGCCAATCAGAAGCCAGCATTCCGGGTGACCTACTGACCTACTTAGAAGCTCTCAGCCAATGAGAGGCTGGCATTCTGGTAACTATGGTAACGTGACCTACTTACGTCACGTGACCTACTTAGGCTCAGCCAATCAGAAGCCGGCATTCTGGTAACTAGGGTAACGTGACCTACTTAGGGTTTGTTTGTAAACAACACCACGTGGCTCTCTTGTTTGTAAACAACACCACGTGACACGTGCCTGTTTGTAAACAAACAACGTATATATAGAAAAAAACACAACAAGTTCCATCTTATGTTAAAATTATATTTTCGAATAAAAAAGCACATCTGTAACTACGCGCGTTCTCATTCAAACACTATAACACTATCATACCGTAGCAGCAGCAGGTAGGACCGGAAGAAAAGCAAGCGCACGAGCAGAAGCGACGACACCATTTGCACCATCCGGCCGTCGCGTTGGTAGCCCTACTACCCGTCGCGCGTTCCACTGGAGCGGCTTTAAGAGTGACAAATGACGATTCTTTGTCGACGCGACTGCTAACATCAGCATCGACAGCAGCATCGGCAGCATCGGCAGCAGCATCGGCAGCAGCGGCAGCAGCCTCGGCAGCAGCGGTAGCAGCAGTAGCAGCAGCGGCAGCAGCAGTAGCGTGAGCATTAGCAACAACAGCAGCAGCGACAGTAGCAAGGGCGGCAGAGCGGGCACTAGTAGCGTTATCAGCGGCGTCATCGGCAGCCGCAACAGCATCAGCAGCAGCAGCGTCGGCATCGGTGGCATGAGTAGCTGCATCGGCGGCAGCAACAGCAGCAGTCACAGCCGCAGCGGCAACAACAACAACGTCATCACGACCCGCGTCACTAACAGCCGCAGTAAATGCAGCAGTAGCACGCTGAGCAGCACTAGCAGCAGCAGTAGCAGAGGCTACAGCATCAGCTTCACATTCGCGCGCCGCTTCGTCATTCCGCTTCATGTCACGGTAGCAACTTTCCATCACGAGGATCTGCAAATTGAGGCGCGGTGCTGGTGGTGGTAGTAGTAGTAGTAGTAGTAGTAGTAGTAGTAGTAGTAGTAGTAGTAGCGTGAACGATGATGACGATGCTGAATGTGGTTTCACTCCCCTTATATACCCTTACGCCCCGCCTTTTTTTCAAGCCACCGGCCAGCTGCCCCTTCACGGCAGGTCTTTAGATCAGCCTTAAGTCGCTTACTACGTGGCTCATCATCCCTCTAATCGCATTTTCCAGCCGCCAGCCGGCTGTCTGCTGATGACAGGCGAGGGTGATTTGTTTTTTTCTTTAGATATAAGCCGCTTACCACACGCGCACCCTCTAGTCACAGACAGAGTGACAGAAAGGGAGGGGGTCGCTTTGTTCACGCTACCTGTAGTTGTTTTTCTATACACACGCTGAGCCCATGACCCGTTAATCCTTTATACAGGTAACACGCGTTCAACTAATTACCCTATTGTATGACAGTCGGTACACGGATTTAATTTTAAACCGCCTTCCCATCTGGGATCCATGTCTGGCGGGGTGGAAGGATCCAGCTGAAAAGTGTGATTAGGGCTTTTGTTTCTCTTATGCTAGCAGCAGGTCAGCATGCGACAGCTGAAAATGTCAGACTCGCCGCTCCTATAAAAGACTGAGATGCGTCTCTCTTTCCACACACCCTTCTACCATCGCCGCCGACACCGCCACCGCCGGCCGGCCAGCCGACCGCCGCCACCGCCTGCAGTCACCGCCATCACGCCAGCAGGGAATTTCGAGCTGAGTCTGCTTATTGCTTATTTTTTTTCTTTGAGCTTTTTGTTTTCTTAAATTTGTATTTTCACTCAGGCTTTTTTGTTTCGGAGGAAAGAAATATGGCGCTGCAGAGGGCGCGAGTTTCTAAAAGACGGTCGCGCGAACAAAGCGCTCTCCTCAACTGCCCGGCTATTTTTTTATCTCAAAGGAGAGAGCGTCACGTAGTTGAGGTTCACGCTTCTCTTGAGGCGTACCGAATTCTCGAGAAATGCAAAGCTGAGCGCCATCGTCGTTATACAAGAGCGGAAAAGGAAAACGTAGCGACATGGCCGAGAGCCGTCTTCTCAGAACAGCATTTACTCTACTATTGCATAACAGCTGCTCTCAGCGCCCCCACTCGTTGGGCGTTTCATGAAAAGAAAGAGCGCCGCTACTCTCCTCACCCTGCCTCCTCTTATAAAGTGAGAATAAGTGCTATGAAACGATTCGACAAGCCGATCGGTTTCTTGGGAGCGACTGCAGCTCCCACTCGGTGGGCGCGCGTTGTGGCCGACGTGAACACGGTCTCTAAACGTTTCGACGTCGTCACTTGTTATCCCGCATATTGCAACGCAGCCGAATTGAAGAAGATAGGGACGCACTATTTTAAACCATACGCTCCAATATGTATTTGTCACCGCCGCGCTCACACGCCTTATTGCTTTTTCGAGACGATCGTGTCACAACACAGAAATAGAAAAAAAAACGGCAAAGCGACGAGCTTTGCCTAAATGATCAAAAAAAAAAAAAAAAAAAAAAAAAAAAACTAATCTCCTCCTCCTCCTCTTCCTCCTCCTCCTCCTCCTCCTCTTCTTCTTTTTTTAAAAAAAAATAAATATTTGTATCAGACTCCTCTGGAGTCTGATACAAACATTTATGACTATTGAGTGAAAATAGAATTTTATCGCAAAAAAAAAGTCACTTCTGCCGCCGCTACTGTGACACCGGCCGGAATCAATAAAAAGGTCGGCGGACTTTTCTCCACAACCATTCACCACTGACCGTTCGAGTGAGAAACACAGCAGACAGTCAGACACACAACCGCTCTCTGACGCGTCCTGAAAAAAAAACAAAAAAAAATGTCCAGTAGTAAAAGCAAACTCTTCACAGAAATTCATTTCGACGCTCGACTACAAGGACCCTTTAGTTGTATCATTAGCGGTCCGTCGGGTTGTGGAAAATCGCGCTTGGTGGATCAATTTCTGAGCGACGTGAACAATTTGGTCACGCCGCCGGTGGAAAAGACTTTTTACCATTACGGCGAGTGGCAACCTCTGTTTGAAAAAATGGCAAATCGGTACGGTGTGGAATTCAGAGAAGGTCTTCCTAGCAAAGAGTCTATAGCGGGAGACGTGGAAGTAGCAGAAGACGCTGTACGACCCCACACTACTGATATTGGACGATCTGATGAGCAGTTCCAATCAGCAAGTGGTAGCCGACATCTTTACTAAATACTCGCATCACTGGAACGTGAGCGTCATATACATCACTCAGAACCTCTTCCAGAAATCACCCGACTTTCGAACTATGAGTCTGAACGCTCACTACATGATCGTTTTCAAGAACCCGCGCGACATGGGGCAAATAGCTAGTCTGTCTCGCCAGGTGTTTCCGTCCAACGCGGCGGCCCTCTCTAGTATATTTACCCATGAACTCAAGCGACCTCACTCATACCTCCTCCTGGACTTCAAGCAGTCAACACCTGACGATCTGAGAATACGCTCCTCTTTGACGGCCATACACTCTCAGCTAGTGTTCGTACCGCTAGACAAAAAAAAGAACAACAGAAAGCAGTAGCAAAAAAAAAATGTCTTCTCATCTACTCGAAAGACACTTTGGTACTCTCAAGCACTTAGCTAAGTGCTCGCCAAAGGACTGCTCGCATCTAATAGACTCTGGAAGCGACGAGCTGATCGCAGCGTTGAGTGAGATCTGTCACAATTTACTGGTAGGGAACATCCCGCTCAGCGACAAACAACTGGACAAGCTTCGAGAATCGGCTGACGTGTTGAGGGAGGTCGGCAACAATCTACGCCCATCAAAAAAAAGAGACGCGTCTTGGTACAAGAGGGAGGTTTCCTCATTCCGGCTCTCATAGGGATGGCCTTACCGCTTATAAAGAGCATTCTCCGTATATGAGACACGTCATTCGACACCTACTCGCCAACAGCACCACCACCACCACCACCACCACCACTACCGCCACCACCAGCGTCATTGCCACCGGCGTCCCCATGACGGACTCAGAGCAGCAACAACACTACAAACGTTTAGCGCTCGTGGATCCTGAGACGCTCTACAAATCATCACGAGCAGGTCTACTTCATCATGTGCCCGCTGCTGCTGCTACTACTAGCGCTGCTACTACTGCAGTCGCTGCTGCTAGTACTTCTACTGCTCCAAACCTTCCTCCTCTTCCTGATGAGCGCACTGAAAAGAACGAGAGTTCCGCTCCTGCCACCGCCGCCCGCCTACCCGCCGACATGGCCTATTACCACAAGCAGGCAGAGCAGTCCCTTCATCCCGACGCGGCCTTGCACCAGGTGCTACAGTTTATCTACAGGGACTTGGATTTAGTGTTGAACGACCCCACTTTGGAATCGCGCGAGAAAATGTTGAAATACCGAAGGTTGTTGAATAGATTGCAATTTTTTCTCGCGAATCCCCACAACAGCAACATCTCTTCGTCCTACTCTTCTTCGCCCCCGGCTCACCTCCGTCAGTCTGCTGAAGAGGCCAGCGCGTCCCTACTCGAGCGGTTGGCGAACCAAGTTCCCAAGAGGAGTCGCCGCCGGACCGTGGAGCTGTACAAACAATTGGAGAAATCCGGAGTGATCAAGTGGAACGAGGACGGGGCGGTGCGCGAGATGTCGGGTCGGAGAATACCACCTGAGCATCGCATCAACATAGTGGACTTACTGAACGACGCCGCCAGGTTCAGGAAGACGGCGCCCAGACCGGCGGGCTACTCGCCGTTCACGAAAGCGCTGCGCGAAGCGGTTCCCACCACAGACGCCTTGATCGGAAACCATCTGTATAAAGCGAGCGGACCTGGCCAAAGTTTGGACACACGGCTTGCTGACAGAGGTCGGAAACGACCGAGCTTCGAATCGGAAGAAGGAGAAGCAGCAGCAGCAGCAGCAGCAGCAGCAGCAGTAGCAGCAGCAGACTCTTCTCTGCAGGTGGTGGACGATCAATCCTCTGACGACGAGGAGGACGACCGTGAACTTTTCCAAACTCCGACTTCCTATAGGAGCGCGCCGCGTAGTAAGAAAAGGAAAGCGCGCAACCGCCTAGCGGCGAGCTCGTCTTTCACGCCCTCAAGAGACCCGCGATGGGCAAACCAGTGAAGAGACTGACCAAGAAGGAAAAAGAAAAGAAGCGCGTAGTAGCTAGATATACCGACGTCAAAGCGCCCTCCAGTTTCACTAGCGTGACTAAACTCCAGAAACAGCATTTTCGCCACCTGAACCCGGCCGTCATCCGAGACGCTTTAGTGTCGCTGGACGCCTACACTAAACATAAACCCATTCGGAGAAAATTCGCAAGGAACAAGACTATAACCGGCGCAATCGATCAGCAGTGGCAGATAGATCTGATGGACATGCAAGCTTTGGCGTCTCACAACGACCGCTTCCGGTACGTGGTGACGGCGATCGACGTTTTCTCTAGGTACGCGTGGGCCGTTCCCATTAAATCCAAGAGCGGCGCTGATGTCACCGAGGCCTTCCGAGAGATGACAGGCCCTGGCGAGAGACGACCGCGCACTGTTCAGACAGACAAGGGGAAAGAGTTTTTGAACAAGATCTTTCAAGATCACTTGAAGAGCGAGGGCATAGAGTTCTTCACTGGCGAGAACGACGACATCAAAGCTAGTCTAGTGGAGCGCTTGAACCGCAGTCTGAAGGAGAAGCTGTGGCGTTATTTCACACACAAGCGCACGTATCGCTACGTAGACGTGCTGCACCATGTAGTGTCTTCTTACAATCGCACTCACCACAAGACGTTGAAAATGGCGCCGGCTCAAGTCAGCTCGGAAAACAGCGAAACAGTTTTCTACCGACAAGATCTCCCAACTAACAAACAAATCGACGAAATATGGAAAAAGAAGAAAAAAACAAAGACGTCCGCCGTCGACGTCATCGCTCCGGGTGACAGAGTGAGGATGTTGAGAACCAAAGGCGCCTTCGACAAAGGGTACGAGGGAAACTGGCGCGAGGAAGTGGTGGACGTTGCTAACACGTTGGGAAGCAGAGGGTTCGAGCTGAAAGACGACAAGGGCGAGGAGATAAAAGGCGTCTTCTACCCGGAAGAGGTTCAGAAGGTGTACAAGAGTCGTTACGACAAGAACTACCTGATAGACGAGGTGTTGCGCCGCAAGACCGTCGACGGTAAAGAGTTAGCTTTCGTACGTTGGTTAGGTTACGACGACAAGTTCAACGAGTGGATCCCCGTCAAAAAAATAACGTAACAAAATGAACATCACTCTACCTAGCAACAGCTCTATGGAGTATTATCCTGACAACAGCTTGACGTCTTTCCGAACTCACTTCGACTCGCCGCTCCTTCTGCCCGAAGCGTACGAAGCGGCTCTGACTGAGATCATCCTCCCTACAGAATGGACTAACGTGCACGACGACGACTTGATCATCGTTGTTCCTCTGCGCACCAAAGGTTCGCTAGAGGAGGCGATCCAGGTTTTAAAAGAAACTAATTTCTCCGAAGGAAAAAAACCACAGGTAGACTGGAAGAGAATGAAAAACGCGAACGGTCTGAGCAAGCTAACGTTCAGCTCAAAATTCCCGCTGAACTGGAAGGAAGCGAGCTATGTAACGGTGGAAGAGATATCAGACACGTCGGAAGAGCAGCAATTGAAACCGGAAACAAAAAGGTTCAAGAGAGAGGTCGACTTGAGACAGACGAATGCCGTATACAAGCAGTTCTTGTCCCCGGCGGTGAAGAAGAAGACGATCAGCCATCAAGCAAGACAGATGATCGAAAAGATGGAGAAGGACATGGGAGTGCGCAGTTTCATGCCAAACATATTCGAGATACCTCCTATTTTCACCGGAAGCAACCACACCCTAATCGAGCGCTTGAGTGAGACGTTGCGAGATGACAGACTAGAGGGCGACAGCTTCTTGCTCAAACCGATGCGGATCTTATCGTACGACGCCAAGACGAAACGCGTCACCATCAAACCGCCGAGACACTGTGCTGTCCTGCTGAGTCAGCATCTCGCATGCGTTCTAGGCTTCGGAGAGAAGACGTGTTTCGCGTCGCCGACTACCGGCGCCTACTCGATGGATGTTTACGGGGACGTGCACTCTGTGTACATATACACCGACATGATCCAGGAGAGACGTGTGGGCGACATGCAAGTGCCGCTGTTGCGCTGCGTGGCGGTGGACAGAGGCGGAAAGCGTCGAGGTGGCGTGCAAGCAATCAGTTTTCCCCATTTGGATTATTTCCCCTTGAAATCCAAGAGGTTTACCGAGGTCGGCATCTATTTAAGAGACCGATCCGGTCATTCCATCCCATTCGGTAGAGGCGAGGTGACCGTGACACTTCATCTGAGACCTATTGAGCGCTGAAAGAGAGAAAAATGATGCGTCAACGCGTTCCGTACTTTCCACCCAGGCGCACCGACTTCGGCAGAGGGTACAGCGATTACTACAACGCGCAGCTGGGCAACGGCGTGACCGTGTACAGCGGGCGCTCTTTCCAGAGCGGGCACGGTTTGGGCGGCGCTCTGTTAGGTCTGATGCGCTCGGCTACCCCGCTATTGAAGTCGGTGGGAAAAACGCTGCTCCGCGCCGGTGTGGGCGTAGCTAAAGATGTGCTGGCGGGTCGGACTTTAAAGAGCAGCGTGAAAGACCGAGGCGCAGGCGCTCTGAAGAGACTGGCGAGTACGGCGTTCTCGGGAGGAAAGACGCCTGTCGCGTCTAAGAAAGGGTCGAAACGTCGTCGTGGGCATTCCCCTCAGACGGGCGGTGGCTCTTGCAAGAGACGTAGAGGGGATGTATTCGACCGGTAAGCGCCTAGGCGTTCAGGTATAAATAAAAAGACTGGAGGGGGCCGGCGTCAGTCTGTCGGCCGCGTGAAGAGAGAACACAATGGCTTACGTACACGAGAGCAGTAACGAGTGCGCGCTCTCTGAGCTCGACCTGCACACCGTAGCGCCGACTCAGACTACTATCTTAAAGTCGTCTTTCCTGGGGATAGAAACAAAAAACTCTTTAGAGGATGGAGGTAACATAAATTTCACCATCAACAAGTCGCAAGAGTACACAGACCTGAACGAGAATTACCTTCATCTGGAATGTCAAGTGCTAAAGGACGGAGCGGCGATCGAGGCCACCGACGCGGTAGCTCCGGTGAACAACTTGGCTCACTCGCTCTTCAAAGACGTCCAAGTCTCCATCGGCGGTTTCAAAGTGTCTGGCAACACCGAGACCTACCCTTACCGAGCTTACTTGGAAGGGTTACTCAACTACAACAAAGACGTGAAGGACGGCGTCATGAGCGCCCAGGGGTGGCATGAAGATACGCCCGGTCAGTTTGACACGTTGACTGACGCGAATGCGGGGTACAAAGCGCGCAAGAAGCTAATCTCCAACAAGCGCTTTTCGCTGATGGCGCGACTGCACTTTGACCTGGCTCATCAACCGAAGCTCATCGTTGGAGAGACAGAAATCAATCTCACTCTGAAACAAGCGGCGCCCTCTTTCTATCTGATGTGCGCCGCTGACGGAGGCTACAGCTTGAAGATCTACAAAGCAAAGCTCTACGTGCGACGCGTGCTGGTGGCGGACGCTGTAGCGGAAACGCACGAGAGAGCGGTGATAGAACACGGGCCCTTCGACTACCCGGTGAACAGAGTGGAGGTGACGACCTACGCCATCCCTCAAGGTAACAGAGATCACAGCTACACGCACTCCAACACAGGCCAGCTTCCCAAGTCGATGATGATTTGCTTCCTTGACCACGACGCCTTCAACGGTAGCTACACCAAGAACCCGTTCGAGATGAAGCATTACGACATCAGCTCGCTTCAAGTGATAGTGAACGATCAGAAAGTGCCGAACGACGCCTACGTGCCCGACTTTAAGACCAAAGCGGCCGTGAGAGAGTACTTGGCGCTACACACGGAAACGGGGATGTACGAGGGCGCGCGCTCCTGCGGTATTTCATACGAACAATTCCTGAACGGTTACACGGTGTTCCCCCTCGACTTAACCCCAGACAGATCGCACGACGGGTGTCGCGTGAACCTTATAAGAGCGGGTCAGCTGAGGGTGGAAGTCAGTTTCCGCTCGGCGCTACAAGCGACAACAACGGTGCTACTCTACTTGGTGTACGACAACGTCGTCGAGCTGACCCGAGATCGACACCCCGTCACCGACTACCACATGAACTGAAGACAAGACGGCGGTACTTGGCGTATCGTATGAACACGCTTGAAATAAGCAGAGTGTTGAAGGAAAACGTTCACACAAAACATCGTTTCCTGGGCGTTTTCTCTTGTGACACTATTCCGAAGCACCCTATCAAAGACACTTGTTTCGTGAGCAACACAGATCCGCAACATTTACCAGGTCAGCATTGGGTGGCGTTTTACGTGTCGAGCACGGGTGAAGTGTACTACTTTGATTCCTTCGGCTTACCGCCGCTGAGTGCGGAGTTCTTGTCTTTCGTGGAACGCTCTGCTCCGTTCAAGTGGCAAAGAAACCGCATTCAACTACAAGACACTTCTGCTGACACCTGTGGACCTCATTGCGTTCATTTCCTAATTGAAGCATGTCGAACAAGAAACCCCAAGAAGTGCGTCATGCGCATGAGCAAAATCCCAAAGCTGAGCGACCGGGTCGTGAGTCAGAAGCTATCGATGATGCTGTTGTGACGGGTTGTTGCGATGGCGGCCGTTTCATGGAGGCAAAGATTCTCTGCCTTGCCGAAATGGTGTTGGATTTATCCAAAGTCGTGCAATGTCTATTGGAGAAAAGTCGTCCGGGGTGTGGTGGTGCGAGTGACGGCGGCGTGAGACTTTGCGGCCTGTTGAGTTGCTGCAAATCGAAGAAGCGAGCTAAAAAAGCATAAACTTGTGTGTTTTTTCTGATTGAAAATGAAGAAATAAAGAATAAAATGAAAAGAAAAGAAATTATCTTGTTGTGTTTTTATTTCTATATATAAGTTACATAACTTTTTTTTGTTTGTTTGTTTACAAACAGTCACGTGTCACGTGGTGTTGTTTACAAACAAGAAAGCCACGTGGTGTTGTTTACAAACAAACCCTAAGTAGGTCACGTTACCCTAGTTACCAGAATGCCGGCTTCTGATTGGCTGAGCCTAAGTAGGTCACGTGACGTAATTAGGTCACGTTACCATGGTTACCAGAATGCCGGCCTCTGATTGGCTGAGAGCTTCTAAGTAGGTCAGTAGGTCACCCAGAATGCTGGCTTCTGATTGGCTGAGAGCCCTAAGTAGGTCACGTTACCATGGCAACGGGTCACGTGACCAAATGGAGGCCTCTGATTGGCTGCATGTCGATTGAGTAATAAACAGTACTTAACTATAGTCCCGTTCCGATACATACTATACTACTCATTTATAAGTTAAAGTCTTTCTTTTATTTATGCCATCAGATTTATGAAATCTACAGGAATTTATAATACTGCTTGTCCACTAAAGTAGGGATTGAATATGGTCGATTAAAACTTGTCCCACAAAGCAGCGATACAACAGAGTGAACATTTTACTTTAACTCAGGGAGTGCACACCCGTGCAGGTATGATCAGTAATACTGTCTATCATAGTTTCCACTTTCCTCTCTACCCTTGCTGGGTATTGATCTGTAGAGTGGTTGATATATGTAACGACATTGATGGACTATTTGATATCTACTGACCAGCAGGAGATGCATAATTATAATGTCTATTAAGATACAAAGGACCTATCTCATAACCAACATTCTCGCCCAAATATTACAATTTGTAATACGGTATCACACTTACATCAATGATTAATCCTTAAAGAAAGGTCCACATGAAGTATGCCCTTTGTCGTCATGATGCAAGAATGCAGCCCTTGCGATTCTACTCGCCAGTCATGCCGACCCCTCGGGAGGGCATGTATCAATTCTATAGGGTTGGTAACTGAATACAGCACATACAGGGTTACTCGCCAAGGATGCATTCATGCATCATGACGATAAAGGACATAGCACATTGAAGCACTATGTGGCCCTTAAAGGGTTAAGCCTACTCTTGTGAGCTGCAGACTGGTACAGCACTGCAGCATTGGGTGTGTAATAATCCTCCTGGGGATGATCGACCATGGGCCCGGCTCTGGTAGGGGGATAATCCCCTGATACCCTGATAATACCCACCGCCCCTACCCTACTCCTACCCAGGGGGTCGATCTTATAGGTCAGCCACCCTGCCCTCCTCCATCACCATATAGTACACTCTGTGCTATATTATCTAATTTATAATCACTAAATGCACACCCACACCCTATTAATGATCCAAAGTATCCTCATGTGGCACCCTTAGCCTTTTAAGGGCCCTATACTGCTTTATGCGTTATACTCATGGTCATCATGATGTATTCATGCAGGCCTGGCCAGTCTACCACATGAACGTCCCATATGCCGACCATTCGGGAGTGTTCCAACCCAACATGATGGTTTGATGAAGCAGGGGCGCGTTACCGGTACTCACCAGGGCTGCATCCACGCACCATGATGACAACGGACATAGGGCATTAAAGTATTATGCGGCCCTTAAAGAGTTAGTTGGTAGAGGGAGGTACCAGATGTGGACTAGATGGTAATGACTGTGAGAGGACCTTCAACAACTACTACACTTGACCCGAAAGTCTTACTCGGGTATTAGGTCCTAGATGTTTATTAGCCAAATAAACGCAAAACCTTAGCCAGCAATAGCCGTCTTTAGAAAATAGCCCTACCAATTCCTAGAGTAGACCTTACAGCGAATGCCAAGGTTTCAATAATGCCTCATTCAACACATTATATTTAACTGATTTTCAAGCTGTTATGTATGTGTATGACGTACGAAAATAAATGTGAGAATTATGATATCTGTGGAAAGAGCAGTAACACACATACCGGCATGGATACATACCTATAAATCACAAATGGAAGTTCACACGTAGTTACCAAGTAGAATGTCCATCAAGAAGAAAGAAAACCTCCTCATTCCTAACCTTAAAGGAACCTCACTACGCGAATATTTATGTGTATTTCTGTGCCTTTCTTTGTGCTACTAGAAAGTCATTGTCCATAATTCTCAAATTTAAAATGGAAATAAGGTGATGGAAATGACGATCGAAAAGAAATTCGATTCCTTAAAGGTAGGCCTTTCCGCTGAGGTAAGCATGTTCACTGAGCAGTGTTATTTGTTGCCATGGGCGAAAATGGAGGTTTTCAATTCTCTACTCCCTTCAACACAAGTCCCCTAATCATGCACTTATTTCGGTCGTGTTCAAAGAAAACAAACTAGAAATCGGGACTTCAAAATGCTGTGGGTTTCAGTATCTCTCACTGCTTTTAGCCCTTTTACTTTTTTTATCGGCATTCAGACCAATTAGCAATGCTAATGGTAATTCATAATCGACTTCTTGTTAATTGCCTATGTCACTTCAGGGGTGTAAATGGCCAATTACAGAGGGGTCAAAACACCTTGAAAAAGTCATCCATGCCTCTGTATATGCCTCTTTATAGTATCGAGGTTTTCCTGGTCTTTGGGGCCTTTGGAACTTAAAACATTTAATTCCAAGGGTAACTGAAGATTGCAATCCCTTATTACTCAGATTAGTTTTCTAGTAATAACAGAAATATAAAGAATGTATTAACGTGTATTGTGATAAGAGCGGTAAAAATCTCAGTATCATAGAACGATGATATAAACACTGCTGCTATAGTGGCACAGCCAGTAGGGCTAAGCACTTAGCAGTCAGGTGAGCAGCTCCGATACTGTGTGAGCCGCTCAGAAAGTTGGTACATGGGCAACTATAGATATACTACACTCAACCATGGTTTGGTGCTCTGTTGGTTGCTGGTTTGATTTGTCAATTGCCCTCTGGGTTGCTCCATGGTTCCCTAAGAGCTGCTAGTATGAAGCCATGTGGGCTGGTCCTGTTTGCTGCACAGTGAATGGCTCCGTGCTACTAATTAATCTTGTCTAGATATAAGTCGCCATATGAGCTGCTCTGTGAGCTACTCTTGTGGATCTTTACGTTATACACTTATTAGCTACACCTCCCCGTACATAACCATCATTGTTTAATGTGCCAAATAAACGACAGTAGATCGGCATACCATGGGGTGGCCTTTGTGCCTAACTATGATGCGTTCCCATGGTAACATACTTAATAGGTAGGGGACTGAGATTAATGTGCCATAAACACGAGTTTATAGGATGGTCACAACACGCCTAGGCACACTTACAGTCACAGGTTTAAACTGAACAGCATTCGTGCCTGGTCGGTGTATATTAATGTATATCATAAGGTACGACAGTGGATCAACACAGCCGCGGTGAGTAACTCGCGAGTGTATCAGCCCTGCAGGGTCGGCAGGAATACATCAATAACCGTGTCCGTAACTTATAGGAGTAACACAAGGTCTAATTAGCACCCCTGCTACCTGGTAGATGTAGCAACCGTCTAAGTCCACCACACTAATAGTCTACAGCAGTGGATGACCGTGGTGTCATCGTCCATAACGTCCAATATGACTGAGGACCCCTAGAGCCTTAATCATTGAGGCAATACCCATAGAATAGGGTATATGGGATTAGTTTGATCAGGGGTTTAGGATAAAATGAGACCGTCACATAATGGTGACGTATGTGATGACAACATATGCACCTATACCGCAGGGATGTAGCTGTTTGCCGTGTAGCTTACACGTGTCTTGTAGATCTTCTCGCGGGAGTTCAGCTCTGGCCTTGGTCTGGTCTTGCCTGATGCTCTCTTAAAGTGTTCTTGGCGAATCATAATATTATAGCCTAATCGCGAGTCTAAATCTCGCGAGATTAGGGTGCGATGACCTCCATTTTCGTCAGAGAAAGAGCTGTGGTGGACTAAGAGGTTGGGAAAATGTAAGGGGTTCACCATATTTGATAAAATGAATAGGGTGGGAGTTCGAGCGGATCTGTTATATGCTAAATGCCTATCGTACATTCAGTGTTATATTGTGGGGAAAGTAACGCCTACGTTGGCCTCTCGTGGACATTGATTGCCGTGACAGGGGTGGTGGGCCCTTCAAGTCAGTGTTTAATTTGGCAATAGTGGTGCAAGGGATGGGACCACTGCAGACTAATATGTGGTCACAGATGCCAAGTCACACAGCTCCCACTGTGCACACATCTTCTAATATAGTTCCCGCGCTTTTCCCTCTCTCTAATATATGTCGTCTGCTATTACAGAGGGCGTACAGGCCAGGGTTGAGAGTGGTTGTATTATACAGGAGGACTTCTTGCCAAGAGGCCAAGGGTACACTAACACAGCTGTACTCAACACATTCATCTTTGCAACTTACAGAAGCCAAAGTCAATTCTGTTTCATTACAGCCGTTAGCGGGTAATATCGTTTTCCTAATTGAGGATCTCGATTATACCTGTAGCACTAACGGCGGCCAAGGTAGCTACAAATGGGCATTATTTAGGTTGTAACCCTATAGTAGACGACCCCCACCCTAGTCCCTAAAACACCATATGGAGTAATAATTAAATAATGCATATCAATATCTGTGTTAATTACACACAACACTCACAATATGTAAGTTATATCTTTAGATTATTCTGTGGAGATGGGTTATTTCATTTTAGAACGTTTTCGTATGCGTTTGGTCTATCTAGGTATAATCATGGGGTATAGTTTATCTCGCTGGTATGATACATGAGCGAACTTGTACTATATATAGTGAGTGACAGGTAGACACATTATGGTCAATTACAAACGCACCCCCCCCCCCCCGCCAAAAAAAAAAAAAAGTCCGCCAGTATTCTAATGATATGGCCGTTATATATTGTGTCTTTACACGTATCCTGTCCAAGCTTATCATACAATGTTATTAACAAGCACACATTAGCACCCATAATCATAGACCACAGGCAAACATTCCATGTATGAGCAATTCTGGAGTCATACAACCAGCTACCGGTATACGCAACGTGCCCCAAATACTCATTTACCATATATTTGAGGCTTAAAATATACACGGCATAAGAACATTTGGCACGTCTGGTTTATCTTGGTGTGACCCCATTTCATGAAAATTGACCATTATAAATCTGTATTTTCTGCATTAATACCGAATGTACTCACCTCTTCCCAGCGGTCAAAGTGTGCCCCCTGGAGCAGGGGTTCAGGCACCGTCACCTGCCACTGGAAGTCAAACGTCTTCGCCATGCTGACGTCACGTCACCACGCCCTCTACCGTCGACTCCTCACACCACGTCTGCGCCCTGCAACATGCAAAAGGTTGTTGTAGTTGGTTATATCTTTGGGGGAAATGTACAACTATTATCATGACTGTCTGTCGTGATTATCATTACAGTTATTTGTAGGGTACCGGGTACTTTATGTATATGTCTACTAAAATGTTATCTTAACGTCTATATCAATCCTGAGTTCGAGCCCCGAAGTATAAAGTAGTATTTGGTAGAGTTAAGGCCCTTGGAGATATTTTTATGTCATGTTAATGTTATACAGTAGCTTGGACTGAGGTAGCAGGAGGGAGACCACCGTGCTCCCCTTGCGGCCGATTTTAAACAATTCAACACAACTGGTACAAGGATATATAAGTCTATGGCTTACACGTACCACATTGGCCCATATGAAGCGCTAATTAATTTCCCTGAGGCGATCCCCCGGTAGTAATACAAGAACGAGCGGTGTTTATTCAAAACATCATTCATTAATTTGCCTTTCTACGCACTTATTCAAGGCCGGCGCCTATTCAAGGACCCAGCACTATAGGGGTCCTGTGGGCGCGTCCATTGCTTGATCTGGTACCAGCGAGATAAGGACTGATAGCAGCCATCACAATGGGTACCTGATTGGTTGATAATGCATCTGAATCTAGCTACACGTTCGGCCAGGGATGCCAAGTCATCATACCCAAAAATCGTATTTCTTCCGATTTTTGAACCCCAAAATCGTAACCATTTTTGCTTGAAATCGTAACAAAAATCGTAACTATAGTTTGCCCTTTAGAATGCTATTACACATAGGTTTGTGCTTCATGCTCCATTATATAATGTAAAATTGAATACCTATTCATACTAAAGCGGTTCAGTTTGAAGGCAGGGGTGTGGCAAGTAGTTTAAAAGAAAAGGGATCAAAGGGGTTTTGTTTCATTTCTTTTCTTTGTCTACCTCTTTTCTTGAAATGTTTTGGCTTGGTACAAAGTGAAGACCAGGCCTTCTTTGTATACACACTTCTAAACTTCCTTAAAAATCGTAATTTGCCAGCAGAAATCGTAATGGTCGTATTAAGGGTCAAAAATCGTAAAATTACGAAAAAATCGTAACACTTGGCATCCCTGCGTACGGTATGTGTATCCATGTAGGATGTGCCCCAGCACCAAAGCCCCAGTTGCCTATACTACTAACGACCTGTCAGTATCCAGCTGCCGCCCAGCACACACATCAGCAGGCAACCACAGCTGACACTGGACAGATCCGTGTTAATAGGCCATAAGGCCCCCTCCACACACACACACACACCAAAAACTCCAGGGCGCCCCGCCTTTTGATTAATCAACAGCATTTTGCGTGTTTCTCTCCTGTTTTCTTTTTCCTACCCAAGCCAATCAATTTCCAGTCCCCAACTTAAATGTCCGACAACAAATGAAGACGGCTTGTGGTTGAACAGCACGTACCCTACACATTGAACCAACCCCTATTTACCATTAACCCTTTAAGGGCCGAAAACTGATTTAATGCACTATGTCTTTCGTCGACATGATGCATGAAGGCGGCCTTCGTGGGTACACACACAGAAAGGTGAGAGTCATTGTCGCTAAAACTACCCTCACCTGAGGGTCAGACACTGCCTGACTCTCAGGTGAGGGTAGTTTTAGCGACAATGACTCTCACTTTTCTGAGGGTGTAGACTCTCCAGGCCTGCACTCATGCATCATGCCGACCCAGTAATATATCATGCGGTGGTTGCAGATGTAAATGGACATAACCATTTAGAGCTTTGGCCATACTCTGGGGCTGGGGGGGGGGGTTACGTTATCCTCCGATTATTCTATTTCTATCAGGGAAATCGTGCGGTACAGACACTGGATGAGCTCCACTATTCATACGGTAGTTAACAAGTGCATTTATACCATACTTGAACAAAAAGAAACTGCCTGTCTGTATAATACGTACAAAAAGGTGACAAACAATCAATAAGATTAGTAATGGCATAAGTTAGATATAGGTACGTATAATACGTACAAAAATGTGACAAACAATCAATAAGATTAGTAATGGCATAAGTTAGATATAGTTACGCTTGACTCGCTGCGTAAGTGTTAAAAGCCTTGGATAATGTTAATTATCCGCGGCAGGCACCTTGGACAATTACCCTGTCCTTGGCTTATAACACTTATACAGCAAGTCACTTGTACAATATCTACTACATATTATCTTAGTGATGATAAATCCCTGCGAGCTCTAAATTGCTTATGGCCTAGGCGGGACACAGAGAAGGCTAAATACCACGTGGACGTATATACCATGTGAGCTGACGAGCTGTTGACATTTGGAGAGACATTCCATGACGTAGGTTGACCACATAACTTTCTATATTACCCTATGTTACCCCGTCCTTACCTATATGCACACACTACTGCAGTTTCTTACCCATAATTACAGGGAGGATAATTGCTTATTATGTATTCAGGACATTGGTTGTTAAACAAGCTTAAGATATGATAATACGGAGATGACGACAACAGTTGCCGTCATCACTGTATTATCCTATCCGGTATCATCATATCATGTTGAACCGTAAAGGCTTTCTGGTGTTAAAATAACCAAAAGGGGAATATTCAGTTTAGATGACCGTAAATCTAATTTCATATAGTGCAAAGGCTGTCTAGCGATCTAAGACATCATTTACTTTTGAGATATTGCCGTTCACATCATAGTTCATTATACCTTCGTTTATAGACTTGGTGTATGCATACGAATCCACCGCTTCTTGACCACTAAGTCATTTCTGTTTACAAATGATAATCATATTTAACCTAATTGCAGTTGAAATTAGCCTTTGTGACACTACTTCCAATTACCCCACGTCATAATTGGAGACGGCCCCTTAAATAGTCGTGTACTTTTTTCCACATTTCCTTTGTCTGGCACAAATAATTGGCCACGCATTCCCTCATGTTTTAGCTTCTTTTAATGTTTCTGTCTGATATGTGTTGGGTGAACCACATCTATGAGTATGGCTTATGTCCATGGAGTTACACAAAACAACTAGGCAAGTGAGGGGGGGGGCATGTCGCACTGGCAAATACAATTTTAGAATCCCAGGGCTTGTCGTAATCAATCTCTTATTACATAAAACCTCTTTCGGGGAAACGGGACAGGAGAAGTTCTTGTGTTTTTGTTTAAATTGGGTCAATGAGGCCAGTATTTGTTTTCCTTTTTACAATAGTGTGTTCTTTTCTGTATTTAACTCGGGACAAGGTACAAATAGTACACTTTTGCACACCGATCAGACCAAAGTCCATCACAATAAAGCAAGGACAGGGACCCTCTGTTGTCAGTGACCGGGATGAATCTTGTTAAAAACTGAAGACTCTCCATGGCTTCCAGTTTCATTCAGAGTGCGGGTGGTTGGAAATGGTGGAGATGGGGGTGGGTGTGGGGCTCTTTTTTTACTGCCCTTCCTGTGAGCCTAACACCCCTGCTCACAGCGACAAATACCCAGGAGGAGAAGGTGGAGGGAAGCCGTGCTCCCAGGCCAATGGCGGCCTTTATTTGGTGTGGCCCCTTGATCCTGTTTTATGTAGACAAGTGGCACACATCCTGACCGGCCGCAGCCCTCAGGGTGTGGGGATTTCTGCTTGTTGGGTGAAGGGGTGGAGTAGGGGTCCAATAGGGGCGAGGGGCAAGTGAGACGGGGGTCTAGGGCGGGGCATGGTAGAAGGATGGAACCCTCCTATAGGGAGTAGTCATTATTCAACAACAGGGGACTATGGACTGATTTGCGGGTTGCCTCAAGCATTTTGACCCCTTGCGGATGCAAAAACGTCATTGAACATGTTCTCGCACTCGCTTCCCCATTTCAATTTCAACTTCAAGACATGTTATCAAGTCCATCCACATATATGTTATGCAGGCTCAATAATTGGCTGGCCAACCTTCGTAGATAAATTGTGACCACTCCCTTATGGACAGAGGACGAGGCCAGGGGAGTTGTGAGTGTGAAGAGAGGGTAGGGGAGGATAGATAACTCAATTTCAGTGGTACTAGAAAATTTCTTCACCCAGAGTTATCGCCATGTTAAACTAATCCCTATAGTTGCGCGGCTCTGCCGGTTGAAACTCCATTCTATTGTGAAACTACTGCCAATAGTTTTATCTGATTATGGAAGGGCTATAGAGACAGTCAGCCTGACCATGAACATCTCCTTCCTTCCGCACCCTCTTTTACCCCCCTCCACCACCACCACACACACGCCTCATATCATATCAACCACACACTGACGTCTGAGCAAGTCAATGTGGTAACCTAGATATCTATTTATAATAGTTAAGGCAATGATTAAAGCCAGGGTTAGGGACTCCTCAATTGATGATCACTGTCCCTTTGAAAAGAACTGCCTGTCACATTGGCTTTGGTTGCATCCTCAGAATCTCTGCCCTAGTGGGCGAGGGGAGCTTCCCTAAATAAAAATATGTTTTCAACTATCAGAAATGCGAGTGCTGCAACTGATCTATATGTCATATGTTTATATATCTGGGAAGTGCTTTACTCGGAGAATCTTGAGTGGTTTATTGCAGCAGAGACTGTGCTTTAGTCTATAACGGGAGCAAGAATGCACCTGGAGATTGATGCGGTTTCATCTGTGCTGAACGCCTGCCTGCCAAGCACTGCCCCCCCCCACCCCGAACACACACACACACACACACACTGAGCACTGGCAGACCGGGAAGGTAAAAACAGAGAGGGACCCTTGATTGATGAGCACGGAATGGGATTCACTCACCAAATATTGTTCCTGTTAAAACAAGACCGGGCGTCTCAACTAAACGCTGGCAATGCTGCAATCCCTTTCTTCAAAGTCTTGAACCAATCCCCGGCAAACACGCACAAGGCGTTAGGGTAAACGGGACCGGTTCTATTGCACCCAGAAAAGGGGAAGGGGTGTTGAAATGGGTCTCCCTTCCAGGGCATGGGAATTATTCTCTTTCATGAACGTCTCACAAAGCTGGGAAAGAATGCACCAGGAGCACGTTCACTGGATTAGGTTTCTCCGTGTGATTAGATCGCTCAGGTTTTACCAGTTCATAGATTGCCTGTCTGAGAGTCTAGAATTATGGGGACGACACACACAGCTCTCTCAAGGGGCCTACTTTCATATTGAATTCATAATCAGACTAGACCAAGTCCAGTTGGATGGCGACACCCAATTGAACGCCTTTAAACGATCATAACTAGATATTATGGTGGTCAGAGACACACACCATACTTTTGATCAAATGTTTCATTCTGATAAATCCATTTACATGTATATGGTTCATGAACACTGTCTATAAAAAGAAAAGTGTACAAAACAGTCTCAGAGTGGGATCCACTAGATTAGGCATGCAGCTGGTGCTCTCCTAATGAGAACCCGTAGACACAGTTGTCAGTGACATTTGAGCTCTCATTTCAGTGCCACATAAAACGTATTTTAATTACCTCCTTCTTCATGACTGCAAAGTGCCGTTTAACCTTTCCATAACTGGCATCTATCAATCCAACATTTAATACCCAAGTAACCTAATCAGGCCAGGACCTGACAAGGCGTTATTTCAACGGCTTATCGGTCTCTGTGAGCTGTCTACATCAGGCCTGTGGGAATTATCTACATTTTCTATGAAACACAATGAAATACATAGACAATGACTCTCTATAATAGGCACATAGTGAGAGTCTAGAATTATGGGGACGACACACAGACAAGGTTTTTCTAAAACTGTGACAAGGGTCGCATAGCGAGTTAATGTACTATGCCCTTTGTCGTTATGATGCATGAATGCAGTCTTGCCGAGTTAGTTACCAGTGCTGCATTCAAGCGTCAGACCGACCCTTCATGGTTGATATACTCCCGACAGGTGAATGCAGCCCTTGCAAGAAGGTTCGACAGGTATGCAGCAAGGGTTCATTATTAAACCTCAATATTGCCAAAAAAATGAAACATAAGGGGATGAGCTACTTCTCTGAGGTGCGTAATATCGATAGCTAGGCCTATATTGCCAACATGTATGCTACTTCTGCACGACTTATTTCGCCACCACACATTAAAACATTGACTTAAAGGTGAAGTCCCGACCCCCTTCACCTTTCACTGGATTCAGACCACACTTAGTGAAAGACATACTAATCTAAATAACAGTATACACCAGTATACTGGAAGGCTGGTGAAGGTCTTAGCGCCTGGAGGTGGTGCTATACAGTGGTAGATCGAGGTAGGCGTTGTCACCTGCCTGTATATGTGCACTGACGGAGGTGGGTGGGGCCCCTCTGATCCCACTCTTGCCACACCCTGCTGTACAAGGCAAATCACCTGATCCCTGCCTAATTCTACGGCTAATCTATCCATTGATCCCTCCAACATATACATTCATACAATGACATATAGCCATATACCCCCCAGTATGACCTTGAGGTGCATCTTGTTGACGTTCTGTACACCCATCTATACCTGTTGCCTCCCATTCATTACCAATGCCATTAGTGCCTGGAATCGGTAACAATAAACGCGTCCAAATTTAGATTTATGATCATGCAATACATGAATTGCATAATCAGATACAATACGTAGGCCCCTATATAAAGTAACAAATTCAAGAGATTAAAATTTGTCTATGATAAAATTTCCATTCAACTATAACCTGCAGCGTTGTCACGGCATGTATTGCGCTATCAGTGCAGCAGTGCTATAGTTAGGATTGCAGTGGCCGATCGGTGGGTGCGTAGGCGGCTTTATTTACAGTGTCCACATAACATGACGAGGGTCATGCTAAAGAACATCTCGGAGTATTTGGCGAGCGACCTTTTTTGGTATCAAACCTGTGCCTGTGAAGTAGGGCCCTTAGCATAGGGATCCCGTGAAATAGAAAACCTGGAAACAATGATCCATCTTTACTGCACCTATCTATTTTAGTTATGATACGTTTAGTGCCAGTACCAACACGGTTAACACGGTCCAAATGAGAGACCGTACCTTAGTACTTGCTCCAATTATATTCTACACAGCGTACCTAACGTATATAATAGTATAAGCCTAGACCTCCGCAGGGAGAGTGCTCGCTGCCATCTTGTCAGCCATTTTGACGGGGATTCCCACCAAATCTTTGGCTGGCTATTGTAGCCCCCTGGAATCAAATCAGCAGTACACCTGCTCACTCATGGTGCCTTTCTTGACATGAGTGATCACCAACAGCCAGCTGTGGCCAAGCAGAATATGCCTTACAGAGATATGCACTTTTTGAAGTGACCAATGCATGTTATCGACAGCCGATGCCAGGCTAGTACGTTTGAAGTCCATTATCTGGAATGCATGCTGAAATCATTGACAGGTGACTATCATCACTGTTATTATCAGGGATTTCAGGGGAAAGTTGCACCTCTGTTCCATTTTGTTAGTGTAATTAAAACATTAAAATCTATTACTACACCAGATATATCAGGTCATTAAGCTTCCACGCCACCATAACCCGACCACTTGAGATGATCTTGGGTTTGGCATCTGTCTAGATAGGCCTACGTTTTATAATGAACTTTACTGTGTTGCATCATAACAGGATAAGACATCGCTTCTCCATGGTGATACCAGATTCATGTATGAGTGACCAGACCATTTGAATATAATAAGGTTTATCAGTATGTGCTGCAGAAAGCGTGTGTGCGTCTTACCAACAGCTCAGAGACACATGTTAGTATGGTGCACCTGTAGCCCAGGCCAGCAGTGCCTACCTGCAGGGGGAGACGTCAACAGGTGTGTGAGGCTGACGGCATGCCAGGAGCCTCTACTCCTCCAGGGTGTGTAGGGGTCTAAGGGGCACTACAAACCCCAGGCCAACAGGAGGTTGTGCAGCCAAATAAATATCTATAACCTATGTGTGGGTAATAGGTAGAGGCGACAGGAGCTGGTGTCTCGTATCCTGACTCCTATACCTGGTCCAACTTGCAGAGAGTGGCATCAGTGGCAAGTATTAATATCAGCTGCAATCAAATTAGGATAACTCCCTTTGGCAGACCACATCCAACTGATAAAAGGTTGCAGAAAATTGTCCAAATTAACTGCCTGGCACTCTTGCCAGTGCTGCCAATGCTACCAAGACTGCCTCCAGGGTGGTAGCAGAGTCCCTACTGGCACACCATGCGTTAACTCCTCCTGTAGCCTAGCTCTAGACCAGACCCTCCGGTCGGCGTGGTACCCAGTAGTGGTGGTGGTGACTGTGCTAGGAGCGGTGCTGGTGCTACCAGTGTGGTGGGTGTTGCAGACAGGCAGATGTGATCGATGAGGGGAATAGGGCTGTTAGAAGTCCCCTTCTCTCCCTCCTAGGCACTAGTTTTCTCCTTCTCACATATTGGGGTATAGGATTTCAGCTGGTCAAGCTATGCTCCGAGTTATTATCATAATTTTGAATTTCATTATTTCATTATAATTTTGATATCAGGATAGACACCAAAGGGTAGAAAGGGTAGAGTACTAATGTTTGATTGTATTTCTATGTCTTTCATACATGCTGACATCAACATTACTTTCGACTTTTTAAAGCTGTAGGCATGACTACTACCTATAGAATCGAGATAATTATGTATATTTAGGGGGCTGTAGATATTGTCAGCATTCACTAGACAAGAACAAGATGGTATTTCTAGGCATAAACACCCAATTATCGTCCTGCTCACTTTACCTTGCGCATCCCCCCCCCCTTTTATTTTTTTTACAGAGTCCTATTTATGCCGTGGGGGTGTGAACAAAAACTTCCTGGGCCCCATCTCCTGTACGGACTTTTTGATTCGGGGAATCCGGGTGTGCATCGTCCTCGCTCGCCTTTTAAGAAAAAAAGGTGCATGGTACTTCCTTTGTAAGGGATACGGATCGAATGACAACATCCCATTCCTTCTTTTCCCAGTTGTCTCCGTCTGGGATGCGGTGGCACTGATGACTAGTTGAATTCATCAAATCCGATGCTTATAAACGTGTATTACTTATTGTATAAAGTGTCGGACGTTATACAAAACGTTTAAGCTTCCAAATCAGCAATACAGTGACCGGTATTCTCAACAATAACCTAAGGTTATGTTCCTATAGTACTGTTCTATAGTGATCTATAACGAGTCACACGTTAGTTCAAAGAGTGCAACTATAAATGTATCCATCAAATGCGATAAACAAGTACACGAGAGTTATGTTACCCGTACAAACATTGTGTCACTGCTGACGAATGATGGCACATTATGGGCGTGGCGAACCGTTTACTCTTGTCCCTTGTCCTTCTAGGTTTTGAACTTGGTCAAACGTAGAGCAGTGGGTGGTGATATGGGGGGGGGGGGGTGTTCCCATGAACATAATTAAGCTACAAGTGTCACTGATTCATGGATGAATATAGTCAAGAAGTGTCGATGCCAGGCGAACTATGTATTATAAATGAGACGAGTGTTATTCATTGGTTTTGAATCTGTTGTAAACCGGGTGGATTGGGGGATATTGGAGGCAGGGACCGGCCTGGGATGAAACCCGATCAAATCACGGCTCGTGGATTATTGATCAGACCTCTTGTAATCATCAAAATGCGCAGTGGTAAACAGCATTGTCGCTGAGCTTGGCTCGCAGCGCCACCTGGCGTGAAACATGAGCGTTTCCCGCTCTGGAAAAAAATGTCGTCTGCTTCCGTCGCGTTCCAAAAATGACGTGACGCTTCATCGTCATCAGCTGCGTGTCGGGGCCGTTAACGCCCACATGACACTCCGACGTAAGAAACATGATTTATGAAGTGTCTTTACTGAACAATTACATAACTCTCGTTTTGCGTGGCAGTTCAAATCGCATCGGTCGCATCAATGTTTGAACAATGGGAATTATGTGTGTGCCCGTGTCAACTGAATCGCAGACCAAAGTCACCAAGGAGTGGGAATGCATACTTGTCAATGTGATTTCACCAATCACCGTATGTATATGTAGAAGAGGGACTGCACTTCCTCACTGAGTGCTTATCGAGGAGATATAGCCCTCTTTGATTACAATGCCACCATCACTCATGTAGAATATGACAACTGTCCTAAGTATGTCGATAGCGCTGATAAAAACAACCCACCGACTGATCCATGAGCGGTGGTGTATGATACATGATGGTGGGGAGGAACCTGTAGAAGGGGGAGCAGTCAAGACCCTCTGTCTCCTTCGCCCCCAACCAAATAGAAATGTGCGTGGTATGCCACTGATGGGTCAGCAGGAAGATTCCTAATTAGGGGGCGATCGTTAACAAACCGACCATGTCCCACTAGTTGTGACAGTCAAGAGGACTGGTCAGGAGATGTGGTGGAGGTTTATAAACTGATGCACTGAAAACCCATGGACAGTGAAATTGTGCTTCCAAAATGTACAACCAAGAGGTGGCATTGCGACAACATGGTATATGACAGATGATACTACATGTGTGTACAGCTGAAAATGCAGTACATGTCCCACCCAGTAGAGGGCAGTTATGTGCCGCTAATGGCACCATGAAGGACATTGATAATGATGCCGTTGGGTCGTCACTTTGGCGAGCTTGAGTCGTCATAATGAAGCTGTAGATTTTGGTTTTGTCAATTTGATTAACCAAAGGTTTCTTTAGTGTGAGTGCCTATGGGGTAGGAAGATATGGATAGAAATGCCAATAATTCGTCCAATTATTTTCTTGGAGCTTTCTAGCGGGTCAAGAACACAATCTAGAGAGGACTTCGCTTGAAACGTCACTTTTATCGTAAACAGGTCTCAACTGGATGGCTGTCGGACACAAGCTGAAAGCTGTATGCCTGAGACATTACTTGGAGATGCACCGTTAACGCATCTCGCATGATGCTAGAGGTGAAGGTTCAAGATGAATGTCACGTCCGTGTCACGAGAAGTATATGACAAAGGGGTTTACTGGGAAGGCATCTAGATAATGCCAAACAGAACGGTGCTTTAAAAATTGAAAATAGTTGTTCGATTATATTACACATGTGCCAGCTGACGTTTTCATCGTTTCTGCCTACAATACTCGATGGTGCAGAGAAAGCTATAATTAAATTGTGCGAGATGATTGTCCACCCCCCCCCCCCGCCACAAAAAAAGAAATCACCCCTTCCCCGCCCACCCCGGGGCTGGTAGTTAGCACTGCCTAGTTGACAATCAGCCTTGCCGCAGAAACCCCACCTTGGGTTGTGGTACTAGTCGTAGGGTTACCACTGTAGTCCTATTGTGGTCGATCAATACTGGATGATTGGTTATCGGCGATGATGGCGGGGTTTGAGAAGATGATGTGCTTGGGGGGGGGGGGGGGGGGGTTATAAGATGTAGGAGAGATGGGGTATGGTTTGGGATTGGCGCTTAATCTGTCATAAATAAATGGTGAGTCAATGCTTTGATTATAGAATCAAACATAAAGCATTTCTGTTTTATGCATTCAATCGGGAATATTTAATCGGTAACATCCAGGTACATCCAGGATGATTGACAGGTCCTGTTGTAGCGACTGAGTAGCTCACAGAGAACCAGCTGAGCCATTCCCCACCTGAGCAGCAGCTCACCACCACATGCCACCCATCCCCCTACACGGTACAGAGCTGGCAACATCTCATTTGTTGGCCTGGGTAAATGTCAACCAAATCACCACCTCACACATAGCGCCGGGCTCCCACCCCCAGGGAACCAACAGGACACGCCTAAATCCCGCTCACAGCCCAGAATAGTAACAGTGGTGTAGACTGCTCATCATGCTACATGGCTTGCTGTTGTTGTTTTACGTTTCCTTCTTATAGGCGCACACTGAATGTCCAGGCATGTTCTTCAGCCGTTCCCCCTTTCTTTAGTATGGTGTGAGCTGCTCTTAATCCTAGAATAGTAAATGCTGTGAGCAGATCATCATCCTAGAATAGTAAATGCTGTGAGCTGCTCATCATCCTAGAATAGTAAATGATGTGAGTTTGATGTCACTGATGTAGAAGAATGACGGCTGTAGAGGAGCAGGGTCTACTTATCTATTGCAGTCTGGAGTAGGCGGCTGATTGGGGTTTAAGGACTTACGGTATAGATCTATTCTGCCCATCGTATCATGGGTACAGTTTATTTAACCCCTGCTGCCCTGACACCAGCAAGAAGCTTTAAAGTGGCCTAAAATGTAACGCAAATGACATGTTTCATGTCATTAATACTCCTAAAAGAAAAGTTCAACTGACTAAAGAACAGTCTCCTCTCCGCGCGCTTCACACGAATCTTGTTTTTTTAGAATACTTCCTTCTAACAATTCGTCAATGGAAAATATCATCACGTCAAGACATATTGGCATATATGTGTCGTTAATGCAGTGAACTAGAGATATCTTACGTCTTCACAGTTCTTGCAGATCAATAAAATCGTAATTACTGAAATGGAAATTTGTAATAGTAACCCCAAGTAATTTTCATATTTGAAACTCCCTCGTCAAATGGTTGGTTATGAGAAACCCCTTTCGAGTGGCCTAATGCTCAGAAACTTTATGTATGAATTAAGGCGAAGGGCAATGGCCAATTCGGGATTTTACCTGAAGAATTTGAATTAATGACTACGTCGAGACATACATAATCAGACAGAATAATGATCTTAAATCATTAGTAACCTGGGTTACCACGGGATAAGGACTTGGCTATATGCTGACCAGTTATTCATGGACAGAAATTTGAACCTGTGTCGTCGAGTACCCATGTGGTCGGCCGAGCGATAGGAGACCCCTCGTTAAAATGTGATGTTTCATGTCATTAATACTCCTAAAAGAAAAGTTGTCCAACTGACTAAAGAACAATTCCAATTAATTATTGCACCATTCTCCACGTTAATACGCCGAGCGGCACCCAGGTACGCATTAAACCCGGGGCTAGACTTCCACAAGACAGGAGATGAAAGAAGCCGCCTTCCGCGTGAATTACTGGGATTGGGCGTTGTCACATGTTTTTCTATGTGTCCTTGATGACTGTCAGTTGGAGTTATGTCAGACCTGGATTCCTTATCCCGCTGGTCTCCTAGTCAAACAAAGGCAGGGTGGGGCCACGGTCTGTAGCCTGGGTGCCAAGCCAATATCAAAATAAGCCATCCGGCACTGAGACAGAGGTCTCATTGAAAGTGACACTCACCAAAGTCTCCCTTACTATAGACACATCTCCTGGTCTGACCTGAACGTCCTACATTCACCTAGATACAGGGACGCGTCACCCAGGGTGTGTTACTATATTAGGGGGGGGGGTATATGGGGGGGGGGGGGGGGTGGTCCCCATGTCGCATGTCGATTTTAAGAAATGGCCATGTCACATGTCATTAAGGAAAAATCCACATCACTAGTGTCACTAAGGAAACAAATTTAGGGGCATATGGGAAAATCTAGGAATTTGAAAACCCACAAAGACCAATTTGAAGAAAGGGTTTGGTAGCCTACTTCACTCTATATGAGATCCTTTTTCCATGTCACTAAGCCCCATGTCACATGTCGATTTTCAGAAATGGCCATGTCGCCATGTCGATTTAAAGAAATTGCCATGTCGCCATGTCGATTTTAGGGGTCTATACCCATATATTAGACCCATCCATGACAGTAATGTAGATACATGGTGACACCTCTATCACATTACTATCACAGGTTTCTCACAAAGTCGGCATCCCTCTCGACATCATGTGATCTGATCTGAACAACTACAGTGTCACTAGATCACCATATTAAATGGGCTTACAGACTATAATATGTACATGCCATTCCATTGCACGATTATCTCAGCGCATGCTAGAATGCTGCTTTCTGTTTTGATATCGGTCATCGCAGTGATTACACAGCTCTAGAATATCTGAAAGCTCTCTAGAAAACTAAAGATGCCGGCATAATATGTACATTGCAGGACATATAAATTATGTGACTAATATCATCTTCCATCTGACCCAACAAGAGTGATTGGTTACTTCCTATTAGCACTGCCATAGCGGGCCAATGTGTATAGTAAAAAGGGCCCTCTGAAAGCCAAGATTTTGCGTTTGCATTGGAAACAATACGCTATGACAGTGCGCCTCCAGAAAGTACCGGCGGTCCTAAGGATATATATATGGATAGTATTTTCTTTATGTATGAATAGTCCTGGATGGTCCCCCTTCCTAACGGCCTTGCTTCATGGGCCCTAGAGGCGACTCGTTGTGTCAGGCCATGCACTGTTGATGTCTGAGCCAAGACTATCTCTACACTCACATATCCCCTCTGCTGCTGCTCCCATTGAAGCCATAGCCCGGTGAGCTGCTCAGGGAGCTGCTCGTACAGAGGTAGGGGCCGGATGATTGGCGGGGACGTGAGCAGAATCCACTCTCATAATAAGCAGACGGGTAGTGGGGTAGTAGCCTGTCTAGACAGGATACATAGAGGTCGAGTCTCTATTTTACATCTGGTGGACTTGGCAATGTTCAGTCTCTCTCTCTTTCTCTTTTTACCAATAGTGTTGCATACATGTGTACTACTAATGCTCTTGTCATATGTGTATCATCATCTAGCCTGATGTAGATCTATACATCATTCGATGTAGACGTGTTGCTATGCTGGTTGTGGTTTCATCCGTAGTTTTATCATAATACCATATATTAACTATACACAATATCATCCCGATAAAAGGTAGCTTGTCATCGAATGTGTGATACCGGAATTGTTATTACATGCACTTCAATGGAAATGTCAATGATTCTGTACTAAGCCTATACATTAGGGGTAGATACGAGGACTCATGATGCACGAATACAGCCTACTCACCAGGGCTGAATGCATGTATCATGCCAACCTTTCGGGGGTGTATCAACCCCGTAGGATCGGCATGAAGCTTTAATACAGAGCTGGTGACTTACTGTTCACCAGGGCCGCATCCATGCAGACTGAAGTGCATAATAATGCACTAATGCACTATGCGGTCCTTAAAGGACTAGTCTAGAGCAGGCACCGAGCAGCTGAGCAGAATGAGCTGCTCCCACCACAGATTACCCAACTCTCAGTCATTACTGGTGTACTGTGCATCGGCCACCCTCCGCCCGGCAGACCCAGGGGAGATGTGGGCATGGCTGCCCCACAATGGAGTCACTCTGAGTTAATACCATGTAACAGCCTGCGTCTATATACTCACTCTATGGCCATCTTAGGGCAGCAATATGCCCCTTGTCGACATGATATATGAATGCAGCCCTGGCGAGTATACTCCTTGCCATGGGTGCATTATATAATCCATCATGCAGACCCATTGGGGTTGATACACTCCCGCAGGGTCGGCATGATGCGAGTTACTCAAGGGAGCTCGTGCATGATTGCATCATGACGATAAAGGATATAATGGGTAAAATGTGAGGTCTAGCTACATACGGCTCCCTCATGTTGATCTCGGGGCTATTTACACTACCATTTAATAGAAAAAGAGCAGTGCCTCTATGTACCTCGATCGATCTCTGTCAAGTCAATGCTGCTCCTGGTGGTTTAACCAAATATAAAAGGTTAGTTTTTACTGCCAGATTCCAAGCACGTCCCAACCACAACCTCATATTTGATGTGGGAATATATACATGTGCAAATAATGACCGCAATGTTGTCTCACTTCCCATTAGTAATAGCGTATAATCTAGCAGTCCGAAAACATCATATATGGCGTACGAAGTAGAAATTGCCGGTTGATATAGGTTTTGATTATTAGTTGACCGCACCTACACAGATAATCTAAAAGCCCCGGTCCTTATATAGTCTGTACTGGCTACCCCAGGTTGGTCATATATAGTGACATTGGTCAGGCATGACCAAGTACTATTTAAGAATGACTGAGGCAAAACAACATGACCAATGCCTTACTCAAAAGGACCTAAAATGGAAAGACTAAGGTGAGTTGGTTGTAGTACTGACCAACCTGACAATATTAACTAACCTAGGTTGGTCATAAAAAATAACTACTGTACCGGTAACTTGGTAAGGTACTATAGTGACTGAGAGATTGGTCGTATAGGGGGCCAAAGAATATCAGTGTAGGCCCGGCTCTTTCATACACACAATACTGTGTAATGTAGCATGGAGGTGACGGACAACTATGTTTCGAGAGTTATTATCGTTTCAAACAAATATGTACGGTCCAATCTAAGACCTTTCCTTGAGATACTATTCCAATACTGTACGGCTCAGACATCCGTGGGAATTCGGCACAGGCTGAGCAGCATCGAACGCAGTACACACGGACAACTTGGCCAGAGTTGATAGCAAGGAAACTTCAAGGAAATATCAGGTTGAGATGCCTGCAAAGATGAGAGGTGGTATATGGCACAGTGCCACACGCACAATGCTATGTGTGCTCTGGGTAGGTGGGTGAGTATCCGTGAGTAGGGCGGGAGTGAGACAGGCAGGCAGGAGAGGAGCAAGGTGGGGGAAGCAAGGGTATGAGGGGGTAGAAAGGAAGAGGGGGATAAGAGGGAGGGCCAATGGGGATGGGTAGCATATGGATCTATGACAGCAAAGTAGGATGAGGAAGGAGGAGCAGATATCTTTATACCTTAAACCAGTGAGCTACTCATCAAACTGCTATATCATTAAACAATATCCCCGTCTCCCCCGACTCTCCAGTGTGTCCTTGCTTTCTCTTTCCTTAACATCCCACAAGACTGATGCCATGGAGAATGTTTAGCAAGAATAAAGGTTCCTAGGGTAAAATGTTGGTTGGGGGGGGGGGGGGCAACGTATATTAGTCTGGCCTCCTCAACTTGAAAGTTGGGAGGCGGGGGGCAGGGCCCCTTGGCCCTCGTGGTTCCGCAGCCCCTGCGAGATACAGGATATGCAGAAGGGTCTACCTAGAACGTTACCGAACTGATCTGATAGGGTATAAACGGAGCAGCATCACAATTACCTGGTATGCAAAGGTTTACCCACTACAATAGTGATGTAGATATTTTAAACTTAGTGTTGAGCAATGTAGTCTGGAGCCATACTAACATATTAGCTGTATTAATATCACACTGTATTCAGTATGGTATTTATACTTGGCAGTGGTAGGATGCATGGCTCTGATCTACCAAACTGCACCTGTGCACCTCTATCCACTTATCTAAATATGAAATACTAAAAATCAAAATGTGCTTGCCGTCTGGTTTTCATCCAGGATGCTCATAGATACATCCGATTAGAAGCAACATATAGGGAGGAGTGGGGCTGTTATCTACACTTATTTCCAGCATTTATATCAATGTTTAACCCTTTGCTGCCCAGTGATGGGGCGTCAGGGTGCCTGTGCTCATTCTTAATGTAATGTAATTAATATCGTTAAATAAATTTACACCATTAGTTCTGTTTTGTATAAGCTCAACCAGTTGAGGAGGAGAGCCACGTGTATAGCTTACCGATCATATGATTTGACAAATATACCGGGTATGCCACTATATTAATTCAAGTCCTGCATCTAGTTCATACGGATTTTCTTGGTAGGATTCGAAGTAGTACTGATCTTTTATAGACATTGACTAATGACCAGCACGTGTTCATGGACATTTCCTAATCTATCTGTTTAAAAACTGAAAAAGAAATTATCTAGGTCTGCTGCATTTATGAACGACCCGATTCCATCTTGGGGTAAGGCCACGGATTAGCCAGTCATGTTAAGTCTATAGACATGGCTCATGTAAAGGGGAATATGATATACGTGTATTTAACCAGTGATGTTTATCGACGTATTTTCGGTTGGCATCGTTTACAGTTGGTTCTATAGTGCAGAATTCTGTCATGCTAGTAGCTGAATCTTACCATGACTTGCACTCCTAGAATAGCATTCTATATTGGAACTAAAGTTTATATGATCATACCAACACATGACCATATATATCCATCATACCTTTACCGATGATTGAAGTGTATGTGCATTAAGTAAATTTCAATTTCTTAACAATATAAAAAATAAAGGGGGGGGGGGACTTCTGTCTGTTTTAAAGCACTAGTAGTAGTGATAGCATTATCAAAAGTGCAAGTATGTCAACAATACATTCAGAACAGGCACACGCTATAGTAAATGCTAATATTTGGACCCATTAATATAGTCAGCTTTATTATGCTTAATAAAGACTTATTAGTAACCTTCAATACTTATTAAAGCTACCATATATTCCCAATTAGCTATTTCAATATGAGATGTGAATATGTTATTCTGAACCGCATTTATAGTGACCTTGTCATCGTTAGTTCCTAATAGCACATTTCATCATTAGATCAACGTACACCTAGACAAACTGATTTAAATTATGATAAGATAACATAATTGGAAACTAGAGACAAGACTACCACATCTAATGGGGTGCATTTACTTATATTGCCGAGTATAACATACCGGAACAGCTTGGGCAGATTCAACCATGAGATGCCGACAAAAGAAGCTAATTGGCAGGTGGACAGTGGCCAGGTGAGTCTCGTTACCTTAAACCCCAGCGTCCCTACAAATAGGGCTGAGTACCGGTCCGACTGTCGCTGGAGGGGTACCGAGATTTGCGTATTCAAGTGACATTGTTGGGTTGTTTAATACCCATGCAGCTAATAAACTCGACCACCTGTATCGGAATACTCTCGTTCCCAAACCCTTCCGAAGGAAGGCTCTGGTAACAGCCACATGACCTTGAGCTTGGGATTTTGCTGGGTTTGGGCAGTCCCTGTAGTTAGCTTGGAACCAGCGAACAGGAAGGGGAAATGGAACCAGAAAGTATGATGGTAAAACTACCATTATATATTCTGGTTTCTGTCCACTGGTTCCATCCTATCAGCAAGGATTGCCCAAATCAGGCAAAATCCTAAGTTCAAGGCCATGTGGCTGTTACCGGGGCCTTGAATTCCTTCGGGAGGCTTTGGGAGTAAGAGTAGTATCGTAACAGCTAGCCAGGGGCACCAACCAGTGTTAATGATTATCTCAGAAGCTTACCAGTATTGTTTAAAAACACCAATAAGTAATACAATAATTCAAGTTATAGGGACGTTATCAAAATTGGAATCACTGTTTGATTACAGATATGTTGAAGTTGTTAGCGGTATATACTGCTTACTAATATTGGATAAGCCTAGTATAGCTCGAAATAAAAAATCCTGCTAACCTGCATATAACTACACTATATTACAGCTGCCTTCTTTATTACATACCCCTGACCATTTTGGAGAATGATTTTGCCTTTTAACTTGTGCAACGTATGAGAGGTCTATAAAGCAGACCCAACAAGAACCAGACGCCCAATCGGTCTGCTTTATTCAATTCAAAACAACAAATCACATTCCATCCATACATTGTGGACTCGCCCAACTTCTGGTTTGTCAAGAGACCTGTTCTGATTGGATTTAATATTTTTCGTCCTCCTAATCCCTTTATCGGCCGCTGCCAGAAGAGAAGCCTGTGTCGCGGAGAAGCAGTCTCCGTAATAAGATTCCCTTTTTAAGCCTTGTGGACAACAGTAACGATTGGTTGGGGGCGATAGATTTGTACTTTCTTCAAGGACGAGGAGCGCATGCGCCATGGGAACAGAAGAGATCCAAAACGGGAACGAGGCTGTGGACTCAGAAATAGTTGTTTACCGGAAACGATTAGAAGATGACATGACGTCATTTGGACGTTATTATGACTGTGTGCACGTGCACACAAGGAACATACTATTAAAGATGGTATATAAGCTAATAGACTTACCAAAGCTTTTTTTTCTAAATGGATACAATTTTAATGTCAAGGGTTTTGTTATTATTTTAGCGGATGTGCAGTGCTCAATGTTAGATATATTTGTCTATAAATGCATCATTTGAGATAGAAAACAATGTTGCTTATTCACCTCACTGACTCAGTGCCCCCCCCCCCCCCTATGTGAGCATAATGGGAACTTAGCTAATAGGGAAAGCACTGAGCCCTGTAGTATAGAGTAGACTGACCTAAAGGTAACCACGTACCATGAGATATCCACCTTAATTTTGTAGTTGTTTATGTATGGTATTCCCGTTTTTGTGTATCATAGTACACTTTAAGTGATACTCTTTCCAGCAAAGGACAAGTAAAGACAACACCATACATAAATGGCTACAAAATTAAGGTGGACATCTCGTGGTACATGGTTACCTTTAGGTCAGTCTACCATAAACACATAGGGAGTTTTAGTGTCGACCTACACCAAAAATAATTGCACTACATGTGCTAATCTTATGGATTTAGACTCTGCCAATTCTTTTAAAATTTAGGGAGTACTGTATGTATAGGATAGAATATGCGATAGTAATATGGCATGATTAAAAAGTCATCAAATGTTAGCTGACACACCATCTTCAAAGGGGCACAGTATTACATGACTGTATGCCTAAGGCACACACTGTTGGTTACCGATCGATTCTGAAATTTTATCATAGCTTCATTAGTAGTGTAAGAATCATGCTGTCGTGTTCCAGGATTGAATATAACGTTTTCTATGGAAAGTCTATTACCCCCTCCCCCGCCCACCACCTCTACACGCAGGTGGATGTGTATGGTTATAAGCCCACACACATATGAATGCGAATATGATTCTCATAAATACACTGGGCATATTGAACACCAGGATGCCAAACTGCAGGGGAAAACATGCATGTATAGCGATGGATATGTAGTAGCCACATGCATTATAGTATACTAAAGGTTATGGGGCTGGAGGGTGCAGAGGGCATCTTAGCATACATAAGTATACTAAAGTATCTAAAAAAGACAGTGAGATTCACTTGACTGCTACAGTGCTTATAGACCTGTAAGGATAGGTAGTGAGGACCGAAGGCAATGCTGTCAGAGGTATACTTTTTATCTTTAGACATGTTCACCCTAGAACACTGCAGTCCCGGGCCAGAAGGCAGTAGCTACTTCTTAAATCAGTGACCACTGAAACCAAACTGATTCACCACTTCATATTTCAGTATGCACTGATCCATCACTCCCAAAACTACTGATTCCCAACTGCTTTATTCAGTGCACACCCAGTAGTCCACTGAACTTACACTGCTATCTCTTTGTCAGATGATGGGCTATTTCCAGGGCTACTGATCCAACACTTCTGGGACATAGTCCCCAGGGCGAGTGTCAGGGTAATTCAGTAGTCACTGATTCAATACTGACATACTGGTACTTATGGCCTACTTTTATTTGGGTTACTAGACACATTCAAATCTGACAGTTACACAGAATGCGCCAGAACCCAGTGGGACCAACAGAGAAACACATAGGGAGCATATTTTACAGAAATATTCTGACAAGGAGGCTACTCAATAAGAATGGGCATACAATACATTCAAGACCCTGTGATCACAGTGCACTACTTGAAATAGAATTAGGAATTGACTATTGTAAGTAAATCACACAAACCTGTTCTCACACTAACAGCCTCATTCTTTCTATTGGGCCAACATTTTGAAAGGCCTTTTGAATTGTACATGTATATACATTTCTATATCCACTGATTGCTCACCTTAGCATCAGTACTACTGATGCCACACTGCTACAGCAGTGCTTCATCAGTAGTCTACTGGTTAGCTACTGCTAATGCAGTGGTTGCTCAGTAGTACTGATCCAATACTGCCACAAGCCCAGTTTGCTATGGGCTACAACACCTACTGAATAGCCACTACTGCAGCAGTGCTAAATCAGTAGGCTACTGATCAAGCACTACCACCTCATTTACATATTTCGGACATACTGATCCACTACTGCTTGCAGACTGATCTTACACTGCTCTATCACTGGACCACTACTACCCTGGTCTGTAATGTTAGGCAGTGGACAGGCAGTGGATGCTGATTTGGCACTGTTACTGACACTGTGTCATCACTGAAGCACTACTGCCACACTCAACTATTTTAGCACTGGTTTAACACTGTCCTTCCACTGCATTCTGGCCCGGGGTGTGTTTTCCTCCGGGTTTTCATTGCCTTTCAAATATGTCTATGAAAACTTACACTTGAGTTCAGTGTAAACCCCTTTTACATAGATGATGTTGGTGTTTTGTCGTTTTATTTGCTTTTGCATCTGTCCAGCATAATAGTCAGTTTCAATTATGTATGTCTGGGTGGATCTGGATCGCTGCACCCGTCCCTATACTATAGGCTATAGTATATAAATACTGGTAGTGTCAATGCAGAATACACAAGTATGACACCGATATTCCCAAAATGTAATGGGTTATTGATTGTAATATCCTGATATTAAGAGCAAAATGACTAATTGCAGCAGTTAGAAACCAGGTCACACCCAATGCAATATGGGAAATATAGCAAGGCAATAATGTGACTATGACAAGAACAGCTGCCCATTATTTGCTTGCTTTGTATAATGGTATAATGTGACTAAGACAAGAACAAACTGCCCATTATTTGCTTGTATTATTGTCATTGGTGCAGATACCAGGTGTGTTTACATGCAGTGCTTGGTGGGACATGCTGACTGGCACTCACCACTGGTGGACAGTCTAAACAGATTAGATAAGACCCAGTGAAGCTTGTGAACTAGTTGTCAGCAACCTAATGCAATATGACTAGCGGGTCTCCAGTGTCTAATGTGAGCTGACGCCTACGCCACAAACTGTTGAGTATATTAATCACATAAAGTGAAATGACTGCACTTGTGGTGGGCATTTAGACGGTGCTGTCATCTGCTATTAGGACAGTGCATGGTTGTACAGGACATTTGATTATAAGCAACCCATAAAATACTGAAAATACTATGAGCCTGATCTCACATCAGCAACAAGGTGTTCCACTGGAAGCATTCGGTGGGGGGGGGGGGGGTTGGCAGTTTTCCCCCTTCCTCTCCTCAACATCGATATCAAAATATCCAGTCAGGAGGATCCTTGGTGTCGGTGTAGTCATTATTAGACATTAATCCTCTCGAACATTGTTATAATGTGTTGACTGTAGGGCCGAGCATCAACTATAGTTGATGCCATGGGGGGCCGAGCATCGACTATAGTCGATGCCATGGGGGGCCGAGCATCGACTATAGTCATCTTAACTCTATGGGATTCAGCAAAGGCTCGGCCCCAGGAAAGTTCTTGTCAAAATATCTCGGCTTCATCACCAGAAACTTCTTTTTTTTCGGCCCTAAAGGGTTAAAGGGACATCTGACGTTCTGGGCCCAATTACACACACCTTTTGGGACAGGTACTCAGCCCTATTTATATGGGCACTGGGGGTTTAAGAACCAAAAAGAGAACACGTGGATGCACAGGAAGACGGCTTGTGGCATCCAGGGTCAGCACTGGGACTAATTAATGGTACAGTTTGGGCAAAAACCCGTTTGTGGTGGGTAAAAACCCTGGTTGGTCAGAGTGTGACACACAATGACTGAGGTGTGAGGAAAAGCGTGACATGGGTGGGGGTGTCGAAAATTGCCGAAAGTTGCGTGACATAGTCTGTGGATCATCTCAATAGAAGTAGTAGGAGTGAACATCAATGACAATGGAAGACCACCTCACTGTAACTGTCAAAGGTGACATCCAATGGACCACCCACTGACATGAAATTACCATATCAGGCGATATTATTAGAGCGCTTATTGTTGACTTTATGAAGCTTACTCATCACAATCAAGGGTTAGTGCACTGCTACTAAATCACAACACGCTCCAATGACACGAGATAAAGATCTGCTACCACCAAATAATGTTAGTAGCCCAAAGTGCAACTTCTGAAAATATGAGTTACCCAAAACTGTTGCCAACGAAACATCCCTTTAGATACGGGGCTGCCACCTCCTCCCCCACCTCCCACCCAGCAATCCGTTTGCACCCAATTACACGTTATATAAGGCCGCCCAAAGACCTGTCCGTTGCCATGGAGATGCCATCCCAGAGTGGGTTGCACTAGGTGGGCTGCAGTACGCACGTAGCACATTTCTCACATACACCATACCTGATGGTCTATGCTGTTGAGACCCAAAGCTTATTAACTGGATTCATATAATCTACACTTTACAATGTATTGGTTGAACAGGTGATTTCCTAGACGGGGAAGTCCCTGCTTAAATTACGAATCCCATATGGGTGATTTAAAGGGCACATACCACAATGGCAGATCATGCACATACAGCAACCAAATTGCAACAAAAATAGTTTTTACTGTTCACACATTTTATATACAACCTTATTTCTCTGGGGCCACTTCATATAGATAAGATATCTATACACAGTTTTAGAAATAAGGAAACAAGGTATTCAACAACTCCGTTTTTTTCCGTTTTTGCAAAAAGGAATGATGTGTTGCCATGGAAACAGTAAACAAATATTCGAGAATAGCATGGATTTTCTCCACCTTACATCAATAAAATGGTCATAACAACCATACAACTTTGAACTACATGCATACTGAATGCACAACGTGATTACTAAGTGCATGGTGAATGCATACATTGATTACTAGTGCATAACGAAAGCACACAGTGATTACTTAGTGCAAAGTGAGTGCACACAGTGATTACTAAGTGCATAACGAATGCGCACTGTGATTACTAAGTGCATAGTGAATGCACAAAGTGAATACTAGTGCATAGTGAATGTACACAGTGATTACCAAGTACATAGTGAATGCACACAGTGAATACTAAGTGCATACTGAATGCACACAGTGAATACTAAACTTGTGCATACTGAATGCACACAGTGATTACTACATGCATACTGTATGTAGTCCACTTGTGCACGTCTAGCTGCTTCCTGCTGCTGCTGCTGCTGCTGCTGCCGTCCACAGCTGGTGTAACAGCAGCAGCAGCTACAGTGTGGCTAGACGTACGTACTACCCAGCTGGGACAGGCAGCAGCCCACAGCCTGCACCCACCCTCCTCCTGCTCCTGCTAAGCTATAGCACTAGTCCTCCACGGTGAGGAGGAGCAGCCCACCATCGCCATGGCAACGGGCCATCCAGGATGGGCCGGTGCCTCCTAGGCCCCTGCTTACCGATTGGATATTGTCTTTTAGCGTCCTTTCCTTCTGCCTGTGCTTCCTGTATCTATGATCTAGGTCGGGCACCACTGCTCACTGCTATATAGCTGTGCACATATATTGGCCCTACTGTAGGACATGCAGTACTTTGTAGGGGCTCTCATGGGGTATATGCTTCACACAGACCTGTCTGACCAATTCTGACTAAAGATTGAGGTAGTTGCATTCACCGATACCGGTGTACAGCGTTGTACTTGTACAATGTGAAGGTATTTTCCTCTGGCAGATGGTAGTGTATGATGGAACAGAATCCTCCAGACTCTCTCAGTCATTAATAAAGGTATTTGCCTCTACACAATCATAGGACCACTCCATGAATTCAATGCAACCAACGGGCAAACATAGTATACAGTATGCAATAGTGTTGAGATATCTTCTATAAAATTAATGGCCTACTTGCTACTATCTCAGTCTTTGCGAAAACTTTTTCGGCATGCAGGACAGTCGGTCCTGCAGCTAGCCAATTTTGCAGGACCGTATAAATTTCTGCAGGACCGGATACCAAAATCAAAGTTTTGCATAATATTTCGAATAGAATAGCATTTATAAAAGAAAATAATAACAAAAACTTGCTCTAATTTGCCTAGAATATTAGAGTGCACTCTAGAACTTATAACTGCAGTTCAAATTGGAACATTTGAAAAATCCTTTCAGTTTAGGAAAGCCCAGGACATCAGGTCCTGCAGCACCAGTCATTCTGCCGTCCCAGAGCCATTTTAGACGGACATTGCCACTGTCCGGCAGGATTTGGCAAAGACTGCTATCTCTTTTTTTCAGTGACTGACCAAGTTATCACAATCGTCGATAAATAGAGCGAAATTAACAATAGCATACATTGATAGATCACACTGCGTACTTGTATATGATTATAGCCAATAGCCTACCGATTAGTTATATATATCTGACACTTATATTTATCATTTTGGTGTAGTTTAATCCACAAGGGGTCTAACAGAACACGATTCATCTTCAATTGTAATTCTAATGTAAATTTCCAGTAGCGAATCATCAGGCAGAATGCGACAGGTTACAATTTATAACCAAGGACCAATAATTATGTAATATCTTTTGCATGTACACAGCTACATAATAATTATGCGTTCATGTATTATATAGGGCAGTGTCATTTCCACACAGGTTGGTTTAGTAACATGTCTAAAGATGTGAGCGTGTGAGTGACCTCACAGATGACTCAGGGTAAGCTGGATCTGTAGCTTATCATGTACTTAGATAAAGTACTGCCTTATATCATCCGTTGGTCAATTCTGGCATCAGAAATGGATTCCTTGTTAAAAAGTACCCTCGAGTCATAACGTATGTTATTTCCATTTCAGGCCAGCAGGTGGGTGTGGGTGAGCAGGTGGGTGTGGGAGAGCAGGTGGGTGTGGGTGTGCAGGTGGGTGTGGGTGACAGTTTTAGGCTGCGGGCATGTACCGCCTTCTGACCCTGTCAAAAAGCGAGTCGGTCAGACCATAAACGGCAAAGATATGGGTGATAAAATTTCGCTCTGCACTCCTTTTATGCTGCCGCTGTGGTACTGTCGTACTGTCTCGTTGACTTCTTGCGGAGTATGAGAACTGGTAGTGGCACCACCATATCTTTTACGGGGGGAGACAGAACTAAAAAGCTAATTTAAATAAGGTTGATGGTATTTTACATTATCCAGAGGGTATTTCAAATAATGTAGAGGGTATTTTTTCATGAAAAGAGAGAAATACCAGCCAGGTTAGGCTAAAACCTCATTTCTATCTTTCGTTTTACATTGCAGTCAATCTCCAGTTCATTTAGAGGGTAGCAATTTAACAATACGTATGAGTTTACGCGAATGAGAGAAATTCATGTTGAAAGATCGCAGTTCAATATCATATTGAAAAAAAGAGATATTTGATTTCTTTTCGAAGGAAACATTTGTCCCCGATCTTGCCCATCCATCCCTTTGGTCATCTCATGTGTACCTGTTGTACAGTGCCCATGGCAGAGTTCCCCCCATGTAACAAAAACCTCTTAAACCATGGTTCAGTCGACGTATATTACTCAGTTACCCTGAGTCAACAACTAGTTTAATTTACAGATGTCCTTGAGTATAGCACATCTCGATATAGATGGAATTAATGACGTCACGTGTACTGATAAGTTGGCTGCCATTTGCACATGGGCGTACGCTGGTCACATAATCGCAACTTAATTCATGTATACATATGAATGTTCAGATATACGAAGTTGGCATTACTCCACCGTTGTCTATCAAAGGATGTTAGAGTTAGAAATGCACATGGAAATGAAAAAAAATACATGCTAAAATTTCAAACAATAAAACTATAACAAAAAGAAAGGTTGTGTTCCAATAACCCGACCGACCACATCATTTCGATTTTTTAAAGGTTTTCCCTGGTATGGGTATCATTATATTGGCCTATATTGGTGATATCGCTAGGATATCATGTAAACCTAACCAAACGGCAACCTACTCCTAAAGTAAGGCCTGTTATTATAGCAAATAGTAGCCACCCCTACCATCATACATCCCTGTGGAACACCACTCGGTGGCCACATAACCTACCCTATACCCCGCAGGGCATAATCACACTAATCAGGGCTCGTCACTAATGACCTTGCATTGATGATCGATCTGGATATTTGGAGCCCTGTCTGAAGGTCACAGCACCACTGACCTAGACCAGTCACGTGTGCTCTAATTAACGGCCATACCTTGCCTAGGGAACCACTCACCTAACCAGGCAGCAACCAGCTAAGGCAACCAGCTATAGGAACCAGCAATGGCAACCATCAGGGTACAATACGATACGATACGATAACTTTTAAAGCCACCAGTGGTGACAGGCATTCAAGACCCGGTAATAGCCACGCCAAGCCAGCAGGGGTATGATTACACTGCAATATACACGCACAACAGTCATGACACAATGACAAGCCGTAGCGTCCAGCCGGGCAACATGGAGAAATCGTAACCTGCTGTACACAGCAATGTAACCTGCTGTAGACATAGAGGTAACCTGCAGCAGACAGAAACGTGACCTCCTGTAGATAGCGAGGTAACCTGCTGTAGACAGTGAGGTAACCTCAGGGATGAAAGTCGACTATGTCAAAAAAACTTGAAGATATAACATACCTCATAACTACATTATACAACACTATGAATGTTTATGCATCTATAGACACATATCTAGTGCTGTGCAGCAGGATTTGTCATGTCTATATTCTCCTGGACGTCATCTCCTGCTGAGGAGAAGCATTTGTCATGTCCATGTGGTCATGGATGTTATCTCCTCCTGAGGAGAATGAGAAATCTGTCCATACACTCTCCATGCATAGCACCTTAGTTTCAGTGGCTAAGCCTCATGTGAAGAGTGTAAATGCATAGGACTATAGAGGAGAGTGAGGGCTTCAAGCTTTCTCAAGTTAACTTGAAATTGGCTGAGAAAAACTTGACACTGAGATCAGTGTGGTGTAGCCTGTCTGTGTATGTGTAGGACCAATCAATTCAATTTCAATTTAAAAAGTGTATTAGTCTGAACAAACAGTCTACAAATTAACGCAGTTATCAAGAGTTTGCTCAGAGGACATAAGAAGGTATTGCACGTCCTCGTTATACATGTATAATATTATGATAAATAAATACCTTCCTTTAGCTTTGTTATAACAAAAGAATTCAATAATTCTTTGATGATAATACTGGGGACGGGGGGGGGGGTGATGAATGATGAAACTAAATATCAGTGCAATTTGTCACAAAAAGTACAATTCCTAGTTCATGTTAAATACATTACTTGACATACGACAGTCCATACGCAATATCCATATCACTTGGGTCATACTCTAACCAGTACAGGCAAAGCTCATAAATAATACAAATATAAATATATCTACATTCATATTTTAGTTAATCCATTTAACAATTAATTAACTAATTACTAAATACTAAACTCGGTCAATGATCAGCAAATATCTAGAATTGACTAGTCAAATACACAACATGTAAAATAAATGCACACGAGCACCACACCGGTAATCCAATTCACAAAAAGCTTTAACATGAGCATAGTACCACATAATTACATTTAATAGGATTTAATAGGATTATTGGCATATCTATGAGGTGAACAATATGAATGTTTATATTATATAATATAACAATAACCATAACCTGGTCAAGAAAGGAAACAGTCCATCTTGTTGTAATACAAAGACAGAATATTTCCTATTGATTTATACATTAGTGTAAATATTTTCAATAGCATCATTAGTAAACTGTTGAATATGAACCCATCTCTCATTAAAGAATTTGTTGATTAATTTTCTTAGAGAATTCTTAAAAGATAATTTATTCTCAGATAGACGAACCACTGAGGGTATCCTATTCCACTCATCAATAGCACTATTAGCTGGTGACTTCCTAACCCTCTCACTATGTGATAAATAATTTTGGATCAAAGGTCCATCAGCTGCTCTAGTTCTTCTGTTCTCAACCATATTAAAGGCATTAATTTGGATCATCCTATAACAAATGCTACCTTGGAGATATTTTCTCCTTAACTCCAAAGGCAATATCCCAGCTCTTTGATGTAATTTTTTAACCGATATCTCTGTGGGATCAAAAATTTCAAAGCATACTCTAAGCGCAGTATTTTGGAGAACTTGCAACCTCTTTTGGTCATGAAAAGATAGAGCTGAAAAAAATAAGTTACTATTATCCATGTACGGTAGTATCATTGTTTTCAATAGGGTTATAGAAGTTAGGTCATCAAGGCAACTTCTGAAGTGACTCAACATCCATATTTTATGATTAATTCTACTTATTGTTTTATTAAATTCTTTTTTAAAAGAAAGATCTCCATCCATTAATATTCCTAGATATTTATAGTTGTTCACTGCCTCTAATTCATGACCTTTTACCAATACTCCATCTAACTCTAAACCTGGTATATAAGTATACAACATAGTTTTAGTTTTAGCAGGGTTAATTGTTAATTGATTTTTATCACAATAATTTACTAAAATATCCAAATCATGCTGAATGTTGGCTCGGATTTCAGCAACACTTAAACCTTCCACAAATAACACAGTGTCGTCTGCATATTGCAGCAGATTACATTTGAAGTTAATTTTTGACAAGTCATTTACATATAATATAAATAATAGAGGACCTAAAATGGAACCTTGGGGGACCCCATAAGTGATTTTTTCCCATTGTGAGTGATGATTGTTAGCCATTGTTTTTTGGGATCTATCAGATAAATAATCTTTAAACCACGACACAACTTCAGGTGAAAAACCAAAGTTAGGCAATTTATCTAACAATCTTTCGTGGTTTATAGTATCAAAAGCTTTACGATAATCAATAAAAACCGCACCCACTAACAATTCATTATTAAGAGATTCAAAAATACTATTTGTCAATTTCATAACCAAAGTCATCTAAGGAAATATCATTAAACTCGAATAATTGATTTACATCCTCATTAACTATTGGCAATGCCCCTTGGAAGACAGGTATTTTATCTGCTAAAGTTTTCCCAACATTTGCAAAAAATTCATTAATATGCTCAGCAGCACCTTCAGTTGGGATATCCTCACCCAAATTATTTTTTAAATTAAAACTGTTTGACTTACTCCTTTTGGGTAATAACTTTTTTACTTCTTCCCAAAACTTCTTAGGATCCTTAGCATGTTTAATCAATTGTGCTTTGAAATAATTATCATGAGTTTTTTTGTTTTTAATATTTGACCTATTTTTTAAAAATTTCGCTAATTCTTTATCTTCTGGCTTTTTAGTTTTTTTTAGCTCTGCGCATTGCCAAATCTCTGTCCCTCATGAGAGCAGCAACCTCTGGTGTAATCCAAGAGGGCTTCTCCCTTCTGAAAATATTTCTCTTTATAGGGCATTTTTCATCCAAATATTTAACTAAATGATCAAAGAAAATTTTCCATGCTTCATTAGGATCTATGCAAGCAAAAAATATATCCCAATTAAAATTCCTCATGTGTCTTAACATTTCATCCTTCACATATCTTCGATAAGTCCTACCCATGAAATCAGCTGAAGTGGTACCCCCACATTTTACACGCTTTCTAATAACAAATACCGGTATGTGGTCACTCACATTCAAGTCAATTACACCAGTTTCAATTATACCTGCATCAGACACATCATTAAAATTAGTTAGTATTAAATCTATTACAGCACTTGAATATAAAGGTCGTGTAGGTTCATTTATATATTGAGTTAAGCCAAAAGCTGCTTCCACCAAAGTTAGCCTTTCCTTTGCCTTAGAGTTTTTACTGTAATCAATATTGAGATCACCACCTAACAGGAAATCCACATTTTTCTTCCCTTCAATTTTTCTAATTTTAGCTAATGCTTTAATAATGCTCAAGAAGAATGCATCAATATTCCCCGAAGGGGGCCTATAGGCATTAAGCACATATATTTTCCTAGTAAAAGGCAAGCTAACCTTGACGACCATCAACTCTAAATTTTCATTCATAACACTCAACTCTTCCTCAGACATTACTTCATGTCTTAACTTATTTTGGATTAATGTGGCAAGACCGCCACCTCTTTTTTCCTCACCATTAGCATTTAAATACAACCTATCAAGTCTATGTGTTACATAACCATCCATATTAAATATGTGTTCACCCATACTTTCTTTCAGCCAAGTTTCAGATAAATTAATAATGTTAGCATTCAAATCCATTAAGGATTCTTTTAAAGTCACAGACTTCGACGACACAATACTTTGACCATTCCAAAAAACTGTTTTCAAACCTTTAGTTCTACCTACCATTTATATTTAATTCACTTAAATTGGTAGTATGACCGGTAATATTTGCTTTAGATACACTAATAGGATTTTGACACTGCAATGAAGATGATAATAATAGATGAATGTAATGAGGGGGTGGGGGGGAGGGGGGGATGTTATCAAACAACTTTCTCATGATGATGAACCAGTGATGATTCTGCTGTCTTATCATAGGATTACACAAACAAAATAAGTTTGATTGAGTTTATATTGAGTAATTATCAAATATATCCTAAGAGTGTCTACAGCTAAATATCCTGATTATATTTTTGTGATTGAAAAAAAACTTGATTTCAGGGAAAAACTTGAAGACTTTCATCCCTGTAACCTGCTGCAGCAACGTGACTATGCTGGTGGCCGGCCTCTGATTCTCAATCTTGCGAGATAGCAGTGGGACCGCGGCACCAGTATGCTGTAGATAGCGAGGTAACCTGATGTAGATAGCGAGGTAACCTGCTGCAGACAGCAACGTGACCTGCTGTAGATAGCGAGGCAACGTGCTGCAGACAGCAACGTAACCTGCTGTAGACAGCAACGCGACCTGCTGTAGACAGCGAGGTAACCTGCTGTAGACAGCGAGGTATCCTGCTGTAGACAGCGAGGTATCCTGCTGTAGACAGCGAGGTATCCTGCTGTAGACAGCGAGGTATCCTGCTGTAGACAGCGAGGTATCCTGCTGTAGACAGCGAGGTAACCTCCTGTAGACCGAGAGGTAACCTGCTGAGGTAAGCGAGGAATAACCTACTGACATGGGACAACTAGGCAAAATGAAGCCATGACAACTGCAGTGGAAAAGGTCCGAGGGATGGCACATGTCGTTATGAACATGGACAACATAGAAGGAAGAATGCAGTCTCGTGACAATGACAGACACATTATATATGTAGGCTATACAATAACTGCCTCAATGTTAAAGAGGCATTCCCTAGTAGATAGAAGCTTCCTGTGTGTATATTATGTGCTGTACATATATCTTGCCAGGCACACTTTAACCCTTCCCTTGCCACACCCTGGAGGCATATGGTCGCCTTGGGACTGATCGATTCTCAGGTCTGCCCGCAGAGAGCATCGCCCTTTGCAGATCAATCGGATCCCGGCTTAGGCTCCTGAATACTACAACCAGTGCCACTACTTGAGACCCCCCCCTGCTGCACCTTGCTGCACACACCACTACACCTGACACTGGTACACTGCTCACCCCCCTGCCATCTTACAATGACTGAACACCATATGACCACTGCCACTAGGAGGACCCCCCCCCCCGTCCCTGCACACCCCACTATACCTGACAGTATAATTTTATGCACTATTTAGCTTTAGCCACAGAAAAAGATCCTATAGGGTTAACACTGGTTTATTCTAAACATATGGGCCGGCAACAGCTTGTTTCTAGCAGTGCGCACATTTCCTGCTTTCATGTGGGTTGCCTTCTTCTGTTTCAGCTCGTTTCTAACAGAGACTTTATTTCGAATCTGCACAATCATGTATTCCTGTTATCCAATCTAGTCCAATGCTGTGTTTTCAAAATTTGCTCAGCTGTCTGATTCGATCGGCACGGTAATTCTCAGCCGTTTGGGATTCTATTCTCAATCAATCCATTCCTCTGATTAAATGAGGGATGGCTAAAGTGTACCCCCAACTCAACATTTGTTACATGGTCACATAACTGCTGCATGGATTATAAACTACATTCACAATGTGTGAGCTAGATATCTAACACGTATCCCACCGGATACAAAGCAGATCTCCCGTCGTTAGGCTATTGTGTAATGATAGCCTCATCTGTCAAACATGAACATCGATACCAATCTAATCATTTAAGGCCCATATAGTGCTTTAATGTATTTATCTCCTTGATCGTCATCATGCATTATGCAGCCATTCATGGCGAGTAACTCGCTAGTGCTACATGTATGTACCATGTGAACCCTATGGGACTCGCCAGAACGACAAAGGACATTAAAGCGCTATGCGACCCTTAAAAGGGCTACGACAAAGGACATTAAAGCGCTATGCGACCCTTAAAAGGGCTACGACAAAGGACATTAAAGCGCTATGCGACCCTTAAAATGGCTACGACAAAGGACATTAAAGCGCTATGCGACCCTTAAAAGAGCTACGACAAAGGACATTACAGCGCTATGCGACCCTTAAAAGGGCTACGACAAAGGACATTAAAGCGCTATGCGACCCTTAAAGGGCTAAGTGGCAGCAATAATGCCATCATTTTAAAGCACCGTAGCACGCACCGATGACACCAATTCTGTCATACTAATAGAGGCTCGGTGATCTGTCAATTGATCTTTAGCACGCCTTTAGCAGGTCAAATACATGTATCCTTTTTACAACTCATGGCCGCTTTAACAAAGAACACGCTATGTTATAATTTTGATACTGGTAGATCCGAATGTGTCATACCCACTCAGGCACTAAACATGCCCACATAATATATAAATCAACTCTAGAACTACATGCCTATTATAATACAAATGTGCATTAACTACAACACGCCGCGTACATAATGGATTACCTGGCCCTTCACAAACAGAAACGGTTGTTGTAGTTTCCCATGTAACTGCTACTGATCATGTCGCTTTCATAACGTCTTTTATCGGAGAATTGTTTACAATTTGCAATGCGCATTTATTTCTTGAATGATTTTCAAAATAGAAACTTGTTCAAAATACAGGTGTGACATTCACAGCCATTCAGATTGATAAATCTACAATAAATTCAATTATTCTAAAGATGGTAAAATGATAGGAACAGAGTCCGTTGTTGTTTAAATGATTTACGTGAATCATATTATATCGGTTAACTAGACTAAACCTTGCCCTTCTAATACCCGCCCCAATAGACCTATACATACTAACACTTCCTCCAGTACACTGTAGCACCCCACTTTGTATCACTTTACCCCTCCTCCTGCAGTACGCCTCTTCAGGCTGCTTTAACCCATGCTTCACTACCCTACACGGATCCCTCATTAAGGCCCCCTCACGGCTCACTAAAGGTAACCCACCTAGAGGTGTGAGCCTCACCCAACAGTCCACCCTGGGTTACTGCTGGTCCATTAGGACAAATCCTCCTAATATCGCCCCTTTCTAGGAGCCCAAGGTCGGCATAACGGGTGTACAGGGGATGTGGGTATATAGGCTGGGGTTTTAAACAGTGTTAAAGAGCATTGTATCTAAAGGGTGACATCCAGACTATGTATTGCTTACCACCCTTGGCCTATCTGTATCAATCGTTTTAATGAACCCAGTCAATGACTAGTATATATATTACCTATTCAATGCAATGTTGTTTGGTATCTATTTCGCAGGTAGAAAATAACTATTTGAACATCCTAGGCGCTAATTATGTATAGGAACATATTATGTTTTGCATAAACATCATGTGGGCCAATGGAATCACGTGTACATGATACTGTCCTATACACCAAAAAGTGTTACTACTTGAAAAAGAAAAAGGTTCAGATTCGTCGGTCTCGTGTTAGCATCCGACGCTTCATCGACATCGACATATGACACTGTCTTTTAAATACATGACGCACGCCTGTCTCAAGTTATCCCACAGTTATTAATAATACAGAGTGGATCCTTGAATATGAAACATGTGCACTCCCACTGCATGTTATGGGTGTGTATATTCAGATGACAGTTAACTAATGACATTTTTACAAAGCCCGGCCGTCCATGTTTCCATATACTACTCACATAATCTGAGATTCGTTCTAGACACCTGTTATCCCCCCCCCCCCCCCGCCCCAACCACCACCATCGCCGGAGAATGGAAATGGATAATCGTTACAAAGTTATCTTTTTATGGAAAGTATCCGTCAAGGCCCCTTATGAGTGTCTCAGTTATCTATGACAACATATAATAGGATCTAATCAGTTGCGGATCCAGGATTGTCTAGAGGCGGGGGGGGGGGGGGGCCAAACCTGGCCAACTTGGAGTGACTATGTGTTTCCCGCGGGCGAAGCGCGTCAGCTATACAAGGGGTTTTTATTGATCTAGACTTAAAATTGTGCATTGTCACACATTTTAAGACACAACATTTTAAGACTCAGCCCCCTCCCCGCCCCCATCCAAACCAGGGGTCCTCAGTCAGGCCCTATGGATCATACTCTACAAACTCTTCATCTCTTTCCCTCTTTTCTTCTCTTTTCTTTTCTCTTCTTCCTCCTCCTCCTCTCCCCCCCTCTTTTTTTTGTGGGGGGTGGGGGGGGGGGGGGGGGGGGGTGGGGGGGTGGGGGGGAAGGGGGGCAAGGCCCGTCCCCCCCCCTGGATCCGCCAACGGAATCTATATTCCTCCTACCTGATATAGCACCAATATGAACCGTATCATCCTCCCGCCAGGTGACTGGACACTTACCTGTTAAAGGAGAAAGCACATAGTTAGTGACAAGCATGGCAACAATGAAATAGAGTATAGCCTTAGGGACACGCATGGAAAGGTGAGATGGAACAGGTGTTAAAGGACAAGAAGGGCGGGGGGGGGGGGGGGACAAGCATAGAAAAGGGAGAGGTATGGCATCAAAACCCCAGACCTGTATGCACATTTTAGCATGTCATCAGCAGAAGACGCATATGGCACATTTGACAGAATTGTTAGGTCAAATGTGGGCCATATCTACGTTTAAGTCGCTATATACAAAACATAGAAAATGGGATTCATGATAAAACAAGAGGAAACTCTTTTTCAAACAAGTAGCGACTTAAACCTTCAGGCTGGCAGTAGCGACTTAAAAATTCAGCTCCACTTCAGCGACTTAAACCTTCAGCTCCACCTCAGCGACTTAAAACTTTGGGCCTGCTTGTCCCATACTGTTTTACCTTGTATTCTAGAGGATCAAATATGAAATAGCGACTTAAACTGGAGCGACCTATAGCAGGAGTATATATACCAGGGCCCCCCAGAGCACCCCAAATTAAGTTTCTACTTTTTATACCTTCTATGGGACAGGATAGAATATAGCACAGCGACTTAAACTGGAGCGACCTAAAGCAGGAGTATATATAAAGGGCTAAACACCTCCCATATTATACAAAAAACAAAACGAATGTAACACAATTTGATATGAGCTTCTATGCTGTGGGATAGATTTTGATATAGCGACTTAAACTGGAGCGACCTAAAGCAGGAGTATATATAAGGAAAAGTTGTAATTTTTATCAAGCTAAATTATTCATTATAAGGGGAAGTTTCCCCGGGAAAGAGGGTTTCTTTGAAGGGGCCTATCTAAAAAAATTGGGGCTTGGATTTTTGGGGGAAATAAATGGTAGGTGGCGCAGCCTTATTCATAGAAAATGTCTGTAGGTTTAGGTCGCTATGTTGCAATCATTTGACTCTTTTAAACTGTATGGGAAGTTTTCCTATTTATTTGTAGGCTGTAGAAGGATTAAGTCGCTATAGAAATGTATGTTATTCATTTCTTGTAGGCTAGAAGGATTAAGTCGCTATGGGAAGTGTATCCCACTCAATTTTGTAGTCTAGAAGGATTAAGTCGCTATGGGAAGTGTGTTGCATTCAAATTTGGAGCCTAGAAGGATTAAGTCGCTATATGGCCATCATTTGATTTCTATTAAAGGCTAGAAGGATTAAGTCGCTATGGGAGTGTATCCCCTTCAATTTTGTAGTCTAGAAGGATTAAGTCGCTATATGGCCATCATTGCATTTCTATTAAAGGCTAGAGGGATTAAGTCGCTATATGGTATCATTGGATTTATTAAGTGATAGAAAACCATTCATTACCAGTGGGAGGGAAGGGGAGGACCTAAAGACTGAATGGTTGTCTTTTATTAAATAAGGGTCTCCCTCCCTACATTAATTAACACACTTCCCTCCTCCCTCCTACTGAATGGTTGTCTTTTATTGAATAAGGGTATCCCTCCCTGCATTAGCTAACACACCTCCCTCCTCCCTCCTACTGAATGGTTGTCTTTTACTGAATAAGGGTATCCCTCCCAGCATTAGCTAACACACTTCCCTCCTCCCTCCTACTGAATGGTTGTCTTTTACTGAATAAGGGTATCCCTCCCAGCATTAGCTAACACACTTCAATACTGTTTTACCTTGTATTCTAGATGTTTGAATATGAAATAGTGACTTAAACTGGGGCAACCTATAGCAGGAGTACATGTACCGAGGCCAACACCCCCAGAGCACCCCAAATTTATTTCCTCCTTTTTTTAAGCTTCTATGGGACAGGGTAGACTATAACATAGCGACTTAAACTGGAGCGACCTAAAGCAGGAGTATATATCCAAAGGCCAAACACCCCCAGAAACTCCCAAAATGCATGTAATACAATTTTATATTAGCTTCTATTCTATGAGATAGACTTTGAAATAGCGACTTAAACTGGAGCGACCTAAAGCAGGAGTATATATATATAGAAAATTGTAATTGTTTTCAAGTAAAACTAGGTACTACAAGGGGAAGTTTCCCGGGAAAGAGGGTTTCTTTGAAGGGGCCTATATATAAAAAAAGGGGGCTTGGACTTTTTGGGGGGAAATAGAAGATATGTGGCGCAGCCTTATTCATAAAATATGTCGCTATTGGACACCCACAATGGATTAGGTCGCTATTGGGCACCAGAAAACCATTCAATAGGAGTGGGGAGGGGGGAGAGTACCAGGACCGAATGGGTGTCTTTTACTGAATAAGGGTCTCACTCCCTTCATTGGCTAACATACTTCCCTCCTCCCTCCTACTGAATGGTTATCTTTTTCTGAATAAGGGTCTGTTTCCCTCCTTTGGCTAACACACTCACCTTCCTCCCTCCCACTGAATGGTTGTCTTTTACTGAATAAGGGTCTCATTCAGTGGTAGGGAGGAGGGTGAGTGTGTTAGCTAATGGAGAGAGGGAGACCCTTATTCAGTAAAAGACAACCATTCAGTAGGAGGGAGGAGGGTGAGTGTATTAGCTAATGGAAAGAGGGAGACCGTTATTCAGTAAAAGACAACCATTCAGTGGGAGGGAGGAGGGTGAGTGTGTTAGCCAATGGAGGGAGACAGACCCTTATTCAGTAAAAGACACCCATTCATTCTATACCCATCCACTCCCTCCCCCTATTGGACATCCCCAACGGATTAGGCTGGTATTAGGCACCCCTAGACGGATTAGGTCGCTATTAGGCGCCCCTAAACGGATTAGGTCGCTATAGGGCACCTCAAACGGATTAGGTCGCTATAGGGCACCTCAAACGGATTAGGTCGCTATGCCAGCCCCCTCCGTTTTCCTCCTGCACATGTCATATTTTCTTCCCAACCTGTATATTTCCATACTTAGCTGTCTGGCCATAGCGACTTAATCATTCTGGCCCTCTGAATAGCGACTTAATCCAGGAGATTGCCAATTGTTATCTATATAAATGTTATTATATCGCTCTCTTGTGTATGCACCACCTAAACAGGTTCCTGACGGTGTATTACACTAACTTGTTGGCCGAAATTCATACGATCATACACAATACATGTCTGGTTTACTGTTTATTAAATAACCACTTATATTATACTTCGTTGGAGACAGTACACATGTATGTCATACATTGTAAAACTACCTCAAATCTGGTCAATAAAGTTTAAATTTGTTCAAAAAAAAAAATGGCATCAAAGTACATCAAACATAGAGAAAGGATTTAAATCATATTTTTTACAGAAAAAAATGGAGCAAAATAAAAAATGGGATAAGTTGCACAGCCCTGGGTACATCGTGGTCAACATATGATTATAGTGTAGCTGTTGTTAGGGTTTGAATGTGTGAGATTATGTGGCTCTGGTTGTTTATAATGGACCACAATGTCCCAGGACTCATTAAGTGCGTGCTGTAATGTGTCAATAATTGCCATATTTAGCCACACTTGATGGTAATGGGCTCTGCATGACTATCCAATTGGATGGATTATTATTGGCTTTCAAGCGCGAAAACCAGGCAAATGTACTAGAAATGAAATAATTTGACTCAGCTCCATCAAATTCCTACGTAAGCTTTAATCATATGACTAAAACCTTTATTTCTTAACTTAAGAACTATGTAATGGATTTTAACCACATAATGTCTAGATTGTGTTCCTCATTAATATACTGGGATATTTTTAAACTCCAACAATCTGTGTACTATACACGTTTTAATGTCAGATGTTATGTTAGAAATACAGGACTGACTCAACAGTGAAGCCACATTTAGCCTCCCCCCCCCCCCCACAACCCTTCTCTCCTTCAATGCAGATTACCTGACTGTATGCAGACAACTTGATATGGTTCCTAACACACACAGATATACCAAGAACAAGCTACGCCCCCAAGAACAGAACCAATTCAACATCTCACGAGAAGCTGCCTGTGTCAGTATATATGTGACCAAGAGAACAAGTTGCATCCCGTTTTATCGTTATACTGTGCCACGTCCCCAGGGCACCGCCCTGCCACCATCCCGACTTCCCCCGCCAGGTCCTGAGGCCCCGGATGTTAATTTTTAATTTTGCTCCACTTTGAAGTGACAGGGAAACGTCATTCTGCGCACGCGTCAGACAGCCTCACTTCCTGTGGCACACGGAGAAGGTCTTGGGTACAACAACTCACATCTGGTACTGTGGGCAATTCAAAATGAGCTCTTATTTCTTTCTACTCGTCTTTTCGCTATATCTTGTAGCCTTTCCTCACAGTCATCTTTCTTTTGTTTCTCAATATCTTAAATGAAAATATCATGCTTTTTATTGCAAGGATCATATTATTATGATTAGGCAAGTGAACGTATACATGTGGCCGCAGCTCACTGCTGTGGATATGTGTTATATAGATAGCCTACACCTGGACACGGTTCTTCTATATACCCACTGCTCCACCAGGTCGAGACGAGGTGTTATACACCAAGTCGTTGACCAGTGGGCAGTGGGTATGTGGGAGAACCGTTTCCAGGAATATAGCTATTATTGTCGTTGTGGCGGTTGTAGACAATAGCTATCAGAGTACAGAGCTGGCTGGTGGTCGGATGTGACAAAAACACTCCAGCCCCACGGTCACAGGTGGGCTAAGCAGTAGTAGGCAATTATCAACAAGCAATTAAGCATATAGCTATTGCAGGTAGGGAACTGGGATCTTTGAACCCGCAGATCTTACTGCACGTCCAGTAACAGTCAGAGTGCAGTCGGGACAGGTACTCAGCTCTATATATAGGGGCGCTGGGCCTTCAACACTGCGGTCAATGGGACAGGTTATCCGCATACAGGTTCAAGGGGAGGACTAATACATGTACCTAAATATCACTCAACACAGGGCTAGGACTGACTAATGAAAGTCTGGGTATAGACAATGTGCACAGTTGGACCCTTGATCACTGGCCAGTGCTAAGTGAATGGAGGGTACGGCCAAGACAAAGTCGATGGGACATAGCAGGTAAATTGACCAGTTTATCCCTTATGAATAAGGGAAACTGGTCAATAACACCCGACGATTACTGGTATAAGACACACACTGTTTTTATTATATAAGTGCCCATATTGAACATACTGGACCAGCATCATGTACACATCCATCAGCATTACCGGCTGATGTCCGTCTTTGTAGCTACCAGTGGTATTTCCCACGGTCCGACAAGCCCTACAGAGGTCTGCAATGTCTGCCCTATGGTACTGTGCCGCCTCCAGTAGCAGGCCTCCTCCAGGTGATGTATAACCCCGACTAGACTCCCTGTACAGGGCCTAGCAGACAAGGCTGCGTGATGAATCACCAAACACCGCTCCCACTGGGGGAGGTGGCAGCCCTCCACAGCCAGGGGACAAATCATTCCTATCGACTAAACAGCCAACAGGCAGCCCGATTGGGAGCTCAAGACAAGAGCGGTAGGTTCGGAAAGGGTATGAGGATCGAGCTTGGGGATGGGAGAAGAGGCAGGGACCGGATGGAGGAAGGTAGAGGGACGGGTGCAGAGATGACACAAGTGGCAGAGTGGTCAAACATAAAGAATGAGTTGCTCAGAGCTGCTCGTCTGTGCAGGAAGTAAGGGAAAGCTGCCACCTCGTGATATGTCACCCAGAACAAGTTTCTGCTTTCTTAGAAGGACTTTCTAAGGTACATCTCTCAGTGGTTGGCAGTGCTGATTTTGGACCCATTGCCTAGAGGCAAGCTCTAGCACATACATATTCTATTATATAAATCACAGGATGTTATTCAGTCTCAACGATGGCCTGACCAACCCTCGGGTATATAAATACGGTGTCATAGTTCACAGGTACTCACTTTTCAAGTATAAAGGATGTAGTATTACAAATAAACACACCATACAATATTGTATCCTGGTCTGGGCTTAGCTTGCATCATTCAAAATGACATTCATTAGTAGATATTAAAAACAGGGGAAATGATATCTAACCTTGTCTAATTGCTGAATAGCTAATATAAGGCGTGACCATTGGAGCTCATTGGATTGTTAAGCTTAACAGAACACAATCAATGTATACATAACCACATAACTATGATATAAACCCACTGGTTCTAAATAATCCACTGTATCTTATTGGTCATGCGTGTTGATCAATGTCATACAGTGAATCCGATTATACGTATACATGAACACTAGTAGATATGTTGGTACTTGGGTAACATTTGCAACATTGTTAGAAATGAACAGGACAGCTACTAATACCCCGTCACTGCTGACCGTATACAAATCCAATAGGTTCTAATGGGGAGGGGATGATCACCATTACCCTAGGTGACAAACTCCTCCTCATGCTCATTCCTTTGAGATGCTATATAACACATGTGAGCACCGCCAACAGGTCAGAGATGTAGTCTACTGGTGGTGGTGATCGAGGCCCACTCATCATCTCACAGTGTGGGATAAAGCTGCCTCCTCCAGGGTGAAACGCTATGTGAAGATGGGTGGTCTCCTGCACCTCCCCACATAGCTCCCCATCACTGCTGGTCAATAACAGCACCAATTGTACATTGTAGCCGCTGATTGTGAGACGACCCCAGACTGTCACTCTGTATAGAGCACAAAGGCAGCAAAGCAATTACTACATTGCTCCCAGACTATCCCGGACAATGAGGGATAATTACGTGTAATAGTGTCGGCTCACATCGATTCAGCATCACTGGAGATGTGTCCTTGGAGGTTTGACCAGAGTGATTCTACTCTGCCAAATACTAGGAAATTCATAGAAGTATGGTTAACTAAACTGCATTTACATGCGGAATAGCACAACAAGTGATATTGGCGGCATTGGATATCTGCTCTAGGCTACCTGTTATTTTGTGGCGTCGGCGAAAGCCTATTCGAATATTCTATTAAGAGTAAAATACTCATTGTACATTAGAGCATGGCGCTAAAGCTCATTTCCGTTCACGAGTAGCATAGAGAACAATTGTGATTAAGACAACCACAGGAGTTCGTGCACAAAATTGATACCCGACCTGCTCTTTAAAAAAGCAACGCCATTGAGTGGGTTTTGTGATAGGCTTTCATTATCCTGCGATGCAAATACCAGTGATCAGTATTCCAATTAAAATCTTAAATGCAATTACTTCTAGTCTAATGCCATTCTAATTAGTACTCAGACGGAAATAATCCCCGCAACCTGCCGGTATGAGTTTTTATGAAGGGAATGATGAGGACTATGGCTCGGTCCCTTTACTCCACTGACAGGAGGGCAGTGGGCACAGAGGTGGATAGAGCAGTGGGCCTGGTTCTCTAACCATATCGGATCAATCAGGCGTTTGGGGTAGGAAAGATAAGCCACATTTGGGAGGTATTTTTTTCTTAATTCCCCATGGGTCAAAAATGCTGAACCCCTCCCACATTCGTCTACGGCTCTAAACATGATTCTAACCCCCCGCCCCCTTTCATCCAGGTGTTATAAACTTCCTCTTTGAGTAGAGAAGAGTCCCTTTAAGGGCGGCAACGCACATTGATGTCCATGGTCGTCATGACGTGCAGGAATGCAGTCTTGGCGAGTAGCAGTCTAGTACTGCATCATGCCGACCCTTCGGGAAAGCACTATGCGGCTCTTAAAGGGTTCAACATTAGTGTGTGATTCTGATCATGAACTTCTTGATCCTCCTCTCGAACATGATTCATGATAACATCATGGCATTTGAACGCAGTGGCCGCTGCCAAACTCTACCAATAGATGAGGGGCAGCCTACACGCCATTGTCAATCTGCCCAATACAGTGTTAGGTGTACCCATAAAACATAGCTGTCAGATTACATTGCCATATCTATTAATCTCGGGTGTTGTACATAGCCGGGGTGGGCGCGTGGAATCAAATCTACATAGCAGAGAGGGGTGGCCGACTGTGTGCATATGGCCAGTGGTCTACGATGGCAGTGGTGGATCGGAGAATGTCCATTCAAAGGGTATAATGAGGAATCCATCACCGCTATCATTAGGATGACTTTACTAGAGCAAAATGTTAGCTGTAATACAGAGGTAGTCGTTTACAATTCACTACGCACCAGTGCATCAGATTACTTTGCTATTACTTATACAAGCAACGCCAGTTAATCTTAGCTGCCCCCAATGATTTCCTTAAGACATGGCCAACTTCTATCCCCCAACACCACTTGCACAAAAACGTCGACAAAGATACGTGTTCAACAGGGAATGGCTTTTTAACGGTAAGTTGGTTCCATGTCCAGACTGTAATTCCCTATGGTGACCACTGCTCTCCAACCGCAGACATTTTCCCGGCGTGTAAGCCATACACTGCTATGAGAGTGTGAGCCTAACTACAGGAGAAACAACGTCAAGAAAGCCACCAATGCTATGTTTTTGTAGTGCCTGTGTGGGCGATAATAGGATATCTGGCCTGATATCGACTCACTTCCTCTCATATATTATCATCAATAGAACGTGTGTGCGACCAATTCTGCTTAATTAGGGTGAAAATCCAGTACACGGTGGTGGGCTGGATGCATTTCTGCATCAAAACGATAAAGGGCAATAATGCACTATGTTACCCATAAGGCTTAAATGGCGACCTTACACTGTACATAGGCAACTCAGTATAAGTGTAAATCAATATTTAAGGTATTGTGTTTCATTGTAAGCCCATGCAGGCTCTTGCCCACAGGTTTTAACAAGACCTCAGCTTGGCGAGTGAGGAGGCTATACAGGGTATACATAGGAAGGTGTGCAACTAAAAGTCCGCACCTATCCTTGGACCTGACCTAGACTCTCCATACCAGTAGTTCCAATGAAAGAACCTAGGGTGTACAGAGGCACCACCTAGGGACTGCTGTGAACACTACTGGTATGCAGAGTCTATTTGTCAGGTCCAATGATAGGTGCGGACTTTTAGTTGCACACCTTCCTATGTATACCCTGTATAGCCTCCTCACTCGCCAAGCTGAGGTCTTGTTAAAACCTGTGCTCTTGCCCAACTCACTATACACATACCCTCATACCCCTGCATACCGGAGGCCAGTCCTAAGCTGCCTATTAAGTCCAGGTGTAAGTGACTTAATCACCCTGCTATGGACTCTTAGAATAGCTCGTGGGAACGAACCCTCTGTCGTGCTTTGACAAAGGTATCCCATATAATCCGAAATCTGCATATCCTGCATAGTTTGAGCATGTTCTATTATACATAAAATGCAGACCAATGTATCGTAGCCATAAACTTCTCTTCACACCAAGGAAAGTCTATAGATGCAATTGATCTGTTGCTTAAACAGACAAAGGCTGTCTTCATAACCGACCCATGGTCAAAGGGAGTAAGAGGAAGGAAGGAGGGAAGGCAGACTGGGAGGCAGGCTTTGGTCACTGGTAGGCAGGAAGACCGACTAGCAGGCGGGTTTGTTTTTGATGGGGGGAAATCAATAATTGCATATACACTCACTGCTTGGTGCCAACAGGTCGTTTCATGTAGGCCCTGGACGGCTGCTTCAGGCTAGTCACTTCAATACTAACACGAGAGAAGCCTTCGACCACATGTTCTTAAATCCCAACGCCAAGTGCGTGTCCTATCTTAAAGAATACAGGCAGCCTGGGTGGTGGTGGTAGAGGAGAGGGGTTGAGGCGGTCGATTCAAAAGTAGGAGGGGAGAACAGTCTAAACGATGCAAAGGCTGCAGTGATGATGTATGGATCGCGTGCTATCACACAGACTGGATATAATTCACATAAAAAAATAAATGAATAACATGGAAATAAGTAGAACACAGAAGAAGTGTAATGGGTGGAAACCTGATGTAATCAGTACTCTTCCTAGAGCTCCCTCAACAGCTTAAACAGGCGAGGTATCTACCCTAGCAGCTGAGCAGATCGGCATGTAAACAACATATAATCAAACCCTTGCCATAAAAATGCAATGCCTCCCTGCTCCACTCCCTATTGACCGAATCCAAGGCATATCGACTGAAGCAAAGCCCTGGCGTTTTACTCAAAGGCTGAGCTTCCTTGGCCGTGCTCCCCGCACCACCACCACCAAATATCGATAAGAGTTGGAATAATTTATGGTGCTTCTCTCTGTGAGGTGGCCATTATGTGATCTGGTGACTGTGGTGGGGGCCAAAGCAGTAATCGCAAGCTTCTGGCCAGCGTACATATTTATACTGCGCTTTATTTATCAATTAATAACACTGCGGGAGGGGTATAAAGTAACCTCACAGCTTCCTCTAAGATCCCCAGGCTAGTTTCAGTCGGGCTAAGAAGAGCCCGTAATCCCTTCCTTCCCTACATTTTGCATTTGATAGAAGGCAAGGCTTAGGTAAGCTTGTATAAGGCAAACAGAGAGACCACAAGGCTGACCAGCAGGATCCGAAGGCCGCCTTACGTATGTGGCCTCGGGGAGTAATTAATCAGGGGAATGTACAGGGGGCAGACCTTGGCTGAAGGTTGTCAAATTAGGGAGTCCAAACCCACACTCTATGTACCTCTATACCAGCTGCTGTCCAAGTCTAGAGGACATCCCTAGGGATCTGACAAACCCAGATGCTGAGATATATATCCCAACTGATAGCTGCTGACCAAGGCTAGAGAATCTGGCAAACTTAGATTATACATGTATCTGTCATATTGAGATATATCCACACTGCAGCTGCTAGCCATTGGTAATGTTGGCAGGTAGGTTTGAGGGGTGGGCGGGGGGGGGGGGGGGGCTCTAAATTGACATGCATCAGGAATGCTTGATAGATGTAGGCAATTAGCTTGAGAGCACGTTTAATTAGTACACTGTATATGAAAGGTCACGCCAAATGGCCTCACAGCAGCCTAGTGTTAAGTCTAGGCCGATGTAGGTGTGAATTAGATAATACGTGTAAACCCATTTAGGTTGCGTGGGCAGGGATCCAACCAGGCCTTATTTTAGTAGAACCACAATAGTAGACGTACACATGGACTCAACTATGCAAAATATAGTGGAGATTTTTCTATTCAATTTATTTTTTACCAATGAGTAGATCAGCCACTGGATCAGCCATGTACTAGGTATAAAAAGAAAAGGGACAACTCGTTATGCGTAATTACGTCCCTCTGCGGTAGCTATGGACATGGAAAATGAATATTCCAAGACACAGAATGGATGGAATCTGCATTTCTGACAGGTAGATTTGATAATGCCTTGATTGGCCACACGTGTAGAACAGTATTGTCCGTATATGGCTTACTCGCAATACGTGTATACCGTCTTGGGCATTCTATAGGCATATATACTAATAGTCACCGACTAATCCAGCCATTGATGATTGTATGACATAGCTAAGTGTTTTTTGCATGGAAATTGTAACCATTCTAACGTCTAATGCTAGCATGGCCAGTAAACGTCCTCATGTTAAATAGCTAACAACCTACACATGGGCAGTGATCCTTCCCTGCTAACTTTGGCGTTGCCTTTGCAAAAGGCTCATAAATAAGAGCGGGCTGTAAACAAACCTGACCTAAGTGAGATATACTAACCATACACAGGAGGAGGCACCAGGCAGCCACTTACCAGGGGACCTGGAGGAACTATAGCAGATATCTGAGCTGGTGGTGGTTGAGGCCGACAGATGCAGTCTTTATAAACAGACATGAGGGAGAGAGAGTCCACATCAGAGTCCACATGCCACCCACCCTGCTACATGTATACCATGTCACTCACCTGTGGATAGGCTATGTGTAACAGGTTTGGGCGCAGCTAGCCGTGGTTGGTAACCGTTTATAATATTATTACTTTATCATATAAATGAATATATCTCAGCAAGGTCCCACTAAATCGTCAGGGCTACAATATCATATCCACCCCCTTGGTGTCCCTGTATCAGTATGGCACTGTTAGCTGAGAGTCCTATAGATGTGTTACTAAACCCTGTAACAAACTAGGGCTATACAGCTCTGTTTTGTTGAGGTAGCGTTTGACTTGGAGTTACGATGTCTCTTGACTTTATGGCCTTGCCCATGGAAGCAGTTTTAGGTTTAGGATAATAAAACAGGTGGGGGAGGGGGCGTTTTATAGACTTGCACAGTAACAGCCTGAGTGGATTACTGCATTTGACATCAACAGACATGGAGACCACCACCAGTGTATGCCAGGAATGAAGAAGCATAAATTTGTCAAATTAAGTTTTATTAACACACACCCAATCAGCCAGGTTAATACGTGTAAACTAAATTTAAATCGAAACTTAAGATGCCATGATTACCATGAGCACGTGCTATGGGACGTCGGTACGGATACGGAGCTGGCAAAAGACTTCTTTTTGGCATAGAATAATCCTCCGCAGACGATAAAGAATTGTATTATGTTGAAATCGCTCCTGATTGACGACCAGATCTCTGGGTTTATATCCCAGGGGTGTCTTGTGATCAGGGTGCAGGAATGTGTACAAACAAAAGATGTCTTATTCTGTCTACTCCACTAAATTCCAACACTATGAAGCACAAAGCAGAGCTGTCTACCCCACCACCGCACTCACCTATATCTGGGACATCTATGGCCATAATAGAGAACAGTCTAATAAGCTGGGAACACAAAGGGTGCACAGCTATGGTCTACGCCTTAACAACAGCTGTGATAATAGCATTACAGGTAACCACACTCTACTAAAGTCGATGAGCAATGGTTACTAGGGCGAAGAAAACGGGTGCAATTTGTGCTTTTAAAAGAATATGAAATAAATGTATTATTTAAGGTTTGTGTTTTTCATTCTTCTCCTTTCTTGGGGACGTTTACAAATGACATCACGACTCGGGGTGGGAGTCTTAGAGACAAAAGCATGACCAGAACAATGCCAAGGGGATGATAAGAATAGGGATCTTCAAACATGTCCTAATATAGCTGACGTCATTCGTGAATGTTACTTTGGCAGCTAGCATGCTTATGAGCTCCCCATAGTGCCACTCGTTCCACCCCCCCCCCACCCCCCCCCCCCATCCCCAACTCACCTGACGCCTGGGGTCACGTGCAGGCGGCTGATCCCGGTCTGAACAGAACAACACCACCGCAACACGCCGGGTACATGCCGGCTTAATTCGATACAAAACATCTCCAAGCAGGCGTGAGGCAGAATAGCGGCTGGGTACACGGGTGGTGGAGTCTATGAGTGGAGAGTGACAAATAGGAAGTGATCTGCTTCCGGGGGCTGGCGGTGGAGGAAGCACTAGCAATTGTGTTGGGAATGCTGGGGGTTGGGTGTTTTTGTTCATACAGCCTGTGGTGACCCAATATGGTGGCGGGTGTGAGGGTCGGGCGGGGGGGGTTTGTGGCTTACAGTTCAGCGGTTATTGTGGGATGTATCAGAATGACAACCCAGACAACCTACAGAGTCTGTGGTCGGGATTCTAACGGAAGATGCTTCTGCAAAGCCAGTATTATATCCCTTCGTAATGCCTCTCACTTTTATAAACAATAATTATAAGATCTCCTACCCCCATCAACAGAGAGAAAACGAACCCGAAATCTGGGTAGGTGTGGCATAAAAACATAGCATGCCGGTAATATAGCTGTGATCTTAGATGACACAGTTCTTCCTCTTGCAGCCCAGGGCCTGGCAGGGGTCGACTATAAACTGTATGCACTATAGTAGAAATCAAAATTGGCCTCTGTATCTAAAAGAAAATAGATCCGACCAAAACAAACTAATTAATCTGGTGAGAGATGACTGTCTTTTATTTATACTATGCATGATTTCTTTCTAATTCTATCAAATTGTAGCACTTCAGCATGGAGAATTCGTCATCAGTAGTTTCTCGGTGACTCTGGGTAGCGCCCATCTACTTCCTTCTTAGATCTTTATTGAACATAATTGTAGAAGTGGACTATACAGCTGTGAGTGCCCTGGGCGGTAATGAATTGCTAATGCCCGGTATGTGGCATCCACAGGTGTGTGTCCTATCATTGGCATGCATACTACATAGGTCCCTGAACATAGGTATGCCCATGGTCTTATTGAAACAGGACTCTTTTTTGCGCCCTATTTTCTCTCGTGTAATGGTGGCTAGATGAAGGGTGAACCACTACCAGAGTAGATAAATAATGCTTAGTATAACTATCATTAGTTTTAAGCATTATTGTGGCCCGTTCTGATTTCCTTTCGAGTAAAATGTCCTTTCATAAAAACGTCCTTGATAAGAAAGGTCTGAGTTGGCAGAATACAATACTGTATGGGGAATCCCCGCCGTCTACCCTCTCAAAGATACACCTCGGTGACAGTTATCTAGTGACAGACCCACTGTGTTTTTCTTTCGCTTTCTTTTTACTTTTCCGAGAAGGAAGTCCAATAGGTTTCGTATTACCGTTAGTGACATGTCAGTTCGATATTGGCCGAGCATTTGAAAATTAATTTGGGATCTGATTTCTTTCTTCCAACAAGACCACGATCTAGACGTACTGTCCTGATATGCCTTTATTTGCGAGAACTTTGAGAAATTGAGAGGTATGGACAATTTAAATCAATTTATATAAAGTTAGGGTCGGCCCTGTTATACTGGGTCGGACGGGTTAACAGAAACATTTCCTTTCCCAAATGTCCTATAACGATGTAAGCATACCGTACCGTCGCGTTGAAGCGCCGGGTATTGAATAAGCTCCGGTCTTGTATAAGCGCCGGGAGTATTATGGTCTTGAAACTGCTCTTAAGCACTACAAATGGATCTTGAATAAGCGCCTGTCTTGTATAAGCGCCGGGGGTAAACAACCGTCCAAAGTAATAAGCGCCGGGGCGCTTAAACACGACGACACGCTGTAAGCCTGTAAAGCATCACCCTTTTCAACACCAACGTATCATGATGTAAATCCGCGGATTAACTACCCCCCTCCTGCTCCCACCACTATACACATACATTTCTCTAGCATATAACATGAGCCCCTGGTTAAAAATTAAAATCACATCATACTAGGCATGATTATTTACATAAACCAGACCTGTGTTCTCACCCTACAGCCCGGCAGCAGCAATTAGTGTACTGTGTGTGAAGCTTGGGTCTAAAGGCAAAGACAGAGAAAAACATTGTGCGAGACAAAAACGTGTGGTCTGCAGGCAGGCGTGGGTTGGCAGACGTCTTCCTGATTAAATAGAGGTTGCTGCTGTGTATGATCTGTCTGAGAAACCACCTGCTGTATATATCTAAGTGGGATGTCTTAGGGAAAAGTCTCCAGTAGTCTGCATTATATAGCACAACTATATACTACCTCTTTCTTTCAAAACCATTGCTGCATTCCTCTACCCCTGATCTTATTTACCATTGCTGCATACAGGGTGGTGCGGAATTGACACCGGCATACCAGCTTTTGGCAGTGAAAAAATCCTAATAGCCGGTGTATAGCTGTTAGAAAACGTGACGGAATTTTTCAGATAGTCATATCACACATCCTACTCCCTTATACTCTACCTTTATCACCATTGGTGCATCTCTCTACCCAGGCCCTAACACCATTGCCGGGCATTGCTGCATTAGTCTACGTCTGCCTTTATCATAATTATTTAGACGCTAGATGCACCACGATGCCTAAATTACTTTGACGTGGGAAGTTCATAGTTCATAGTTAATGGGGTTCTATGACAGTTGTATGTGTGCGAATTATGCCAACCACTAAGGGGAATGAAATATACCCTGCCACAAAACAGGCAGAACATTTACATACATTGCTCATTATATCCCATTTAGCATGCTTAGTGCTACTGTAATGATTAGTAATGCCTTCTGTCATGTATGTAATGAATACATGTATGTGGACATATTAACGGTTGTGCTCCAGATAAATGCCGACAAGGCTATGTAGTGTGGGGCATTCCCCCCAGTATTTATCTAGAGTGTACAAACACATTTGACATTCTTTGACAGTCAGTGTAAAAGTGCTGTTCAGTAAGGGCTACCAGTACTACAGACAAATGACGGGACGTTTTAATCAAGAACTATCCCAAACTAAGTATGAATACTAATAGTGAAAGAACTGGAAATTCCAATGTTCAATATTGGGCGGTAGATCTACATTGCAAAGCACAATATTATACTACAATATTGAGGAGAACATAGTTTACATAAACTACTATTTCAGACAGGGTTATTTTTACAGAACGCTGGCCTGGTTTGTGCAAGCCGTAGGGTACTTTCCCACTCACGTGACTAACGCGTCATCCTCACCCCTTTGTTACTCCATGTTAGCCTGCAGATAGATAATGTGACCCCTGGTCGGATTCATAGGGGGGTTGCCCCCATTACTCCAGTATCAATTACTTCTGTGGGTCACTGGTGTGTCGGTACACAGGGGTGGGGGTGGGGGGTGGGGGGGTATATAGGAGCTGGTGCTCCTATCCTGGATCACTAGCTTGTTTGGAACAAGTGTTGATGCCAGGGTTTCCTGCAGGCAGAGGGTCATTTTGTAGTGGGAATACGTGTGTTGAAGTGAGCTGGGCCGATATACATAAAATTATTGATTCATGGGGAAGTCCCTTTTGTTGCATCAATTTGTACTTCTTTTCTATGCCTCAGGAGCAAAATCCCCCGATGACACTATCATCAATAAATAGATCCAGACCGGCCTTAGACTTGAAAGCACAGCGGGTTTCATTTATCCAAGCTAGCCAAGTGTATTCTGCAAGCTAGTTTTAACTGATCTCAATAGGGAATAGGCAAGAGGGTGTATTCGAGTTCTTGTGCCCTTATTCTAAAGTGTACCTAGCATAATGGGTTGCCTGAATAGGGCCCTTTGTAAACGTCACTGGGTTTATTTAAGGAACTCTTTCACAGAATGCACGCCTATATATATATAGTATTCTCCCCTATATCCCCAGCATACAGTATTCCTCCATGGTAGGGACACAGACCATGAGGCTCCCTTATAATCACGCTCTACAATGCCTCACGCTGCAACCTGGCAATGGGCATTATGCCCCATTGACATGAATGCATCAATGTCCAAATAAGTATTACAAAAATAGTTTTTATATCCAAGCCAAGTCATTGGACGTTGGTAATTGTACATGCACAAGAATCAGTTGCCAACCGCAACTACCGGTATATAGTTTATATTTTTGGCCTGTGGGTTCCAGACTGAATGCAGACATGCAGATAGTGATCGACATATTGAAATAACAACACATTATATCATCAAGGATTTAAAACTATTGTGAAGAACATATTCTTATTTCACATGAATGGGATGATACACATCTTGCATATAGTATGCAGAGATTAGTTGGAATCGTGTTCCTAACCGAAACAAGCTGTTTGACGCACGAGTGGAGACCCGAATTTACTCTGCATTTGCTCCACAAATTTTAATATTAACAAGAAAAACTTGCAACGTTATAACTGTGAAGTTTGCCCAGACAGTGTGATTGTATGTAGAGGTACCCCCGGTGTGTAATCCCGTCCCCCGGTATAGCCCATACGGTAAGCCATATGGTGTGACTCATAATGGTCACAACTGTTACATGTGTACATGGTGGGTATATACTTTACTCACGTGGGGTAGCTTTTTGTTGTTAACATAGAGTGTGGGCCCTGACTATGGTGTGACATGGGGTGCTCATTATGCAGGTTACGCAGTACTTCTGTGTTGGAGACCGGTGTCAATGGCCGTACAGCCGATGCTGCAGCATATGGCTGGCCGCTGGGCCAATCATTCCCTAAACTAAGATAATAGATATGTATAGTGGGGCGGAGAGGATTTCCTATATATGATTCTTTTTTGTCTATGCCTAGGCTTAAAGCATATTTGTGCATCAGTGCAGATGTAGCAGTCACCAGCACATACTCACAAAGTATAAAGACATAGTTTAATTGCTGATCCAATCAAATCACACAAGGATCATGCATGCACCAGGAAAACAAAATATCTGATGAAGGCGCACTCATAGCCGAAACGTTGTGATCAATATAATTAAACACATGGTAAATAAAAGCAACCATAAAACCCAAGTTCTTGTCGTCCTAGTTGTGTCTATTATAAAAATATAATATCTGAGAACATATTAGTTTTTCATGTATGCAAACATATAGGTTGGTAATTATGCATTCAAGGGGGCGCTAGTACCCAGGATACTGGTATAGTGCTGAGAGTGGTAGGTAATCAGGTACTCGTTACGGCCTGGAGGACTAGTTTACGACTACATAGACAGCTATAGTTAGTTGTACAGACAAGGATCGCCCTGGTCTGGCCCTGCACTGATGGTCCTATCGGTTCTACCTACTACATCCCATGGGTAGGTTAGCCGAGCCCACATCGAGTTACCATAGTAAACACACGTTGGCAATCTGTCAGAAATGTGTCATAATATTAGACAAGCCACAAGTCTCTGTGTATATTTGTAGATAATTATCCTTGACGAGAGGCATTCTTCACCTGCAATTTGATAATCCGTTTAGTTAGACGGGGTTTCTATCCCTCAGTAACATCAGATTAACTACCTTATATCAGAGCTGTATTCGCGACTGGCTTTCAGTACGCATTGAAAGTACCTAGTATGTATCTGTTATTTCAAACCAAAGCGTAATACCGCACCAATGGGAGGTCCAAGAAATGAGGCGACTTATCAGTTCCACTTTAGTAGATACTCAAGGGAACGTTCACAAAGTGTTGGGAGTATTTTTTCCAAGACCCCCCCTGTCACAATTAATTAATTTTTCCCTTAAAACATAAAATAATGCTTCTTCACAGCCCCCACTCTCCCAAGACCGCCATCACCTAGTCGGGTCATGGGTGAACGTCCCTCTATTCTATGTCTATGGGTGAGGAGTTTCTCAGTAATCTGTCCAAATCCCTTACCCCCCCCCCCCACCCCCAACACATACACGAGGCTACATCCAGTAGGTGATCCAACCCGACTAGTTACGCTGACTAAGGGAAATTAATAGTGACATGATTGGCTTGGCGCTGACAGGCCCTGGAGGGTTCCAGCAGCGCCACCTGACACTGGAAGCTAAATGAACGACCGACTGCTAACAACATCTACTAATCACACTTGGGTTTCCCTTACACCTCAGTAGAGAACTGCAGAGTTGTTCAAGATATGGCTGAGCTACTCACGACCTAGTTCCCAGACCTGTTCTTTACTGTTGAGTTGCTCATGGCCGTGTTCCAGTGTCGAGTGTCTCAGACTCAATGCCTTAGCTGAAGACAAGAGTGCCACAGTCCTTAGTTATACACAATGCTCCATAATGCTGAGACGCTCAAGACAGTCTTTGCGAAAACATGCAGGCCAGTGGCACTGTCCTTCTAAAATGTCACCGGTCCAGCAGATTCACAAGTGTAGCAGGACCGACTGTCCGGTCGCATGTTGGGCTTTTCTGAACTAGAAGAATTAGGCTTCTAAAGCTGAAATATGTATGTCAATATACGGTCCTTCAACATTAAAAATTTGCAGGACTGAATGTCCTGTGGGATGAAAAAGTTCACAATGTCCAGGATTGCTCTTGGTGACTGACCAAAAATGAAAAAACGACAATATGGTCAACCAGGTACGCTACCCCCTTCTCCTCTCCATACCCTTGACCATCCAACTTAGTACTCAAAGATCATAAAATATAGTAAAAATTGACTTTTTCAGTTCATGAGCAGGTGTGAGTAGCAAACTGCATGTCCAGTTTTGGTGGTGAGCAGCTCAGTGTGTGAGGTACACCTTACAAGCAGGCTGTACCTGGTAACAGAACGGTCAATGAGTCATTAAGCACAGCTCGTTACGGACACATTGAGTAGTGGCCATGCCAGGAAACACCTGCATCTGCACACCCACTAATGAACTCATTTACCTTATATAAGAAGTAAGAAGGTATGCACGACCACAGTACGTACCACTGCTACATATACTGTAGTAAATAGTCTCGTAGCCATGGTGGAGGTAGGCCTGAATGGAAACCAATATGTAGTAGGGTCCCAATAGAGCTTTCAGTAGTGCCTTCATGGTGGGTAGAGACGCTCATATAGCATGGGCCCATTAGTGATTCCCTCACTTGGATACAGGGTTTCTATTTAAATATAGGTTATTAATCAGTGGTTTGATATTGACCAAGATTTGAGAGTATTTGACCGCCCTGAGGGCACCGTTCCATAATGAGTGCCAGCTCGCATGTATACACCTCTTGTCTCAAAGACCCACTTTCAAACTGGGAATGTAGGGTCTTAATGAATTATTGTTATTGACACCTAATGAAACCATGAAGGAGGAGGCCCTGCATGGTGTCCGATATGTACCAAATGAGTTACCTTGTGACTGACACAGGTTAATATTGAGAGCAGATCCCCGTGCGTCCAACCTCCCATGGTGCTACAGTCATTCCCAACCCTTTAAGGGCCACATAGTGTTTTAATGTGGTACATGTTTCCCCTTTGTCGCCATGCTACATGAATGCAGCCTTGGCGATTCTACTCCCCAGGGCTGAATCCATGTATCATGCTCACCCTTTGGGAGTATATCAGCCCCAGCATGTTGTAAGATTGCAGCACTGGTGAGTTATTCGCAGTGCTGCATTCATGCATCATAATAATGAAGAGATTAATACAGTAAGTGCTAAGCGGCCCTTAAATGGTTAATACCTGATCTGATTATGCAGCATTTTACCCATGCTATAAGCATACACGAGGCACCTATTGTAACCAAACAGTTGGTGGCAATAAAGATAACCCACATGAGTGAATGCGTAGGCATTATTACTGATTGGCATCAATATGCCTGACCTAACAGTAAACACGTGTATTAAGTGGTGAAACACTAGGTCCATGGTATTATGGGCTTTAGGATCTGGGGTTGTATAAGCATATAGACTAATAGAGATGTGGACAGGGAAAATAGGTTACCGTCACTAATGGTGGAACACAAGCTGAGTGTAGCCATTCTTCTATCGGGTGTATGCTATAATGTAAACCTATATTCAATTATACTCTCTCCGTCTGCGTATTAAATGTATTTCTTGTTAGTACAATTAATCGTGAATGTGCCACTCCATGGTCGGCATAAATTAGGAAATATTAGGTATGAATGATGTATCTCAGTAAATTTTGCAGACGAAACTAGCTCAATATTTCTGGAAATCGCAGGGGAAAAGTATAAATTATATTATAACAGTGGAGGCACCTGTGTATGGCTGATATCCGGGTTCTAATCCCACTGCATCTCTACTTCACTATATAGACTGTGTAGACTACCACAGTATAAGGAGGGTTCATCCGTCTGATGCCGCCGGGATGACCATCAAGTGTGTGTATATACCGAGTGTTGGCAGGAGGGGGGGGGGGGGTGCTTGTCACTGGCCAGCTTCAGTTCACTCTCACTCAGCTCTGACCCATTTACACTGGCAGCTCAAGAGCAGGAGGCACCGCCTGGATCCTTCCTTCCATATCGTACACATGTAGGGGAAGTATAGGAGGAGGATCCATGTACATAATGTCTACGTGGCCGTGCACACTGTGCTTATAGTAGTGTAAAGGACATTATAGTCTATTCGTCCTTATAGATCTTTAATAGGATTTTCCAAATATCATTTGAAATTATTTCAATGCCATTTTATTAGATATTACAACATATGGTTTCGTTGAACGCTGTACTATGATGCATGCATTCCTTTCATATTAAATAGCCAATATCTGGGATAGATTTCGGGACAAAAACGCACACTACACATTATCAGCACTGAGTGAGGTAGATACTCTAGCCTATGGTTTGAGCCCGAGGTTGGGCAGTGTTGAAGCGCTGATGATCTGATGGTTCCCACGTGGTCAGTATAACACATGGTCATGTATAAAAGTGTGTTGGTGCCGAGGTGATCCTATGCAGATATGGCAGGCCTATATGCTAATAATACCATGCCCCACACTCGCCATGTAACCTCAACATTACTATCAGAGGGACCTGGACATTAATAAGTGAGCAGGATAATTGACCCTATACTCTGCAATCAAGTTAAGTAGAGGTACATTAATATGGACATGTATAATGGTGTGTTGACTGCTGTGCCTTGAATTGTGTGAATAGTGCATATTTTATGTAAAGTGTCTCACTTCCGCCCTGACTAAATGGTAATTCTAATTTACAACCCATTGGCGATATACCTATAACACTTCAACCAGCTCCACACATGCCACATATCTAATAGTATTATAATTTATGTTATGCAAATACCTATTTAAAATTGCAAGAATTTAGTCAAATAAAAGTAACATGAGTACAGAGAGGTAGTGTCCCTGTAGCCTGTGTGTGATGGTAAGGAGAGGAAGGCAGCAGCTCGTAGGCTACCTGCAGTATCATGGAGCAGCTCATACCCATTCATACTGCGCCGCTGAGCTGCTCCCCAATGGTGTGAGCTGCTCCATAGTGCTCTGTCAGCTTGGTGTTTTGTATGTAAACCCGGCCAGAATACGTGTCGGAAGTTATCATAACACAATGAGTTGGCCAACAGAGCAGCTCTCATCACACAATGTGTGGGGAGTGGGTGAGCAGGGGTGAGCAGTAGGGGCGAGCAGCTCAACACACGCCGACATGGAGACAGAGTGGGCTGGGACTGATACTGTTTAGTGTCAAAACCCACAGGGTAAGAGGTTCTGTGTCTGATAGTGTGTTCACATGGGGCTGCATTGTTTCTAGTATGCAACCCACCACCCCCACCCCCGCAGTCCACATTGACTGACATGTTCAAGTTAGCATGGCGGCTTTTTACGCTACTTGATTACTGTAGGAAGTAATCAAAATAGTTGAATATAGAAATGTCAGTGTAAAAGTAGGAATAGGAATCCTGCAATGTGGCTTCTTTATATTACATTTATGTATGACAAATTACTTCTTACAAAGCACCACATGAATACTTGTACACATGTTCATGGGTTAAGCATAGTATGGGAACACGCAACTCCAAAACACACACATTATGGGTGTAAGCACATCTCAGTACAAGTCAGTTTACACCCACTACCTTAATGTACACAAGGCCTGTGTGTCGCGTGCCACAACATTTTGTCACATTAGACACGCCATGAGATAGATCCATCCTTCATCTCTTGTTCTCTGAGCCCTACGTTTAACCTCCCCCCAGTGTAATAACCACCCCCCCCCTTTCCCACCCACGCTTACATGGCCACAGCCTTGGATGGAGGTGGAATGTGTAATAAGTTTTATGTAGGCATTATTGAAAGTAATTATCTGGCCCTCTACAACTGAGATTGTGGTTGAGTCTTCGACGGAACATGGGCCGCCAAATGCTATGCATATGATATGGACACACTGGCGTTTAGGATTATATTCTATGTAGGCGATCTTTGAGTAGAGGATTGGTGGTTAGTTTCCTTAGAATTCAGTTTGCGCAGCCGTAGACTTGAATATAGCATAGTGCTCACATAGTGTGGATTGCGTGCCACTAGTACCATGGGGTTGTTCTCCAGTGGGCTGTAAGGGAAGAGGAGGAGGGTAAGAAGGTGAAAGGGTAGGTGGCTGCATGAGGTGTGGTGGTGGGAGGTATACGGGCAGGTTGGAGGCCAGGGTGGGGGGCTCAGAGTGCGGGATAAACCTTGGGCCATCACACTAAAAGAGGAGGCATTCTGTAGGCATGAATAGGGCCAGAGGCAGTGCAACATGAATCAGTCTTCTGGTATCAGAGCCTATTGTAATGTAACCCCTTGTACACCACCATAGTCCTTCCCAATGTTAGTTTGAGGCCCGGGATCAGAGGCACCGACGAGAAACTCAAATCTGAGTTGGAAGTGATTTCAGGATTAATTTCCCACAAGGCTGTAGCTTTCCTGGAAAGCATCTGACGACTAGCAGGCTCCGGGTACCAGTGTAACACGTCCCCTGCCTGCATGAAGCCCACACCAGTGTGACCTGCCTCCCTGCCTGCATGAAGCCCACACCAGTGTGACCTGCCTCCCTGCCTGCATGAAGCCCACACCAGTGTGACCTGCCTCCCTGCCTGCATGAAGCCCACACCAGTGTGACCTGCCTTCCTGCCTGCATGAAGCCCATACCAGGGTGACCTGCCTCCCTGCCTGCATGAAGCCCACACCAGTGTGACCTGCCTCCCTGCTTGCAGGATTCCCTGGACAGGTGCAGGTGTACCAAGGGGTGTACTTCTCCAGACTCAGCAACAATCTGCATGGCTGTTGGGTCTGCCGAGCCTCCTTACAATAAGGGCCGAGAGGATGCCAACTTACAGTACCTACAAGCTATAGTATACAGAGGTGCAACTTTGTGTCTGGAACTTTTATATTGAATTATGTTAATTCCCCACAGAAAATTGACCAAAACTGTAGGATTTCCTTCTTTTTGTGGACCATTGAGTGGCATCTCTGAGTATAATACCTCCCAGCTGCTAGAAGCGCTAGAGCGGATATGATACATCGGCTTAATCATTATATTCAACGATTATAAAAGTAGCCTTCCTGTTAGATTCGACTTAAATCCCTTAAGTTGAGAGCGGTAGGGTGGTAACCGCTGCCAACGCGGGGCCATCATTAAACATGTGAAAATAAATTTAGATGAGGACTGGTAATATACTGAGAGATGCTCACATGGCCCTGCCAGTCAGCAGCAAACAGGTCCCGAGCTACTCTCTCCATCTGCCCCGCCCTGTTCTGCTGCTCACTGCATGGATGCTGCAGTCGGGGGCGTGTACACACACACACCACCTAAATGTAGCCCATGTGTGTCGCTGCCAGGAGTACCGAGGGATTCAGGTACAACACTCTAGGCAGACAGCAGCTTTGTGCAAGGCCTTTCCTACAGCACTCGGCAAGTTCACAGTAGTAGGCTTGCATGAGCTGCTCTCTCAGCTTTAGCTATAGGCAGCCGTGACCTACATTCTCAACTACTATAGATATAGGCAGCAGCAGCTTGCACTTAAGATATAGCCATCTGTAATGATGCCTGACAATCTACTCCCCCAGATCAAGCTATGGGTCTAGCTATGGATCTCCCTCATATAACTTTAGGCAGTAGTGACCTACTCTTTCAGGTATACATGTAGCAAGTGACATACTCCTTCAGGCATGGCTAGTTATAGGCAGCAGTGACCTACTCCTTCAGGTATAGCTAGTTATAGGCAGCAGTGACCTACTCATTCAGGTATAGCTAGTTATAGGCAGCAATGACCTACTCCTTCAGGTATAGCTAGTTATAGGTAGCAGTGACCTACTCATTCAGGTATAGCTAGTTATAGGCAGCAATGACCTACTCATTCAGGTATAGCTAGTTATAGGCAGCAATGACCTACTCCTTCAGGTATAGCTAGTTATAGGTAGCAGTGACCTACTCCTTCAGGTATAGCTAGTTATAGGCAGCAGTGACCTACTCCTTCAGGTATAGCTAGTTATAGGTAGCAGTGACCTACTCCTTCAGGTATAGCTAGTTATAGGCAGCAGTGACATACCGTACTCCTTCAGCCGGGTTCTTCACACATTGGAAGCAGTGACATATTCCCCCATGGCTCTATATACCAGTGATTCATCCCCTCTATATAAGGGTTGATGTATAACCTGGGGGCTATACGCGGGAATTTACCGTACATGTAATACTGATATGTTTACTGTTCTTTCTAGAATAGTAACTCAAAGATTCCACACGAGGGTATTATTTAAACAGTAAAAATTCCCATGGCAGACCAACTGTCTTGGAAACTATCCGATCAGATTCTATTTGATAGAGAAACGTTGCATGTTTATGTATTTATATTTATGTTCACTATCTACAAAATCGCATGACTCCAGGAGAATAAAGAGGGTGTGGGGGGGGGGGGGGGGGGGCGTCGGTGGCAGCACCTGGTTACCTTTCTTCTATTCGGTACGTCCAACAGCTAAATAAAAGGGAACGTGTTTAGATAATATAGAAGAGAAACAAGACACATGGCCACATAATAAGTGGGTATCATACATCCTACTGTCAGTAAGGTGCCGTATGCCTGGTACCATGAGGAGAATACCCTCGGTATATGGTGGTATATGGTGGATCGTCTATGGTATATCACTTCACCCTGTATTATATAAGCCTGTCTGTACATCCTGCCCACACCTAACACAACGTAACTAGCATAATGTCAGACATTAGCATATTCATTATCCCTTTAAGGACAGCACAGTGCTTCAATGCACTTCTATGATGCCCTTTTGTCGGCAAGATGCACTCATCGTGATGCACTCATACAATCCTAATGAATACCTTGCCAGGGCTGCATTCACGCATCGTCTGTCGACCCTCTGAGTTGATACTCCGGAAAGGTCAGCATGATGCATTAATGCAACCCCCGCTAGTAACTGCATTGGTGCCAAATTACCACAAATGAACATGAAGCCTTGGAGATGTATGCGGACCTTAAGTTAAGCAACTGTATGCATACAGTTACAGAATAGTACATTGCATATGGACCATTGCTGGATGGACGGGCGATGTTATCCTATGTAATAAATGTACATACAGGCCCTTTGGAAGCATATTACATCTATAATTTGGATCACCAATATGTATGAATATGCATGCCATCGATACTAACACTGAGGGCTAAGGCTGCATAAAATTAATTATCAGCTTTGCGGACACTTTTCAAAAATATACGGTGAGGGAGGGAGGCTTTTTTTTTTTTTTGTTATTAATTTTCTAGACCATGAGGGAGGTGACTTTTTCTTTTTTCAAACATTTCAAGTGGTGAGGGGGGTCCTTTTTTTTTTTTTTTTTTTGCAAAGTCGATTAGATCTTCCCCTAAAGATTTAGAAATAAGATAACATGTAGCCGATAAATGTGCCAAGTGAAAAATCAATCAATCCCACTATAAAAGTGTCGATGCAATCAAATGTTCACCTTTGTGTATACATCATTCGAGATGATTCAGAGATATGTCAACAGTATTCTAGCCACTCAGGGAATTCTCAAATAAATTTAGGACATTATACAAGGCATTCCGGGGATTCCAGAACTGCAAAGTTTATGAAAATCGACCAACTGTAGGCTTCAGTATGCCTACAAATAGGGGCGGAATTTTTAATGTTTTTTTTTTTTCTTTAAATCAGGGATGCGGGGGTTTTGATGATTTTTTTTGTAAAATAATGAAAAAAAGCTTCCATGCGGCCCTTTTATAAGGGTGCGGGCGGTGTCTGTAAAGCTGCTAATCTTTTTTATGCAGCCTAAAGAAGGTGTGTTTCCGGTAACCTTACATCATCTAGCGTTAGTTATAATAACAGGACCGACGGAAACTTTTTATGAGCATTTTTCATGTGTTTTTTTCCAGCATGTTAACATCTTTTTTGTCTTTTTTTTTGTGGGGTGGGGGGGAGGGGATTTTTTTTAAATACGTTTTTATCTTATCCTGGTTTAAAGTTCACAACAGTGTTCCTCCACTAACAGTGTTGCCGAAATGATGCCGGCACGCCGTTTTTGTCGGCGTAGAATCTTAATGACCGGTGTAGGGCCTTAGGACGCAGGCCAGGATGGCCTGCCATAATCTCAGCTTCCTATTGGTGAAAGAATTTTTTAGATCGGCCAATTAGAAGCGAAGATAGAGCCATATTTGTAATATGGTTTTATATTAAATAGTTTTTCAAATTTTTAAAGTTTTTGCATAGTATAAAACCAGTTATAATGAAGTTTATGAAGGTATCTTGAAATATAAAAATTAATATGGCCTGCGTGAGAAGGAAATGGCCTGCGTAAGATGCCAAGACGCAGGCCACTTTGGCCTGCGTTGAGAAAAGGTTTTCGGCAACAATGCACTAGTAAACCAGCTGACAGAGTGAAGTGATGGGGGGGGGGGGGGGGGTCTGAGATTAAGAGCATATCACTGGTTCACTATCCACTTTTGGGATATGTCGTGCCCGCTCTATTTATGTGTTGTTTTATGGTTTAAACCAACCTAATGAACCTATCCCGCTCCAACAATGCTAGTATACGAATCCATATGAAACATATATATAGTCACAATACAGAAATACCCGACATAAAGTATTCATTTTTTTTTTTTTTAAGTATTCATTCTAGAGCAAGTCAGGATGAATGCTCTGGATAACTAGTGGGTTATCCGTGAATCTAATTTATATGTTACAACCAAGGCGTGATGTCTCATATCGCCACTGTGGTTTCAATGGTCATAACTGTGTAACCACTGTCGTAAAAATCAGAAATACGCTATTTGTATTGGAGAAATAGCTTTGTGGGACGTGTTGACTATTGGTGATTCAGTTATACAGCAGTGTGTCTGGGCTAGGGCACTATAAAACAGAGTAAAATAGGAGTATGTAGATTCTATACCACCACTGGTAACAGCTGTGTTGTTCTAATATAGGAAATGACCCACTTGTAGCACTAGGATATTCTACAGCCTATGTTTCTAGGTCTTGGGTCTATGTTAAAACAATAGCAGCAGGCAGTGGTCTCTACCGAAGACTGTGAGTTAATCACCCCACACAGGAGGAGTGCCTCAAACAATGACAACGGTGTTACACCTACATTCATTATCTCATTTTGTGCTGAGACAGCACAAAAGAGCTAGTGGAGATGCCCATCTATGATGTAGTCTTCCAGTCACTGTGGCAGGTTTAATACTTATGTCTATGGTTCCTTCGGTAAGCCCACTATAGTGCTACAGTTTATAACAAAACAAGATGAAATCTATATGTGTTTATTATTGAATTGAGTTACTGGTATAATGTACACAACAGTTGTGTATGTACCCGAAACAGTGATACTGATAACCATGCTATATCTCATGTTCCAGTGTTGCCGAAATGACATCGGCACGTCGGCTTTTGCCGATGTAGAATCGTAATGGCCGATGTGAGGCCATCAGACATCGGCCAAAATGGCCGGCCATGATCTCAGCTTTCTAACAGCAAAAGAATATGTGAAGCTAAATTAGGTACATCCAACTTATAAGTATTTTTTCTGTGAATTTAAGCATTTTCAAATCGATTTTGTAACCTGTTATTGAATGATTATTATGACCTGTATTCATTTATATGAAAAGAGGGCCAATGTGGCCTGTGTAGAACGCAACACAGGCCACATTGGCCTGTGTGCACAAAATGTCTTTGGCAACACTGTATTCCCAGTATCATTCTGTGACAATAGCCTAGAGGCTAAACCTGGGCACGGTGTGAACTAAATACTCCTGTAAGTTGAATGTGAGTTCTATAGTATACAGATGTACTGCTATAAAACGTGTAGCAGCAGCTAGCGCCCCATGGCGGTGATGTACCGGCGTGTGGGGGAGTCTGGGTGGGCGGGCACCTCCGGGCGTGCCGGGAGGCCCTCGTAACCCTGAGTACAGGGGAGCCCGTGCCTGGAATTGTTAGTAAACATCTACATACTACCTTGTCGTGACCCACCCCCGCTACTCCAGGGCGTTGTAAATCCCCCCCCCCTCCCCTAACGCACACACACACTGTACCTGTGTGTTTTGTATACAGGGCCGTTTTCCGTGTTTTCATGGTGTACACTGATGCCGTAAGCTGATTTTAAATTTCGATGCCAATAATCGATCTGGGATCAGGACTGATTTGTTTTTAACCTGGAGAAAATCTCTATTCCAACAGCAGGATATGTTTTTTTTCTTTGCTGTTTTGTGTTCATTTATTTTAGTGCACATGTTGGTTGTGATGGCCTAGGACTAAGAATTAAGGCACTGAGAATGATATCCGTGATAGTACCTAGTTATCAACTATACCCTTTTTTCAATACAAGTTCCCTTGATGCAGTTTCAACTTTCATTGAGCAGAGTTTTAGTCATCTCTCACCTCTCTCCCTATCACTATCAGTTTGTAAATCGATTCTCGGCCCTATCACTGATACCAACATTTGGGGACATCTGTCAAATCACCATGGTAGGGCATGTGATGTTGTTTACTGACCTGACCGCACCTGGCACATGAAACACCAAATTGCCTGATAACACAAGTGCTTAAACAGTGATAAATTGTCAAAATTACTGAGATAGAAAAACATATACAGCCCTATCTAGTGCTTTGTTGCTTCTACTGTGCTGTATAGGCAATGTATATGGAATGGTCTATCTCAACTGATAACGTTAACTAGTGCGAATACTACAGACCTCCACCCACGCCTTACATTTGGTGCATGCATACGTTCTATTTTGATGGACATGTTTTGTGTTTATTTAAAGCAGGAATATCTGTGTGTCCAGGTATCTTGGTCGCTTGATAAACCTTATTTTCGTGGGATTCACACACAGTACTTGTACCGATTGTGTGTCCTTCGTTATACCTACTTTATATAAATTATCCAGCTAAGATGTATTCATACATCATGCCAACCCTTCGAGCGTGTATCAACCCTATAGAATCGGCATGATGCTTGAAGGCAGTCCTGGCGAGTAATTATCGATTCATGTAGTATGGCGACAATGGGCATACTACATCATTACCAATATGCTGTCCTTAAAGGATTGATAATTGTCATAATGTATTCAGAATGATTCAACGGGTGAAAATGCTCCCACATCAGAAGGCAGATTATTCTGATGTGCTCATTCAGAGTTGAGTATTATTTATCATACCTGAGCAGTCCAGGCACTAACTCAGAGCAGCTCAGGCTCCAATCAACTGCACGCTGGGGTTGACCTCCACCCATGGGAGGAGATCAATTAAGCACATAGAGGTGGTAGGCTGCCATCCGGGCTGACACTATTGACGTGCTACATTAAGAATCAATACCCCAAGGTTGGGGTGTGGACAGAGCGCTCTCTGCATGTAATATGCTTCTGTGACTCCACAAGTTGGAGCCCACCTTAACGAAGGCCCATCGACTCCTGCCCCACACAATCACACACTTCACATGGAGGCAACTTCACGTGTGTACAGTGAATGCTCCAGAACAATCTGACAGTTAATCTACTGAGCAAATATGTCACAGTCCGGTCCGCTAAAATCAGGGCTTGTGTGGGAACTATAATATACCTATAAGTCTTATAATATATACCTGAGCCACCAACAGTCACCTATGTATCAATAGTCACATACCACTAGCCCCAAGCCTTACCCATACGTGGTAGAGACTGGGTGCCCAAGTATAAATGGACAAATATCTACATGTCTGAAAACAGATCTATTTCATACCTACCGGTATGCACGTACTGGTATATTAAGAATATCAAAAGTAATCATGATGGATTGTCATAAGAAAACCAGGCCATGCCTAAATAATACCTAAATATGTCAGGAATAACGATTTTCAAACCCCAAAAATGCGTTTACCATTGTCAAATTAATCATTTGTGAGACCCAGATATGTACAGATATCCGTGCATCAATTGTTGGGTAGTTCATATATATAACAGCGGACAGAAAATAAATGTACCTATTAACCGAAATGTTCTGACCATGAGTTACTCGGAACACATCCATTTTTAGCCGGCGGGAAACCTGAGGACGCGTCAGAGTGCTAAAAGTAGCTGTTCGCCCTGTTTCAGTTGAACTGTTAATTAGTCACCAAGGGAACACTTGACACTGCGCTATTCTGGAAGTAGCTCTAATTAGCTACATGCAGATGACTTATATCTGTGGGTGAACCACACAACTCATTCACACTCTGCACTAACGATGGCCCTGGTGTTTATAGGTTAAAAGACACCTTGTCCACACAATCACAACTCATTCACACTCTGCACTAACGATGGCCCTGGTGTTTATAGGTTAAAAGACACCTTGTCCACACAATCACAACTCATTCACACTCTGCACTAACGATGGCCCTGGTGTTTATAGGTTAAAAGACACCTTGTCCACACACTCACAACTCATTCACACTCTGCACTAACGATGGCCCTGGTGTTTATAGGTTAAAAGACACCTTGTCCACACAATCACAACTCATTCGCACTCTGCACTAACGATGGCCCTGGTGTTTATAGGTTAAAAGACACCTTGTCCACACAATCACAACTGTAGCGGAGCCGAGGATAGCTGGCTCCGCGCTCCTCCGCACGCCGTGCGGAGGAGGGGTTCCGGGCGGCGCCGAGAGGTGGCGCCACTGGCGCGCGGAGGCATATAAGGCGCCGTGCGGAGGAAGTCCGGCAGTTCTACTCTAGAGCTCATAGATAGCGGTCGCTCCTTGCAAATCTGATATATACACCTATGTAACTGTTGATGTTTAGTGACAATATATACTTACTTCTCATACTACTTCCTCTCATCGTGTTTCTTTCCTAGTTAAGCATTCGCCTTCTAGTTCTATTACAGTGGTGACAGCGGTTAAAACAGCAGAAAAACGCCCAAGATGGAGAACAAGAGGGCTTTTGAGTTGGAGAAAGGAGACTGTGAGATGGCAGTAGGAGAAGACATTTTTTTTAGTGGGACTCCTTCAGCAATACCTCCTCCAGGTTACGGTAGGCTCACCGAGCTGGAGGCGCAGAGGCAGCGGGATTGGGTATTGAGATGGAGAGAAGGAGAGGATAGAAGGATGGCAGCCCTGGAGGAAGGAAGGAGGTTAGGAGAGAGAGGGGACCTGGGCGCCGTAGGGGATGGAAGAGCTGTCTGGCTACCAAAACCAGCAGGGGAAGGAGAGGATACCTTGCCCTTGGAACCAGCTACATCCCTCCCGGAAGGAAGGGAAGAGGCCGGGCCAAGCAACTCCTCCGCGCCGTCGTCCCAAAAAGAAGCCGTAGCCTCCGCACAGTCGTTCCGATCCGAAGCGCCAGGGGGCGGCATCGTCTCCTCCGCAGCTAACGAGTTCCCGGGGGCGCCGAGAGATGGCGCCAGCGTTGCTTCCTCCGCAGCTGGCTCCTCCGCAGCGGTTTCCTCCGCACGGTCGTTCCGATCCGAAGCGCCAGGGGGCGGCATCGTCTCCTCCGCAGCTGGCTCCTCCGCACGGGGCCCAACCGACGTGGAGGGAGAGGACGTGTTGGCCCTAGTGAGGGCCCGAGTGAGGGAAGCAGTGCTAAGCAGGGACAGAGAGAGACAACAGCAGGCGGAGTTAGAAGGAATAGCTCAAAGGCTAGAGCGGGAGCAGAGATCCGCCCTAGAGGAGAGGGAAAAGAGATTGAGGGAGATAGAAATCCAGCAGAGGCAGGCAGAAGAGGAGAACAGGAGGAGGGAGGAGGAGATCTCTCGACAGCTAGAAATGGCTGAGGAAGCAGAGGAGGAGGCCCTACGGGCCGTAGCCGTCCGGAAAGAGATAGCCAAGGTGGACGCGGCCAGGGAAGAGGTGGCACGTAGGGAGTCGGCGTATAGGGCTGCGGTGCAGACAGAGATGTCTAGGGCGTCAGGAAGAGGGATCAGCGGAGGCGACCCGAGTTCTGCTCCCTCCAATTGGAGAGAGGCAGAGAGGGAGGGGGACCCGCGGGTAAGGGGGGTCTTGCCCTCCGGGAGCGAACCAGGTTTGGGACGCTCTTCCCTTGTGCGTAATGTGAGCTGGCCTGGAATACTGACTGCCCCCGCCTCCGGGGCGACACCATCGGTCTCCTTCCCAGGGGAGATGAAGTCTGCTCCGTGGTCCTCCGACCCCATCGGCGTATCAGGAGGGGTGATGCAGTGGCCATCAAGGGAGGAAATAGCCCAACCATCGTACAACAGCAGGGTCCCTTCCGGTTCAGGCCAGGGACCGTGGGGCTATGAAAAGGTTATGAAACCAGTTACTACCCCCTCCAAGTACGATGGGACTACACCCCTGGCCGAGTATCTAGCCCACTTCGGGCTATGCATCCTGGCTAACAACTGGGACGATAGGACGGCTGGGATCTTCCTGGGACTTAGTCTCACGGGAGTCGCCCGACGGATACTATCGGGGATCGACCCAGCAACCAGCGGGTATGAGAAGCTACGAGCCGGGTTGGTCTCTCGATTCCAGCCACCTAACCAGGCTGCCATGTATAAAGCTAAACTGAGAGCGAAAGAGCGGAACAAGGGGGAGTGCCTCCAGGCCCATGCGGAGGAGGTGGAGAGGTACACCCGCTTGGCGTACCCACAAGCCGACCTGGCCACCATAGACGTGATGGCCAAAGATCGGTTCATTGAGAGTTTGAAAGATCAGCAACTTCAATTTTGGATACACCAGTCACAGGCTAAGACCTTGCTGGACGCCGTACAAGTGGCCCTCCACGCGGAGGCCTGTATGCGCCCCTACGGGGCACAACAGACAGTGAGGGCCACCGGCCAAACTATGGGGGAAGCGCTGGAAACAGTGCAGAAGGAGGCGCAGCGAGAGAGGGCCGAGAACGCGAAATTCCGCGAGACAGTTACTACCGCCCTGGCCGGACGGGAAGGGAGGAGCGAGAGAAGCAGTGACCGGGGCAGCGGAAGCAGGCCGGCTCGTCCCGACCGACCTCGGTTGCCGTTGTCGGAAACGCGCTGTTACCACTGCGCGGCTCTGGGGCACCGGAGGGGTAATTGCCCATCCTGGCTGCAGGCCATGGCGGTAGCGGATGCAGGCGGAGTAGCGCCAGTCCCCGTGACCTCTTCAGCCGTACTGCCACCCACCGCACAGCTGTCGGAAAACTAGAATCGACCCTGCAGGACACCCCCTGTAGGGTCGAGGCGATAGAGGGAAGGACCGAGGTGGTACAAGGTCGCTTGGAAAGAGGAGGGTCTGGCCTACTAATTGAGGGGAGAATGGGTAACGAGAGCGTCGGTTGTCTGGTGGACACCGGCGCCACGGTTAATATGCTCTCCTTATCGTGGTGGCGGACTCATGGTGAGCCAGGCGAACTAAGCGGGACCACAGAGAGGGTCTACTCGGTCGAGGGGAGAGCTTTACAACTATTCGGGCACGTGACGGTCTCGGTAAAAATAGGCGACGGCTCCTTCCGGGTGGGATTTGAATTGTCCGAAATCCCCACCGATGCCATTCTGGGTTCCCGCTTCTTGAGGGGAAGCGGCTTCTTGGTGGACGTGGCCGGGGAGCGACTACTAAGGGAGACGTGGGGAGGAGAAGAGGAGGAGAAGCTCTCCTTCTGCCGTGTGATCAGCTCCTATACTACTGTCATCCAGCCAGGGGAAGAGTCCATCATACCAGGCTATCTGGTAGGGGACTGGGAGGGAAGCGAGCTCGGCTTGGTGGAAGGGCTGAGGGAAATGGAGGAAACGAGAGGTCTGCTGGTCGGACGAGCACTTATAGACACCACCCGGCCGGAAACCCCGGTCCGACTATTCAACCCAGGGCAAGATGCTGTCGTGGTGTACAAAGAGATGACGCTCGCCTCTATAGAAGAGGTGGAAACGACAGTGGCGGCTCCACTGAGCGAAGGGGAGCACTGTAGGGTGGCCTCTACCCAAGAACCTTCTACGGAGGAAACGGCGGCCTTACTGCAAACCTTGACGGAAGGCGTAGAAGAGGAGAGAAAGGCTGCCCTAGAAGAACTCCTCATGCACCATAGGGCGGCTTTCCAATTGAGGCCGGGAGACACGGGGCGCGCCAACACCGTCCAACACAAGATCCGTACGGGGACTCACCCCCCCATTAGGATGCCGCCGCGTCGTCTCGCCCCGCACCGCCGGGCCGTGGTGGACAGTGAGGTGGACAAGATGCTTATGGCCGGAGTAATCGAGGAGGCAGAGGGACCATGGGCATCACCGGTGGTGCTCGTTAGGAAGAAGGACGGCAGCATGAGATTTTGCGTCGATTACCGGAAGCTTAACGAGGTCACTGTGAAGGATGCTTACCCCCTGCCTCGCATCGATGATTCGCTGGACACCCTGGCGGGGTCCAAGTGGTTCAGTACCATGGACCTCGTCAGCGGCTATTGGCAGGTTGCCATGGCCCCGGAGGATCGGGAGAAGACCGCTTTTTCGACGCACCGGGGGTTGTTCCAGTTCACTGTTATGCCCTTTGGACTGTGCAATGCCCCCGGTACGTTCGAGCGTCTAATGGAGGTAGCCATGCGGGGGTTACAGTGGACCTCCTGTCTGGTGTACCTTGACGACATAGTGGTCTTCTCCCACGACTTTGAGGGTCACCTACGGCGCCTGGGAGAGGTTTTGGAGCGATTGGAGGCTGCGGGACTGAAGGTTAAACCATCCAAGTGCCAGTTGGCCCGCCGGGAGGTTGGGTTCTTGGGGCACGTGGTTAGCGAAGCTGGTATTGCCACCGACCCGGAGAAAATAAAGTCCATTCGGGACTGGCCCATACCTCAGAGCCTCACGGAAGTGAGGAGCTTCGTCGGGTTAGCTAGCTATTATCGCTCTTTCGTGCCCGACTTTGCCACCATTGCCAAGCCGCTGACGTCCCTAGCCGATAAGGGCCGTATCTTCCGCTGGAACGAGGACTGCGAGGGGGCCTTCCGAATGTTGCAGAAGTTGCTTATGACAGCCCCCATCCTCGGGTATCCAGAGGATGAAGGGCAAATAGTCCTGGACACGGACGCCTCGAACTTCGGGCTGGGAGCCGTGCTGTCCCAGGTACAGGGGGAGAAGGAGGTCGTGCTGTCATACGGCAGCCGAACCTTGGATCCAGCGGAGCGCAATTACTGTGTCACCCGACGGGAGTTACTGGGCATCATCTTTGGGCTCAAGAAGTTCCGGCACTACCTGCTTGGGCGAAACGTCTTAATCCGTACGGATCACGCGGCGCTCAAGTGGGTAATGGCCTTCAAGGAACCCGAAGGACAGATCGCGCGTTGGATATCCATTATGGGAACGTATGACTACAAGATAGAACACCGGCCAGGACGCCTGCACGGTAATGCGGACGGTCTTTCACGCATTCCCTGCCGGCAATGTGGACGGACGGACGAAGAGGATGGAGAAATCCCTCCATCGGTACGGGCCATTACCCGACAAGGGGCGAGTGACCCCGAGGTGGCGGAACCAGTACGGGAGGCCTGGGTGAAAGACCAAAGGGAGGACGCCGTAGTAGGGCGGGTATACAGGTGGGTAGAGGAGGGCATAACACCGAGTGCCGAGGAGCTAGCTGCGGAAGGTTACCCCATAAAATGCTTGGCTAGCCAGCTGGGCCGGCTGCAGCTGAAGAGGGAACTGCTGGGCAGATGGTGGTTCGTTCCGGGAAGCCCGCGCGTCTTTCAGGTGTTGGTGCCGGAGGGAAGGAAGAAAGAGGCGTGGGAGAGCGCCCATGGGGGAGGCATAGTGGGACATTTCGGAAGGGATCGCACCATCCGCAAGCTCCAGCAGCGCTGGTACTGGCCTGACTTCCGCCGGGAGGTCACGTATTGGACCGCTACCTGCGAGGTCTGTCTACAAAGGAAGCCGGCCCCTCACCCTCGCAAAGCGCCCATGGGCCACGTGGGGGTAGGACTACCTATGGAGCGAATGGCGATAGACGTAATGGGCCCCCTTCCCCTCACCCCCCGCGGTAACAAGTACATAGTGGTTATGGCCGACTACTTCACCAAATGGGCCGAGGCCGTGGCCCTTCCTAACCAAGAGGCCGCTACGGTGGCCCGTGCCCTGGTGGAGACAGTCATCTGCCGCCTAGGGTGCCCCACTACATTACACTCGGACCAAGGAAGGAACTTCCAATCCCACTTGTTCCGAGAAGTAGTGAGTCTTCTGGGTATCCAGCAGACCCGCACGTGCGCCTTCAACCCCCGCTCCGACGGCCTGGTGGAACGGGCAAATAGGACAATAGAAGCTCTACTATCCGCGGTGGTGGCGGAAGATCAGAAGGACTGGGATGTCCACCTCCCTATGGTCCTCTCCGCCTATCGTTCCTCGGTCCATTCTACCACGGGCATTACGCCCAATATGATGATGTTGGGCCGGGAGACGAACACCCCCCTTGACCTCCTTTACCCGGAAACGGAAGAGGGGGTGGGGGGAAGTGAAGTAGGATATGTCGCCTCCTTACGGAAGGGGACCGCGGCGGCCCATGCCGTGGCTAGGGAGAGTATAGGGGTGGCCGTCTCTCGCCAGAAGAGGAACTACGACGGCCGGGCAGTTCTACAAGATATACCGGTGGGCAGCACGGTGTACTACCATCATCCGGGGCGGAAGGTGGGGCGGAGTCCTAAGCTGCAAAGGCTTTGGACCGGGCCCTGGGAAGTGGTCGGGAAAGTATCCGCAACGGTATACCACATAAAGAATGGCCGGAAGATGAGGGTGGTACCCTACGACCAGCTCAAAGTAGTACCACCCCGGCCGGAGGGGATGGCGGAGGACACCCCCGTATCGGTAAGGATGGTAACTGCTTACCCCTCCCCTGCCACAACCCCACAACCCACGGGCCTTCCTTCCTCCGCAGCGGTATCCTCCGCACGGTCGTTCCAACCCGAAGCGCCAGGGGGCGGCATCGTCTCCTCCGCAGCTAACGAGTTCCCGGGGGCGCCGAGAGATGGCGCCAGCGTTGCTTCCTCCGCACGAAAGGTCTGGCATACGGGTACTGCGGAGGGCCGGGCTAGCAGCGTTTTGCGGAGGAGAAGAGAGAAAACCAAGGAAATGACGAGGAAGAAAGGACCAGGAGGAGGGTTTACCATCCCCAAGGGAAGGAAGGGAGACCGTAGCCCCTCCCGGGGGAGAAAATCACCCTTGGACTTCCCCCGCAAAGACAGTAAAACAACTTTCAATAGATCGTCTGCCCATAAGACGCCTGCGGAGGAGCCGTCCCAATCTCGCTCTCTCTCGCGAGATCACCCCTCCGCACGGGAATCTCGCGCGGAGCGAGACCAAAACACCGCCATCTTGGAAAATAGCCGCCACTCCGCAGTAAGCAGCTCCTCCAGGGACCACTCCGCACGAGAGAGGACGAGGATGGACGGAAAGGAGTGCTCGGCAGGGGGTACCAAGGATAGAAGAAGGAGTAGGAGTCGGTCACCTCGAGAAGGCAAGTCTGATCACCATAGCAAAACCTCCTCCGCCCGCTCCTCCAGGGAACAGGCATCCTCCGCAGCTCCCTCCGCAGCCGAGGCGGGCGTTGGTAAGGTTGTGGCCGCCTCCGCAGCTAAGGCGTCGAGTAGGGGTGCCACCTCCAGCACCAGTAAGGATGTGGCCGCCGCCGCAGCTAAGACCTCCAGCACCACCTCCTCCTCCAGGGACAAGCCCAAAGCTCCCTCGGCCTCCAGCCGCTCTTCCACCAGCTCCTCCTCCAGCAAGGGTGGTAAGTCACCAGCAGCAGGGAGGAAGAAGGCCCCCAAAGGTCCCAGCCCCACCGCCTCCTGGGTTTGTGATGCCCCCGGCTGCGGCATGGCCTACACATTGAAGTGGTCCCTCACCCGCCACAAGGCAGAGAAACATTCCTCCCAATCGATGGGCTGGATGTGCCCCTTTGGCACCGAGTGTGGGGGTGGGGACGGCAGCAACCCCTATGCGTCGGTGCGGAAGGGGGACCTGCCCCGACATTTAAGAGGGTTCCACCGGAACGAAGGGGGTCCGGAATACGAGTGGGCCGCGGAAGGGGGAGAGAAGTCAATGCCCCTCCCATACCCCATTATCCCCACCGTCAAGGCCAGGAGTCTGAGCAGGGAGGGCCGAGGAGCCAGCCGTAGCCCCTCCGCCGGCTCTTCGCGTGGTGTGAAGAGGACGGCATCCGCCTCCCTGACTCCTGCTCCAAAGAGGGTCGCTGCCACCTCCGCCTCCAGGGGGCGCAGCGCTACCCCGAAAAGGACCACGTCCTCTGCCGCCCCTACGAAAGGGACTCTCCAAGAACCAACCACCCCGGCCTCCGTGGCGCACCGGTTGGGCCCGGCCGTGGTACCACCCTCCAGCCCACCGAAGTCCCCCCCCCGGCGGGTGGTGGTAACGACGGTCACCACCACGCCACCCAGAGGAGAGGAGACCCCTCCCCGCGCGGCACGGAGCCGGTCGGAGACGGCTACGACCCCCAGCACGCCCCCCCGCCGCGTGATGCTTCCCCGCACAGAGGAGGCAGAGTCGGGCCTCGCCCCGGAACTGGCCGAGCAGGGGACGTCATCGGTAGGATCCCTGGGCGCTTCGCCGGCGTTCAGCCTGGGGTCGCCCGGCCCGCTCCCGCCCACCCTCGCCTCTTCCTGGGGGGAAGAGGCCGCGGCGGCAGCCCGCAACCTTATGCTGAGCATGGCCACCCCGCCCACCCCATCCGCCACCGCACGACTACACTCCGGCGTCTCCGCACCGTCTCGATCCCACGCGGAAGATGAGATCATCGCGGCCTCGGAGGCGGTGCTGGCGGAGCTACAGTCCCACCCTCTGGAGAAGAGGTCACCCGAGGAGAAGGCCGCAGCCACACACGCCCTCTCCGCCACTAGCCGTCGCCTGCAGGAGGCCATCCTGCAGAAGAAGCTAGATATTTACTTATCATTCGGCAGTGGACCCGGGGAGCGGGAGGCCCTGCGGGCTCGGGGGCTGGACGTCCCAACTGTTCCTGCTCAGCAGACGCCCCCACCGTACCCGACTTCCACTACCCCTCCTGCGACGGGTACCCCGACGGCCAGCAGGGCGGCCGCAGAAGGCTCGCCCCCCCCTAAGACCAGTACTCCACCCCCCAGGACGACCAGTACCCCAACGACCACCGAGACGGCCGCCGGGGGTTCAACCGCTACGGACCCGTCCCCCAGGGACCGTCCCCTGGAGTCGCTCACCTACTGCCAGCTGTCGCTGGATGGCGACACTCCCCCAGGTTCCCCCTCCCAGCTGCTGGCCCTCCCTTCGGCCGAGGAACCAGAGTTCTACGTAGACCTCACCAAGGGGGGGAAGGAGCCGTCGGACCTTCGCCACCCCGAACAGGAGGGGGTGACGTGGGACGCCGCTACAGCAACATGGGTCCCACTGTCGGCGCGAGGGGAACCTCGTACGCAGGTGGCGCCCTCCGTCGAGCCTTCCGGATCCCGCACACCTACCCCTGGCAGCCCTTCCCAGCCGGCCACTACGGCACCGCAGGGGGGGTCGGATACACCAACGGCGCCCCTGCTGGTGCAGCCGGAACCGCGCCCACCGGTTCCCACAGTTCGGCTTCCCACCTGTGGCGGTACGCGCCTGGGCTCCTCCCGACGGAGCCGAAGCCGGGCAGAAGGCGCTCCCGCCCTGCCTACGACAGCGGAAGGAGCCTCCACAGCCCCCACTCCCATGTACCTCCCGGGGGAGGTCGTAACGGCCATCAGGAGGCACTGCCGCGACGGGGAGGGTGCGTATATCCATCCGGGTCGCACCCAGGAAGGAGTCTGGGATCGTCGATTATCCCTGCTCCTCCCACCCCGCTCCCCTACCCTGTGCGTAGAATGGTCCCCCTTCGACCCCCCCCGAGCCACCACCTTCCTACCCATCCCCGCCGAAGAGAACATTCCGGTGGCGGATGAGGAGGAGACCACGGCGCTCCCAGAGGAGTGGAGATCCCCCGCCCCTACAGCTCCGGCCCCCACCGTGCGCCGGGCGGCGCCCCGACCGCACCAGCAGTGGGGGGGAGTCCAAGTGCCCCGAAAGTACAAGGAAAAGGCAGAGGAAGACCTGGCTGCAGGGGGAACTGCCTCTGCTCCCCGATGCCCGGCTCCGTCCACCAACACGCAGACGCCGCCCGGAGGCCGTCGGCCAGCCCGGGCCCCTCGGCCACCCGCCTCGGCCGCCGTGCTGGGCCCACACCACCCGCGGGCGACCTGGATGCCCTGGTGGTGGGTCCAGGATAGGGACCCCAACCGCCTGGAGCGCTGGGGCGCCTTTATCCTCCCTCCCTTGTCAATGGGTGACGAATTCTCGGCCACGGGGGGGGAGATAATGAGCAGGCTTCGGGTGATCGAACCCGGGGTATACGACGTGATCGCGTCCATCACCACGCGGTACCATCTCCGGTCGGCGCAACCCGCGGGCCCACGTCGCTCGCCCCGCCTAGCAGCCCGGAGCCCCCTGCCAACGAAGTCTCCGCGTCAGGTGAGCCACGCCTACTTAAGTCGTATTGAGCGTAATTAGCTGGATGCTGCTGTTGTGTTGGGGGAAGAGATAATGACGGGAGGGACAGCGATTCGGGGAAGAGGGAAGACGCGGGCGTCGGCGCAACCAGTACCGGAAGCGCGGGGTAGTAGTAAGCGGGCAGGAGGGATGTAAGGCTACCATAGGAGGAGGGACAAATAGTAAGGAGTGGTGGAGTTAACCCATGTCTTGGTTATTACAGAGGGAGGATGGTCCTCCGTAGACGGTCCCTGGTACGTCAGTCATCGTCCGGAAAGCAGCGCCACCGCCAGCGACGGGCGACGAGGCCTCATCATTCATCGTTCGTCACCCTGTGGGGGGCCGGCGGCACCCTATGGCCCGTCGGTCGGGCGCCCACCGCTCATCCACTCATCCCCAAGTTAAGGACGTTAGCACCGTTGTGCTCAGTAGAACTCATCACCATCCTCACCACCGTCACCCTGTGGGGGGCCGGCAGCACCGCCGGTCGAGCGCCCACCGCTCATCCACTCATCTCCACACTAAGGACTTTGGCACCGTGTGCCCAGTAGGACTCATCGTCATGCTTACCCCTAAGAGTTCATCACTGCGTTATAGTTCTTCTGAGTAATCTAGTATATCCGTTATCCCTCATACTGTGGTGGAAGAGGGCCACCGAGTTCAGGGATTCTAAAGAGTAGGGAGGGTTTGAAATAGAGAGGGAAGGGTGTAGCGGAGCCGAGGATAGCTGGCTCCGCGCTCCTCCGCACGCCGTGCGGAGGAGGGGTTCCGGGCGGCGCCGAGAGGTGGCGCCACTGGCGCGCGGAGGCATATAAGGCGCCGTGCGGAGGAAGTCCGGCAGTTCTACTCTAGAGCTCATAGATAGCGGTCGCTCCTTGCAAATCTGATATATACACCTATGTAACTGTTGATGTTTAGTGACAATATATACTTACTTCTCATACTACTTCCTCTCATCGTGTTTCTTTCCTAGTTAAGCATTCGCCTTCTAGTTCTATTACACAACTCATTCACACTCTGCACTAACGATGGCCCTGGTGTTTATAGGTTAGAAGACACCTTGTCCACACAATCAGAAGAGGTGTCAATTGCATGTTTTTCAATCCTCATAAATCTCCTTTTCTACCGACTTTTGGGTGCAAAATACCCCCCCCCCCTACACACACACCACCACCAACTAATCTGCATTTGTTAATAGCTGGGTTGTCCGAAACCTAGAGCTGGTCGACAAAAAGGAGATCTTGCATTTTTGGTCAACCTTCTGCAGGACATTCAGAATAATTTAATACAGAAATTCCAGAAAAAAATGCGGGAATTCTGCATAATATGTGTATACCACTGTATGAGATAACTTCAATGAATCCCCTCACCTTAGTCTGAAATATTAAGACATAAGGGATTCATTTTCTTTAACTTGAAAAGGGCTGATTTTCTGGAATTCATGAATATTGGAAGTACCCGGTAGGCCACATGTACTAAAGACAATATCGTTTTGTTCATGTGTTTTATTTAGGATGCAGGCGACGACCCATTTTTTACCTGGGAGAAGGAGCTATACCTTACGTTATATCCAGAGCAGTGTTTTATAAGTGGGTTTCTGGGTCTTATATCTAGGCATTGATATGGACATAATCTGGCAGATCCTATATAGTAGCAGGGTGTAATCTATTCCACTTTAACATATGACAGAAACAAATTTTCAAAAGTAGGTCGAGGTTATAATTATGTGTCAGCCATTATCATGTGTATAATAGGTCTACATGCAATTTATTACATTGTACAAGTAACCCTATTCCATGGTCACCCATGCGTCAGTTCTATGATATGGATATTCTCTATCTCCTGGTTGGCATGTGGAAGTAACCCTATTCCATGGTCACCCATGCGTCAGTTCTATGATATGGATATTCTCTATCTCCTGGTTGGCATGTGGACTGTCAACAGCCTGAGACCTACATTATATACAACACATATAATAAGTACCCAGTCAACATTGACTTTATATGCTGCCCCTCCTCTAAGCCTCGCTTAGCACTTGGGCTGATATGTATATGACCTACATGATATAAGGGTGTTACATAACAAATGCCTTTCTTATCTATGTATCAAAACAGTACCATGTGATTAGTGATAACTATGTAGAGATATAGTATATGTAATTTCCCTTTCATACAATTGGGTTCTGCTCATGCATGCAAAATCTCAGTTTTAGATATTGTTTTAATGTTAGCTACTGGTAGATCTAATGCCAAAAAGCCTTATATATTACCCGGTACCTCCAACCTTTCAATTTTACTCACGGGAATTTACTTCTACAAGGCACTGGTAGATGTTTATTAAATTCCTTAATAATCCATACTATTAATCTGTAATTTATTCAACAAGAATCTCTTGAATCTAGATTTAGTTTATACCAGTAATGCCATAAATAATTGACACCCCCCCCCCTTCCTACTCAATCCATGCTTCATAGGTCTACATAATAATGACATTATTTGCTCGTCCTTGTAAAGTAGATATAGAGAGCTTGTGACAATGTCATCATTCCAAATATTAGAACCTTACTTGTCCAGTCTCTAGACACAGATAGGCCTGCATCTGTCTTATTTACCTAGATCTAAACAGGTTGATATCTACTGTATTAAAGTCCAATGCGGGAAATTATAGATTCTACGCCACTATGGTAGCCTAGAGATGAGATTTTAAAGTAAACACTTGAGACAGCAGATGTGTTATCTTGTCTTGAGTGTCCACTTCACTTCAGAATAACAATGCATGCATCAGAATTGAGATCTATAATGGTACCGGTATTCATCTTGCCCTACTAGCCCTACATATATACCGGGTAGGCCTACGGTATATGTTATAGATTAGGCCTAAATTTAAAAATGGGCTAAATTCTCTATAATATATACTTACGGTAGATCTACCGGTACCGTATGTGAACATTTGTATATCTAATCTATGACTAGAGTCTACCAAGTACCAGTACCGGTATTAAAATGGCAGTACATGTAGTAGAATTATCCTTCTATTTCTAGGTTCTAGTTCTAGATTTGCATGAGCCGGTTTCAGTACCGGGGTAGGTCTATCATAACTCATCTACCATCTAGGCTAGGCCTATATAGTATGCTATAGCCCACTGTCGAGATTCGAGGGTCTTCTACTTTCTAGATCTAGCCTTTGTCAGGCTTTGATGAGGTGTAGAATCTACCGGCAGCACTGTAGCTCTATTCTGTGGCCGAGTAGAGATGTGCAGCTGTGTGAGGCCCTGCCCCATGCACCACCAGATGGTGGACCTGCTCCTGCGGCTGCTGCACACGTCCTGGTGATGCTAGCAGCACCAGCATGCCGCAGCCCGGACCGCCCCGGCCTCTCCCCCCGCTGACGCCGGGGCTCTTCCCACCCTTCCTCCGGCCACCCTTCCCACCCGGCCCGGGACGGTCACGTCAACAAATACACCCCACCAAAAAATAAGTACCATCCCGTCCCATCTGAAAAATAAACCCTATATTGAAAGAACCAAATGGTAGCTTCACAGTAGGATACAGAGGATAAATGGCCCGTGGAGCTTGGAGCTGGGGATTTTGAATGACGATGTGGGGAATGGGCGCGCAGGGCAGTGCTTATGGCCGACCCGCCTGCATAATCAACTCCAAGCACGGGAATACATTACTACTGTTGGCGAACATATCCCACGTAGCAGGGCCATGAAACCCTGCGTCCTGCTGAATAAGGGTACGTACCTTAGAATGAGAACATGCTAGTGGCACTGCGATGTGTGTGTGGTAACGATTGAATGGGGGAAATCCTTCCGTATTAGTAACAGCGGTCCGAACCAGAGCACACTCGGCCCACCATCTTCACGGTTCCAGCGAAGAGCAGTCAACTTGTTGACATTCGTCTGACCAATCAGAGCGGCGCTACCGGTCATGTGACCCATATAGCTTCGTACGGCCGGCCACATGACGTAAAGATGTCGGACGTCAACATGATTGGGGCAACTCTTGGACAATATCGGAGGGCGAGTTGGGATCTGTTTTACAATAAATTGCCCGATTTGTGACATCAGGATGATCGATGGCTTGCGGCATTTGTGAGGTGTTTCACGGCGCTATAGGGACGGGTATGTAGCCTGTGTTCACGACTGTGGGTCGCGTCACTGGTGTTTTCAATCTCCCCTTCCTAAAGTGGGCGTGGCAGTTTTCTGCCCCTAGGGCTAGGATTTAGTTTTGCCATTGATATGGAGCGGCACTGGGTACAGTATTCTTAATCCTCCCAGGTATACCTAGCGTCTATCGTAGGCCCACGTACTATATATCACCAGCTGTATCTTAATGCATTGTTTCCACACTGGAGCTGATAATGATACACATGGATATGCTAGAAGTTGCTACGGCTTACGGACAATAACATAATGTGATTATTATGACCACGATTTTGACTTCCAGTTTCTGTCGTCAGATATGCAGCACATGCTTAGATGTCCGATATATTCATGTCTTTCCTCGTGTCAGCCTTGGCACTTGTCCATGCCGATACTATAATGTGTTTTCCAACAATCGGAATGGCTGGTATGACATGAGTCAGGTTATGGTACCTACACTTAAATTAAATATCTTAGATATTTGTGTGCGATTCCATAATTCTCTCACTTTCACACACCGTAACTCGTTCACAAAATTATTATTGAAGGTATACACACGTTCTCTCAAGTTATAATTATCCAGCGTTTACATGTTTATTTACAAGTCTCTGGTGTACTAGATATCTAATTATAGACGCAATGAAGTTGGGAAGAGCTTGGAATCAATCGTAATCGTCCATTCATTTGAGGACGAAATACCTTGGGAATAATAGCAATTTTGCATTAATGCTACCCGGAGACTTGTAAACAAGGGTTTAAATCATGGCAACAAGCAACACGTTGTTCAAGTGAGGAGGGTGCTTTATTACTGCCCCAGTCAATATGATAACAAAATAAAGTTCACGACACGGGTCAATAGAAACAGGTCAAACAGAACCCTCTGGTTGACACTATGGTCAAATTTTAACAAACCAGTAAAACATTAAAAACAAAGGTCAGAATTGAAGTAGCAATTTCGCATGTATTATACGTTATATCATGTCCCTTTCCCGTTTATATCATAGAAGGGTGGTTCTTTTAACAACCGTGATTGATAGGCTAACATCGAGATTGCCCACCCATACCACCAAAAGTCCTAAATATATTATATGTGTACCATGTACATACCTACGTTTACAAACCAATTTCTCACAGTCATGTCGCGGTACATGCTGTCAACATTATTCTGTTTCATAAACCTCTGTATAAGTTGGGCGCACCATTGGCTACGTCAACACTTTTGTCGTTTATTTATAGATAGGTGTTATCAGTTTCCATAACACTGTCATCTCCCTCATAGAAAAAGAAACTAAAGGACAGAAGGGAATACTCTCATGTCTTAAAACAATAGAAAAGTGACCAAGCTATCCGTTGGTTGATGCTCACAACGTGCAGAATTGTGGATCTAAGTCGCATCATCTGGAATCTGTGCATCATTGAAACCACATGTATGTGTAGTCATTTCTGTATAATACCATAGATAATAAACCTATACATCTGCGTTTGGAAAGGAAAACTCGCCATTACTGAGATATGAGATCTGAAAACAAACATGGAGCTACCTCTGTATGTGTCTTATCGTAATACAACAAGGCGTTTGTGCCTCTGAACCTCCTACCACCACTACACTGGGAACTATCATACATTATGGTACATTGTATACAAAGGAGGAGGAGGGGTACAGGACAAAATATACATCTCAAAACACAACGCAGAGTAGAATTAACATATTGCATACTTGCTCGTTTGATAACTCGGAGTATAATATGCAATTGTAATGTAATAAAAGACGTTATGCTAATTCAATTATGATCATGACTTGTGTAAATGACGTAGCTGACGTTGCTAATGAACATTGTTTTACCAACATATAAAAAACGGTCATTATCCTAAAGGGACCTTTTTACACCTCACGGACAGAGTACTCTTGAACACCGATGATTACGTTTGTTTTTTTCATAAAGAACCATACTTAATAATGTACTTTACAGATTCCCTATCCTGCACATGCTTTATCATACACGATATAGATGCATGTTGTATAATGTATAGATTAGGGTTGCATTCCTCATAAACCGACACTTACTGTAGCCCTTTCTATGGGAAACCGAAGGATAACCTCTTCTTTGAAAAATAACCTTCCCAGACCCTTCTATGCAGATGAGATGCCCCTTTGCAAGGAATGTTTGTCTATCACAAGAATAAGCTCCAATCGGGTCAGAGTTACAAACGCAGGTAACTTAAGATCATATCAGTAGATACCGTAATGACCACAGGAGACAGCATGCAGGGGGGGGGGGGGCTTGATACTATGTATACTCGCCCTTTTTCATTTAGTGGGATAGTATTGTATTCCATGGTGTCATAGCAGTCCATTTGATAGAGGATGTTTGAACCTAAAACCTAAATATGTACACACAGGATCATAAATGGGATAATCGGAATATTACACCGGTCAAATTGCACTGCAAACAGGTCAATATACATTGCATAAAGTTTATCTACATCCTCCTCAGTAGGCCATCTCTAGAAAAGAAAGAAAGGATACATGACACCCCTCCGGTTGTATAGTACATGTGTACTTAAATCGTCATTAGTCTGCTAGAAAACGTATCTGAAACATTGTTACTGTATCACTGCAACAAAATAGTGACTATATATGATACTGATATATAACAATATAGGATAGTCAGTGCGATTTCTGCTACTGTCATATACATATATATGGCATACAAAGTGTGAATAACGAGAGTGTATGAGACAGGCTAATTCAAAATAAAGCATGTCAGACACACTGGTGTGAAGACTAAAACACAGGTGGTTACATTCTAATATTATAATGGTATTTTCTGTCATTATATAATAACTATACTTGATGTGGCATGTAAAGTAACATCACTAATATTGATTTATCTACGAGATATCTTGTCTTACACTGCTTTTGTAGGTGAGATTTGATTGCATTGTGAGTTGCTATCTACCTAATAAAATAAGCTGGAGATATAACAACTTCATATCTACCTTAACTCTTTAGTGGTGGTGGATTAACATTGATCAACTGTACTATGCTTAGTTAAACCATGCCACACACAAAAACAGGAAATATCACATTCGAAAAGAACCCTTTCTGTCTGCAACTACAGAAGCAATCTAGATTGTGTTTTGTGTGCACACATTGCATACAATGTCATGTAGGTAGGTTACTATGTTTCCTTATGATTGCATGGTATTCATCATCAGTAACATGGTTTCCTTCTAGTCAAAGTGACACACATTTAAGACTAGCCTAAAATCCCAACAAAATGACCAGCATCTGGTAGGCAAAAACTGAACGAAGAAGTGTAGAAAATGGAGCAACGTTCCTATATAAGGTGACCAACACAACAGGTAGCCATAATGTCACATAATCAGTTGACCGACACTGTGAATATATAAGTATAACGGCATTCTCTGGTGGAACATCATGCTATATCTAAAACGTCACAACCAGTTGAGAAAATAAACAATTGTATCCATAGTATGTTCTCCCTAATGATAATATAGTTATCTTTTTCATCCCCATTCTTGCTACCTACAATAAATTACCGTGATCTAATTCTTCACAGTCGCCAGACGCGATTGTTTATTCATGTCAGCAATGTACAAGCTTAAACAATTTGCATGATACAAAATAGGCATGTCTCTAGTCAGCCTTCAGTGACGTCACGAAATGTACAGACACCCACGCCACCTGCAGGCAGGTCCAGACGTGAATGGTGAGAGGTGGCATGTGGTGCTACCTGGTAGAGTAATAATGAAGATGAGGGCTATCACATTGTACACAGAAACCACAGCGCCAAGTGTCATGATGAACAGGTACAGTAGAATCAAATAAAACAAGTTAATACAGTTCAACCAATACTGACAGTGGCCAAATGACAATGGGTGTCAGACCAAAATTATTATAGCACAATTAACCGGATCCTCTATCGACCCCCTGCTGCAGCATCTATTTACATGCCTGCTTAAAAGACATCAGAAAATAAGTAAAACAGAAGGAAATCACTCGAAGCGTCTGATTTGTCATAGGAAATTCACAGACCAACTGTCAATAAGTATTACCATAAAGTATTATCATAACAATGATAGAAACCTCAGTAGTATATTTTCCCTTTCCAAAATAGTCTATAGCTTCCCACATGAAACAGTACTATCGGCTTTACAATTCAGGCTGAACTAATTCACAAGCATCACACATTTTTGCTGATATGCTCAGACCTCAACTTCGAGGGATTGTTTTACCTAATCAAATAAGCCTTTGTTCATATTCAATTCTAAAGAGGAATTTTAAATACTGAAAACAAAACATGCATAAAATACCTACATGGCTATATCTCTCTTAGAATGTGAAATGAAGGATGAAATGAATGGAAACAAAGATTTCAACCAAAATGGTCTAGCATATATGCTATATGTTTGAGTGGGGAATAGTTACAAAATTCTTCACTATGACCATGGCAACCATCACCACTAATTGTTACTCAGGCTGACACAAAAATATCACAATCATCACAAAGCCTCAGTAGATGAGTGAAACATCTAGGACATCATCACACACAAAAACCTTCCCTAGAAGAAAAATGGTCGTCACACTACTTGGCCAACATTAAGACCTTACCAAAGATGTAGGAAAAAAATGCAGAGACAGGGCATGGATAGTTCACTACAAGAGTTCTTCCATGTGTTGTGCCTACTACGTCACAGCAGCTAGAAAATTGGGAAAGTCGCTCTTTCCCTGTCACTGTATCACACCGTCTGTCTATGTCCCAACAAGCTCAGTTCACATTGCCAAGTCGCTCCCCTGGTGTAAAAAACCCAGCAGGAGTATGGTGAGGGAAGTAAAGCGTTGCATCGCACCCCGGCATGGCACAAAACTTGTAGCATGGAGTTCCGTGTGCAGCGGGTGTAGAGCTTGTAGGACCACAGCCTACCTCCACCGTGCGACGTCTAGTGAGCAAGGCAGGAACTTGTCCGTCCACAGACGCAGTGGTGCCACCTAGTGACCATGAACTTTAACAGACTGGGCTTTCAGCAATAGGACCTCTTCACTCCCTGCAAATTGAGAACAATGGTAGACCTTTGTACATGTGCACTGTATGGTCATAACCTATGTGGGTGTCACTTACAGGTTATGGTGATGTCTTATGACACAGGTGCCATAATTATATCTATTGTCTAATTCGTGTAATGATAATCAAATAAGGTCTTAACAATAATATTATTAATGATAATACAAATGGTACTGGCCTGGGTATGATGCAGTAATTGATATAGATGTATATATGAGTGTACCGATAACAGACGGACCATGCTTTATGAGTGATGCACATCACAGTCATAGACTTTTATGACTAAATAATACTCTACACAGAACCATAATATTACATGCATATACAGGTCTAATCAGACATGTCCAATGGTCTAATTCATATATATATATATACATATATATGTTGTGAGGGACACGGTTCCTCCGAAAATTATGTTTTCGGAGACACCGGGACTCGAACCCAGGTGTTTCACCCTTTCAGGCTTTCCATCAGGGTACGGGGAATCCGGCCCCTACACTATATATATATACTTGTTGGAAAGACATATTTATCTACTCTTTGCCAACGGCCATGCCTAGCATACCCAACTAGTACATACATAGTACCATCTACTAGCTGGTCCGCTATATATATGCCAATACACACTAAATCAACAAATTCAAAACCACGTGCATAAGCCATGCACACATCACAGTCATTGTTCAGAAGACACGATCTACTACATTTATCACCATTCAGATTCATGCCAACTACAAACGAGAAAATGCACAACAATTAACAGGCCCACATTACATATGGATTTATACATGTACATGTATGAATAAATAAGCATTTAACAACACACCGGGTGTAACAGTTGACAATTCACCTATTGAGCAATCGCTTTCACCCATTAAGCCCACATCAGTGAAACCTCCATAACCAAACAAAATGAAAACTCTTTTGTACCCTAGTGAACCCCTCTTGTAACTATAACTTCTGTGCATAGGTTCAGTGCTTTCATTATTTACACATTCCAGAGGGAAGCCCACTTAAGATGAAACCATAGCGTCATTAAAATAAAACCACAGTGCCATTATAACAATAACATAATAAGCGTTAGACCATCAGTTTAAAATTAGAGTTCTTAATAATCTCTTGATAGTATAATCGTTTTATGACAGAATTTATTCATATTTACATCAGATTTAACAAGCTCCCGCGCTTCTCAGCGGACTGATACAAGAGACCCGACTCAACTAAAAGTATACATTTGTGAAACCACCTGTTACAACACTGAATACTTGTCACCAATGGTGCTGTACAATAGTGCATGGTGCATTACGTAGGGGCATGTGACAACAATATCACGTGGATACAGAAACTCAAATCAAAGAACCGTAAATTCCCGAAATACGCATGTTTAACCCACACCCAGCTAACAAAAAAGCGTTATTTAACGTTGTAATAACGTTATAAACGCTATGTAACGTTATGCCATAATAAGGGGCCTTAGAGAAACGTTATATTACGTTTTATAACGTTATAAAATGTTGTGTAACGTTTTTTGTTCACTGGGCAGTCGGAATATTCCAAAGTCTGGATGTGGGTTATAAAACAGGTTTTAGAAGTATGCTGAAGTTAAAAATAAATTTTATGGACATTTCCAGCACCCGAAGGTGTTTTTGTGGTTCTTCCAAAGTCTGGGTGTGGGTTATTATGCGAGATGCGGGTATACATGGGAATTCACGGTAGGTGTATATACAAGAGTATACCACAGATCCGACACAGAGAGTATGTACATGTCCACATGCTACATGCTGGTGTGCATAGACTAAAGGTGCTTACAGCTTGGTTACTAAAACTTCGTTGTCGACACTGCTCTCTCCTTCCGATGTCTTTGGTTCTGTCTGAGGCGTGCTGACATCTGGGATCGTTGCTGCCACCGGGGCGTCTGGAGACGCTTCCTCCATTTTGATTTCTACCTCGATTTCCTTGCTCTCTGTTTTTGTCATGTGTTGAGCGTCACTTTGTGAGTCCTTTTCCCCTGCTTCTTGTTGTGATATATCCTCTGTCTCCTCACCTCCACTAGCTGCCGGCGTCACTGCTGGCTCCGGTTTAGGTGGTTGCTCTTCCGGTTCCTCTTTGACCACAGGGGCAGGTTGGGATGGCTTCTCTATGGCACTTGCCGCTATATGACTCTGTGCCTCGGGTTTGATCGGAGAGGTGGCGGAAACAGACGAGCTGGCGCCATCTGGCGTCATTCCTTCTGAGGGTTTGTCGACGCTGGGTGACGGTAATGGTGACGTGGCGACCGGCGCCTTGTCCACCACCTCAGCCGTTTTACTGCGGCACTCCTCCTCCAGCCGGTCACACTTCTGCTCGTACTCCTGCTGCAACTCATCCTTCCGCTGCAAGGACAAGTGTTTGTACTTGTTAATACATGTATGGTTGTATCGAATAAATTATAGTCCTAATACAGCTACATTCAATCAGGTGAATAGTCAGTGGGGAAGACTTCACTCATCAGCTTCTTGAGGTATGTCAATGGGACAACTCTCTTTACTTATCAGCTTCTTGAGGTATGTAAATGGGACAACTCTTTTTACTTATCAGCCTCTGGGGGAATAGTCTGTGAGACACCCCTCCTTATACTTATCAGCTTCTAGGGGAATAGTCTGTGGGACACCCCTCCTTACTTATCAGCTTCTAGGGGAATAGTCTGTGGGACACCCCTCCTTACTTATCAGCTTCTAGGGGAATAGTATGTGGGACACCCCTCCTTACTTATCAGCCTCTGGGGGAATAGTATGTGGGACACCCCTCCTTACTTATCAGCCTCTGGGGGAATAGTATGTGGGACACCCCTCCTTACTTATCAGCCTCTGGGGGAATAGTCTGTGGGACAACTCCCTTTAGAGGCGCACAACAACGAATTCAAGCAATTCATACAGTTAAAAGGCGAATGGTAGATATGTGCCTCTACATGGGTCCTCAGATTTTGGAGCGTGTCACTGTGTCACTTTTTAGGAGAGACAGCGTGTCACTGCGTCACTTTTTATATATATAGGAACACATAGCAGAATCTCTGTGGGTCGATTTTTATCTTTGATCTAGCTGTGTCCGTCGATTTTTAAAAGGGCCGTGTCGCCCGTGTCGATTTTTAAAAGGGCCGTGTCGCCGTGTCGCCCGTGTCGATTTTTACCCATGTATGGGCACAGATAATTATGTAACACCTAAATCTCAATAAAGTCTAGAATATAAGTTTGCCAGGAAAATTGTGACCACAATGTCATGTATGGATTTTTGACTGCCCATAATATCATAAGTATGCTCTTACCGTTTTCCGCTCATCATCTACTGCCTTCTTTATTTCGTCATGTCTCCGTTCTACTTCTTCCTTCCGCTTCTCAAGGATGTCACGCAACTGAAAGTACAACAGTTTATATTCACACAAAGTCCAATGGCATGATATGCATTTGCCTATTATATGAATTATTCCACTAGATTGAATAATTTCGGATAAGTTATTTTTAGCCAGGTAAATGTACCTAGGTGCATATAATCGATAATGCAGTAGCAACATATTAATTGCCTTTAACTATGGAAATACGAAATTATCATATAAACACATTTAATTATCAAATCAACATCTTTATGCTACATGCATTTACATGTATTTAGAATGAGCAGATTCTACAGTTCAATACATGCCTTTTGCCTTTCTTGTACTGCCAAGTTAATATGCTTTTGTTGGGCTTCCCGTTTGATTCTGAAAAAGGAAGAGAGAATATCACTTAAAAATGTTTGCTATCATATTCAATAACTATAGCATGGGAGATCTCATAGCTTGTAAGTAAGTGGTCTATGCAGTAAAATAATCAATATTTGTCGATGCAACTGTTCACCTGATTAATTAATTCCAGCCATACAGTTTAACTATATTTAATCAGATGAATAGTCACTGAGGACAATTTTGTTCACTTCTAGGGTAATACTGTTGGACAACTCTTTATTCATCTGCTTCTAGTCTAATATTCTGTGGCACAACTCTCTGTACTTACTTATCAGCTTTTATGGTCAATAGTATACATATATCTACCAGCTAGATGGTCTTCTAATGGGTTGATGTGACCTACCTTTGCAGTTCATTCTTGTCTTTGTGCTTCTTGGCTAGGCTCTTCATCTCCTCCCTGTTTTGGGCGTCCAGTTTCTTCTTGAGATCTGTTACCTCCTTGTCGTGTATATTGTCCAGCATCTTGAGCTGTGACTCCCTGCTCTGTGTGACTAACGTCTCCAGGAGGTCGTTCATCTGGGGGTGGTACTTCATGTTGACGTCTAGCTCGGCCTTACACTGAGACTTACATAGCTCCATGATGGCCTCAGACTGCTGCCGCTTCAGGTCCCGGTGCTAGCAGGACAGAGAGGTGAGGGATGGAATTGAGATGCATCTACTGTACTGTCATGATCATGATATAATCTTACATATAGTTTCAGGGGATTCATGAAATATATATTTACACCACAGTTGGCTGAGAGAACAAAGGAAATGACCTGATTGTACATTACATGCATGGTTGTATGTGGATGCGGTTCATTGAGCAGCATCTCCAACCGTGAGAGTAAGTCAGATATGGACATGCATGAGTAGCTGCATAAGTGTTATAAGCCTTGGGCAATGGTAGTTATATTTGGCTGGCGCCATGGGCAGTTACCATGTCCTAGGCTTATAACACGTATACAGCAACTCACTTGTGCCATAGCTACCATGTATACATGTAGCTGTAACCAGCAACACTAATGCAATGCATTCAAGCCTACCTTGCGGGTCTGCTCTGTGATCAGATTAGACATTTCGTCTTGGTTTTTCTGGGCGACCTCGCTGGTGGAACCATATTTGGATGCCCGCTTCACAGACTTGCGTTGAGTCTTCTCGACGGAGCCCTTACTTTTAACATGGGAGAGCAAGAGCTTCTCCTCTTGAAGGCCATGCAACTCCTGCATGTTGTTTCGCGCCTGTAAATAATGGTAGGGAATGGGATCTTTAGGAAAATAATCGGTGAGGAACAGGAAGGCCCCTTGGTGACAGGAGGAAGCAAACAGGCTCAACTACATTGTGTCAAGTACATTCCATGTCATAGGCCATACCATGCAGGGACAATAACTGGGGCGAAGAAGAATTCAAAATAACTCCAAACGCTGCTCACGGTCATAATAAAAGGAAATACAACACTTGGTGTCGGAATGAATGAATATAATAGTGATTATGACACGATGTGGTGAAGAAACAAACTACTATGCGAAATCGACAAAAGACACCATATGGCATATCTGATTATAATTGGAAATAATCATCAATAACATGCCAATTTTATTATCTTGGTAAGAACTTTACATTAGAGTATAAAGATTTGGTTATAGACCACCAGGTGTACTGGTTTTGGTTTCTATTGTAGGTATGCTACATAGAGAAGGGACTATATATTTGCAGGTGTAGGTGTATAACATTATGTGGTGTACCTTGCAGGCATGTAAGTAAATAACTGAGTCATGGGACAACACAGCAGAAGACGAGAAGGTGAGGGAATAGACACAACAGGATAGTGTTGTAGTTAGCAGGTGGAAGTAGCAAAGTCAGCAGATGATGAGAACACGGGAAGAAACGTTGAAAGCAACAATGTCTAGAGCAATGCAGGTCTGTCCCTTGAACATGGTGAAAGTGTCAGTTCAGAAATGAGGAAGGAAAGGAAGCTGAGCAACGGTCAACCAGGCAAAGGTTTACAGTGTCATAGTTTATGTTTCATCAGATTTGAATAGTGACAAAGTAGGCATTAGAGGACAGCTGTTTATTGTTTTATCTCTAGGGTTATCCATTTCAATGCTATTCAGACTAGATATAGAGGGATATGCCTGTGTCCATCATAACTTTGAAAGTACTAGTTTCCCTCATTAATATCATTATCTTTACAGAGATTCGAGAGTACTAAGCCTGTCCTAATCTTCGTTTATTTTGTTGCATACATTTTTCCCGAGAATAATCCATACTGATAAGAACTTATAGACATGTATTGTCTGTCACATACTGAATGAGATACCATGGACTTTCTGCTGTATTTTTTATCTTTATCCCGATGGGCGATAACAATAACAAATGATGCACAATAGTTACTTGACTGTCTGGTGGATCGGAACGACCTGAGCACTCCCAGCACTCGGTGAGCCTGGGTGAACAGACCCAGTCCAACCACCCCGGCTGTGGTGGACGCTGAAACCATTAAATACTCACTCTAGTTAGACACAGGGGGACAAGGAGAGAGTCTACCACATAACCTAAACCTTTATCAGTAACCAACACAGTTCTCATCTAGAGGCCAATAGAAACAGCTCTGACGTCCAGTAAAGTTTTGTATACATCAAGAATAGACTTTCTTCTGCCACCTTTATACATGTACAAGTAATAAGATGATTCAGGCAAATGGAGAATCTCATTCATTACCAGCGCACTGAAACTTAATTGCTGTTTTTCATAACATGGATGATTGCTCATTATTTTTCTGATCAAGAGGACTTTGAGATTATTTAAGATGGTTGGTATAAGCCTACATAATCAAGGTTATTTACCAAAATTCCAATAGTTTCCAATTTTTCATTTAGGTACAAATTCTGAAAACATCTTTTTCATAGACATTACAATAATAGTATGTGCTCATTATCTGGAAGTGCACACAAATATATCTTCACGCATCCAAGGGCTCCCGTGCTCTACTAAAGCTCAAGGCAGCAATCTAAGTTATGGGACATTGCATGTTACTATTCTACGGCTGTTCTACTGTTCTATTGCTGTGTCAAAGAGCTCTACATTTCAGACTTTTAAAAGGCGTATGGCATTATTCAGATGGAATGTGAAAAGACACAGTATTATGAGCAAATAGATAGGGAGAGATATGTGTGGATTTATATTGTCTGCCACCAATGTCCATGGTTAATGCAACAGTAATTGATTATTTTAACCACGATTCTGTTAGTCAATCATACAATGAGATCACACAAAACAGACAGAGGTGTATGGTACTATGTATGTTCTACGTACTGTACATTCAAGAATGCCAGTATTGGTGTAAAATCCAGAGTGACATGTGTATATGTGTGTGTTGTGTAGACGAGATAGAATCTAGCTGACATCATCAATTGTGCAAAATATACCCATGGTGTTTCTAAACATAGTGTATAGGTATTATAAGTGTGTGAGTAAAACGAAATGTCTACCACTAGGGCACTTTCGGCACTTTACCTTGTGTCTAGTATTATCGACATGAAGTTTGGGACTAGGAGAGAGCTAGTACAATGGCCAGTGCTACTGGCACTTTGCTGGGGTTGTCGCTGCATCTATGTACTGTGGGCTGGGCAGACTTAATGTGATCTAACTACCGGAAACACAAAGCTCCCCTAGTAGGAAGAACCGACGAAGTTAAACTGACTGACAGACCGTTCATGTTCTGACTTTTGAAATTATCATAATTCAACTAAAGGGCATCGTTATAGAGACCTTATTAGGACCAGTGTATGTAACAGACACTTGTAGATAAGTGAAATTTACCCACTTTGATATTTTAGATCTGCTCTACGGATATGGAATAGATATTATATCAATGAAGGAGGCAGTTACATTGGATACGTTAGGCAAAAGTTATATTGGATACTTTAACGATCCAGTCTTTGGCTCTTTCCAATTGCTAGCTTGGCAATTTGAAAGCTTGCAGTTACTGTTAAAATTGGTTCAGACTATACACACACAACTGCTATATAACATGACTTGATGTCGATACCCGATTGTCTGCAATGTTGTACCGATCGAGTAAAACATGGTCGCTACAATCTGGGTGGTAAGGGAACATGCTGCATTGACAGGTGTTTTGTCATAGCGCATGTCCTATTAACGTATACGATATGCATATAAGAAGGAGGTTAGACAAGGGTTAGTCAGAACATGATTCAATCCATGTCAACGTCAACTGAAGAATAACTGAAAACCAATACTGCGTTTCTAAACACTTTCAAAATACCATTGCCAATAGCTATACTCAGCATGACTGCATGAAATAGGTATAGCCGATATAGCCATTCATCATTTAAAGCAGTATCAGATCTTTCACTTCTTACTAAATGCAGCATACTACTGCTTTAGTGGAATGCAGGCCTAATGATTAATATATGAGTCTGTACTTAAGGGGCCATACATGGTGTTAGCACTAAGGAATGTTCAGAAGTATTAGTTATTGGCAATGGTCCATAAAGGTTTACTGCAACATGTGGCACAATCCTACAGACAACTGAAGGTGATGGAAGAATTAAACGACAAAGAAATAGGAATAAAAACTGGTTCTTGTCATCTCTCACTCTTTTTGCTTATGTTTTTTCTCATCATTCTTTTTAAGTTAATAGAAGAACACCCCCAATGTGGAGGGGTTGTTGGGGAGTTAGAGTTAGAAATGCTAAGTGCCTGTCTGGCGGCCCACGCTGCATGGGAGTTATTTACTCACTCTACGAGAACTTCTGAAACCACAGAGAAAGTCCTGCACTCGGAGTCGAGACTGAGGGGGACCCTCCATATCCTCGTCGTCCGATAGAGGGGGCTGTCGTAGGGCCAGCGTCTTCAGTGAGGGCACAAACATCACAGCGTCAACAGAATGAGTATGGGTCGAAACAGCAAAACAGGAGAAAAAACAGAAGGAGGGAGGGCTGGGGTGAGAGCTGCATTATCATGATATACATATACTGAGATATAATATATGTATGTTAGACAAGGGGGAGGGCAGTTACAACAGTCGGGTGGCGGGCCTTACTGAGGCATGCTCTGCAGGGACAATTAAGCGTTATACATTTAGTGGGAAAAGAGCTGGGTACATGTATGTAGGGATATATCCTATGGGTTGTTTTTGTTGTATTTGCTGGTGGGATTTTTAAGCATTTATTATTATTGATTTAGAATTTTGGACAAGGAAGATATTCTTCATTGTTTGTTATCGTAAATATGTACCACACAAGCAGCAGGAAATGTAGGAATGCTCTCAGTTAGGTGGTAAAGTTAGATGGTAAGAATGTTATGCTAACCGCAAAGTTAATCGCCATATAATTGTTTGTTCTTATCGTTGTAATGAAAGTTATTATACCAGGGATTATGTTATAAGATATAGATATATACATCCAAACCTGGATGTAGGTTGGTATATAAGTGAGAAATAGTTATTAACTGTCATCGTGTCACAAATAACAGATGTGGTTTTATTTTCAAAACTAAACAACCGTCAGAAAAAAAGTATCTGTATAATACTTATCTCAATGTTACTAGCACCTCATGCACACTTCTACATGTTTCTACAGAGTATTAGTCTAGACTAATACTCCAACCTAAATGTGTGGCATCCACAGGCACAGCCACTAATATAGGAAATACACACGAGCCAAATGCAATATTCATCTTAACTACAGATTCAATGTAGCCAATGTAATATCATTACCTTTATCTTAATGCTTGGTATACCTTCCTATGCTGCCATTAGCATGCTATGTGAATTTATAGTTTTGTGTATGGCATTGCATGTGATCATCATTTACCTTGTCTTGCTTCTTGCGCAGTGCCTCAACTTCCTTTTCTAGCTTCTGAGCCAGCTTCGTGTATTGTTTTTGTTCTTTTAGTGCGCTGAGGGTGGCCTGTTCCACGACGTCTGGGTCTGTAGATAGTTAGAAACATATTAGATACTTACTTCACAGGTTTTGGTGGATTTACTTACATGACATTGTGTAGACAGAGAATAAAGTGCTAATCGCCCATTCGGGAAATTATCTGCTTTTGTTTTAAATTAACTGCTTAGATAAAGTGAATCGAAACTACATTTAAATATTAATCATACTTGAAATAACAGTCTCCTAATTAAACAAGACAGGATGAATACCTGTCACTTGTTATTTTGTTATACTATCATATGCCAGAGTAGTAATAAACTACACACGTTGGCATTATTTATTTAGGTTACATACATATATAATCCTTGTATATATGCTAGGTTTAGGTCAGCTGCTGGAAATAAAGAAGCTATTTGACCACCTCTAGTTAGTAGTGATCTCTCGCCAGAACGCTTGCTTGTCAGAGAGATTTATTCATTAGCCATTGGGTGTACACTTTATGGAATTGCATGTCATTTATAAGTTCCGGTAATTATTATCGATAATCAGCTTGCAGAATAGTTATTACTATATTTCAAAAACACCTATAAAAGAAATTCATGACTCTTCATGATAGATATTCAGATATATTGAGAGACTGATATGATACAAGACCCGACAAGTCAACAAGTTATATTGTTAGGTTTAGTCTGTTAGTAGCGTTATTTACCATTAGTTCTAAAACAAGACCTTCTATTGCAAGCCAAAACATCTACAATACTTAGGATAAAGGAATAAATAAGTACTTAATCCATTGACACACCCCAAACCAAAACCGACCACTCCCATAGAGCCTCTGACGTTGGCGTGGCCACCCATGAGCCCTTACCTTTTAGTCTTGTTGTCTGTGCTACATCTATTTTCTCGGGTTTTGAAGGACCATTTTCTGAGCTGATAGCATGCAGAGGACTCCCGGGTAGGCTGGTACTTTTGGGTGCAGAGGCCGCCACAGTGGGCCCTGTACATTAGACACACATGCAACGACACACATTGAGTATAACGGTACGATTGAATCAACAAGATATAGAGGCGGCACCGACACTGAGATGAACGCAAGTGACGTCATCTCAGTGAACAGCTGTGAACGTGTTCAGCTGAAGGTCCTTGCAGCCTCACTACTTATAGAACAGCATTTTCTCTTTATATCGCTCCCGAGCAGAAACACTGCGATATTTCTTTCACTTTGTCTTCATCGACACTTCTATATGTCACGATCTAGTCCACAGTATCTTTCTCATACTAACTCCATCGCGTATGAAAAGGTTGTTTGTAATTGCTGCCTATGCAAAAACAATATATTTTTCTATTTTTTTGTGGATATTTTATTAATGTAGCGAAACTTTGTGCAACCAATTTTAGAAACATGGCTAATATGGAATGTGCTCTTTTAGGGAGTTTTTTTTCTTAACTGTTGAATGGGGGACTACGACATATCCTCCATCAATAGTACTTATCACTTGTCTGGTTAGTGAGGCTACATGGACATTCAATAGTCGTGTTATTGTGTAGGCTCCGGACTGTGGCATAGGATGAACCTCGGTTAGACACAGTATACAAGCACGACTGGATGAGAGACCTACAAGAAAGGAGGCCAAATGGGATGTTAGTAATGCGGCACAGATAGAAGGAACACTGTACCAGGGAGGAAAATGGACAACATGGAGTCAGAAGTTAGGTTCAAAGACAACATAACCAATTCAAGGTTGGGGATGAGGAGAGGATAGCAGCGTGGTGGCACAATATCTACTTGTCTTTTAGTAGGAGTTCAATGGCGTTTCACTACTATTGATATGAACAAAGTGGCATGCAATATGTGGCATTTAAGCTGTTCAAGCCATGGTATGTGCATGTTGGTTAGGATGATAACGTGCGGAGTAATTAATTGACAACAAAACAGTGAATAGGAACCCATTCCGTACCAAACTGTATGCAATGGGTTCCAGCACAAAACAACCATCAAGCAGTGCTGTTGGTGGAGTTGGGTGATGATGCGTGATGTACAGCCATTCAGTGAGGTTTGACGGCACTGTAAACACAAACTACAGAATAGAAACAAATGAAAGTAACTTTGGCTGGACGGATCTACAAACCATTCAATCGCGAGTTGGCGGCTATGAGACCGTTCTCGGCCACTGCAGTGGATACGGATGACTGCATTCGTGACATCGGTGGTACAGAACCTGCCGGAATGAAACTCGGCGGTGTGAAAATAAAGAATGGAAGGCAAACCAAAAAACTGTAAACAATGCTGGGGTGGTGGGAGAACTGCAGAGGAGCGGCAGCGGGGAGAGTGGTGATTCTGAAGGAAATAAGAAGGGAAGGCAGACATGGGAAGGTTTGGAGACTAGTCTAGTGTCTGATCAGAGTGCAGAATGTACAAAGTTGTATAAGGACGAAGCGGCGCTGTAAGGAGTTGCTCAAGGGGCAGGAGTGGCTCAAGGTAAAGGGCTATGAGGTGGGACAGTATTTTGATTATTGTCTGGATTGGAACATATATCATCATCAACACCCAGACATGGTCAATGTATATAGATCTACTATCTGCTCAGTGATATGCAAGTGATATTATTTTTTAACCACATGGAATCTTCCAGATATAACTCTCATCGTTTTACATAATACATGTACACGTATTGTAACCCTACGAATGTCATATTTCAAAGGGTATGCATATCTAGAACGGCATTTATGCGAATATGATCATTAGGCCTATATGCATACTTTTCTGCGTAGTATCTGCTCTTAGATGTACGCGGATATTAAATCAAATTCTTCATAGATTCTAGATAATGTCTCAATATAAATTGTTTAACCAATATTCAAAATGGACGTTGACAGATATTGAAAACTAGAAGAATACAAACATGACCTTGGTTATAAAATGTCAACAACACGCCATCTACCAGGAACACCACACTGTTAATAAAGCATCATGTTTAAAAACAGCAAAAATATATAATAAAGCCTTAATCTGAGCAGGTAATCAGAAAGGGTACGGAATGGGGCTCCATGGAGTATCCTTTCCGCTTGCCTGCTCACCTTTGCCCAACCAATTATGTACTGGATATACTCCTGGGGGTCGAGAGGCAATATCATTGATATAAGCCAAGGCTGAAAGCCGAGGCATATCAATGATATTGACCCGAGACACCAAGAGTATATCCGACATACAGCCCGCTTGCATAGATTGATTATGTATAATAGCCTGATTACAGCTCTTACAGCCAGACATAGTGGTCAACATCCTTGAGTACATGGTTTTTCTGGTTTGGACTTCCAGAAACTGGGTTCGAATCCCATGTCGAGTAGAACTTTTGATATGCCTGATACACATTTTTTATTCTTTGGCTATTCTGATATTTCAAGAAAAACGAAGAAAGGAAAAAAAGAAAGAAAACAGGGGTGCGGGGGGGCGGAGCCCCCGAATTATATAACAGCAGCACCAACTAAACAGTACTCTTAACTTTGTCTAATGGGACGGATCCTGCTAGATACCCGGGCTCTCAAAGATAAAAAGAGCTCTTAAATAGAACCACCTCCTAGGGGTGTATTACTACATAGACATTAACCACACTTTCCAAAGAACTCAGTGTCTCATCAAAACTCTTACTGCCTACATTACGTTTTACTGACAGTAACATTGGTCTTTGATGACCTGTAATGTGTACTTAGTATCAAAACGTATGTAGTGTTAATAATAGATAACGTCAATTAAAACCACATAACTCCCAAAGTAAAATAATAACAGGACTTCACAAACATGGTCCCACCAAACAAGGTGGCTTTAACAAGAACAAATAGGCTAACAACTGAAAATTAATGTCGACATGCACAGATCAACTCAAGGGTACTTGCTGCCTTTATGCAATACTTTTATTGCATGTTGAGATACATCACAATATACATTTATATTAGTAATATTCAAACATATTGCACTGACAGACACCCCATTCTATGCTTGCATTGGTCAATATATAATCAAGAAGCGTGACAACTAGATGGGTTAGAAGCACGCACCTGCGGCCTGTGTGGTTTGGCCCAAAGCTGAAATTACCAAAAGATAACTTAGGTGAGAGGCCCATTCCAATTTTAAGCAATATTTACAAAATTCAGGCATTGCATGATGAAAAATACAAAAATAAATCGCTTAAGTGGTCATTTAGTTTTATGCAAAGTCTAGTTTTGTAAAAGGTATCCCCCCATGTAGGACTGTGGACATCAGGAATGTTATCATTGCCAAGTCTGCAGAAAACACCCATAATCAAAATTCAATGTTGTACAAAAGCTTGTTTTGCACAGGTCATAATGACGCTCATATCTGAATGGAGATATTCAAATGTATGCAGTTTTATGATTTGGCATAATCTGTGATATCTTGTACTGTAAGAGCTAGATGAATTCATAGCTTCCATTTTGGATGTGACAGTTAAAGTTAAATCTTGAAGAACAAATTTGATACGTAGATTTGTCTCATATAAATATTATAGAGCGACCTGAGGCATATCACAGACATTACCGATTGAAATGGTGAAGCTGACATTTTCGTTCTGTTATCATCGGTCTTAAATTTTAGACCAACAAAAACTCTGCACCCCAGACAATCACTTCTCACTTTCCTGGACCCATTACTGGTTATTATAAGAGAGGACATGGATAACCCACCTGGTCCGGAACCCTGGGGGAGTGGAGGCACGGTGCTTTCTGCTTTCTCACTGGGAGTATTCACACTGCCCACCCGGCTGAGTGTCTGTGCTGAGTCGCCCCCGCTCTTCTTGGACACGAGCGACTGGTTTCGTGTGCGGGAGATACCTTCGTCCTTTTTAGCTGGGGCGGCCCGTGTCTCAGCCGGTTCCTCGTCCTGAAATGAGACCAACGGTGTCCACTGTAACGACCATGGATAGTTCAACAGATCCTCTCCACTACTGATGACAGCACCTCCACAATGTGTCCTCCTGTAACCGATGGTCACCGACCATTGCATAAGTCCACAGAGTGTGAGGCTGGGATAAATGACTCAGTTGGTACATGCAGTATAGGTGTGTTGTTACTGTTAAACATGCCCCCTGTCCTCACCATGACATCTTGCTGGGTATGGGCGCTGTTAATTGTCCTCTGGGAACCAGGAGGAATCGGGCCGTATGGTGGGAGTTCCCTAGGCTAGGACTTCTCTCACCATACTTTAAATGTCCTGCCCGCTGGTCGCTAGAGGGCAAGATTGCCCAAACCCGAGAGAAAGATCATGGCCAGCTCAGGGTAGCGGTTCACGGACCTCTATGCTAGGGGACGGTAGTACTGGTAAGGGTGCACGTTTCCACTGTTTCCCCACACTCGCAGAATAACGAACACAACTGATAATAGTTGTATTGTTTGAATTTGTTTTGTATTGTTTTCACATTTAGATTCTACAGATGAGTAGTAGTAGTAGTAGTAGTAGTAGTAGTATAGGTATGTTATGCATTGTTATTTTTGTACGTTAGTAGATGTATCCAGGACAATTGACAATGATATACGTGTCTACACATATGACATCAACCACTATGTGTTTTATAACATTTGACATACCACAAGGAGAATACAGCGAATTGTGTTACTACAGCAGGAAGGTACAACAGCCCGATGTTCCCCATGGGCAATAGTCCCCATATTTCACTACTCCCCTCAGATGCCTACAACCATGTCTTCGACTTAGTAGGATTATCACGATTCCTTACATATCGCAACAATAACGTTGGCTTTCCTTTTCACTCATTATAAATGAATTTGCTATACCAAACAATTATTTATGCATTGGCTTGGAGGGATGTAACTGCGCCATTGCATGATTCACTCCACCTATGAAGGCTTTGAGGGGGAGGGTGTCAACCACACCCCTCTGCATGCGAGCTGCTGTCTTTTGATGTTTCATGGTTCTACACATATTCATCTCTGAGCAGGAGGATTGTATTATACTGAGAATCTTCTTTCACAAGACAGCTGATATGGCACCGTTAAATGTCGACCTCAGCAGATGAACAGTTGGGAATTCTACAACAATATGGGTGGACACCAGGTGCGATAGTGTAGTAGAGACTGGTGCTATTTGTATCACTATGACAGATGCGTGCACACATTGATGTGCTCTGCGGACACCTCCATCACTATATGCACTTACTATGCTATCTCTACTGAAACTACTATTGGTACTGCTGGCTCCAAGCCTCATCAACATCTGTAAATAAACATAAATAGGAGAACCAAAAAAACAAAAACAAACGTGAATTACTACTGTGGGGTAATGACGACTCTATTTGTAACTTGAGAATGTGATGAAAGTATGCTAGCAGCTATAACATAATCTTCTTTATCGTCTAGATAGCATACTTGTAAATGCCACTGTCGCAGCCTAATGTCTAATAAATTAATCGGGTACAACATTCATTCCTACAGACAGGACCAATATATAATTATATTTCTGTCTCAATGTAATACAGTAAGCTTTGGGTGTAGTGAATGTACATAGGTCATGTCTGGGGCTGGGTGGAAGGAAACTATGGTAAGCAATTTCTAAGGATTTTTGTACTTTCAGTTCAGACAGTGTCTGTATACCACAATATACTGTTGCCTGGTATTCTCTCTGCCTTTAGGCAACATATCGTGCTTCTATGTAGGTGGGTAGTAAAGCATGATTCATGCTGTCTTACCATTAAATCGTAGGTAAGCAAGCCTTAAGTCAATACTCTGCCTCAATATACTGTAGAAATTGGAGAATCTTGGAAATCGTTTAGATATGTTGTATATTATTTGGAATAGTGAATTTGTGCATACATAATCACAGTGCAAACTTAAATTTACTGTTTCAGATTAGTTCGATTCACATACTACCCGATCACTAGATTTGTGGTGGATTAGGCGCAGATAAAAGCAATGGTGTAATAATTATAATGAATATTACGTTTTGGATCATGCATGTTCTACCTGGATATACATAAATATAGAATATAGTTGTATTGTAGGTTATATGGATCCTACTGCAGAATTGGTGATGACAACTTGCGAAGGCCCCTTATCCAGCTCTGTAGTTATCACTAATTCTGCAGTATGATCTAGAACAGCTAGAGGTGTGGTTTAAAGGTGGGTTCTGCAAAGATGGGATTAAGGGTGGACACTGTAATATCACAGTGGATAGGAACCTACAAACTCTGATAGCAATTGGTGTACAATGATGCAGTTCTGAATACCATTTGTCTAGAACAGAAGAAGATGACATCTATGCTCTTCATGACCGTGGGGGTGAGGTCACTATGGCCGTACCTATGGGACTACTTTGTAAAGTAACAGCCTATGCATTCTGCGCGCCTCTTGTCTATCCCGCACTGTAACTCATCTTTAACCTACCTTGGACTTAGCTTTGGCTGGAAGAGGTTTGACTTCCTTAGTCTGCTGGAAATGGTATAATTGTGTAATAATGAAGTTTGATGGACTCTGTGAATGCATTTGCGAACGTAGTGTACGTTGTAATTAGAGGTTGGTATGACTATGAGTAGGTGTGGAATACTAACTAGTGGTTGCCAGTATAACTACTGTGTTTGCCAATATGGAAGTACAACTACTGTGTTCACGGCCATTCGTTACCGAGCCATAACATTTTCTTGTAGCAATCAACACAGGATATATCTCTTCCCTGTGCGCAAGTGAAACCATACATCACTGTGTAACACGTGGTAACCCACTATCCGTCAAGACAACGTTTACCTAACTCAGCAATTACATAGAGAGAACAATTAATATAAATGTATCATATTGATCATTTTTGGAGCAACACAAAATGGCTATTTCCTGTTTGTCATATATACAGTAACTGTTGTATCAAGGAAACTATTTCACTTCCATTTTCATAAAAGATCATATTTGATGCATGATGACAGTAAAACACGCAATAGCCCGAGATGTAGCAACTTACCGGGGCATCAAAGTCTTCTTCCAGCACTGCTAATTGCTCTGAATGCTTCTCAAGAGCGGATTGATAGGCAATGGGATTTGCTAATGCAGCAGCAAAATCTGTAAGTATCAAGAATCACAAGATATAATTTACAAATACAATGTACACTGTTATTATCATTATCATTATCATCATCATTATCATCATCATCATTATTATTATTATCATTATTATTATTTTTATTATCATTATTATTATCATCAGGATTCTTATATTTCATCATGTATATTTTATATCGTCCTCTGATGAATTCTAAGTTCATTGTCAAAACGCATTGTATCATTGCATATTAAATTATACTTATCAGTTTTAAAGATTATAAAAGTATGAATGCATGGGCAGCTACCTGCAAAGGCATCGGGAACGTAGTCTTTGACCTTGATGTGGACGAATAATGTAGCTAGGTTTTGTGGCTGATTGAGTTCATTTCGTAAGCCAATGTGTCGGTATCCTACAAAAGAGCAATGAAAGCGGGTGTTCAAAAACTCAAGTCATCATCATACTTTCTATCACCATATATAATATCCCATATACTATTGTACTCTACTGATTATACAACCATTGATGTTAGTGCTAAAGCATCAGATTGGCTGACACATTTAGTAATGTAATCTGTAGAACAATGGAACTATCTTTTTCCAATCGCCTCAATTAATAATTAATAATGATGACTCCGAATTCAAGACTGTACTAAGGAGGATACAAGTACCGGTAGGCGCATATATAGTCGTGCCAATGGACGTATGCTGTGTATCGGCACTTAGCGGAAAACAATTTAAACCAAAGAAATAAATCCATAGCTACACCGCGGAATTCTTAAGGTACAGCTGGTACCCATCGTGAAGCTGTTATCAGTGCTTATCTCCCCAGTGCCAGCTTAGTAACGAACTGGGCAACAAGGTTGACTCCTATAATGATTAGGGGCAATCCTACCTGGTCGTAGTCCCTCTACGGGGAGTACTCGATGTCCAAGTAGTTTGCCGTTCTCTTCACATACGGCAATACGTAGAGTCGCTAAGTTTGGTAGCACCACCTGCGCAATTCAATTGACCATTAGTGTGCAGAATTATTTACATATTGTGTGTTAATAATTATAATTATCATCATACTGAAGGATAATCTTGAAAAGAATTTTAATGCTACACTGCATAGAGTACAGTCTATCAAACTGACTTATTGAGGCTATGGGGATAATAAATTTGAACCGAAAGCTTCCATATTGTGCTCACCTTTTTGAAAATGAATGGTGCTTCGTCCCAAAGTGGACAAATACCATTGTTTGGTACAGTTTTCGTGCGGAATCTTTTCCTGACTGTGTCGGCTGGTAGGCCATACATGTCCACCTCTACATAAGCACCTACCCGCTTATCTGTTAGGAACTGTGCGGATAATACCTGCAAAAAAGTGTATACATATGAGTATGATTATCAATTTACAGTACAAATCAGCATTTGTATGAGTTCACATTGTAATATTATAATGACTTGAGGGCTTATAAAAACTAGCAGTGATGATTCAAGTCACTGTAACCCATGGGTAAAAGGATTGAGGGTTTGTCTTGGTTTTAAAAGCGGCCTGAAAAAAGTATGGGGGTTAGTTTTATGGCAGTGATAGTATGGACCTGTGTCATGCCCACTGTTTACACAGATAAAGAGGGCCGATTAAGTCATACATTTCCTAAATGAATTGTGCATGAGAGCCCAGTGGACGGAAGCCAGAAGTAGTGTAGTGGATGGGGGCTTTGTTTCAGTTATTGCAAGGACAGTGTGACTCTGTCTAAGTAGTATAGTGGACCGGGGCATTGTGACAGTATATGGCAGGGACATTGTGACTCCCTGTAAGTAGTATAGGGGATTGGGGCTTTGTTTAGGTTGTTGTAGGGCAATATGAGTACGTAAGTAGTATAGTGTATTTGGGGCTTTGTTTCAGTTATAGCAAGGACAACTTGTGATGCTGTGTAAATAGTATAGTGGAATGGAGCTTTCTTACACTAACTTATAGCAATGGCAGTGTGACGCTGTGTAAGTAGTATAGTGGATTGGGGCTTTGTTTCAGTTATAGCAATGACAGTGTGACGCTGTGTAAGTAGTATAGTAGATTGGGGCTTTGTTTCGATTCAACATAGTAGGGCAATATGACTATGTGTAAATAGTATAGTGGATTGGGGCTTTGTTTCAGTTATAGCAAGGCAGTATGCGTGTGTAAGTAGTATAGTGGATTTGGGATTTGTTTCAGTTATAGCAGGGCAGTATATGTGTGTAAGTAGTATAGTGGATTCGGGCTTTGTTTCAGTTATAGCAGGGCAGTATGCGTGTGTAAGTAGTAAAGTCGATTGGGGCTTTTTTTTTCCAGATATAGCAAGACAGCATGCATGTGTAAGTAGTATAGTGGATTGGGTCTTTGTTTCAGTTATAGTAGGGCAGTATGAGTATGTAAGTAGTATAGTGGATTGGAGCTTTGTTATAGTTATAGCAAGGCAGTATGAGTATATAAGTAGTATAGTGAATTGGGTCTTTGTTTCAGTTATAGCAGGGCAGTATGCATGTGTAAGTAGTATAGTGGATTGGGGCTTTGTTTAGGTTATAGGAGGGCAATTTGACGAGTATAGTGGATTGGGGGGCTTTGTTTCATTTATAGTAGGGCAGTATGAGTACATAAGTAGTATAGTGGATTGGGGCTTTGTTTCAGTTATAGCAATGCAGTATGAGTATGTAAGTAGTATAGTGGATTGGGCTTTGTTTTAGTTATAGTAGGGCAGTATGAGTATGTAAGTAACAAAATGGATTGAGCCTTTATAAATATAGCTCTGTGTAAGTAGTATGACGGATTGGGGGTTTGGTTTGGGTATGAAAGTGACTAAATCCAACATGACGTACCCCACAATAGAACTTTTTATAGAGGAATTATTCAACAAACTATTGACTTACTCTAAATTCTACTGTTCCAGCAATTATGCCATCTACTGTTGACTCTGCAAATGGGTCGAATGTCCTGTCTTTCCTACGCATGAAATCTGGTTTGAGAATGTAGCCACTCCGACCGTTGTATTCAAAGATACCAAGATTTAGCATCATGGCCAGGTCTGGGAGGGAGAAAATAATGATATTAGACTATCATATAGATCATTGTAATTGGACAATATAACATTGGGTGCTATAAGCTATTTTTATATTTACGTTTGCAAACTAGCCATCTAAACGTAAGGATTTGTACAAAAAACGGTTTTACCGTTTACACATTACATATAGGGGTATGTAATGATATGTTGTAACTGTTATTACAAAGGAGACTTTTATATTTAACATTTGTGTACCACCATTAATACCCTAGGATATGAAATAGACTTAGCTTTAATCATATATGTGTACAGGCAAGGGAAAAGGGTACTCTGAGGAAAAAGCCAACTTTGAAATTGAAGTCATAAGCTTTCCAGTGATATATTATACTAGAAGATATTATTTCTAGTTTTTGAGAAATGGCTTCATGAATATGTGTGGGCATCACCCTTTCCAAAATCCCAATAAGCTCTATGTCCCATATTTTCCAAGATATCCCTATCTAATTAGCATTATTTGTGATAATTAGACATTTATGATACATTTTCATTCTTTAAGTCATAAAATTCTACCTAGGAATCGTAATTTTGTTCTGTTTTCACCATGGCAATCCTCACAAATCATTCTATCAATTTATGTCTTAATTTCCTCTATTTGGAATAAAAATCATGTTTCCATGGCAACACATATCAACAAGCACACCCATTTAGGCTTTAAAACGTTCCTTTTACCTTCCAAATAAAGAAGCTTTTTACCAAAAATGGAATGTTTTATGTAATCCCATTGAATTCTCCAGACAAAAGTGCCCAGGAGCAATTTTTTAGCCTAATTCCTTCATTTTAGGCCATAGTGGCGCCCCCTGGTGGCTAAAATCGGAACTAATCCCGCGGGGACCATCCTTTCTGCTTGCCTGCTCACATATGATAATTATAAAACAAAAGTTACCTAGTGTTTGGAAGTTAAGTGCCACGAGTTGACAACCTGCATTCCAGAAGATCTATCGATAGAACATGTTGAAAAGGTTATATAATTATGATCCAAAATATACAAACTTGCATATGGGTTAAGATAATTATTGACAGAATTATACTGTTTCAGTATCTTTCAGCCTCTATACAACAGTTCACCTGCAATAGTCAGCCATTCTTCTCGAATCAATCAATATCCAGTCGGAACATGTGTTATATGGTTCATTACAATTAAAATCATTCATTTCAAAACCTTACGTTTCTGATTAGAGTACTTAGAATCGACAGACTTAAACAATGTCTAGAATAATCTAGTTTTAGCTAGGAATATGAAGGTACTTGCCTGTGGCATATAATTACTGGAATCTACTCGGGTCCCCTTAGGGTATATTCTGCTGATTTGCCGCTTGTTATAACTTTGCATCAGTTAAGAAAGACACGATAACTACACATATATGGGGAAGATCTGCAATTCAAAATTCACTTACTACGAAAAAGCATTTCTCCTTGTATGAGACTGTCTAACCTTTTACTGCACCCCCTCCAAGATAATCATTAGTTTTCTGTATATAGCACTGTCTGTGTTGGGCATCATAAGATGATGCCCATGGGCAAATAGTCCCATCCCAGTAATAATTGCTTCCTACACTTCAATGACAGAGTTAATTACTCATCCCCCTGTGACTCAGGGATTAAATAGCATTTCGACTATAATGTACAACAGCCCTTAATAGGGGCCTTGCCAGCCACATTTCTCGAATTGCTTCACAGAGTTGTTCATCGTCCTTGGGCAGACTTAATCGTTTGAAGGATACTTGACGAATTCTACGGGGTTTTCTTTTAGTAGGGCAGTAGCGTGTGTTTCCACAAATGATGAACATTCGTAGCTTCGGTTCCTCTCTGAAATGAGCGGAAATCTGTTATCAGTCATAGCCAAAATGCACATCATCGTGTTATATAAAACATATATATGTTAGCCTAAGTTGTGAATTCCTGAAGTATAGGGAAGTAGCGTATATATATATATAGAAACAGGCTCATTGGAAGCGTTTTTGATTTTCTAGACTACATGGATGGGATGACGAAAGGCAGTTATTTAAAGAAGCAGTTAAAAAGTAATGTAATACCGCAAGGGAGAACAGGGTGTGAGGGTAGAGTACCTGTGATATAATTGAAAAGTGGGCGGGAGGATAGCGGCCAGTGTCATGTGATTTTGGAGAAAACCCTTTTGGGTCTCAAAAGTGCCAAAATCTGTATCAAATGCTTACTACTTAATACTATTTGAAGAGACTCTGATCCCAATTATTTTGATCAAATGGCTTCAATCAACATTCCTCAACATGCCTTATTAGTTCTGTATTTCTTTTAGTAAGGTATGACCTCAATTATGTTGATGATTACTTCGAGAATATAATTTGTACTTACTGTCTGCAACTTCAAAACTATGGAAGTGAACCGGCTGTACATAATTAACGAGAGCAGACATCTCCATGCCCGCTTCGGCTTCCTGTCCCGCCGTACCCTGAGAGAAATGAGAGTTAGGTCTCAATTTATATTCACACTATTGGGGAGCTGTGCTCTTTACTGATGGAGAAGTTAAGATCTGTGGTTTCCTCATGACCATGTGGTCTGTAAATTTTGTTCGTACACCCTATGAAACCTTGATCTTAAACACTCTATACATTACAGTAAAATACCATAGTGAGAGTAGATATCAAACAATGGGCCTCATGAAGGTTCTAAAGAACACTATCACGATATGAACATGAATGTTTCATACATGAATGGGACCTTAATTGTCCTGTAGTGTACCTTATCGTCCTTGAGTCCCCCCTCCTTATTCTTATCCTCATCCTCTTCATCCTCACTCTCCAGCTCTGAGTCTGAGCTGCTCAGGTCTGCTGCGTCCGGCTGCATCACCATACCGTCCACCCCCTCCGTCTTCATCTCCTCACCCAACCCTTCATCCTCTCCCTCTGCCTTCGTTCCGTCTGCCGCCAACTTGGCCTGTTTCTTAGCTAAACACACAAGGGGGAAACAGCATGGTTAAAACAAGCCGAGACAGCAGCAGGAGTCATTACTACCGTTGTATTAAATTAGGTCTGGTTTGTTTGTTTATCATCATTTAGGTCTTATTTTATCTGGGAATTATTAGGTAGATAATGGCTGAGATATGATATTCTTCCCAGCCTAGAGAGATCGATCTTTTGTAGTACTTTTTGTTTAAAGTTTACTTTGTGCCTAATCAATCTTCATTACAAGGAACCCAAAGATGAATAGTTTTAGTCAATTCTGGTTTACTTCCCATACTATGTACATTTTCTTTTATTCAAAAATGGTTTATTACATCAATAAGTGGACGTTCAAATATCAATAAAAAATTGAGGAGTAATTAGAGAATAAACATACAAAAATCACTTGTAATTACACAACATCATAGAGTGTTCATGAATGGAACTGTGACGAGTAAGGTACGTACAGCTTATTACTGTGTTAGTATCAGGACTGTACCTTATCAAGTAAAGCATGTCATACGAAAGAATCAAAATTGAACCAAATATAATCGACCATAAAACAGGAATAAAGTTACCCGAACAATACAACTCAACGAGGCAAGTACATACTGATGAATATGTGCAAATAAATCATAACATAAGAAAAACAAGGCATGTTGTACGTGTCTTTTCTTTCAGCAGAGTATGCACGTTATAGTCAAAGTGGGTATGAGTCGATATGTTATCCTATGTTATTATAGCAACTGTGCCTGCGTATTCAGATACAGAACAACTTCCTAAGAAGGATTGACTGGGGTTCTAGGGAATGGCACTAAGAAACCTACTTGCGGCTATTTCGTGTATCTGTTTTTGATAGGAGCTACTTAATCTCTTGTAAACTAGGGGGTGTGCAATTTAAGTATTGGTGCATTGTATAGTCTTAACATAATTTAGAATGTTTACATAAGCATTCAAAGGCCTTATGGTTAGTGCTTACACCAGGTCATGGAATCTATTTAGCAAAATTATATTTGGCCACAAAGGGAGTTTAATGTCATAGTCTCAGGGGTGGTTCACCCTATTATTATACTTTTATTCAAATTTCTAGTATTAGGTATGTCTATTTTAGTAAATGTGTCCTTGATTCTTAATTGTGATCTTGAAAGTTGCTTCAAAGTGTTAAGGTTTGGGGTTAAATCTTTTTTTTTTATTCAAATGAATGAAAGGGGGATGGTCTTTAAATAAAAGAAAGAAAAAAACAAGTAATGTAATAATCTATTTAACACCGAGGAAAAAGGACGCGTGAGTGCTGAATGTCTATGATATGTGTGCAGTACTAGGTACTCTGACACCAAAATGTCCAACACACATCTGGGAAACTTCGTCATTGACGGCCATTCTGAGTGATGTTCCACGTGTGAATTCGAAACTAGTTCTTTGTGTAGTTTCTTTTCAAAGGGGACATTGAAATAAAGATATTGTCAAGACATGTTGAAGGCCAGGTAGGAAGTCTATAAATTGTAAAGTATATATACTACAGAGTTTATCTTGTTATGTATATTGACTGAATTTGGCAGAAGATAGTTTGCTCTTCTGATAGGAATTTCGATTGCAAAAATGGGGTCAAACCAACTTGGGTAGGACAGGGTTGGTATAAGATTATTATCTGGACAACTAGGAGTTAGAATTGAGTCACGTCAGTTTTTATGTTCAATCTTTTCTTTTAATAATGAATCCATTCCATAGGAAGTTGACAAAGATTGAGATGACTCGACACTAATTCCATCAGCTGTTGTGAACAGATAAGACAAGGGTAGTATGACTGATACTCAAGGATCCAGTGTTATTATCGACATCAGGACATACTAGACTAGGATGAGGTATTCCTTCACCCTGGTATACCTGGATGACACACTAGATCACTGAGTCCCACCCAGACAACACGGCCTACTAGCAACCATTGGGTGAGGGTAGGTCTTTTAACTGGGTGGAGTGGGAGGGGTGGGGGTGCAAAATAATTTATATCAATAAAACCGGGGTATTAGCCAAAATCTGAATAATGAAAAAAAGGTTTCAGTCATGACTTGGTGTGGTTAGTATAATCACATGACTGGACATGTGCGTGTGTGAGGACGAGAGAATATAACGCACGGCTATATAGTATATAATACTTAATAGAGGACGAACCGCATCACTGGAATAATATATCACAACGTAGTAGGCGCCGTTCACTGGGACGTATACTTACACCTGTGTGCATGCTGTTTCTTAGCCTTGATTAAAAATTTTCTCTTCAACTGACTCAAGGAAGGGTGTGGCACCCCGGATTTTAGCTAGGGAAAAGAACAGGGAATACGACTTGTTTACTAAGGTTTCAAACTATATAATGCTATTGTCATTGTATCTGATGGACAATGGTCAGGATGCCAGACCAGAGACAGACTACCACAAACAGTGCAGTCTTCGGCGGCAAAAAAACAGAGGTGGCGGTTTGGAAAAAAAAACAGAAACAAATCCAAACATCATATATAATAAAGATATAAGTAATTATCATCAATCATCATCAAAATGAATACCAAGGATTGATCAAAAAGACCAGGCCAAGTATTTGGATGTAGGCGGTTGGAGCTCCAATGTATGGGAGGTATGATGGTCTGTAATGAATATTGAACCAAACTTTTATTTTTCAGGGGTTCTAAATAAGAATATTTATAGAATAAAAAGGGAAAATGGCGGCGAAGGTGTCCGTGGAATCTGTCTCTAGTTCCAGCAGTTGGAGCCAGCGGTCAGGTTGTTGGGGAGAGAGAGGGGGACATGGTGAGATGAACCGCCAGACAATATACTTACACTTATGTACATGTCTTTTCTTATTTTTGATGATAATCTTTCTCCGGAGCTGCGCAGGACTCGGTAGGCCTACCCCCTGGTCTAGCTATATGTACAATAACAAACATTGTCAAGAAATGCATTATACCGATAGGACAACAAAGCACGGTCACAAACAACAGTACAGTGTACATGTAGACAGTAGGAACACAGTGGGAGGTCTCTCCAACAGCAACCGACAAGTGACATATTGCCAACGTATTGGTATAACAATCGGAAACAAACCATCCCACTTCTCATTGTAAGAGCAGCAAGAGACAGCTCAAGTTTTACGATAAAGGAGATACCCATCTTTCTGGGTGAGCTACAGACTGATATCAAGTTCATAGGACACACAAAAAGTTTATAAGTAAATAGTGCGCTATTCGGTGTATAATACATGTACTGATAATGTTCCTTCATCAACTCTTAATTCACAAAAGAAAACGTTTTACGAGTACAAATGCAGTACTGAAACCCTGTATTATCTATCATTATGGATACTGATAACATGATATATATATATGGCAATCATTTACAACTGCCGAACTCTATGCAAAGCATGGTTATACAAAGGAATTATTTACTACATTGTGATATATTTATCAGCAAAGGAAGATTAACTAGAGGCATATAGAGTAATTTCTCTATGAAGTAGTAGGGGAGACTTGATTTTAATCAGGCTCATTCATTATTGTTTTGCCAGAGTGTTAGCTATTTCTGATGGAGTCATGATTAGCGCCTTTAAGTAATGAATTAATTGCAATCATCCGATCCACCTGGCAATCGAGCAGAATGACCATCAACCCAGTGATCCCACAGGACCAATGTTATTGGGAGGTCATAAGGTGAACGCTGGGTAAGGGTCAGGGCCGTGAACGTATCGCTGGATGTTCCTTCCTTACGCCTGCGATATTCTAAGTGGATGTTAATCTGAACCAGCCTAAAACATCCATTCAAAATATCTCAAGGATAAGGTCGGAGGTCGAACCATCACGTGTGACCAGGCCGAAGCAAGGTCAAGGTAGGATGGTGTCACGGTAGATGTGTTAGGTTGTGGGAGTTGGCTGCTGAAATGCCAGGCAGGTTACCAAAACGAGACTTTTGTTAGTTTCCGAACGCAAAGTGCCCACCGCAGCCGAACAAGGAGCTAAGCCATGCTAGTAAAAAGCCATGGTACCGTTATGATCTTAACCATGAGTTTCCTTAATAATACCATGTGTTTCCTTCATAAAACAGCCGAGATATTATTACATGGTTATCTGCTGTGCCGCATTTTACAAAGGTAGCATAATGAAATAAACTCAATGTTTTGATGATGATATTTAATGTCGGGTATATCCTGTCACTTTGCGCCCGGAAACATACAGACTGATGTTATCAGTAATGTCTCTTGGTCATAATGAACACAGTAACTCAAACGTGATTAATCAGATTAAACCCACTTGGTATTCTACTCTGGTTTGATCAGGCAAATTAAGTAGACTCTAGTCATTGTGAGTAGGATTAGATTTGATTAATTGAAATTGATCTATGTTTGGTTGAATTATGTAACATTATAAATTTTGATAGAAGGTGATATGTGAGTAAGCAGCAAGTTAGAAAGTTACACTTACTGGATGTGTTTCTAAGAAATCTGCACAAACCGCCTCCCCAAGAATATTACGACAGTGGGCGGCCATTTTGGCTTGTTGTTTGGGTCTGAAATGGAACAAACATATTGATGGTGAGCACCAAGCACAGATATATAACTGTGTCATCATTTAATGAAACTTTGTATTTGAACTTCATATTTCTTTATACCGTCTGAAATTGAAATATCATCCGTAATTATCAAATCTTTATTGGATTTAACATGGCCTCTCTACTTTAACTTAAACCCATCCTCCATAGTTATTTTGATACTTACGAACAATGGTTTTCGAATGATAGGATAACAGGATAATCTGACACTTTGAACGCACTTTCTCCAATCGCTTCTATGACTTCCTGAAAAGAGGACCATAGGAGAAATGGTAAACAGTCTGATGAGATACGTGATCAATGGCATTTTCTTTTTGAAGAAGTACGACTATATTTTAATATAGTGTAAGCGCTGCCTGCATATAACGGACTATGACATATGATATTGTATTCTTAACTTTACAATACCTAATTAATTCACCCGTTTATTCAGTAATCTATACCATACTGCATAAATACCTCATTCGAGTATTTTATAGTAACTGTCTGCATGTCATAAGTAGGATTACATAAATGCTCAATTTAGGGTGCATGGATATAGGGTTACATTCATGCGTCACATGCAGACAGAATTGCTTATTGCATGGATAACATAATATGCTTATCCCACAGGATAAACCTGATGACTACTCACCCTGAAGGAGATTTCTGAACACATGGTAAAACCGTGCGTTATGATTGGTTCCTCTTCTGCACCTTTGCCGTCCCAGCAGTCAAGTTCTACACAGCGGCATCCAGTGAGGAGTGCTTGTCGGTAGATCTCCACCGACGACTTTCCTGTCAACTGGTGACCTGTGATGGAGATAGTGCAGAGCATATGAGGGGAGAGTAAAAGAGGAGGGTAAGATGGCATTATATTTGACAACGGTTCTGCAGGATAATATTCGATTGGGTTTACTTTCTGAAAACTCCCCTATTTCCCTAAGATAGTATCATTTTGTATAAAACTCACATTTTTACAAGGGCGTTTTGCACCATGTTCAGCTATGTCCTATGTCCTTGTTCTAGTAAATCACTGTGCTAGTAGAATGACACGCATGCTATAGGCTTCACTGAATCCATCAGAGAGAAGGTTAGTCCACCTCTCTTTCAGCACCAGAGTGTCCCACCCCACAGCACTGTTACGCCCCCTAGTGAGTAACAGCTGAGCTAGTGGCGAGCTGCTCATGCTGGTGGCGCCACCTACCTGTTAGGTACGTGTTGTGAGATGAGTTTATGAAGTAGTGGGAGAGGGGTTGGTCCATGTCCTCACTCAGGTCAAACTTGTCTTCAGCGATCAAGGCATTTTCCTCCGACATTAAATAGCGGAGGAATCCCTCTTGTGATAATTGGCCTGAGGTGAAGAGGGCGAACAATCAACAAGGAGCTGGTTATGATACAGTAAAAATGATTTTGCCATATCATATAATGTATCAGGTATGGCATTGCGGAAAATAGCAATGCTTTAGGGAAAGACGGGATGCCATGAATGTTAGTCGATGCGATGATTCAGATATTCGACCCAAAGGGGAAATATTATTTACAACACCATGCGATAGGTAAATTGAACACTACCTCTTATACTTTCGTTATTTTTTGAATCTATAACGTTGACACGGATATGTTTACATTGTATTACATAGAGATATTCCTCGATAAGATTAGTTTGTTCTTGTCTTGTTTGAGCTAGCTACTGGTTAACTAGACTTTACGACTAGATCTAACTCTAGGATCAGAGTAGAAAGTAGTATGAGATTTTACCATGAATTGGAGTTGTTCTTAAATTGCAATGGGCTTACAATGGCATTCATATGAGGCGATGTCATCTGTTGTACACATGCAGTACATGTTTATATTAAACTCGGTCTTGCACTAGTCAACTAGCACGTGCAAATCAGTCATGGGATGCTGTAACGTTCTACAAATACGGCTAGGGAACTAAATTGATGTGACTGTTATGTAGTTTATTAGATGGTTGATTAAGATATACACATCCTGTCGTCTAGGAGCAATAAAATAACTTTAAATCAAGCTGCCACCCTATAAAGACAAGTCAACAAAAACTGGAAACGAAAATAAGTCATCACGAAGGCTAACATATGAATTGAGTATTACAGATGTCACATGGTATGAGGGTAGAGATAAGTTAGTATATTATATATTTGTATTAATGGTGCTGCAAGTCAGGTTTGGTGCTCCTAGTCCTCCCGACCAATAAGCCACTTTCTCTCCCACCACGTTCAATGTAAGTGTAAACTGTTCTACAAGCGAAATGAAACTGAGTGAGAATATAAAAACACACGACTAGAACTAAGGAGTAGTGTGAGAGTTTCTACAGACGTTAGGGCCTACCTGGAGGAACGTCTGAGCCTGGAACGAGAGGGGTTAGATGGTGTGACTATAGTAACGGTATCCACAACAGTGTACACTCAGTTTCACCTCCACGAACTCCAGCATTAAATCACACACTACTCACAATCTTACAGCGTTACATATTCCCGCTTCTAAATGTGCTCTTTTCGTTTCCTATATCTTTTTACATGGTCAGTAGGTTAATACATCCATTATGAAGCAATTCATCCACCATCTCATGGATGATTACTCAGGGGGTTTATCATTAAGACAAACTTTGTACGGTCATGAGTATAGTTGTGCCATACACCCGGGGACACAAACTCACTTTTGTTAACAAGATTTCTGTTGGTCTCGAATCGGTCGATGATGTCCTGGGACCGCTTGACGTCATAGAATGGGTAAAGGATCTCGTTGAGCCGTGGATCCCGCTGTTCGTTGTTGAGGAACTCACAGAACTGTTCCGCCGTCAAATATGGCTTCTTCTTCGCACCCCTATTGACATAAACAAGTATACAGAATCACATATGGCATAGTTAGGTAGCAGATACGAGATAAGCACTACCTGTTCCAATCCTTCATTCTCATATACTACTAGGTCGAGAATATATACAATCTATAGTACCAGTTTATGTTTATATGAAAAACATATGGACATAATAATTATGCAGCTCAGTACAGCTATTGAACTTGAAGTCAACCCCCTATTATCATTCACTGTTAGTCTGACTGTAAATTAGTGTTTTGGGCAGTGTACATACGTTTTAATGCCTTGACCTCTATAATCCCTCATTTGTATATACCGATAATACTGAGTAAGGTAACGGAATGGAAGTCACCACAATAATACCTAGCAAAGTGAAAACATCTTTATTGCTGTACCTATATCTGGGGCATATCCAGCATTATAAAGGGCCCTATTTCTACCTAAGCCATTACACTGTACTTTACGATGTATTTGAATCAGAAATAAGTCATCCCCATCAGAAGATCAAACCAAGGACATTATGAGGTGAGTGAGTATGAAGATGGCTTTTCTCAGTATACAAAGGCAGCTTCATGCACTCATAAAAAACCGCTGAACGCCCAGACAAGGTAGGGCAGCAAATTCAATTTCCTTTCTAATGTCCCACGTCTGATAGAGTTAAGATTGTCTTTCTACCCGGCCTGGCAAGTGATCAATATGAGGGCATTCTCAAATTTCACCTTGGTTCTCCTATATGTCCAAGCCATGGTCATAATATCTACACCATCTGCAATGCTCCTGCCCAGTGGGCACAGAACATTGAATCAACATTGATTGATGATTGTCAATGTTGATTCAATGTTGATTCAACATTGATTCAACATTGAACTGAATTCTGTGCCCACTGGGTGCAAGTCTTCGTCCTGCAACATGTATACTGTACTACTACGATCCAGAAAGGTCATATACTCGGGGCTGGCAACGCATTACAAGTAAGTGTAACGATGTAGTCCAAACCAAATGTATGACTAGGGAATCAGGGCTAAATCGTAAACGGATCCATTAAAATTATTCACTGTTAAGGGCATCTTCAATGTTTGAGATTGCTATATATATACAGTGTGGCGGGTGAGCTGAGGAGAAGATCCGCCGCAGACATCAGATAGTGATTGCTATCTACGTGGTTGGGAAGCTAGGCTGCTTAAATTCCATCTACATCTAAGATGTATAGATCTCTGTAGCCCTGATGGATAAGCTTAATGTGTTTCCACACCGCCTCCCCCAGTACCCCCACCCAATGACGCCAAGGCGCACCATATATGGTAGACGTCGCCATTTGGGTGACGCCTAGACCTGGCACTGACAAATCCCCTCTCAGGCTGAGCACGGCAGAGCTACTAGAAATGCCACCCAGCAGATCAAACGCCGCCTGTTTGCCCTGAAGAGCTAGAGCAATAGCTACTAGGCCTTAACCATGCATCCCCCTCTCCATGGTTGCAAAAATCAATTTGGAATATTCCTCCATTTACCTTGGATTTTCTAAGGGAAGACATGCAATCTAATATGCAAATCATAGCCAGCTATATGGAATTCTAAAAGAGATTTGATATTTATCATACTGAAGTGCACATTTATAGTGTCACCCCCCTTCCCAGTTATAGACTGCCCCTTAATGTGCTCTGCATAATGCCATTACCTTTATCTACACCTTGCATGACACCTCTCAATCAGCATCTGACTCTCTTCTCCTGCCTCTTTCATCCAGAAGCTTCTAATTTCTCCACTCTGGGTGAAAGTCGACCTCTTCTAATTGTACTTGGAACAGCCGGACCCCTGTAACCCTGCATTTCTGCAGATATACAGTGATTGGACCATGTCCTTTACAATACACTTAGCCCTCTCCCCAGCCACTTGCCCATCCGTCTATATCTTTCCTGTCTATCTCTAAGAATTTTGTCTAGCAGGCAGCTGACGTGGACTGAGGTGATAATGCGCGGCCTGTCCGCACGTGGCGTGACCATCGTGTCTGATAGCGAGGCTGTGAATATTTTAGTGGGAGTTGTCCGCCGCTTGTTGCGCCGCCTGTCGGCCTCCCACCGGCAGGATGAAATATTCAGGTGGTGCTGGCGGGAGGGGCAACAGGCGGCCGCCACATTCCGACAGATAGGCGGGGCTGGCCACATCCCCCTCCCAAAGACGGGGGATATTGGGGCTGCAGGAGAGCTGGCATTGTCCGCCACCCTTAAGCGGGTTAAGAAGGGATTACGTCCGCCCTGGGCGCAAGAGGAGATGTGTATGAGAGTATGTGTATAGGCTGGGTGCTGGGGGCTGGGTGCTGGGGGCTGGGTGCTGGGGGCTGGGGGCTGGGGGCTGGGGGCTGGGGGCTGGGGGCTGGGGGCTGGGGGCTGGGGGCTGGTTGGGAGGGGTATGAGAAGGGGACCTTAGGCCTGGCGTGAGTGGACCTTGTTGAGGGAGATAATAGTCGATAAAACAGACGGTAGGAAGGCGGCTGTATGGGGCCTAGTGTTAAGGGATGGGAGGTGTATGCTAATGGGGCCTGCCATACACCACCCGTGACTTGTGGCATATGGTGAGGTCGTAATATAGTCGGCTTGTCATTCTCCTATAGATCAGCCATAACAGATGACTCTGTCTCTGTTCATGGTGTCACATGTGTTGCTCTCCTTATATAGGACATAGTCCTCCCTACCCTCATTCCAGAGGCATGCCTCTGGAGCAGGCGGCCATTGAACCTTTTCATGCACTTACTGCAGAGCAGGTATTTCACGGTTCTTTCAAAATAGAATCCGATGGCTATCCCTTTTGGCTAGAGTAAATCAGAGTGGAATTCTACCCCACCCCCTGAGAAGAGGCCCAATTTATTTTGCCCCCCCCCCCTCTCCCCCTTGACTTCAAGGGGTCCATATTACCCCCCCCCCCCATCCCGCCATCTCTTATACTATACTTACAAGTCTCGGAATATATTCTCTACTTCACTTCGACCACAAAGGTGTCTGTAGAATCTAAGGAAGTCCTCAAAGAGGAATTTGCTGGGATGTATGAAGTCGTTCTGAAAATATACAAACAAAAGAAAACACTTCAATATCATCCGCTCCAATAAAATACTACATTTTCTTAACAGTGAATTGCTGCTCCGATCGGTGATACCTGCTATTGACTATCTGGTGACAAAAGTAACAATACAAGGGACATGAAGCTCGAACATGTTGTCATGGTCTGTACAATGAGAAATGCTATAGCACCAAGCTATTTCCCACCCCTAACATAGTATATTACACACAGGATAAGGCTATACTTCATAGCTATATCTATGTAAAAGCCAAAACGCCACGTTTGGTTGGACGCCATAAAGGATTGCACCAGAGAACCGTTGAAAGCATTAACACAGTATGTCTATACTGGAGGAAATGGCTGTACACATTGTGAGTCTTCTTGAAAGGGAAGCAGCGTAGTGTGAATCCATTCCGTACTCACCCTCCCCGCTGGTAGATGGGACGCCTCCAGGGCCTTCTCTATACGTTTTCTGTCATCTTTGTGCGCTGCGAACATTTTCATGATGCTGCGGGGTGGAGAAAATACCAAGTATCAATAGCACTGACTGTGTGAGTACAGCAGTGGTCACCTAATTGTTAACACCATATTCATTTCATATATAATTTATAGTGAGTTTAAACTACACATTACTGATATTTCTTACTATGAACAGTCACTTTTTTGAAATAATGTTGTTGTAATTATGAATTATATAGAAGCTTCAGTCCCCCGAAAAATATATATGCACAGTATTTACAATTATATATTGGTTTGATTAATATTGTGCAAAAAGGCAAACGACTGGAGACTGATATCTGTTCAAAATCATCCTAGTCCAAGTTGTCACTCACTTTTTAACGGGGATTTTGTTGTCTGGGCCCACCACGTGGATCAACTTGGTATGTGCCTTTTCTAGAAAGGACGTTGGGCTTGAATTTTGTCGGAGTAGATTTGTGGCGTATCTGAATAACTCATCTGTCCACTCCTGCAAATGGCATGTATTACATGGTGAAAACAAAAGTTGCTGTGTCTACGTGCTAGAATCTCCGTATTCCATACCCTTATTTATGTATATTGTCATTTCATTTCGAGAATTGGTTACTGTCATGTTAATTTAATTACAATAATTCTTTATTTTCTATAATCTTCTCAAATTGTGATCATCATTAGATTTGTACCCAATAGTATGTTACAGAATATTATTACCTAGCATTCCTTTCTGTAATAGACTACAATCATGCCTATACATACCGCCATAGCACAGAATACACCCAAAGGGGCAAGGGTGATAGACTACTGGAGGAGAGACTGATAAGCAGAATTATATAAAATATGCCATGTATCATTGAGTAAATGAGACTCACCACGGCTACTTCTTTGGAGGTAGCAGCAAAGTTGATGTAGTTTACGTTAACCATGTCTGTACTGTACACCACAGTGATCATCTTGTCTTCCAGGGGGACATCGGCTGACCCCATCATGGTTATGTCCCGCAGCTTCTGATCCTATAAAGACATGAAGAGAGACTACCATTAATACATGCAGAGATATAGCCAAGAGCACATACGTCCCATATACGTAAGACTGAGGCATCGGTACAGGCTCCACCCCGACTTTTACTGTCGGAGCAGCAACATCACGTGCTACTATATTCAAGTCCCATATATCTATTCAAAATTAACGTCATCAGCAGCGATGGAAGTGACATAGCTCAAAAGGCACTTGAAATCACGGTTCTACACCCTCTACAGTTAAGGTCTCCGCGACATAAAAAGAACCCACCTGAAATCAGAGAATAAACTTGAAGACTTTCATCACTGCATTAGGAAGGGGACTATTTAAATGGGGGCCAAGAGAAGCTTTCAAGAAATTGGCAGGGGGAAGATGGCACTTATTTTAGCAGACCCACAGATCTTAAACCTTAAGCAACTCGTTAACCCTTGCAGGGCAGCCAGTTCAGAGGACTAATATACTGTGTGTTGGGAAATATCAAGTACCTTCACTTCAGAACACACCCTGTCAATATGAAATGACCCTAACCTTTAGATATTCCAAATTAGATTATCCCGTTTAAGTCCCCTTAATGAATCGTAGAAAATTTGAGGTACCATTCTGAAATGGGTCCTTATAAGGCATGGTAAAGCATTATCAGGTGATATTTCATACCTTAGTGTCCTAGCCAGCTACGAGCCAGACAGCCATAAAACCAATAATAGCACAGGAATAAACCATGTTTCGAGCATCGTGTGGAAATGTGCCAAAAACTAATTTGATGGCTGTGGGCGCACAATATTCATAAGAAAACTAATCACCACTTCCATTTTGGATTTGCTCCATCCTCCCACTAAAAACACAACAGGGAAGGATTATATTGACAGACCACCATCCAGGGTCTTTGAAGAGGACGATTTACTCAGGATAAAAAGACATGGCCATGACAAATCAATGACTATTCCCCTGATTAATTAACCCTCTTATGCTGGCAGCATTTATGTAGTAATAAAAACTAGTGTCTTTCCACATCTGAAGCTTGAGTAAATGAGTTCAGATATATCCTTCTTGTCAGCCACAGAATATCAAATTCCAGGAATCTTGTTTCAATGTACATTTACAAAATGAATTGTAAAATCTATTAAATGATGCATTACCTTTTGTCATGTCCTAGATTTATTATTATGGGTGCATTATATGCTATAAGAAAGCTCATTGGTGGAAATTTCGATAGTAGGTGTCTCAGCGTGTATCCCACTCATCGATTTAGGTTTAATGGGTAGCTGTGCCGGCCTGCTGCGCACTTAGCCTGGTAAGCTGGCCCATTATCCTGATGACGGTGGACGTGCGAAACTACCTACTGCCGTCTTCACGTGGAGTAGCTAGGCCGAGATAGGGCCGCCTGTTGTTCTATCCCTGTTCTGGCCGTAATTAGGCCAGCAGCAATACAACTGTAATTAGCAGCCTTGTTGGTGATCAGAGCAGACGACATTCACTTGTTATTACAACATAGCAGCTAGCCTGGCTGCTAGGAGGGCCCGTGCCGATGACAGCCGAGTGGAGGTGGAATATCGATACCATTTACACACCAATCGCGCCGTAATAGGGGTATCAAAGCCCGCGCCTATCGGGCGAAATCAATAGCAGCCCCGCACTAAATGCGACGCCGCAATCTGATTGGCTGTTTAAGTTGGGGCTGTCACGTGATTTGCACATAAGCTGGGGTTGGAGTGAGGACATGGGCGGGCAGGGGATGGATGGCTGGGGTTGGGGTCGGTCAGGGACGGTCACTGGGGCTCAGTTCCTGGACGTATGGGGCACGTCAATCCCGTAATGCAATGGGCCAGTTACACGAACATTGCCGTCCTTTGCCGTGTTCAACAGCCTCAGAAGTCCTGTTTTAGGAAACCTATGGCCTGTTACTAAAACTACAATGAATAAAACAGCGCACTCCCTCCCTAACTGACATGCTAGTAGACATTTACAGCGCCTCCTGCTCCCTGAACTCCCTAATTCCTGTCCCAATCCCCGACGGAATTAAACTATTTCGGGAAGTTAACAAGGGGTAATTCAGAGGTCTTGAAGTATTTCGACACCTTCATCAATATTACAGGCAGACTGACGGCAGCTTAACTGTGAAAGTCTTTTTTGGCCCCAACAGCAACAGTACTTTCCAGGAATGCCTTTGACATGTGAACTCTCTCAAAGGGTTTTCCCCAACACACGATTTCACATGGTACAATAAAGCTTGGTCCAGGGGCTCGATTCATAAGTTTCTACGACACAGAGGGTCATTTTATTGCTACGACCATTGCTGATCATCCAGGGGTCATTTTATGCTATTCTTACGACACCTGTTGAACAGTTGTAATAGTGGAGAATAATAACCACACATTTGACTAGCTTATATCATACGACCAGCTTATCTCAAGAAAATCGTACAGTGCTGTTGTACAAAAAAAGGGGTGCATTTCAAAAGAAAATCGAAGCAAATTTCCCATCTGCCCTATTGTACAGAATACATGGCTGTAAGGAGGAAAATGCCCATTGCACAACAGATGGCTGAGATGTTATGGGCATGTATCCTACAATTTCATTGTGAAATGATATCAAATTATTTGTACTATACAGCCTTGGATTTTTCCTTGACTACTACCAATAGAAAATTACGATTTGCTCTCTTTTCCCTACAGACATGTTATTTTGTAGTCGTAGCCTTTCTGAGCTGTCGTACATTGTTATGAATCGAGCCCCGGGTAACAGTACACTGCCTAAAGATGTCTCATTAAATAAACTTGATTCAAATCGAATCAAGACAGGCACACTCCTCTCGGATTGTTGACTGGAGGTTAACTTCTTGCTACTTATATTTAAGCAAGGTCTCCTTGTACTAGAATGCCTTGTACGTTTCCCTGTATACCTTGATGAATGCCTTTGTTTATTCCTGAATCCGAATCAGCGTCTAATCCCATCCCAGAAACGGCGTTCGGAGAAAGAATTGGTGCAAATGAAGTGAACTGTTGTTCATAAGTCAAGTCCATACAAATAGTGAAAGCTTTAAATACGAGACTTTTAACACACAAATTATACTTAATATCTAGTGCCTAGACATTAAAGGCTAATAGGTGTAACCTAATTCGATAGTCTAATGGTACATGCAGGCTGGGTGTATTTACAGAGCCAACGGCTACAGGGCGGCAGGTGGCCACCACCGGTCCCGTCGGCGTAAACTTGCTGACACAGCACATTTAGCTGTCTCCAGACATCTTTGTTTACTGGCTCTATAAATGCAGCAGCAGGCATCAACACTGCTCATCTAGCGATCAGCTCATAAGATGAAATGCGGAGCAGCTCATAGAGCAGCTCTTTGCCCAGCATGCCGACCAGAACAACACGTAGAGCTATACTCAGCATACACAACTCACACAGAGCAGCTCATAGGTCAGCACACTGAGCAGCTCCGACTGGTGGATCAACAGGTGGAACAGGAAGGGGAGGGGATGGTAGGAAGAGAATCGAGGAGCAGAAGGAAGGAAAATGAGTCTTTTTTCTGGGATATTTGAAACGCCCTCATTCAAAAACCCTCCACCTTATTGGCCATTTTCTTCATTTCGTTCGCCCGTTAACGCGTTAGATTTATTTGACACTGCAGGCGATGTCAATGAAGTTATGCCATTAATAGGGCCTACTGTTGCCAGGCACATTTCCATCAGGACTGATGCCGTTACAATATTTCATTACACAAGCCGTCCCTACAAATCTGCAAACAGTGAGGACGTTTTTCTGGTCCGCTTTTTATGTGTATCTACCCGATAACGGCAGACTTCTTCAATAGGATTAATGTAAAAAAAAAAGGCTCCTGCAGGTGGGCACCCCTGTATTTTAGTCTCCCAAAATCCACATAAAAGTCGGCTGCGTCCCAGAGAACGGGCCTAAAGCCCACGTCCCTCTCGTCGGTAGCGCCCTCTGCATTTCTGATAGTGTTTTATAAAGTCTTGGCCGCTATAACTCGCGCATGCGTGACGGGTGTCGAACCTATGGCACCATCTGGCGGGCTTATGAACCACAAATCAGACGCTGGTGTCGTCATCCGCTGCCGCCAGACGGCAGCCTGATAACCAGCTGCTTTACGGCTATCCGGGACCTTAATGCCGACGCCCGCGCATGCGCAGAGTACCTGACGCCGTCACCGGAAGTCGGCCGCACGCATGCGCCGTGACCACCGGAAAGCGGGTAGAGGCTGCTGATTTTATGGCGGTGGCCTTGTTTCATGTCTCACAGAGACGACTACCGGAGGTGGCCGATCTATAGGAGGGGCCTAGTAGTGGTGGTGATGGACGGGATGGCCGTGAGCGGACACATCCCGCTCTCACCGGGCCATCCCCGGGGGAGGGCGGCCAGGTAGGCGGGCAGTTGATAAAACCGCATGACAAGGCCGCTGGGAGGCCCGGCCTCATAAGGCGACCGTTAAATGGGCAGCGGCAGGCAGCGATGGGGCATGAGTTGGCATGGGGTCGGTCTCCAGAGGGGAATAATCCGACTGCTCATTGCGATGTAGCAGGCTTGGTAACCATCCCCATCCCTTTCTCCTTCACACAACCTTGCTAAATTAACCATAGACAAACTCGGAGGGGGCAGCAATGATGTAGAAGTCTGGATGTTGTATTTGGTATCCATGTGTTTGTATACCATATTTGTCTACCACATACTGAACTCTGATTCGTAGGATGAATTTGAATGACACGTGATATAAAGCTACATAGGCCACGAAATAGCTATACATCGTATTTGCATTCATCATATTGGAAAGTAGATCACATTTGCAATATGTCTACCCCACGAACGCAGATTTTCTATTGGACGAAATGCAATCACCAGACTAATATCCTATTCAGCAGACGTATTACGAGTAGAGTTTCAGCATTGATGATAGCAATTTTCCATCGGGAAATATAATAGGAGAGAGGCATATAAGTTTGTGTCATTTCGCGTTAATGACCGTTTCAAAATGCAGATTAATGCCAACTAGTTTACTTATTGGACGTCCCCACGTATTTGCTATAGTTCTAGTGCAGACAATCTAATCTCTCTCTTATATAGTCAGTCACTGAGTCAGCAATGGCATAAGGAAAAATCACATATCAATTTAAACATTTCTTATAACAATGTCGTTATACTAGGACAGCCTCGTGATTTCCTTGTTATTTTAGATACCACAGAATGGGTGGATCAGACCAATTAGTTAGATTGTTAAGCGCTTCCCGTTCTATAATATCTACCTTTAACGGCCACGGCCATTACCCACACAGACAAAAGAAACAGAGTCAAAAGAGAGCTTGCTACAGAATGGCCCCCTTTTTTGACTCTCTTTCTGAAGGGAGTTAGTAGCTTACTTACATTATAAAAGGACTTATGAGTTGGAGCGATTAAAAGGGAGTCAGACAGGGTGAAAATGCAGCTGGGGGAGGGCTGCTTCTTGTTATATAGCCTGTGCTTCCATTGTTACTCTTCTCTGTGGACAGACTATACCATCCTTTCCTAAATGAACCATGCATAGCACATACAGAAGTATATACAGCCTGCTATTGTGTGATAAAGGGAGGTGTCCCGGGGTTGTCAGGAGCGGGAAACACAGCTCCAATTAACAGTGCTCTCGTCACGACAATGTGCATTATATACTGATTAGGACGGGTTATATACATCCCCGATAACAGACCCACAAAGTGTGTCGGACAGTGATATGGAAACATGGCGTCCTACAGGAGACCACTATTGCACAGCAAAGAGGATAGAGCTTTTTGATCATGGCCAAAGGTTTCCTCTTACCATTTGTATGACGACAGCGTGCCTTTGAAGCTGTTTGAATCTATGTTGCAGCTATTCTGAACTGGCGTATAACGACAGGCATGTGTCAGCTGCCTTTAAGGCTTATGGCGATACACATAAATCCGTCTGCAATCTTCATTTTGTTATGGAGAAACTAATCGGTATGATATAAAGAGGATGATTACATTTTAGCAGAGATGTGTCTTTTATTTGGGGTTATCCAATTATACACTGTGGTATTGGCATTTTGGTATAAAGGGGACCTTCACACAATGAATGATGTCATCTTATACAGGCATGTATATCCTAACTAGAGGATGGTCCCTGTCCAAGTAAGCGATTGCAGTGTCCAGTACAATGACCACTGAGTCTGAAGAGCGGAAGGAACGATCGATGGCAGAGGGGAGTAGGGGGATAGGAGCTCGCAATGCTATAAATCATGGTAGACGACTAGAACGGTCATAACTTATGCAGGTTAACGCCAATCCTCCTGGGGGTAAGAGAAGGGTTAAGGAGCAGGGGCTGCAATGTGCACAGACACGCAGCCCGAGAAGTACACCTTTGGCTTACCGACAGGTGGCGGTTCTGTAGTGCTGACCTAGGCTAAAACTGCCCCCAGGCAATGGACAGCATGCATGCAAGGTAAATGTTGATCCGGTCACCTCCCCTATAAGAGAGGTACAAAATGTATCTGAACGGTGAAACTGTGACTCAGGATTTGCTGTTACATAAATGTAGATGTCTCATCTGTCTGTGTACAGTGGACGTGGGAATTATTCCCATGTACTCATCTTTACTCCCAACACATGACTCCAGCTGTAGGGACTACTTTTCCCATTAGTAAGCTGAGATACTGCCTACTACCAGCAACTGTTGCAGTGACTAAACAGCACCTTCAACAGGCAAAAGCCCACTACAGAGACATCAATGTGTAGCCATAAACGAAACTAATGTAAAGCACTGATCAAATCCTCATGTAAAATTCAGCTCTGCTTATCCCGGTGTTGGACGTTGGGGGCTGCCTACCTTAAACATAGAGAGAGGAGGCCGCGAGGTGAGGCCCCTAGTTGTGAATTAGAAATGACCGCTAGGGCATAACGAACTTCCCAGCTGTCCGCTCGCCGACAGGAAGTGTGATGGCGGACACGGGCACACCGCCTAGTGGCCATCACTTAGTGTTCGTTGTGTCCGAGAGATGGCGCCACTAAAACAATTGGCCATCCTAGGCTGCGCGCGCACCACCCGGCTGACGTCACGCATGCGCCCCGGGGATCCGTGTTGTACTCTGGGAAGGGTCTACTGTTAATCCCCCTACCGGAAGCTGGCCGCGCCGGACGCTGCCGAGACGATGGGTAAATCCGTGGATTTACTGATGGGCCTCCCCTATAGCTACCCCCTATAGGATCCTCCTCCCCCTGGAGGAAATAGGTCAGGGCGGCGTGGTCAAGCACCCAGCCCTGCGATCAATACTATATGAATTACGAGATCATGTTGGCAATAAAGTCCCATGTCCTTTCACTTCACCCGCCATCCATTGACATAATGAAAGCAGTCCCTGAGTCGTCAGGGGGGAGGGATGGTGGGTAAGTCTGAGAGGGAGGGAGGGTACTGGTCAGGCCTTCCATCATCTGATCATGTCAGTGTCAGCAGTGCGGCCTATAGGTAAATAAGGCTGGGTGACATGGGGTGATGGACCTTTTAGCAGCATCCCGTGCCGCAGCCACCACAAGAAGGATAGCATCACACCCAGCCACCTCACAGGAAACAGACACAAATAAAACGCCTCTCAGTGCTGGGGGGGGGGGGGGGGGTGTACTGCACGCCTCCACGTGGTCAGCACACCACCCTCCGTATTAAGGCACACATCCCCATGGCCGCTACCATTGGTACAAGCTAGAGGTGCTTTTATTGCTATGCATGCACATAGGACCATGTAACCAAGCAGACAACCTTCCTCCTAACCTACCCCTCCCCTCCTGCATGTCCCATGTCCTTCCAATCTAACTCGAATCAAACAGCGGCAGTGATGAATAGCCCCCTCTCCCCACCCACAGTCCTGGGTGGCATTCCTCAGCAGTCCTAACGAGAAGTCACCAGCGACTAATTCGCCCCCACAAGCTGGTGATTATTTCCCTGAAAGGTCAGACCATATTTCACTTTAGGAGTTCTTTCCCTCTCAGCTCGCGCCAAGTACCTAAGTGCTAAGCCAAATTTCTTCCTCAGTCAAGAACAATTATTAAGATTTTTTGCGCACTGAATTTTGAGAAGCATGTTCGGGAATTAGTCCGAGTTATTTTACTGCGAACCCAACGGTTTTGTAGTGGCTTTAAATTTTTTAGCTGTTGTCGTTTTTTGAACCATGCTTTTTTATGTCTTAAAATATTCATTCCGAATGGCATGATTACCAGGCCAGTGGTCATGTCAATCAACACCGGACAAATCTGTATTTCGTTTAACTTTTTGATTGAGTTCGGTTGTTGGGAATGGGGCCGAATATTACATGAAAGTGAATAATGAAACGAGAGCGCCATTGAGAATTTGGGATGGGCGATGCAGAATTAAGTCCCATCTAAGAACGGGAATGTCCCAGAAAATGTGTGTCTGATCAGGGGTGGGGGTTTTAGGCGAGGTACCGAACATTTTTCTCGAATATTATCTGGGTAAAATTAACTAAACCTGAAATATTTTGACCGAAATTCGGAATCCGCAGTTCTGCATTGCGAATAGTACATAATTATAATGGGTTCTGTGTTGCGAGTAGTATACATATACAGTTGGATTCTCCGTTGTATTACATAGAAAGGTTTTATTTTGTGTAGTGCGTAGTACATGGAAAGTGTACTCTGCATAGTGAGTAGTACATAGAGAATGGGTTGTACAATACTGTCATAGTGAGTAGTGCATAGAGAGTGTGTTGTACATAGTGAGTAGTACATGGAAAATGGGTTGTACATGGTGAGTAGGACATGGAAAATGGGTTGTACATAGTGAGTAGTACATGGGAAATGGGTTGTACATAGTGAGTAGTACATGGAAAATGGGTTGTACATAGTGAGTAGTACATGGAAAATGGGTTGTACAGTGAAATCTCGTTATAAGGAGGACGGTTATAAGGAGCAGACGGTTATAAGGAGCACATTAGCTTTGCCAAATTCTTTTCTATACTTTTCTATAGTAAAAAAACACTCTTAGAGCGAACATTTCTAGACAAAAATCGTTTATAAGGAGCACTTGTTGACCATGAATGGGATATATTTACAACGAACTTCCAAATTTTGGTGACAAACAAATTTGCTTGGCCTTAATAGACATGATTTAGTAGAATGTCTTCACACTTAAGACATGCCTCCACAATATACAGGGAAGCCCTGGCAGTAGGTAGGCGTCCCTACACTACATAGGGAAGCCCTGGCAGTAGGTAGGCACCCCTACACTACACAGGGAAGCCCTGGCAGTAGGTAGGCGCCCCTACACTACACAGGGAAGCCCTGGCAGTAGGTAGGTGCCCCTACACTACACAGGGAAGCCCTGGCAGTAGGTAGGTGCCCCTACACTACACAGGGAAGCCCTGGCAGTAGGTAGGTGCCCCTACACTTCACAGAGAAGCCCTGGCAGTAGGTAGGCATCACTGTAGGGGTGGTGGGCTTCAATATGACCAAAATCGGTTACAAGGAAGGTTGGTTACAAGGAGCAAATTTCCCTTGCCAAAAGGTGCTCGTTATAACGAGATTTTACTGTATATGAGTAGTACATGAAAAGTAGGTTGTACATGAGAAGTGCATAGAGAGTGCGCTCTGTTCATAGCACAGAGTAGACTCTGCATAGCGAGTAGTCTATAAAAAAGGGGTTCTGCGTCAGGGGCGATTACAGTCCTCCGCGACCCTCTTCCCACTGCATAACCATAAACCAGAGTAGGTGACCTGTCAGGGTAGAAAGGGAGATCTGACACCCTGGGGTGTGCGTGATGGGGAATTCACCATCCTCTAATCAAACTAGCTACGGCCCATCGCCGTCCAAACCGGAGACGACACGGGGGGTGAAGGAACCCCCGTCCTTACTGCCACTACTAACACCCCCCCCCCACTCCAGCGTCCACACATGTGACCCGCCCCTTACATCTCTTACAGCCTCCTCTCCCCGTTATGGGGCACACACACACATAACTCCCTGTCAGGGTCTTGTCCTACAGATCTTGGCCCTGCGGAGGGAGATGCGTATCCACATTCACGTCTGTAGAACCTCTCACACACTCACTTACAGCATGCGCCATTCTGATAGACCTCAACCTATTCCTCCAGGAGGCCAGTCAGCTATTTCTGAGTGCATCTAGCCCCTACAACTGTAGAAACCTCAGCCCTAGCCTCCCCAATGCCTCCAGCTGCCCCCACCTGGGACCAGGCTCTACACGTATACGGCCGGACAGTTGTAGAGCCCTGCCCTTACGTGCGGTCAGCACACATTGCATTAGTATTGATTCCCATACTCGCACTGCACCAGCGACCTTTTAAAACAGCATTAGCAAGTCACCAGGTCACAGCAACCTCCAGTGGCGAGTTTCTGGTGACCAGTCACACCAATAAACTGGGATTCACCCCGACATGCCGCCCCCACACTGCCACATCCGCAGGCCAGAATCCAAGACAGGGCTTTAGAATATTGTCATTCATTATGATTCACACAGGGCTCACCGTTTGGTCCTCTGAGGCAGTATACAATTACATTCTATGGCATACTTTCCAGGCTCTGCTATAAGTCCGCGAGGCTGTTTTGTCTCCATGTACATAGGCTTTTATAAGAGATTTAATGGTATTTAATTCTGCCTGGTACATGTGATAGAAGCCGAACACGTTATATGAAGTTAGGACTGTATCTCCTGATTGTCATTCGTGCATGAAGGAAAAATGATGTCATGTTGCAGATATGATATTTACTGTTTTATTGGAGACTCCAATATGTCTTAGGTACACATATCTATTCATTGAAATATACAAGGTGTACTCTTAAATACAGACTATTATAGAGGATGGGGATAGTGGACCCTTGTCTGTATGCAGATACAATGTAGTGTACTTATGTGACACTATACACATTAAGTACAATGCTATTTGTACTAAAGGCAAGATGGATTCTTAGTAAACATTATACTGTTTGCAATACATCAGTTAGCCATGGTATAAAAACATCATACATCATATTAATGCTCGTGATGTAATATCATCTGCACACTAGTAGGCCCTATTTACATATGCAGCCTATAGGTCTTTTCCCCCAGTTGGAGCGGTGGGCTCTCATCCTCTAGCTGCAGTGAAAATAGTGCCTTCCTGGTGCAGTTTCCATAGTTACCATGGACGTATTCCGTATAAAACCTTAATGCCGCAAATCAAGTTGCATTCAGTGGACTGTAAGACACCTCCTTCACAAGACAAAAAGACACTCTCCATGGCAACAGTCTTGAAAACACTGAGGGATTCATTTGGTTCCTGCAGCGTGGTTGCACAATTGATTGTGGTATCCAATCCAGGGGATTCCTCTGACGGGGGTTGTTAGCAGTGCAGTTAAATAAACACCCGACGTGGGACAAGAGTGGGGAATGAGATTGTACGTGGAGGCTCCAGGGCCATTTACTATAATACCCATACTGGATCAGGTTGTGTAAAGTGCCCACTGTATTAATCCCTTTGAGGAATACGGAAAGTGTATTATATGGTAGTATCACACATCTTACTTTCTTTATGTGTTTCGGTTTGGTTAAATGGAATACAGAAAATAATGAATCTAAACAACACATTAAAGAGATAACGAGCACACGAAAATGAGAGAAGACACGATGCGGATGTCAGCATTGTCCTCCGTGTAGATGGTAAGGAAGGTGGATGGGTGGTGGAAGGTGGATGGGTGGGGGGAGGTGTATGGGTGGGGGGAGGTGTATGGGTGGGGGGAGGTGGATAGGAGGGGGGAGGTAGATGGGTGTGGGGAGGTGGATGGGGAGGGTTGTTGTTGTTAGAGGAAGGGCGTCACAACACAAAGTGGCATGGTCTTGTTCCAACTTCCGGTCCCTTTTCCGGCCGGCTGGAACCGACAATGGAATATGCCGGAGGAGTATAGTGGTCGGGTGGGGTGAGGGAGGGGGCAAAGGACTGCTGGTATAAGCCCCTGCGTCCATGTCAATAAGAGTTCTGACCAGGCATGCCATTGGCCTCTAACATTATTGTTATTTAAGTGTAAGACAACCTTAAACTATTATTACAAATGGTTGCTTAGAGAAAACTCTCCAAACTGACTGGTTTGGAGAAAATGACACTTTCATGGCTAGTTTATACAGGTGTATACATGTATATACGTATATATGCATTCCTAGCTACTGTTAAATAGCCCCTTCCCAACCGCTTCAACAGAGAGTTTGACGCCGTCTAAGTGCACTTTATCCAGGCGCTGCCGGGGAGGCAGGCACTAATTCTCCACCTGGAGGACACATGACCAGGAGGGCGTGTAAAGACTGACCACCACTACCCAGCCCCGGGCCGCATGAATGGGTAGCCAGGCGGCATAAAACGCTGTCCAATTCCCGGCGCTGATGGGTCTGACGGGCGGAGGGGTGTGTAGGGGAGGGTGTGCGCTCACCATGCACGGTCCACTCCATCTATTCTCATCAGGTGGTCAGCGAGGCCTTAGTCACTCCATACTGACCGCAGGGTCGCTCGGACACTTCATTATTGACCCCGCAAATTACCTCTCAGAGGTGATGTATGGGTGAGGGGTAGGGCTGGACGTCAGGGTCTTCATTGTAACAGTGTAACCACGCCATCCCTCACCTTCATACACAACCACCACCCCACTATTATCTCTACAACACATCCTACCACCAGGTAGAACTTTAACACTACAGGGTGCCTTCTGCCATGGTCATGCTCATATTATTAATGTTTCTTACTACATGGGTGATATCGCTACACCGGAGGTGTATGAGAGAACAATCATGACGGCACAGTCCACTAGCACAACCGCACCCTTCTGTTTAAACGTATTACCTCATCCAACACTATCAATTCAATTATTCACCCCTTGATAGATATAAAATAACCCATCTTTGTGATAGGAGCATCACTTTATTCCCATCCCAGTAATATTGTAATGTAGAAAGCAGGTTGTATTATATTCTTAGTGGGCGTTCTGTATACTGTAGTCTCCACCCCCTTATTTCATGGTCGGATTCCTCACCCATTTATTTCCCTGTGCCCCCAACCACCACACACATACCTGGCATGTCTATATATGGGTTATTTATTGTTTATCGACCCGTATTTATAGGGTAAAGGAAACGTCAGTGCCATGCCTACTCACCATATCCAACTGTCTGCCTCAGCCTCCACTTCCCCTCTCCATCCACCCCTCCCCCGAACATTCCCAGAACAGCTCGTCCTTTTATATCCCATCACCTAGACCATACCCTGAAAGGCTGAGTGTTTCGGTCCCCCCCCCCTTCCCTACACCATACCCCCTGTCCACCCAGTCAGCCATGCCTGATAGTACTGGCCCTGTGTCCCTCCACCCTGCGGCTTATTGGTCCGCTCCTCCAGGGTCCCTCACGTCGTCTTCACTACTTGAAAACCAATTTCTGTCTGGAGGCCACCCAGATAAACCGCCCCCTCTCACACATGGACCTGAGGTATAGGAAATGACCTACAGGGGCCACAGAGGTGAATGTGGGCATGTCAGTAGGCCCCCTACCATCTCTGTCCTCCAGGGTGCCAACATGTATGGGCAGGTCACTGCCTTCTTGGAAGTCTTAACTCCTTACTGTCCTTGATATCTTACTCCAAAGGGAAATATGTATGTAGTCTGATATGATAGAAAGATGCAGTGGAACTGATAGACCGCGTACATAACATCATGCGAACACATTGTGGAACATAGCAAATAGTATTTATCCAGTTGCCAATAACAACCAACTCACTTGTCATAGATGGAAGGTGTATTCAGGCAACAAGGCGTGTTTATGACGTGAATATTGTTCTATAGTGGTTCCCTTTAGCTCTGGAGTTCTCATATAAACAATAATTTACAGGATGTCTTGATATCCATACAGGGTTGATCTCCCAGCCATTGACTAGAGAGAGGGTAGCTGGGTGAGTGCTTCGAACAAGTAGAGGTGGGTGACAGGGTTACAAAGAAAGATATGAACAGGAGGAATATTCACGAGCCAACCCCCTGAAGGACATATCATAACAATGCCATATCACCCCTGTACCCCCATGAGGAGAATGCTGCATGATTGATACCCCTGTATCATCCCACCTACCGGCCCCTATCATTCCTAGATAACTTTACCCACCAGGGGCATGTGACTATTGTAGGAGTATATCTACCCATGAATCGTCCCGCCGTCCAGGGAGGGAGGTATAATAATATATGGAATGGGGCAGAGGACTAAATCAGACTTAGGGGCCGTAAGGGATTTAAGGCCTGCCTATCCCTACAGATACATGTATAGCCTTGTGGGTGAACATCACCTTGCACATATACAGTAACTATATAGCGTAGACTGCCCAGAATCTAGCCACCTACCTGCCTAGTATACCTAAATCAGCCACTGTCTGTTCGCTAGGTAAATATAGGATTTTCTCACAAATTATAAGCATGACTGTGGTTGGGTCTGTGAAGTTCTTCTTAGGATAATAATTAATTATGCGTTTGGTTTACCCTACCTGGGCAGAGGAAAGAACGACAGGTAAAGGGCTGAGGTAGGAGGCAGGTGAAGGGCACCTGGGTCACATCCATGTAGGGCACGCCTCTCCTGCCTGCGGGAAACCTACCTCCGTCTCCTCTCCCTACGTCAAGGACGTCATGGGGTATTAGAGCCTGTCATACACACCACACAAAAGGTGACAACCCAGCAAACCCCGTGCAATACTTTCCCTGGTGTACTTCTTATTCCTTATCATCATTCTTTGTCAAGGCCACTATCGCCTCCTTCTCTCACAAACTACACCTTCCAGTAATCTATTTCTAGACAAGTTTGCCTGTCGTAGTGGAGTTAAAATGAATTGAAAACTGAATTATTTTCTTTTCTGAAACCTACTAGGGTTGATAGGGGTGTGTGTGCTATCGTACAAATGCTGTTCAGGATGTCCATAATAGTTCCGAGCTGTTCTATAAATTAAATATTTAGGAGTACTCATAGAACACCCTGGAATCCCTTTGAAGGAAACCAGTGTTCATATTATCTTGTTTATCCGTCTTGAAATAGATTTAATGCTAGCAGTGCAGCACTGTGCGATATAAAAGCAGTCTCAACGACCAGTTAAGTGATATATAGATTGCTAGTCCAATACAGAACGACATGTTTCCTTTGAGAAAATCAGTCACTACCAGCCCTACACTAACTCATCTTGGAGCTGCTCTCTAATCTCAGTTCTACGACATACAACGAGGAGCAGCTCCCTTTAGATGTAAGTATATTTCCTGATGGAAGCACCCAGCTTTTTCTGGGGTAGGGAATAGAAAAAAAAGAAGTATAGTCCAAGTGGGAGGGGGTACAGCTACATAAAAAGGCACGACTGGGAAAGCCAGCGTTGTTATGGGGGAAATTAACCATCTTGAGGTCTGACAGTAGCTCGAGTTGCTCGTAGGTACTACACAGGTAAGCCATGAGCAGCTCTTGTCGGAGAGGCTGCAGTGCCAGCCCTGTGGGCATCTCCTTGAGCTTTCATCTCCTGTACTTGATCATTTCCCACTCATACAAAAAGGCCACGGCCTCTCTGCCGCTGGAGCTGCCTGGCCTGTGCCTGTCATACCGGCATGATACCGGCCTGTCATCAAATGGGAGCAGTGCGTGTGTGCCTTAGAGGGAAAGGATTTCAAGGCCTGCTTGCCTGATCTCACCTTAGAAGATATGAAAAATGATATTGTTATACATTGGCTCAACCACCTTCTAGTTTGAGATCCCAGTCTGAATACCACTAACCAGTTAGTACAAAGGTGTACCTAAAGGACGGTTAGATTAGCCACGCAATACATAATTATCTATAAAAGAAAATGCGTTAGAATATCCTCATATACTGTTCTTCTCAATTTACCTGCACATAGATGACCATAAAATCAGCCACGAGATTAGGTACATCCAATGCCAACCTATACTACCTCAATATCTCACCAATCCGAAATAAACAAAGCAGTCTTCACCAAACACAAGTGCATTATAACCTGTTGCGATACACTGTCAGTGTAATGATGAGGAGAGCTGGCACTCTTATACTGCCAATACAGGACACTTCTAAGTATATTATCAGCAATTTGTATATATAGCCATCCCACCGGGTCTGTACCGTGAAGGCCCTTCAATAGGGCCCATTGTGTACCAGAGAGCCGTGCGGCATTGGGGTGGGGCCAGCTTCATTGGTATCTGTGACAACGACCAGACCATGGGAATGTAGCCTCAAACAAGATCTGTCACCAATCACCATACCTGAGTGGTCATAAGCGCCACCGAGCGGCGACTCGGGGAGCAGCTCAGAGCTGCTCACTAGGAGCACCCAGTGTGGGACTGAGCTGCTCTGTTTAAGTAGATTATTGGCAGTATTGCTAACCAGAGTGAGTACCATCTACCCTAGTCTTTTTCCTGGGGGATATGCGGTCTCTCTAAAGAATCCAGGAAACCATGTGCACTTAATGAGGGACCCTTGTAGTTGTTCTTGGTAAGGACGGTTATTTCCAATGAAATCAAAGCCTAATCTCATCTGAGAAGAGCTGATGCGATTAAATAGCTTATTAGTGACGACAGAAATGTTTGAAATACAATTCTTTGTCATTTAATGTATTTTCCAAACCAAGGTGGATTATAAACCTCATCCCATCCTTAAGTGAGTTGGTGTAGGAGCTGCTCACATCACTAAGGAGAGGGATTCATAAGCAGATGTTGTATACCTAAACAGCCAGGGGGCAGGTAGCAGACTGCGGTGATGGCATCTTTTCACTGAGCTGCTCCCTCTCTTGCCAATGCTCATTTAAGACAGCTACATGGGTGGGCGAGCCAATTGATGGACCCACATAGCCACAACAAAAGACAGGGGTCTCCCCTGCAGCATCGATCATGTTCCGATCAACGGATCGGCTGGAACGCCTGGCTGAGCTGGAGATATGTGGAGTGTGAGGTAGACAAACACCTCAGGCGGCCGATCGGTTAGCTTAGTCATCAGCAGGGCATATACAAACAATGCCCCCCACCGGTGGTGCAGAAGATGGAAACAAAAAGACAAAATGACAAGCTGTCTACAAGGGAACGGGTTCTTAATGAGGCGGAAGAATAAACGTAGTGGCAATAATAAGAATGGTTCCAGCAGGAGTGATAAAAAGACAAGATGTGACCAAGATATTTCTTCCTATATTGCCTTTTTGGAACCAATTTTAATTCCTCCTTATTCGTTATCAGAATCTTGATGAGAATACTTGAGATTTCAGCACCTACCTGAGGCCATGCTAAATGATGATTATAATGCCATTTGAAAAGAAGGAACAAGGACAGTAGGGAAAGGTACAATTCCAACTTTTACAAAAACATTGCTACACTGCAGCAATCTGGAACGATAGCTTAAAGACTATCAACTCTGTTTTTGTCATGGGAAAGATATTTTCTCTTTTTTAAAGATGAATCCTGGAAATTATATACGCCATAAAGGAACGTATATCAGAGAGATTCCTGCAATTACAAGATGTTCTTCCTTTTTATACTATAGCTTACTTTTGATATTTTCTTTTAGCGGACATGATGATGCCACTAACAAAGCAGTCATAAGGCTTCATCCCCACGCATCCATCTATAGGTTTTATGCTCTTTCCAAGATCCCATTACATGTATAAGCAGTACGGCACATATCTGCCGTAAAAGTAGGTCTCTGTTGATTTGATATAAAGTACTTCTAGATACACTAGGGATAAAGACGCCACAGTCGCTATTCAATGTTTGTGATCTCTAAACAAGGACTTGTCTCTTGTCTTCATGGATAGCATGAGAGCCCTATGCCGCCAGATCCATCCCAGCTCACCCTGCCGCCATTAAGAAAGTATTGATGACATCAGACTCCAGTTAATTGATCATGACTTGTTATCGTAAATCATGTAATGGTCGTTGGATGTTATTATGATATTGCTAACACGGGCTCAATTTGTGTTGTATACACTGTTCTAAATGAGCATGCAAGTTGTCGTGATAAATCATATTCACGAAGGTGCACATGTTATTGCATTAAAAGCTCTCAGTCCAAAAAAAGCCACCAATAAGTGATGCCAAAAGAAATGTAAGAACATAATAGCATATGGAATCTACTGCTGTATGAATTTATCTAATTGCTATGAGACCTATGTCAATAGGTTCATATTTCTGCCTGCAGTTGTTAAGAAAGCACACGAATATGGATTGAGGCTCCAACGCTTCATGGCATACATACACATTTGATATATCGCCAGGCTAAGTAATATCTGCATGGATTGGAAATAGAAGCTACATCCCCTCTGAAAAGGGAGACTGCAAACAAAGAAAAACAGTCAGAGGCAGCATCAAGCTTCACTCTGTTACTTTGCTTCAGAAGACGCCATGTCTTCAACAAAGGCCTCTTTAATACGACGCCTCAGAGAGCTCTGCCTTTGTATAGGTGCACTCTGCCCATTCCCTAAGGGCACATAATCTGATGAGGTCCTCCCATCTATATAACACGGGTCCCTACTCGTTTCCAACCTTTTAACAAATTTGTCCTAGCTAAGCCTCCTAAGAGAGCGCAGAGGGAAGGTAGAGGGAATGTCTGTAAATGCGCCCCTTACTACTAGTCTCTCGGCACTGGCTGTATCTGGGTAAAAACCCATTAGGTTCTCCCACTCCCAGAAAGGGGTTTCTTCTTGCTGAGATTGTGTGCAGTAATGTTAGCTTATGGACCGTTGAGATTTGGTCGCCGGGCATTAGGTTTACGTATACATGTATATAGTATATTTTAGACAAAACATTTATACAGTATAGGGATATAAAGTATACATACAAACATAAACTACATGCCTACTATTGTAGCTGCAACCATAGAGCGTATAGTCTAGAAGATGTGATACATTTGATAATGAGCATTATTGCCCTTGAAAATATTCAATATGATAAACCACGTTAAAGGCCCAGATGTTGGTACCCAACAGCAACAGTCGGGGTGGAGCCGGGACAAATACTCAGCCCTATATATAGAGTGGGTGTGGGTTAACATCTCTTCTTATAGAATAATGTGTATCGTTCAGACATCTCTGAATGTTTTATTCTTGATAGCACTAAGATGGAGTATTCTCACCAAGTATGTCATTGAAACAGAATTCATCTTACTCTACTTATGTCCCACACCAGCTTGTGTCCACCTCTTTTTTCTCCCCCATCCAGCTTACCCCATCACCCTACCAGTACACCCCCGCTTGGTATGCCTGTATCCACAAGGCATAACGACTATTACAATGTATAAGCGCCTACCCCACAAAGATATATATCCCACTTATACATGTATCCAGGTAGCATGAGGTTTTATGCACCCCCACCACCTCTACCTCCCAGCATACACACACACACACACTGGTGTTTGAATGGACAAGGGCCTATGGGATGTCTAACTTCCGGCGGCCTGACCAGTGGCTGACAGGCCCCTGCTTCCGTCATACATCACTGCGTAGAAAACCCTTAACAACTTCCTGCCTAAGACTGATGCCTCCTGGCGCTATATTGCTTCTCTCGCCGGCGGTCGTGGCGCAGCGGTCATGGATAGAGCCATTAATCTTCCACTGCAGCCCCACCCTAAGACGGATGAGATGGACGACTATATGCCTATCCTTTGTCTCCACACGGAATCCAGGCCACTTCTCTCTAAATGCTGGGGCAGTCCTGCAGTTCACATTGCTTCATACTGCATGTCTATATAGTACTGCTTCTGTCGTTATTGCGATGGCATGTGCTGTCTTCTTCTTGCTCTTCTTCTTCTTCTTCTTCTTCTTCTTCCTCTTTCTTGACATTCAGAATCGATGACTGCTTTTGTACCACGATCGCCTGGCGACGAAAAGGTTGAAATGGGACCCCGCTGTGGCTATTGAATTAATGAGGCTAAGGCTGAATCGTGACTTCTTAGGAGGCACATAAAACGAGCGTTTACCCTCATGTCCTACTGCGTGATCATGCAAGCAGATCATAAAGAAGCACCTCCATTTTTCCACATAAAAGAGCAGATTTTCTTCAGCATGCATATTTCTAATCCCAACGCCTAGACAGCGCCAATACATAATATAAGACTCATGTGATATAAATCCCATTCACCTATTAATACACTACATTCTACATTGTATGCATGCTGCAGGCGATTTGCCAAAATGATAAGCACTGAGATGGAAACTGTGAGATAGGGTTAGGGTGCTCCTAACAATATCCTTCTTTCCTCTCCATTTCCCCATCATCTTATTGTCCAGGGAGGTCAGTTTGTTACTGGTCCATCTGGGCCCGGAAAAGGTTGGGCAGGGACGCGCAGGATCCGGCGACCATTCCATACGGTCTGTTCGCTGCCAATCATAGATAAGATACCACCGCGTTATCGAAGCCAGGCTCGGCTGAACAAAGCTGCAGGGGTTATGGTGACGGAGAGGCAATGGTATATTTCATGAGATATGCACGATGGCGACGGAATATAAGGAATGTGTTTGAGTACATAAGATGGGAAGCTAGATTTCAATCAGGATATAGCATTTTGGCCGATGAACAGACCCTTACAATAGATGCAGCGTATCCACCATTGACATACACCTTAATATGCACCATGTATATACATACTGAACCACCCGTTGGTTTCCCGGTGGTTCTCGCACATTGGTGTACCACTTGTTCCCATACATCATGTATACGTACTGAATCACATATTAGTGTGTATACCAGTGGTTCTTATACATTATGTATACGTACTGAAGCACATGTTTGGGCATCATGTATACGTACTGAAACATACCTTGGGGTCTCAGTGGTTTTCACATACAACATGAACGTATACGTACTGAAGCACACATTGGTGTCCCACTGATTCCCATGCATCTTGTATACGTACTGAACCACATGTTGGTAGCCCAATGGTACACCTACATCATTTTATATATATGCCAAACCACACCTAGGTATCCCAGTGGTTCTCATATACATCATATATGTATAGATTATGTACCCCACCTTGGTATCCCACTGGTTTTAATACATCATGCGCCGACTCCCACCTTCGTGTCCCACCGGTTATCATTCAAAAGGTGGATTAAAACATAAAGGTCTACGTAAAGGTCAGAGATTATATAAGCCAATACCCAACCTGTTTTCTGCTATTTATTACATAATAATACACAGTTACAGAGGACAGAGTAGTAAGTTTGCATGGTTATTCAGATTACAGATTCAGGTGAGAAATGGCCATAGCTCTTGTACACATCAAGGTACTGTCTAAATGCATTTTCTTTGTGCACTGTAGAGCACTTTTATTTTTGTTGTTATTAAGCATGATAAATTTGAAACCTTTAAGCCTTGCCCTTTGTCAAATGAAATTGGACGCGAGCAAGATGATTAGTTCATAGCCTTTCCCGTTGTTCCTAAGCAATTGTATGTCATATGCGTGCTAACGCAGGTATGCATAGCAACAGGTGGACACGGCTGAATACCAAGTACACTCGTTTCAACATAGATAATGCATTAAGGGGGATGAGTTCATCCTTTTCTAACGGTGCACAATCCTGTATTGGTTTCCGTTGTCACATCCCCCTAGGGTAGGTTCACCACTTTCAACCGGTCCAGTCCACGTTTTTCAATGAGCAAACTTTAAAGGTTGATTTCTCCCACAATATTTTGTGCATGTGCTTCAGAAATGTACCAGAACTTAGGGAATTGTTTGGGGAATGACACCAATGATACGTTACAATGCCATATATTTGTTATAGTATTCAAATTTCATCGTTTATCTGACCATTTGAAATAGACCCATTTCACCCTAAGTCAGCCAAATTGCACCCTGAGTCAGCCATTCGACAGCTAATACAGCATACATAGCTTTGCTGATATAAGGAGTTACTTCTCAAAAGAGCATTACTATTTCAGGTGGCATTTACGATTGTATCTTTTATACACATGCTATAGCTACCAGAAGAGCAAGGAAATATGTATTAATGGTGGAAGAAGCAAAGCAAACTATGAAGAAATCATGATGATATTTATCTGTTTTATTTCTATACGACGATGTACATGTCATATTTATATCTATGAGGAGCTTATTTCATGTTTATATATGACTGACGATGTCTATCTCTGTCTCGTCCTCCTTGTCTGTTTTGTCTTCTTCTTACATTCTTGTTTTTTCTTCTCCTTTTCAGCTTTGATTGCAGCCCTCTCCACACGTTTCTTCTGCATGTCTAACTTTTTCTTCTCATTTTGGTGTTTCGTTTTCTGCTGCTCGAGCTTGCAGTTATATGCCTCTTCAGATGTGAGAATTACATACTTTTGTGACCTATCCCGACATAGTTTTGGTTTTGTCTGAAAAAAAAAAAAATTTGTATTAGTTTAAATGATGATAAAATTAAACAAATAGAATCCAAATGACAGTGTCATATATCAGACCATATAAAATTATTCTTATTTGAAAAGATCTATGGAGTTATTGCATATAGTGACTCTTGAGATTATATACTTAAGACTTATCATTATAATAAAGACCTTTCTTACATTCTATAAATTAACGATCATTCACACACTTACCGATCGAACCTGGCCTGAAAAGAGGTTGTTGACATTTCCTAGCTCAACAATGGTAGCATCCTCGTTCAGCTGGACTTCGATATCAACTGCTGCAAGCAGGTCTGAAAGAATTTTCATTTCAACAGTAAATACATTATCAATGACAGAATGTTTAAGAGATGATTTGGCTTTTTTGAATCAATGTGTTTATATGGATTAATATACCGGCAGTGATAATTATATCCTGAAGAGGTAACTCAAAGTAATCTCTTTAAAAAAAGGATACTAATATACAAAGAGCATTAGCCTTCCAGTGTGCCATACATCCCGAAGTCAAGTATTATTCCTTTTAGCCTATGACTTCTAACTAACTAGATGTAGAAGTTATTTACCATTTGTCAGTTCATCATTACTGGCCGGAACCTTTCCCTCTAAAGGCTGCTGAGATGGAATATCCACAACTTGCACAGATGTAGCAGCTGCAATGGTGTTTGATGCTTCCTCGTGAGCAATCAGTTGGTCTGCAAATATATATATATATCCATGGGTGAAATATAAGTTTAAAATATTCACCTGCATCAACAATAGATATTTAGCATGTGATTTATCTTTAAGGTAACAACTTTTAAATTATTGAAATGCATATTGGGAGAACACAGTCCAGCATCATGTACTATTATTAGGCATACAAAAGAAAAAAATACTCTACCTGATGGCATAAATGCTTCATCCGGGACAGCATTTGGGTTAAGGGGCACAATACCACATGACTCAAATCCTTTACGGATATTTGTGGCCTTCATCCCTTTCTTCCAAGCCACATTGAGTAGACTGAAGAGTTGGGCTTTCGATGGGGGCGAACCTGTTCTCTCGGTAAATCGTGTGCATTCTGAATGCCAGGCAGATTTGAAGGACTTGTATACAGTCCTGCATAAAACAATAATTTAGATAAGTTCTTTATTCTTCTTATGCATAGCTATTAATTTCAATTTCATGATAAGTAATTATACAAATTTATTGTGTCTACTTGCCTGTCCAATGGTTGCAACCAGTGGCTGCAGTGGCTGGGTATCTCCACTAGTATAATCTCATGTGCACGAGCCATTTCCACCAGCTCCAGATGCGTATGGGTCGAGTGCCCATCGAATATTAATATCTGTGGCCGGACATTACCAATATTGGGCAGGAAGACTTGTTCAAACCAAAGTTCGATGATACCCTGCAATAAAACCAGAGGTGTCAGATATATCTACACATAACTTATTAGAATGGATATCACTTTAACCCTTATATTGAAGCATTATCACCAGTAAATTATATGTTATGCAGGTACAATTGACTGCTTGAGCGACAACTATGTCTGTTATTACACTACAAAGAAAGTTTACCTAAAACCATTTAGCGCATACCTGACGTCCATAAGAAAAATAAATTGCAAAATAGGAGTAAATTTATGTTTTACCTCTTTCACCCATCCTGAGTCTGAGAAGGAAATTCTAGTTGATTTGTCTGCTGCCTCTGTGTCGTATGGCCTTAACGACAGTGTGGTCTTCCCAGGCAGCACAACGTGTGGGGGAAGGCAATTACCAGCAGCATTTACTCCTCCAATTACGGTGATGGTATCCCTGGTGTTAGAGGTGCGACCTTGCACAGACTTGGCTCCTTTTCTGGAAAAATATCATTTTGTTATGTTAAGGTTTGATCAATTACGTGTTAATTTTAGATTTGAACCATTATTTTGTTCCAGTTGTCCTGATCTAAAAGATGCATATTATTGATTATGATTCCAATTATCAGTACTATGATAATATGCAGTAATATTTATTGCAATGATAAGATATTTGTATGAAATTCAATAACCAGGATTGTACTACCTTGCTATGACCTTTGTTGGCCTATGGGATAACATTATCCCCGTTTCATCCATATTCCAGATTGTTGATGGTTGGTTAGCCAATGGGTTTTCAGTCAGAACCTTTGTCAAGCTATCAAAATATGGCTTCACCCTGTTCCTGTCCATACCCTGATGACGCGCTACACAGGTTGCCTCTGGTAGTCGCAGTGATATCTGTGGCTGTCTCTTCTTGAACCCCACCCACCACTTCTCACTAGGTGTTCTCCCCTTGAATGGTTTACCCTTTCTTTTAGCATAGAGAGCGACATACAATTTGAATGACACTTTTGTAACCCCAAGGCCACACTGAGCTCTCCCAGTTGCGTAACTGAGGAGTTCCTTTTCCTCAGCATCAGAGAAATGTGTCAAAGTACCCCATTTACTATTTGATTTGATTCTCCCTGAAACTCTGTCATATAGTGTTCCCCTTGGAATGTTATACTTCTCAGCTGCTAAACGGCTCGACAGGCGACCAGATTTGACATCTGCCAAGGCACATTTCATTGAGATTGCTGACCAGTTTGGCATCTGAAATATTAAAAAGGAACAAACACATTCTTGTAGTTGTTGAGACATATTTTATAATTCAACACGGGTTCATTCATAACAAGAGGTATGGTAGATCAGGACTTCTTGGGAGTGGATATAACGACTTTGAACCCAGATTTTTGCAGTGTTGACTTTGCTGCTTCAGCTCTCTCATCCTTAACTCTACATCCAATGTTGCAAAATTGTTGAAGCCCCTGCCTCCTGGAGCACAGAATCGGATCACTTTTAGGTTTGAGAAGGATGTCCCCAGTGGAAACGTTATCTCTAATAAGCTGAATTAGATCATCCGCTTGCCCTCTCATGATGTATGCCTTGCAGACATTCTTTTGGACTATTTCCAATGCATTGTCATGGTACATGTTGCTCATGTCATGCCTGACAATGTACCCATCACCAATCTTCAGCCTATCACTTCCATGATGTCTCATGCCCACAGCCCAAACGCCAGTGATTATGAGGTGCTTCATCTATGTTAAACAAGAAAAGGCGAATAGTTAGCAATATGCAAAATTATCTTACAATATTTACAAAAAGAAATTAAATATTATTACTTTTTTGGGAAAACAGGCAGAGGATGAGAATTAATTTGTTTCTAAAGTATAAATGGTAGATTTCCCCGAAAATGGTTTTTATCATGCAATATAAAATGAATATCTTTGTGAGTCAACTATAACTTATGTAGATTTGAGCGAAGGATGATCTGACAAGTTGGGAATTTAATATGATTTTTATTGTAATGAACTAATTGTATGTGCTTAGGAAGGTATTTCTGTCAAAGGAGTTTCCTTAACTATATCTACATCGTTATCTATATCTACATATATCTATATCTATATCTATCTATATATAGATAGATAGATCTATATGAATTATACTGTGATTTGAAAGCAACTGTAAAAGGATGAATATATTTCTCGTCTCATGTACACTATAACTGTATGGAAACCTATGCTTTGTGACTATGGGATATAAATACTAAGAGTTCTTCATAACTGCACTCCTTTCCATTCACCATATTTGAATAACAATCCATGTTTCTCTTTTGTTTCTCTGAAAAACGTATGATTATGCCACTTTTGCCCCAGGTATTTCTAGTAACCGTAATATACACATATATACATGGTCACTTGGCCATACACTACAGCCCTCTGGTGTGGTACAACTGAAGCTAGGTGCGTGCGGGATATGGTCATCTGAGTGGTATTTATGGACAGTACAATCCAATACGCCCTCTGATGGATGGGAAAGGAATCAATCCTTTGAGGTTACCAATGTTCTAGCTACGATTCTAAAAACGATTCTATACACATCCCTAATAGGTTTTAATGTAGAAGAAGTTACATGGTGGGACAACTATCAAAGCATCACAAAATGGTAACATAACTATACATAACAGCTGCTGTGCCTGTAGAAAGAAAATTAGAATAAAGGTAAGTAATACGTACCCTAGGTGCAAAGTGACAATGGGACTTGAAGAATCAACTGTAGTGAAACGTGGAGACTTTCAGAACGTTTGTAGACCAGCAGACAACGAGCACACTCCCAAGACAGTGGCTAGCCTTTATATACTGTGCCTCAGGTGGTAGGGTGGCACTTGACGGGCTAACATGCCCTTTTATGGAATTGTAATTCCATATAAGGGCATATTTACTTGCTTTATGGCATGATCTATTGTTTATATGTAAAAGGGGATCCAGGTAATAGATTTAATTTGGGCAATCACAGACTTGCCATATGTACGTATAGGTAAGGTGGCAAACTTATTTTATAATAGTAATTGCATATGCATTGGGAATTAGTTGTACTAGATATATCCTATAGAATTGATTACATTCAAGGTTTATTCCACTCTTGTTAATCCCAACCCTCCCCAGAAGACGTAAATGGACTTGACTGGAAACATCAGATGACGTCCTATGGTCAGGCCAATAGACATGGATATGTTTCAGGGCCCGCAGATAAAGCTCAAATCTATGAGACAAAAAGTTTTACTTTTGTGTGTTCTAGAAGTGGAGTGTCGAGGTATAGCCTTGTGGACACATGAACAATATGGCACAAATACATTAGAGCACGGAAAAACATAATATCAGTTCTGATGTACCACGCTCACCCAGACATTTGGACCATGTTACCAGTAACACATGTACTATATTGCCTCAGGTCAGGACAACTGCACTCCAAAGTACGAATAGAAATGGACATTACTTGAATGAGGGTCGAGGGCTAAATATATATAAGGCCGATTGTAGGTCTATCTAGTTCAGGTGATGTAATATATAACCCTATAAGCCTAAAGTCATAAGGCTAGACAGAGGACTGTGTTCCTTACAGTTAACTACTTTTAACATTGACAGCCCATTGTATTATTATAGGAATGCGTTCATCATTTACATAATACATACCAAATAGATAAAGTGCAGCCTAGCCATGATGTTATGCACAAAATATGTCATTGGTTTGCACCTTAAATGGTTTCCCTTCTGATGAGCAACTCATACGGAGTTCTGGCTGACTTAGGGTACAAGGTGGCTGACTCAGGGTGAATTTGTGGCTGACTTAAGGTGAAATGGGTATACCTTACACAATCGGTAATAAATCTAATTCAAGAAAATAAATCTCAACATGTAAGTCATGATTCATGAAGGGAAGAGTCATATCCATCTCATAACATCAATATAAATCATGTTTGACAAGAACTAATCATTAAACTTTACTGCCAAAGAGTAGGAGTGGTGGAGAAATTTCCATTTTTTATCGGCCAAACAGGTCAAAACACAGCTACTTCTGAGCATGTATACAATATGTATATGAAGGATTATATAAATGCAATGTATATTATATGTTTCTACAACAGGTCAGGTTTTACTTTATTAGGGGTATACTGCCATTAGATGTATAGTAAACTTGTAATTTCGTGTCAAAAGTGGTTGACTCAGGGTATGAGTTTGACTCAGGGTGAACCTACCCTATGCCACTTGTTGACACAGACACACATACAAGCGCCGAGCAGCAATTGCTGCACGTGTCCCTGAGAGCAAATTGCGAGCAGCTCGTAACGACCGGCCACGCCCATCGTTAGGTTACCATGGTAACAGAAAGATGAGCTGCTCACCACCCATCGTCATGATGTGAGGCCTGAGTCACTTCATCTCAACTAAACCACTCTACCCCCTACCTCAACAGTGGCCTATCCCCACAGGGACGGACCTATACCATTACAGGTGTCACTTTTAATTCAATTGCTCTGTGGGGCCCTTGTTACTTAATTGATGTGGATGTTAAATGTACTGCCTTCTACCTGCGGATATATATACAGCCGGCGGAGTAGGGTTATGGCAAAAAGCCCATGATATAACAGCAGTTAAGATCTGGTGGGCTGGCAGAAGTAGTCTGTGTCAATAGACTCAGCTTGACACTCACACGCACATGGAGTGTATATGCATACGTATATATTGCAAGTCAGCAATTGCAGAGGAGATAGTAATGGATGCATCTTTTTACCAAAATAATTATTATCATCGTCAATGCTGTATCCATCGGTATAGGATAGATCTCGAACACGGGACAACCTTATATTTGACATTTGAACTACTGTAATATATTGGACATGATTAACAGTCCACCTGCCGAGAATAAATGGGATGCACTATTGATGTGCGAGCACTGCGGTATAGTCTGCTGCTATCCATTGCCTGTGCATGACCAGCATATGAACATAGTAATATGGTGACAATGATGATGAACACATCTTCCGTCAGTGACAAGCCCCACTCGCTCCCCTCGACCACATGCAAGAACCATTCATTTGAATAACAATAATTACTTCTTCATTCAATGAGATTCATTCTGACATAAGTAGAGAGGGACAGCAGCGTTTCTCTTCATTAGATCTGCATCCATAATTGCTGGTCTATCTGATCCATCAAAGGATCAAGCCAGGCCAAGTGCAATTACACGCGGCCCCACCACAGAAAGGCGGACCATGCACCTACCCGTCCGACTACCATGAGCAACCCTAGAGGCAACTGTGTCACTCTACAGCTACACGCCATTCTATTATATATCTGTTCCACCCAGTGATTCTTCTCATTATATTGTGACTAGAATAGCATTGGGTCTAAGGTACCAGCTCCTTGAACTTAAGTATGATACTTGGTTATATATCACCAAGGGTAGACCAGAGAAGTCTCACCGTTTCAGTTAATGATGCATCATCGGCTGATGAATCATACTCATGTATCTACTTTAGGTGTCTCATGCATCAATTTGTAGCCTCAAAATAGAGTGAAGGTGTCCTTTCTGAAGGTGACCTTTCACAGAGAGTATATGAATCCGAAGCATCCGTACAGCCAATTGAGGCACTGTCTAGATCGTCGACAAAAGGGAGAACACATAAAAGTGTTGCAACTGCATCTGCATAAATACCTATTTGACGCATGCATAGCCCTGAGGCCTCTGCCGCTCCCATGTGATACTTTATATGCTGTAGAAGAGGTGCGGAGGGTGGGATGACGTGTTGGGCTGCTGTAAATATGGCCGATATGTTGTTTGTTGCTGAAGGACAGGCCAGGTCATGGTGGGGGCAGTGGGAAGCAGCAGATAGCAGGGTATGCCTGCCGCTGTCCGCTGTCAACGTGATGGGCCGGCATAGGTGAGTTATTGCTTCTGACCGCCATATAGTATAGATGTAAAGCTGCTATAAAAACATACTGCTGGTTCTCTCCCAGCATCAACACTAGCGCGTCTGGGGCTTGGCCTCCTACTTAGTTACATCCCATACATCGGGTTGGGGGCTTGAGGTGAATACAATCACAAATGGTATGGCATGAGTCCATTGGGCTTATAATTGCCATAAGTTTTTCTACATATTTGTATTGCGGTATCCTCCATCATTTACCATGTAAATTAGTTCATTTGTAATGTGAAGCTACAAAGGTAATAAATGTTTGACCACACTTAATCTAATGTGTTAGTGTGCAGAGGAATTTGCTAGGATACAAGCTTAGTCAATGTAGTCTAGAGAATGCTCAAGATTATCACCTCTCAATCATGTCTTAGAGCCTACCTTCAGGAGGTTGAACCCACTAAGTAGTGTTCTAATGATAAGATTGCCACAGGAGAGTGAATAACTATCATGATGTATGGGCTAAAATATATAATTTAACACCGTACTACTGTGATCCACTACTGATTGAATGGCACCCATTCCCATAGTCAATTCCTTACTATTAAGGAGGGGTCCGGCCTATCATGCCTTTGTTTCCAAAGTGGCAGCTGGAAGATAGGTCACTGAAGTAGGGCCTTAACTGCACATGGTTTCTATCTCAGCATGGCCAGTTATGTTGGAGACCAGTCCTAGGCCGTCAATGATATTCATTGTCTGGATTATGCCCTCCCCAAATGGCTGCAGTAATGCTTACAGGGCCAGCCGGGTGAGCTGCGCTGATTGCATATTTCTCACCGACGGCGAGACCCCTTCCACTTACCCTCCCCGGCCACCATGAGTTCTGACTGTGGAACGACTCCCCCTCTCCAAAATCACCACACATTCTTTTGCGAAGATCTATTGATGTGGTCGTAGGCTTTAATCACTTCAGGTGGTTTTAATTGCCTTCAAATGCTTGAGTTTTACATTTATTTGTATCACAGTGCTATACAGTGTTCAATTGGCGAATTCGGTCCACCATTAATCATGAAAAAAACTTTCATCTGTAATGTGAAGATATTCCACTTTAATGAAGCAATCATGCCATATTTCACCCAATAACCGGTACAGGATAGTTGAACCTTCCGGGTGGTGTTTCAATCTGCAGTTACGATTCAGGGCTCAGAGATACAATCATTTATTCACCAAAATGTGTTATGTAGTATGGTTCACTACACTGGCTGTAAAGCATTTGCTTACTTCAGTTCAGACAACAACAGAAGTTCATGACCTATGTTGATCTCCAAATGGGCAGCCGGAACTATAGGACACCAATGTAGGTCTATTAATATCTCAAACCTCAGTGTGGCCAGTTATGTTGCAGACCCAGTCCTAGGTCGTCAATGATATTCATTGTCTGAATTATGCCCTCCCCAAATGGCTGCAGTAATGCCTACAGGGCCAACCGGGTGATTTGCTCTGATTGCATATTTCTCACCGACGGCCAGACCGCTTCCACTTACCCTCCTCTGCCGCTGCTTAAAGAACTGCTCCTGTGAGTTCTGAATGTAGACCAGCTCCTCCCCCCCCCCCCCCCCACACACACAAACGACCCCCATGCTCTTGCAAATATTCCTCACTGGCTGGCTTATCAGTGCGGCAGGAGGCTTATCTCACGGCTCATCGGCCGTGTACCCATGGCTCATTCGGCTTGGCCGACGCCATTCCCGGCACGTCTAGATGGCCTGGCCGCGACACGTTGGGGAAGCCCCGTATCCGGCCGTAACTCGTAGTCAGACAGTTCTCTATTGGGGAGGGTGGGCATGGCGTCTGGTGGTGCTCTAACTATATAACCATTTCGTCCCCATCCTTACCTTAAATCGGTCTCTTTTTGTGCATCCCATGGTCAATTCTTCTCATGGTTTGCCTACCTTCCACATAGAGAGCAGCAGAAGATGGGTCATAGAGGATGGATCAGCTGGGAGTGAGCACACAATAGGGTCAACAGACTCTACGAATAGGAAAGAAACAGGAGAATTCGATTAAATATCGTGGTTCTGAGAAGTATACTGAGAGAAGCTTAAAATAGAACAATTCCTGGAGGAGAGTAGCTCGGGAGCAGCTCTAGTGGGAGACCCCGCCTGTCCCAGCGGCGGCGCGCGGTCTGTCGGACCTGCTCAGGGTTTATGGACAAACGAGGCAATCACGTCCTTCGGTCCCCCGGCACCACTTTCCACGGCTCCCTTTTACTTTAAGCAAATTAATACTTTAATGTCAGATGCTCTCTTCGCTTGCCCAAGACATAGTGGGGACGGGCACAGCCGCGCCTTCCCTGGTAATCAGACTCGGGGTTCTCTCAGGGCTCCGTGCCTCACTCCCTAGCCACACACGACGACGCAGCGGGGTCGGCAACCACTATAAATTGTGCACTGAGTCCCCAATCAAGGGATCGATTCCCTTTGGTGTTGGTTCTGCAGGCAATTTAACGAATGTGCCATTTTCAGTGTTCATATGTCTGTTTCCAGACGGGGTTTCCGGAGTTCCAGTCATGTACTAGACTACAGGAAGGAATCACAGGGTGGATGAAAGAGTGCAATTTTGAAGCGACTGCATAGTCACAGAATAGTCATGAGTAGTATATCATATGTTGCCATATGAGCTAGTCCTGGGAAACAAATACAAATCAACATGATGAATGTTTTTATTTGTATTCCATTCAACTATATGGATGAGAATTTGTGGCAAATCTTTATACTGACATAAATAATATCTCAAGTTGAGCAACACGCATTATGCCAGAGGCCTTCTTTCCCCATTAGGATGGGAAATCACAAAGACCCCATCAGAGACAATAGAGACAGATAAAAAGATGGCCTCATTAGTCTCAGTTTCTCCGCTGGTCCGCACGCTGTACTTACCTGCTGACAAACCATGTATGACTATACGGTACTAACGGTTCAACTAATGCACCGGCTGTGACAGCGCCAGGGGAGGGAACTAAACTGCAGTTGGTAACATAGCAGATAGCATACCCGCAGTGTTAAGGTGTTGCTGCCAGCATAGACTTAAGGGGGACAAAATGGCGGCTTACACAGAGTAACAAGTGACGAATGTGTAGCAAAGAACTGCTCCGAGCAGCTCATCCCTAATGTAATTAATGTCTCTTATCATCCCTACCGCGGCCAGCAAGGAGACCCTGCACTGCCCGGGGGCGACGAGCGTCCCATTAGAAAGTTGTCTGTCCTGGCGTCGACGTGCCCTACCCTCGTCAACACCCCATATACCCATCCTCCACCACCACCAGACGCTAGCATCTTTCAGGCTTGTTACTGAGGCTCCTTACTTGAAATAGCCCCCTGTTCAAATAACCCAATTACATGGTGGTGGGTTGGGTAGGCTGTGGTTGCGGACAGCTCTGATGGGGCTGACCAGCGTGAGGATCCATGGAGCTGATGAGGGCCCCCTCCATGGCGGGATTGGCATCACAGGGAGCTGTCTATGTAATAGGCTGTCCTAATGTACCCCTCACCCACTGCATTACTCCACCGTGCAGTCTGCCAGCTTGTTAATCTGCAACCTAAACTATTACATCAACAGGTTTATGTTCTGTTCAACGCAATTACCTCCACAACCTCCTACTTTCAAGAAGGGTTTTAGATTAAACTCATGGGTTAGGTAATGCGATATAACCTAGCTTCCTTCCATGGCTCAGACACTACCTGCCTATGTCAACCAATAAAGGTAACGATGGATTTTTGTGTATTTGAAGCTTAATATGAAAAATGGCCTTCATCGCTATTCAAAGACATTATGTTTATTAGAAATAATATGCACGTTTTTATTCTGACTGTGCATTAGACACAAGCCTCCAACTTTCCCCTTTTGAGCTAAAGTATAAGGCGATTCATGAGGAACACCTTTAAAGATGGCATATCAGCTAAATTTGGGTGGCTTTTAACAAATGCTATATCACTATTGTATATCATGTTCTATACATATTCCCCAACTTATAAGGTGATTGGCAGTATATAAACATATGAAATTAGCACAAGCAGTGCCATAATCTTTACTGTAGGTCGACACTAACACTCCCTATGTGTTTATACTGCATGGATCAGTGCTTTCCCTATTAGCTTAGTTCCTGGTATACCAGTATGCTCACATAGGGGGGGGGGGGACACTGAGTCGTTGAGGTGAATAAGCAACCTTGTTTTCTATCTCAAATCATGCATTTATAGGCAAATATATTTAACATTGAGTACTGCATATCAGCTAAAATAATAACAAAACCCTTGACATTAAAATTATGTCAATTTTGAAGAAAAGGTTTGGGAGGTCTATTAGGTTATATACCATCTTTAAATCAAGTATAAGTAGAAGCCCAGTGCCGTGCCAAACTCTGTGAAGGTAATGCTGCTATATTCTTTACCAACATTCCAGGCCCATGTGGAGCTTCAGCCAAGAGCTTTAAATAGAAAGTGAAAAAGAAAATAAAAAGGCAGCAAGCCTTATGCAAACATCACATTGACAAATGACATCGCGGTCGGCAATAATATACTGAGGTGCAGTGGATGTCTGTAGTAATAGAACTCAGAGTCTTCTGTCCATAACACGGCTGTAATGTCTCACTAATTCACAGAGCCATACATGTATAATGGCACCAAAAACGCCAAGGCTACATCTTTGTAAGTGGCCAGGCAGTGACTGCAGGGAGGGCTGGGTCTATTCATTAACGGAGAGGTGGCTGACGACGCTATCCATATTGGTTCTAAATGAGAGGTTAGCAGTGGAGAGGGCCATGTATTAAGTCCTAACAAGGCCTTACTGATCACCATGGAGAAACCACCCCAGTCAGAAGGCAGCCCTCTCATGATAGTCCTGCACAACGTCTATAAGCAGAGCAGGAGGACTGTGTTCTAGTGTTCTATTTCGGCCATCTATAAAGTTCCTATATGCTCATTAGGTATTAATTTAACGCCAATTGGTACACATGGACCTCAATTCGTTTAAGGTTACAGGTTGTGTGTATTGGTGTGTAGCCCCCTGTCAGGTGTCATAGAAATCATGCAGTTATAAAAAGTGGGATGAAGAGAGTCAACCAATCAAGTCAATCTGTTGTTAGTTTCGATGCTGAGGAGCCAATGATGGGTTCTTAATATAATACACATATTCCTTTTACGAGACAAGGATGTGGTATCTGTGAGGACCGTTAACAGCAACAAAGGTTTCCTGAACCGGATTCAAATTTATTGTCAAATTGCCAATCGGCAGGCCCTGCTTATGTTGCCTGGCTACCGCAATCATTGAATCGACCTTTCTGAAAGGAAACATCTCAGGAGCGCCTCGGACTAAACCATCTCACTCCTCATAGTCAACAGCACTACTCAGCGATCCAGCCTTCAAGTGGCGGGTGGGGGCAGGCTGGACGATTGCTTTGGGAGGTGTGTGTGTGTGTGTGAGGTGGGAGTAGCTCAAAGTCGGTCCGTTCGCAAAGTGCTCGATGGCAGCAATTATTTAGACGGACTCTCCCTGGCGGCCGGACTTCAAAAGGTTACCGGTCAGTGGTGGCATCGAGCTCGGCCACGGACCGGAAGAAGGAGGTATGAGGCGGGAGGGGCGGGAGGGTGACGGTAGGTGTGAGGGGGGTAGCAGATATCCTGTTGTCCCCTTATACGTGGCTGGGGACCTACAGGGGGCTGGGCAATTGTCACCGGAAATACGGGGCTCAGACAAAGGTCGGCCGTAACAACTGACCCGGCTGAGGACAGAGGACGGATGGGGGAGGGAGTGAAGACCAGGCAGACGCCGCCGTGACCTTGTCCTGGTGCCGGGGTCGCCGTAGTAGGCAGGGGGAGGGTGGGTGTGGTGAGATGAGAAGGACATAGTAGTAGAGGAGGGGGTGGGTGTCAGGGCTGCGTAAGGTGACGGCCGTGCCGAGGGCGCACCTTAGCCGTACGCCGCGCCGGCCGCGACCTCTTAATCAAAACGCCTCCGCGAGGTGGCAGCACCCGCTCCGCCCCTCATTAAGCGGGATTTGAGTGTCATTCGGCCCCTGGTCGGGCGCCGACTTCACCGAGGTGCTCGGAGCAGCTCGGCGGCGACGTGACCCGCCTGTAGATGTCGCCACAAGGCAGCCGCGTGCCTTTAATCAGCAACATGGCGACTACCAGCCTGCCCCCAACCATGGGCTGATCAGGCAGCTTTGTGTCTAGGTATATATTAGCCTACAGCAACCTCCTCCCGCGCAGCCTTGAGCTACAATGGTATGTTCGTACATCTCCCCGGTGCTACTCCATCCTTCTCCTTTATAGCATCCGCCTACGTGTGAACGACCGACATTATCCAGTTAAATGGCGCCTTCTTATCGCACCTTGCTTACTTTGGCACGGGAATTCACTTTCCATTGAAATACATCACCGCTGGACCTCCCGAGATGCACCAGCTGGACACGTCACATATTACACATTAGTTCACACTCATATAGAAATGGAATTCGCATTAGAACTACAGTCATAAGCAGAGAGCAGATTCCCTTTTGATAATGAGACTATTTTAAGTTTAAAAATGAACTTACCTTCGGCGTCCTGGCATATTTGCCAGTGCGTGTGTCCCGAATAAGCAAGATGTCCAAACAGTCGGTTTCCTGAGGGAAAAAAGAGAGAGAAAGGATGTTATTTTTAAACGCTGTTGAAACAGGAGCATGTCCTGTCAATAGGACGACAACCACCTGCAGTGATACAACGGGCAGGGTGTGTCAATAGATTAATGGTGGGCCAGAGCTCTCAAGATCAACTTATATTTGGACCGAAATCTACTACACTCATTTACATTGTGGCTTACACCATCCCTGTTAATTGTGTGTTTTTTTTTAATTATTTGTAATCACGCCCACCTAGAAGGTCGACATGCTAACTTCTAGTCAACCCAGTGAACAGGAATTAACCAAAATTGTATTTAATGTTTTGTTTGATTATAGGTAATAGCTAATGGATATGGTATACCGGGTACAAGTTTGTACGGATTTAGAGTAGAATTCTGAGAAATGTCCTTGCTAATCTGAATTTAAATAGTAAACCCAGCTAACAAAAAAACGTTATTTTACGTCAAAATAACGTTCTAAAATTGTACATAACGTTATGCCATAGTGAGGAGCCTTAGAGAAACGTTATATAACGTTAAATAACGTTACAAAATGTTGTATAACGTTTTTTGTTTCCTGGGAAGACGGCCTAAGTCGTCTATAAAAAGCTCACTATATCACGTGAAATACTCTATAAATTAGAAATTTAGCTTTTACTAGAGTTAAGCTGCTGAAACTCTTCATGAATATAAGCGTCCATGTAAATTAAATCATCTAATCCGTCCCTAGTAACCAAACTAAATCTGTGTTGAACCAGATTCAGTTTGGACATGACAAGGAGTACATGAAGACAAACTGTTTATTAGACAATTGATTCTCAATACATAGTTAGATGGTGTGTATATGTCCACCATTGATGATAACTACAAAGTCCTCGTAGACGATGAACCACTGTTTCATCGTTCACGGCCACACCAACCCCTTCTGTTCTAGTTCTCATGTAGAAACAGGTGAAGGTTGAGGCTTTGGCCTTTGACCCTAACGTGGGGGCATGGCTTGGGGTACAGGAGGGGGGGGCGGTGGAGGACAACCTTTGATCTCCTCCTTGGATCTCCCCATCAGCTGTCTACATGATCAAAGCTGGTCAAGTCTCACTACGGTATTCTTATATGGCAGGCGTGTAGGGAAGAGGGGAGGGGCGGATGGTAGAGATAGATATATTACTATAGGCTATATGATGACCGTATGTTTTAACCAGTAAAGCTAAAGCTGAAACATGTTCTCCACCTATGTAAAGCATTGTTAGCAATAAACCGCGAGCAATTTGTTAGTCATTTACTGGGTGCATTGTTAAGCCACATTTATGGTGACATTGCTAAATAGGAACTGATCAATATAGATAAATACTCGTAGGCAACATTCCTAAAGAAGAATTGGTGCTATCGGTAGCCATCAATAAATAATTAGTGACATTGAGAGTCCACCCAAAATACGTATGACTATAGTCCTGATAACATACATGAACACAATTGCAATGAGCTTTATTCCCAACCACAGAATGGTCATTAACCAAATTGTATGTTGACAGGTAATTCTAGTTTCTTTAATTCATGGTATGATTGGTATACAGCAATACCATATGGTAGTATTCAGTACCTGACACACAATGAGCACAGCTCTATCCGGAACTATGTTGTACGCGGTATTGATGGTTTATGGTCGGAGATGTGATACGTACATTTACCACTTCAAAATGTATCTATAGATAATACTAGATACATAGTTTGATTAAAACTACTGAGACTACTATATTATATTCAACTCCCAATATGTAGTAACATAACTGGAGGGGTAAAAGCAATTTATTGGTTTATCAACATCTATTTCGGGACCAACCAAACTGGCGGGATGTTTCTGATTGGTTTGAAATTAAAACCAATTGCCTAAAAGCTTATGTTAGGCGTACAGCTGTGGTTGTGACGATTTGCCCCTTTGTGCCTGAGCAACATTTTCAGAAGCCATTGCCCATAGAGGGCTGCAGAATGCCTGCATCAGTGTTGCTGCACTCTGCCACCACCTGCTCTCAGCTGCTCTGATCAACAGGAGAAGGAGCAGCAGCACCATACACATCACACACATGTGGCCGTGTCACCTACAGCCGACTCGCCTGCAATGCTTCATCTCTGAGTTATTGGCGACTGGCAGACCCAGGAGCGGCGGGAGAATGCCATCTTGGGTCACCCATCTACTACAAAAGACCCATCTATCATAGCTATGACTATTATTAAATATATGTCATATATTAATAGCAATGCAGCCACGTTTAATAGCCCCAATTGTGGGGTATGTGGGGCTTAATCCATAACAAATCCACTCCCCCTATAATACAGTTATCGCAGTTGTCTCTGGGCTGGCCACATTAGCAGGATATAACTAAGACGCCAACTTCTATTACGTTATTGTACAATATACAATATCAGGTTATGGCATAAGCATCTCTCACCTGGCCTTGCCTGTCAGGCCCTTATCCCACAAAACGGCCCTTATCCCCCAAAAGACTATCGTTTTGGGACATAAGGGCTGACATCAGGCCCTTATCCCACAAAAGTGGCCTTAAAGAACAAAAGCCCTTATCCCACATGAGAAATGCCCTTATCCCACAAAAGCCCTTATCCCCCAAAACCCATATAATGGTGTCATATCCCTACCAGCCCTTATCTCCCAAAACGTATATATATATATACATATATGCTCAGTACCAACTTATCTCCCAAAACCTTTATATACAGCTCTCATCCATCAACCAGTTCTACTTGCCCTTATCCCCCAAAACCCATATACTGTTGTCATATCCCTACCAGCCCTTATCCCCCAAAACCCATATAATGGTGTCATATCCCTACCTGCCCTTATCCCCCAAAACTCATATAATGGTGTCATATCCCTACCAGCCCTTATCTCCCAAAACGTATATATATATATACATATATGCTCACTACCAACTTATCTCCCAAAACCTTTATATACAGCTCTCATCCATCAACCAGTTCTACTTGCCCTTATCCCCCAAAACCCATATACTATTGTCATATCCCTACCAGCCCTTATCCCCCAAAACTCATATAATGGTGTCATATCCCTACCAGCCCTTATCTCCCAAAACGTATATATAAATATATACATATATGCTCAGTACCAACTTATCTCCCAAAACCTTTATATACAGCTCTCATCCATCAACCAGTTCTACTTGCCCTTATCCCCCAAAACCCATATACTGTTGTCATATCCCTACCAGCCCTTATCTCCCAAAACCCATTTAATGGTGTCATATCCCTACCTGCCCTTATCCCCCGAAACCCATATATAATGGTGTCATATCCCTACCTGCCCTTATCTCCCAAAACGTATATATATACTCAGTACCTACTTATCTCCCAAAACCTTTATATACAGCTCTCATCCATCAACCAGTTCTACTTGCCCTTATCCCCCAAAACCCATATACTGTTGTCATATCCCTACCAGCCATTATCCCCCAAAACCCATATAATGGTGTCATATCCCTACCTGCCCTTATCCCCCAAAACTCATATAATGGTGTCATATCCCTACCTGCCCTTATCCCTCAAAACCAGTATAATGGTGTCATATCCCTACCAGCCCTTATCTCCCAAAACATATATATATATATATATATATATATATATATATATATATATATATATATATATATATACATATATGCTCAGTACCAATTTATCTCCCAAAACCTTTATATACAGCTCTCATCCATCAACCGGTTCTACTTGCCCTTATCCCCCAAAACCTATATACTGTTGTCATATCCCTACCAGCCCTTATTCCTCAAAACCCATATAATGGTGTCATAACCCTACCAGCCCTTATCTCCCAAAACGTATATGTATATATACATATATGCTCAGTACCAATTTATCTCCTAAAACCTTTATGTACAGCTCTCATCCATCAACCGGTTCTACTTGCCCTTATCCCCAAAACCCATATACTGTTGTCATAACCCTACCAGCCCTTATCTCCCAAAACGTATATATATATATATTATACATATATGCTCAGAACCAACTTATCTCCCAAAACCTTTATATACCGCTCTGTGCCCACTGGGAGGGACAGGTTGATGGGTGAGACCAGTATATAGTTTTGGGAGATAAGGGCAACTTATAATTAAACTTGATGCTCATTTTAAGAACAGGTTGGTGGGTGAGACCAGTATATAGGTTTTGGGACATAAGGGTTACATGAACTTGAGAACAGATTGACAGATGAGACCAGTATAATATTACATAAACTTACAACGTAAACATGGTGCTTATTTTAAGGACAGGTTGATGGGTGAGACCAGTATATAGGTTTTGGAACATAAGGGCTGCTTGAACTTGAAAACAGGTTGACATATGAGACCAACATATAACTTTTTTGGGAGATAAGGGCAACTTAAACTTGATGCTCATTTTATGGACAGATGGATGGGTGAGACCAGTATGTATAGGTTTTGGGAGATAAGGGCTACTTCAACTGGAGAACAGGTTGACAGATGAGACCAGTATAATATAACATAAACTCATAATATAAACGTGATGCCCTTTTTAAGGACAGGTTGGCAGGTGAGACCAGTGTATATAGGTTTTGGGAGATAAGGGCAACTTAAACTTGATGCCCTTTTTAAGGACAGGTTGGCGGATGAGACCAGTATATATATGTTTTGGGAGATAAGGGCAACTTATAATTAAACTTGATGCTCATTTTAAGGACAGGTTGGTGGGTGAGACCAGTATATGGGTTTTGGGATATAAGGGCTACTTGAACTTAAGAACAGATTGACAGATGAGACCAGTATAATATAACATAAACTTGTAACTTAAACATGAAGCCCTTTTTAAGGACAGGTTGACGGATGAGACCAGTATATATTTTCTGGGAGATAAGGGCAACTTATAAGTAAACTTGATGCTGATTTTAAGGACAGGTTGATGGGTGAGACCAGTTTATATAGGTTTTGGGACATAAGGGCTACTTGAACCTGAGAACAGGTTGACAGATGAGACCAGCATATAAAGGTTTTGGGAGATAGGGGCAAGTTGGTATTCGAGGATGTTATGGGAGATAAGGGAAGGTAGGGATATTACACCAGTATATGGGTTTTGGGGGATAAGGGCTTTTGTGGGATAAGGGCATTTCTTATGTGGGATAAGGGCTTTTGTGCTTTAAGGCCACTTTTGTGGGATAAGGGCCTGATGTCAGCCCTTATGTCCCAAAACGATAGTCTTTTGGGGGATAAGGGCTGTTTTGTGGGATAAGGGCCTGACACCGCCACCTGCTCAGTGATGTACTATACATCCCCCAGTAGGAGGACATGGCCTCAGCTGTACTGCGTGTGAGTCGTGTGCTGCTGCCTGTCTACACAGACTGAAATACAAACCTGCTCCCCACCCATACACCAGTACTGTGCTCGTACTGCTGAGCTGCTCGCCTGTCTGCCGCAACCGAGCTGCTCATTCAGAAATGCTCACGAAATAAAATACTTATATTCGTAATGAGGTGCACGCAGGTTAACCTGTGTTTCTTTTGTCATCATTTGTGAATGGTGAGTACAAATGCACTTGGTGCTTTCATCAGCGTTAGCACACAGACCTACCATTGTGGAGCCCGATATCCCAAGTGAACTGTGCAAATTATAGAAAAGCTCCACATTGGGAGGGGAGTTGATCTGCTAAGGGAGTGGTGGAATTTGAAAGTGGCTTGCAATACCCCCTCTCCCACCCCTGAGAGGGGTCTGCATTTCCCCCCATCACCTGCCCTCGATCTATAATAATGCCTGGATGTTTTTGCTAAAATGGAAGAGACTTGTTTTTTCACCCAACTCTCTCCAGACCAATCCACCCCTCGCCCCACCTTGTTATAAAATAGAAAGATGCAAGGTAGTGTATGCGCTATCGTATAGGGTGCTGCACCGGTAAGGTACTCATATCCCGTGTGTAAGTACACATAGCAGTTTGTTTGAAAGTTCTGATTGGAAACGCCGATCATGTGAACGGAGGAGATGAGGTGGTAGGGAGGGAGGGAAGCTAGGGTGAGTGTGCTGGGGTATATACGAACAGCTCCCCAGGCTGAGCTACTGCCCAGGTTAAGCTTCTGCCCAGGTTGAGCTTCTGCCCAGGTTGAGCTTCTGCCCAAGTTGAGCTCCTGCCCAGGTCGAGTTTCTGCCCAGGTCGAGCTTCTGCCCAGGTAAAGCTTCTGCCCAGGTCGAGCTTCTACCCAGGTTAAGCAACTCCCCGGATTGAGCTTCTACCCAGATTGAGCTTTTCCCTAGGCTGAATGGCTCCCCGGGTTGAGCTTCTCCCTGCTCCCCAGGTTGAGGAGTTCCCTAGGTGGAGTTCCTCCCTAGGTAGAGCTGCTCACCCCTAGTGCTTCGTGCAGGGGACCGAGTGTATCCTTCCTCCCTGGATCCCACTTCCTTCCGCCGCCCGTCCCAACATGCCAACCTGTCAACGCGCTCTCCATATTAGGTCCGCGAATAATTTCCATTGAGGAAGTCACGTGAGCACCACCGAGTGCTGTGATAGGTTGGCCTGTGGTTAGTTTGTAGGAGGGAGGGAGTACAGTGGAAGGAGGCCAGAGAGGGAGACAACAGACAGGGAGTGGAGGTAAAGGAGGAGGAGGGAGGCGGGGGGGGGGGAGGGAGGGAGGGAGGGAGGGAGGGAGGGAGGGAGGGAGGGAGGGAGGGAGGGAGGGAGGGAGATGAATGTGGTTATGGTGGTGGTGGTGGTTATGGTGGTGGTGGTGGTGGTGGTGGTGGTGGTTCGGGGGAGTAATCGGTGTAGTCCTATGTACACTAGGCGTCTGCACAATGCACGGAGAACGGGGAGTGTCGCGGAAAAGGGGGGGGGGACGGGCATTCAGAGCCGAGACAGATCCGATTGTCAATAAACACACTTAAAGTGCAATAAACGCCGTCTCAATGGCAGTCCAAACTCAGTCGAATCCTCTCAACTAAAGATCCTTCTCTCCTTTCCGCTGGGTAAAAAGAGAAGAATGAAGTAACAGAGACGACGAGACCGGACGGACTGTTTGAGGACTGTGAGCCTTCCCTGCTGAGCTGGCCAGGCCGTTTGAAGTGGTTTTAGGACCACAAGTAGTATATAGAAAAGGGGCTTTTAGCCAGGCTTGTCTCAGATCGGTTTATGTTGCACAGTGTTCCCCCCTCCCTTCCGCCCTTCCTATTTACATAATACATCTGTCTGAAAGGAACCTACCTGACAAATAAAACAATTAGCCGGATGTTTCCATGAATCCAGTATAGAAATTATTTATCATTTAATCAGTTTCCCCATTTGATACAAAGACGACTATACTAGACATTCACATACGTCATTTCCCCTTGAGCTAGTGTTTCCCCGTGGCACAGAGGAGTTCATGAGTGTGCAGAATATACTAAGGAAGGAATGACAATTAATGTCCCTTTATAAGGTTACCCCATAGGGCTTCCACCTGTGATCCTCCAGGGCTGTATTAGTGGTTAGAGGTGGTTGGGAGTGATTTAGACATGGCTGTGTGCGTGTGTGAGGCCTGTAGGACGACACTGGACGCTGAGATGTGTAAGGACAGTGCGTCTCACCCAAAATAGAACGGCGTCTGCAGTTGCCTTACAAGGATTAGTGGCGCGGCTGCAGCGCCGCGTAGTCTTATCAAAAGAGAGACATTCTGCCGGCACTGACGTCACTAGTCTAGCGTTTTTAATCTGCCGCTGTACGCCGCTGTTTACTGCCTGTTGTCATTCCGATGCCACACCCTCAGAGGGGAGGGGGTGCCAGGTGGGCAGCAGGTGGGGGAAGGAGTAGGTATTTCACCTGGTTACAGGTGAAAGAACACTTATTTTGATCCCATGACAAGACATTGAGGGTTATTTGTATCCTCGGGATCCAAAGGAATATATAAGATATAAAGGGGACACATTACATTACGGACACTGTGATAAAATTCCGCGGAGAATATCTCCCCATTTCCCCCCATTTCCCCACCTGTTGATTTTCATCTTTTATCTGGTAAACAGCCTATTGCTACAGGGATTTAGCTCACAGAGCACAATATTGGAAATAAGAATCTCCCCCATGTAATAAAGTAAACTAGAATATTTGACCCACCAAGACAGCCAACTCTAGCTTGCAGACGGAGGTATAACAATTACTGCTGGACTGGGAGAGATTGATTGCTAGGAATGCAGCCTATAAAAAGTCGGGTAATCAGGGGAGGCGTGGGCGCGGCTCCCTATAGCGACCAATGGAGAGAGGCATCCGCAGTTTTCCCTAGTAAGTGTGGTAAATGAGGACACTGTCTAGGCAGTTTTATCTACTAAGTCACTGCGTGCTCTTTTAGGAAGTCTCAGCAGTCTGGTCCAGCGCTATGTTCCCCCTGGGCGGCGTTATTACAATTGGAAATCTTGTTGATAAATATGCAGGTAATATCCTTCTCGAGAGATCGTCAAATGTAATATTACTTGAATTGTAAACTAGGATTTCAAGTAACGTGTTCATACCACAATAAGACATAAAGGTTGGTTTATGCTGCTCCCACAAGTATTATTATTATGTTTAGAGTAGCATGATTAGTGAGAACCACTACTAGTAAAACACACCCCTGTGTGAAGGGGACAGGAGGATGAGGCACTGCCATGTCTGTTTAAAAGAGGGGGAAATAGAGAAAGGGCAAAAAACGAGCAGTTCCCAATCTAGACCCTTCCCTTTTTACATTTTGTTCCGTAGAGAAACACTAAAATGATTTGTTTGTGCGATGAATTCCGAACATAATCACATTCCATCGCCCTGTTAGGGACGCACTGGCTTTTCATGTTGCTAATCTCTTCCCATCGTTATAATTAATTAGTTGAGAATGGATTTAATTGGGTTATCAAATGAATTACTCATTATCCCGTCTGAATCCTCTATATACGCATGTGTTGGTGGCTCTGAGGTAGTGCTGCTTCAAACAATAACCCTTTAAAGCCCGCATACTGAAATGTATCTGTTATGATGTTTGTTTGCATGAATGCAGCCCTGGCAAAATAAACCGCCAGTGTTGCAGTCAAGGATCATACCGACCCTATAGGGCAAACCAACCGACAGAGTGTCGGCATGATGCATGCATCCATCCCTAGCTCGACAGGGATGCATACATGCATCATGAAGACAAACGGAATAGTGCATGAAAGCATTATCCCCTTAAGGGGTTAAATATGAATAGTTCATACCATCAGTCCGTACTCTGAGGGCTAAATCTGTTAAAGATTAATGTGAAGGAGGAGAAACACAATGCATTGTAAATAATTAATAGGGTAGGCAATACGATCCCATTCAATCCTCACGAACTCTGTTACTAATGGAACAGATGTTGCCTTCTGGAGAATCTGTTCTTTTCTAACGTCAACAGCAGAGTTGATTTAGTAGTCTGCTAACGGTAGGTACCATCCACATAAATATTGCTCCAATTATAGGATGCTGGTGGTGGGGTATAACATAGCAGTGTGGAAATAATACTAGCACTAGATGGATTACATGCCTCTCGAGAAGTTCAATGACTTGGGATTTTAAGTGCTGGGGTATGGCTTACCGCCCGGTGACTGGTTATTGGTCCTTTGGGTTCTGGCACATCATATTTAGTAAAACATGAATGACAAAGGATACTCGCTCCCTAACACGAATAGATGGTATTTCAGAGGGGGTACAATTTTAATTGGTGAAAGTGTCTCTCTTATATGGATTGATTTTCATTGCCTGGGGCGGCTTGATATCGCTGCCAGTGACAGTGTATCCTCCATAAGAGGGAGGCTAAACATAGAGCGGTATGTAAGTTGATCTCAGCCCATACTGCCTATCAATGATTTTTCTGGCTGGCGGCCAACAAACCCATTTATAACCATCGGTATCAACCACAATGCCCATGTAGACCCCAATCGATAGGAATATAAAGAGGACATGCTGCACACATCTTCTAGGTGGCCCTTAAAATGTAATACACTGCCTCTATACAAGGTGTAGCCCCGTGGTGACAGAGACTACTTGGGGTGGATCATGGGGCGTGGGGAGGCTTTATCGGGTGCAGACGGACAGAGAGGCGGACAGGCAGGCTGGGGCGTGGTGGGGGGGGGGGGGGGGGCAGGGACAGAGAGACGGCTAAGGGGACTGGAGGACGGGAGGAATGGCAGAATGTGTGTATGTAGAGTGTGTAGTTAGGGAGGCGGGGAAAGAAGTAGGTAGAGGTACAAGGGCGGAATCAATGCGGCCATTTTGATCGCTCCTTTCTTGGCCACGTCCACAAAGAACCATCTGAGGTAGTCTCCTGGCCAGCTGCGAAAATATGCATTGATTGCTATCACAGTGTGGGACGGGGCCGTACCGAGCCCTACAGGCTCCACTCAGGGAGGGGCGTCTACATGAAGAAGTCCCCGCCAGGTGGCACCACCAGCCTTGTCATTGACGGCGCCGCCAAGATCGACTGCTTTATGAGCGGACGAGGCCAGGCAGACTATTATTACTATCCCTCAACTCACTAATCCCCACCCCTACCCCTCCTGCCGCCCTGGTGGTGCCGTTACCTTCTAGCTCAATGCCCCTGCCATCTAGAGTGCCAAGTAGCCTGCCATGCACTGTCCAACCTCCCCCACCACTATCCCCTGCCCTTCAGCTGACTCTCTCAGTCCTGCAGTCGGGATGCTGGTAGCTCCTTCCACAGCTTACACGGTTCAAATCCTTTGGTTTTACTCTCCTCCCATCCTCTTTTCTATCATTTCCATTGCCTCTCTCCTCCTTGATCTCCCTTTAATATACATATTGATACCGCCAACGACATTCTAACAGCCACCCGTCAACTGCGGCCACCCGTCCACCACTGCATCGTTCTATTCACGGTCCCAGATATACTATAGAATGTTTAGAAGTTCACTCCTTATAATGCAGCCACCCTTATTATAGTCCCAATGATGGTCACATTAATTTAGAGTGGGTTCCCTGTACCTTCCTTCTGCGTAGACCCTGGGCCCCTGATGTACATAATGTAGCAGCTCACACCCACTCTACTTGGACCAGCACGTCTCCCCTGCTGCACCAGTCTCCTCCATGACCCAGCTCATTACGGCGTCTCTCTCAGGCCCGCTGACATTTTCACGGAGCCACTTTCTGCTCGATTGTCGGCCCTCCCACTTCTCCCTACCTCCGGCCCACTGTGACTGAATAGTGCCCCAACGAGGGGGTTACTTCTAAGCGCTAAATGATCTCACCTTCAAATCAGAGCTACATGTCCCCTGGCGTTATGTGGTATTTCCTTTAATTATCACAGCTAGTTTGGTAGCTACTATACAGTCTACTTTCTATGGCATTTATATATCAGAAATGGATCATGTGTGTAGGATGGTATGGGTAGTAACTACTAACTAGGTGTGAGAGTCTGCCACCGAGGTAAGTGCCTATCAGGAAGCGTCTGCACTGTTTGGGTAGTCTCGATCTAGACAGGTAGAAGGAACTCAATGTACTAATAGGTTCTATATATACTTGTTAATACATGAGTCGGGGCATACTATCCTAGAATGATGTGTCAATGGCCCAGATAGAAGCCACATACGAAATACTATAAGTATAGGTAAGTAAGTAGACCTGTAGTAGGTGGTAGGTCGATGTGTGGGGATATGAGTGGGCAGGTGTGTGGGTAAATAGCAGGGACTAGGAAGGCTAATGTAAATTACCCACACAGGTATATGGACCTAAATACAAATATTGCAATAGATGGTTATATATATATACCCATATAGAGTTGGTACAGACCCAGAGATTGGTATGGCAGGATGATTAAGGGTCAGTAAGGTCACTCTGTCAGGTGAGGTCGGCTCATGCTGCCACCAGTGGCCGGGAATATACGGCAATCTGGCCGGCGGCGATGCGATCGGTCCCCAAAAAGCTGCGTTTGTCACTGGGGACTCGTTTTCCCCGGCGGAGTAATACAATCAGGCGAGCCGCCGGATGTCAGGTTACCGTCGTGTGCGTCCGGCCATTGCACAGAGGGTCCTGATCGGATTTCGGTGGCTTCCTGTGTGCAGGCTCATCATAGCCTCAGCATATCCTAGCACAAAGGTCACTGCTAGCCCCTTCCCAGCCCCGACCCCCTTCCCTCATCCCCCACTTCCCCACTGGCCCTATTCCCTGGCACCCGCCCATCGCTCGTCGCCCATAATCCGCGGCGACGATCGGCAGTGACGTCGCCAAAATGTCAGGTGATTTGGCTGCGGGTAGCCACTGAGGCAGGTAGTGTGTGATAGGGAGGCCGGGCCGCGCCCGCCAGCTAATAACGTGGGGTAGGGGGATCAGCAGGTCGTATCAATATGTATCCCTCAGTTGGTAACACACTGGATGGTGATGAACTGCCCGGGTGAACTGTCTGGATAACAGCAGCAGCAGCTCGGCTATTGTCGTTATCAGGTTGATACTTCTTGGGCTAACAACAGAGGGTTAAAATGCATTATATGTTTATCAACAGCATTCTTTGGAGTTTACTGGGTTCCTACTTATTTCCTACAAATATATAGCCCTTTTGATAGCTCAGTACCTCCTTGTGAGACCAACTATATATATACAGATGTCTGCATTGTGGGGGTGATATAGATTGTGGTAACTGACTAAATGTTATAAGGACTTTATCCAATTCTAAGCAGGTTGACTTCTTGAGCATCCCAGGTTCTTAACTCTACTACACAGGCTAAGGACCTGCAACGTATCAGGTCCAGCACCCCCTGCCATTACATCAATACAGCATGTTCCAGTCAATTACTTTCGACACGCTTCTCAGCCCATCCAACTCCTTTAGTGAATCGAACCCTTCCTATGGATCTCCTACTCCTCAAATTGGTGGCCTTCAATATTTTATTTTCATCAATCTCTTTGACAGCTGTCGACGGATCCCTTAGTCTGTATCTAGACTCGGTCGATTCTAATCATTGAAGGAGAGCCGGGAGCTGTTCCTGAATTCATTCTTACCTTTAAAACCATAGGTGAGTTACAGAAATCGGTACTGACTAAAACCTATATACATAGGCGCCGACTGTTGCTTTATTATTGGGGGTCTCGATTGGGCGGAGAGAGGGCGGCCCTCTCTATTATAGAGGCGGGCGGGGGGCTACGCCGCTGTAAATTTAAATGTGTTAAGTGTAGCAAACTGAGCACTTAGAAACGTGATCCTGAGATTGGACTGTTACTATGGGTAAGACAGCAGCAGCATTCTGTCCTACCGGCAGGGTGATGCTCACGTTACTGATGGCGCATTACTGGAATGCAGAGCAGCTCACTCCGCCGGCCGGAAGACGCTCGTACGTCACGTGCTTAGTGACGAGCGACTCCTGGTCGGCGCATGCGCAGTGGTTATCGGCCACATCACCCGCAGACCGTGGCTTTATGCCTTATTGCTGACCGTGATTTTCCCTCTATGGAACTGTAAGTGATCACTGTATGCATGGCACCATCTTGTACACTTAGTTGTTAGGGGATTGATTTTCCAATAGCGCCCCCTCCCCCCCACCCATTTTCAAATCCTGGATCTACCACTGTCTGTCTCCCAGGACCCCGTCCACTACATAGCAATGTATCAGCAAAGGTGCTAGCCCCCTCCCATTCACATGTATGTTTGCTTATCTTCGCCAGCTATACTGTTATCATGGCGCTTCAATCGATCCACTCTCTTCTTATTGAGCCTCCACCTTGACCGCACCCTTTTGGGGTGTCGGCTAGCTTCACACCAGAGAGCAGGCCACCGACCCCTGAAACCGCCTAAAGCACTATCCCAGTGGGCACAGAACAGTGCATCAACATTGAAGAAAGGTTGTCCATATCGATTCAATGTTGATGCAATGTTGATTCAACAATGAGCTTGTATTTTGTCCACTGGGATAGAGCTGGTCATAGGGTTGGTTGATTTAGTTGATACACGTTAACTGGGTACAGTAGTGTCTGCGGGTAAGGATAAGGGTTCACCTGTAGAAAGCTGCAATTACTGACACCGCTCGAAGGGTTTTGTACTCGAGAGACCTTTATGAATGTGAAATGAGAAAGCAACACTCATCTGTATTATGTTTGCACCAATATGAACTTGTTGGAGCAATACCCTTGTCAAATGCAACCTGAACACGCTTGTCAGACGATTATACCTGAGTCGAAGTTCGAATATTGAGGATATTGTTACTGCTATCGAATTCAGAGTCTAAATCTGCGCAGGTTGAGAAATCTGCAGTACCAGAGTTAAGAATAAAGTTTTCGAGTATTTATTTTCAGTCGGAGGTGACAACGAGGATTAAACTATCCTATGATGAAGGAGTATCATAATTCAGACTGCATTTTGAAATCCAGAATTTAATTTGACAGCCCCCCACCTCCCCTTACCGTGGAAGCCTATGGATGAATTAGTCTGGATATGATTAGCTATGGGAACTGCACCCCGAGTGTGCATTAATTCTAGATACATTTTAATTCTCAAAAGCCACCCTTCCCATACAGATTCTGATGTTAACTATAAATGTCATTAATGTTTACTGCACACTCCATGCCATCACTCAAGTCAAGTCTCCATTTAAGCCTGGTAATGTCGAATGTGACTATAATGACAAAATGGCCTTGTCGTAAATTAAACTGTGCATGTGCTTTCCTATAAAAGCCAAATGCCTGGATAACTCACCTGTACTTTGACTCGAACATGGCATGGGAATGTCACAGACACCAGGGTATCTGGCACACTGATAGAGGGAAATCCTATTTACCTGCGAGCCAATTTATACATAGTAATGCAATCTGTGCGCGTGTTGGTCTGCTAACAGGGGATGGTCTCCTAAGTGGATCATTTTCATCTTGTCTTCCTTACCAATCCTATCATGTTAGGACATGCGACCTTCCATGATAGGCAGGATCCTCTAACAATTTGGGGGCAGAATTGATATAAGAAAATCAGTGCAGATACTAGGCCAGCCGTGTATCCCCGGCTTAGCTGCATGACTATCATACAGATGTGTCTGTGTGGAGATTTCAGGGTATAAGTACTGAAATGCAATTGAAACATGATAGCGTTGGTATCGTACTACATTCGATGATGTATGACTAAATGGAGAAAGGCACTCAACATACATATTTTCATACATGGTTGTCTACATTGAATTGATTGAGGTTTTTGACGTAACGTTACCTATAGAAATCTGAACTTAATTGTATAAAACATGATATAAATATAGTACATACGGATAAAACTAACCCTGTATTATAAAATAATCTAATAACTGTATACGTATATTTGTGATGCACTAGTATTCATGTCGTGTAATAACCACCACATCTCAGTAGAATAGGAACATCACAGTATTATGGTAATTGACAAATGTCATACCATGGTATAAATGTTATGAACTAAAACAAACCAATAGAAAGTAAAACAGATTAGATATAAGGTGAATGTATAACAATATTCCTCGAAGTCTCTACTATGTGAGGCTAGACACATGCAAAATGGCGAAGAGCACCTGCTTGCATGATATAATCAAAATAATAAATACTACATTTTAACGTCAAGGAAAACCACTCTAGGAGGAGTCTGATATACATAATGAAGGGACTATGTATATCAACTAAATACAACAAGGAGCTAATAAGTGTATGCATTTATAACAGAGTCAAACATAATATATCATCTAGTCTACGAACCTAAAAGGTCTGCAAGAAGCTTATAAAAATACCACAGCAATGTAGTTAAAGACACAGCAGGTGAGTGGAAGAAAAAATTAATGATGTAAAAGTAGTGGGGAAGAAAAAAGTGCTACATGTGGCCTTTGTGGATGTACAAAGGGAGCGCAATAGGTAAATACCATGCTGATCTACATAAGCTGGAGGTGGAGATGCTACTTACACCTGGTTTGCCATCCTGAGGTGGGAGGAAGGAGATAATATACAGGGTAAGTATGATTCATGAAGCAACATTTCACATTATGGTGGTGGATAAATGGAGACAATATCAAGTTTTGGTATGGTGTGGTATAATTGCTAGGGGTTCCAGCATGGTTGCCATGTGCCTCTGATGGTTTACTGGGAGGTTGTTTGGTTGGTGGATATTGCGTACAAGTCAAGGTAAACTGTCGACACTGGCCTGTAATGCCTTCCATATGTGAAGCATATTTTCCAAAATTTACCATTTCAAATAAGTAACAAAGATCACGTGCCAATGTACGACATTAGCTTCTTTCTGTTGTATTGGTATGGAGCAAGAACGAATTTGTCGGACATTGGTTGAGGTTCTTGTTGCTTCCGGGAGCGAAAATGGGTGTTATAAACAAACAATGTAATTGTTTGGAAATGATATCATCATAACTCTTCAAGGGCACATGTAGGATAGAGTCGACTCTACTTATGTATTAAGGACATTTAAAAACTACCGGGTAAGCAAGCTATATTGCCTACAGCAGTTCAGTCATTTCAACAAGCACAAAAGAACCCCGGGAAATGTTCCCTGGCAAATGTTTCATCAATAATATGAACAGATTCACTGGTATGTAGTAGGCATAATCGGAAGAGCAAGTTCTTTTTGCATTGATGACTAGTGAGATTAAGAACACAGGCAATATCAACAGTATTATAAACATCGTGTATATTCGGGATTACTTTAAAGGGTTATGACTGAACTGCCCATGTGATGCTGCACTGGGTTGTGGAGGAATTGAGCACAATGTTCAAGTGGATACAAACAGGTTTAACATGTTCGACTTATATGGGCTACATTGAACAGGTATATAGTCTTGGTTGCCGATGTCTTAACATCACTGCCTTGATGTAATTTTAACTGGAAAAAAAAGAGAACATCATCATTAATATGACATAAATAAGGGAATAAATACCAAACTCCTAACAACAGGTGTGGGGAAGTGCCTGTTTCCCATCGTGATAACAGTCAGGATGGCGTTGCATGTGGAAACATAGAAGAGCCCTTAAAGATAACGATACAATATAGAGTAGCATTAATATATAGAGGGCCCATTAAGCTATCAAACGTGAAATAAATAGTTCTGTTTAACGACCATCTATCACTGGGTCTGGGACTTCCTTCTTGTTCAAGATGGTGGGTATTGGCCTTCAGCTAGGTTGAAAGAGACTGACACACCTGTGCTGAGATGATGGCAGATTTGGCCCGGTTATGTCACATGGGCGAATGTGTCGATATAAAGTGTAAAGGCGTCATCCTTTAGAGGTGATAGATAAACTACCCATGAATATGTTATATCTTGCTTCATAAGCTGGGTGAGACCGGCACTGTTGTGGGGCATCCTTATTGGTCTATTTATAGCCCTCGCCCCTTTCAGCAGCCTACTATGGGGCTGTTAACAGGCTGCAATCTGGAGGGTGTGCTAGTGGTCCCTGAATGGCCTGTCCCTGTGGATCTAGAGGGGTCAGACGTTGATTTTGGAGAAGGCCGCTGAGGAGTCATTGGGTTTAAGAACCGGGATAAGCCGGTCGGCGATAGGTGAGCGATAATGGAGAGGTCGGCCCTGGTTAACGACCTTCCCACAAGTAAAGGTCAAGAGCCGCGTGTGCCCAGTGCACAGACACTTACAGTCCTAGGCTCACAAGTCAAACGGCTCTGTTCAAGGTAAGCCTTTAATTTACCCTTGGACCCTGTCTAATATGGCAACATTTATCATACCTCTCTTATTCATTTATTTCATTATATTTTTTATCATGGTATAAATCTTTCATTCCCAGGAAGTTCAGGCTTACAAGTGGTACCGTGGTCTATGTCAATCTAATTAATAGGCATGGTCTATCAGATCACAATAGACCTACCTGCTATGTACTGCTATTGGACTACTGCTAAACACTATAGAGTACGTGTACCCAGTATATATTATGTTTCAGAGATATGTATTTAGCATAAGTCGTCGAGTAATAGGACACTTTATTAGTCTGTCAGTGTATGACACGATGTCCCACTAATATGAGTAAGGGATTAGTAGAGACCTCTATATATGTTATAAGTAACATTTTAGATTACCGATAGTCACTACAATCAGTGGTCATTCTTATTTTTAGAATGATATGGAAACCCCACTACTACCTCGTATTGTTCACATATGTATGACCAGGTGACGAACAACTCCCTATATGACCTCCTAGAGAACGCCCCTTGTCCACTTAGTGCGTAATCCCGCCGCGTCCGTCCCACGAGACTTTGTGTCGAGAGCTACTCTCGACGCTCCATCTGGTGGCGTTTGGTGGCGAATTGTTACTTTCTGAGACGATGGCAAAGCATACACGAGGGGAGGGGGGGGGGTGTCTGAGGGGGTGCCAGGGAGTATGTATAGGTGCTGATGGCAGTTTGGGGGCAGGTAACCCCGGCCATAGAGCGCTCAGTAATGCCATCTGGCGCATGCGAATAGCACGGCTTCTGTTTCGATATGGCGGAGGTTCACGTTTCACTGCCCCGCCCAGATGGGCCAGTGCTGCAGCAACAGGAGCCACCTCCTCCAGTGCCTGCCTCACCAGCCTCCTCCACGGTGCCAGGTTGGGGCTGGGGGCTCATAGGGAAACAAGCCCCTGCAGGACGCCACAGCTGAGCCCCGCTAATGGCCACCGATGGGAACATGTTGCCTTTTTGCAGACTTCACTTTGGTACATTCATATATGGATGTATGGGGATGACAGACGGCGAGGGGCTGGTTCTTGTTAGTGTGAGGTTGTTGAGGTTATGTCCCTATATAGGAAAGGGAGACACTGTTGTAAAATGATATATATACATTATATTGCTGTCTTTATGATCCTATTGGATGTATTTGTCACACGGTAGGAAATAGTGAGGGCACACATGTCATAGGGTGGAGGCTTATAACTATTCCCATATTGATGTCCAAAACTATTTCAGGAAATTATGTGCTTAAAATAAATATGAAATAGCGTTATAGGAAATATAGCACACGTTAGCTGAACCATAGGGCACCTGGTAGTAGAATCACGTCAGCGATCTAGTAGGTATAATGTGTTTGGGATTATACAATCACACTTGGCACCTGATAACACTGTACAACAAATTTTCAAAAATTGAAAAAAAACAGGACCAGACTCAATTATTCTCATGTATTTTGACCTGGGGAACTCAAAAATAGCACTCAAAATTGTGTGGTAAGTCTCAGTTTTCAGATATTCACATGTTTTTTTTTGTATACCCAGTTAGAGCTTATATATACACTATTTGTTCAAAAAGTAGGAAAATGCTTAGTTTTCATGTAAAACTCATTTTTAACTAGTTACATTATTAATATATTACTGATCTGTTATAGAAATAAATATTCTTTGTGAATAAATAGGTCCAAAATAACACTTTGAAACATATAACTAGTGCTTAAAAAGGTCGCTTTGTCTTCCTATTGTATTCCCCATAAGGCCAAAAAAAAAAAAAGGTGTGTTTCAGGCAACCCGACCCTAGTTTCAAAAAAGGGCCGACCCTAGCATTTTTTTCCGATTTTGGAGAATTTTTTTGAATTTTTTTTGCAAAATATTCATATTTTTCGGAAATTTTAGCATTTGTTTGGTCAGGAATAACAGATCAATGCCTAATTAACTGTCCAGCCTCAGGAAATTGCTTATTAACAAGAATGTCCAATAATTTCATGATATTCCTAGTTATAGTAAGAATCTGTGAGTCGTCTTAATGACCCGCCAGTCGATACGGCAGTCCGCGACTCATTCAAGGTAACTCCAACATTAAAAAAAAAAAAAAAAAAAAAAAAAAAGAATCCGACCTACCTACCCTAAATTTTTGGACCATGTTGCCTGAAACACACCTTTTTTTTTTTTTGGCCTAAGGACCACCTCTGACCATATTCCAGCAATGTACCTGGCTAATGTTTCATGTAAAATTAGGTTTGATGGTCAAATATTCTCATACAAGGATACCTTTTAGTAGAAAATTGGTTCTGAAAGGAATTTGCAAGGCCTGTTTTGAGGTTTGCGATATTGATGACATTTTCAATATTCTAGAGCCAATATCCAATATTTTGACTGTGTCAATGGCTACCATGGTAGCCAGAAACTGGCATTTGTACCATTTTTGTCTATAAAAACCATTATAGATATAGAATTTTAATCCTAAAGATGTAACACCAATGATCTATCATTGTTTTCTGCATAAAGGGTTATCCAAGCAAATTTCTGTCTATTTATTACTCTTTTTGGGATTCCGGCACTGGTGGGGGCTAAAAACAGTAATAATAGCTTCCCTGATGGTACCTCTTGTCAGAACGGGTCACAATCCTGATCTTAGTAGCTTAAAAAAATGTTATATCGCTTTAGGATGAATCTCTATATATATATCTTATGGTATTTTTTCGATTAATATCAGTAAAATATCACTAATTTAGCTTCATAACAGTGTAGAATCCTGTTTTTTTACAGTATGTTACCACTAAATGTGCTTCAGAGTCATGTTATCTCTGCCAGGCAAACAAAATTGACAATTTTTTATGAATGCTGTCCCTGCTGTATATTGGTCGGACTATATATTCAGTAGTAGACCGACAAATAATCATGGTTGGAATATCTTGAAACTGAGACTTATGAGGCATTTTTTACCATCATTTTTGGATTCAGTGACCTCACATTAGTCTAGTCAGGTAGTTCTGCCCCCCGTTTTTTTTTCGTCGTTGCACAGTGTAATAGATTGTTATATGGCCTACCTAGCATAGAGCTGGATGGCGACAACCCGGTGATTCCCAAGCCCCAGCCATACAGCCACGGCATACACCTTGCTTCCCTTATCGCATGTAGATAATTATGCCTATGATGCATGCATAATTATGTACAGATCCGGCTTGCAAAACGAGCGTCTGTTTCAGCCTTTGCTAAGGAATGTAACTGCTAGTTTAGTGGTACACATTGTACACGACCGAGGCGTTACGCATGTTGACCCCCCCCCCCCCCCCCCACACACACACATTGGGATCCGTGCTTTGGGCTAGACTAGGTATGGTACGAGACATTACCCCCTGTCTGCTCCTCCCTGGAGACTCCCCCAATGTGGCCGACCCTTTCACGGAGGACACAAAGGGTGGCGCGTGGACGTGTCGGCCCATGGTGATGGAGCGCCGGCCGGGGCCACAGTGTGGGCACCACTCATTAGCAGCCCCCAATCTGCCTCCTCCAGGACCTGCTCAGAGCTGCTCCCAGCACCCCAGCATGAGGGCCTCCTGGTGCTACAACTGCCACCCTGGGAGCTGTTCTGGCACCATTGGTGGAGCCCAGACCGGTGGTATGGCTGTTTGCTGCTATGGTACGGCCACGCTGAGGTTTTCATTAACTAACCCAGCTACATTGAGTATATAAATTGTACATACAGTACATAAACGGTGGGTGCATTTTGTATCTCGGTTTACGGAAAGCGGGAAACCGTGTTAAATGTGCCAACTTACTTCTGGGAGGATGTTTCCTCCGGGAGCCAGTTACTCTGGACTCAAGTAAAAACTCAAATCTGCCAACTCTAGCCAACTGACACCTTCATCATCCATCAATGGGGAAACTAACCAAATCAGAAAAATACTTGACATATTGCAGTATATGGAATGGTGTATAAATACATGCATCCTTAATTGTACGACATATTTGGGAATATTAGCTGTTGTTGTATGGTGGAATAGGCTAATGGAAAGGGTAAATACATGATACCAGTTGTGTACACACAACGGTGTCACAGTCAGGTATAGAATAACACTAGGGGTCGATGTCCCGTATCAGTATACACGTAGAAAAATATGGAATTGTCGTCGTCGATGTCAATAATTGTTCTGTGCGTGGTTAGTGATGGGAAAATGGCTTATTCCAGGTACTGCCAACCATGATGATACACACCCTCCCCCTCCTCACTCTCACCGCCCCCCTCTAATTCCCCTCCAACAAGCCCTCTCGTCAGATCCAATAGGGCGCGTGATGTTGCCAAGTCTCGCCACCAGGTGTCATCACAGGGCCACGAGCGGTTTTAACGCGCGCGAGCTGTCAGCGACTCTTGATCCCCCATCGGGAGGAGCAGCTCAACTGAAGCGTTTTTGGCTGGAGGATCTGCTCCCGTTCTCCCCCTCCCCTCCCCTGCGTGTGGCACGGTATTGTCTGAGCGTACAAAGGCTTCACGTGATCATTAGCCGAGACGCCGGCCTTGGTGACGACTCGTCCTGGGGTATTGCACATTCTTCAAGGGTGTCAATGTCCTCCACAGGGAGGTCGGGGGGAGTGGTCAATGTCCTGCCGTGGTGCTATGTATAGGTGCGGGGGATGCTCGCTTGGCGTAACACCATTCTCTGGAAAGTACTTGGTAGGTAGGGGAGCGCATGAGAGAGTTGTATGCTGAGTTCAGCAGAAGGATATAGTTACTGTTAGTCAGAGATGTGGACTATAATTGTATACTTCTCATCTGTGTGACCCAACTCACTGGTCGGCATTATTTACAAAATATCCATGTAATACATTTGGATTTGAACACAGGTACAGGAAAAACAGGACCAGGTGGATTAGTTCCAATGGTCAGTCATGATCAAATTCTTAGGGTCCAGCCATGTCGGACGTTCTGTAGAAAGCTTCAGGAATTACATTTATGCAGACTCCCTGAAAAGGGGACATAGCTCTTTCTTCTCTTTATGTACCTAACATGTTTATATACATACATATACGCGGCGGAAGGTGACAGACAAACCGCACGTGAATGTCCAGGTCGTAATACAGGGGCTGTACACAAATGGCCTGCCGTGTCAACAGTAATCTCCCTACTACAGTACTAGTATGATCCATGTGACATAAGCATGGATTGTTTGCATTATCAATCGATACCGACCCTAATGGATCTGCGGCCAGGCTAGCACTCCCAGGCAAAGGCTGCCCTTAATGGATAAGGTAATACCCAGGTGTACAACCATCTGCAGCTCCATCCAGGGGTGAACAAATACAGCATAGTTGTTGAGCAAATCTAGTAGGGTCATAGAGGTGAGCAGCTCTTCGCCTTAGTCCCTTTACTTTACAACCAGTAATGCAACTATGCAGCAAGGAGGTAAATACAGTTATAAAGGGCTACACTTTCCTGTCTTTAGATTATGAAACACATAATATGAAGCACGGGTGGGGCTATTCTAGACAATGAGGGCGCACAGTGAGCTGCTCAGCAGTTGCTCGCTGCATTGGAGACACACAGATACTACATGTGCTCAGAGCAGCAAATTACAGTTTGCAATGCTGCTGCTGCTGTTTTTGCCGCACAGTGCCGTGGCCGCCTGTCTGTGCTGCCTCTGCTACCCCCCCCCCCCTGACACACACACAAGACCCCACCTGCAACAGGCTTCTCCACCGAACAAACGGTTGTCATGGCAACTCGTGGGACCCGGCGTCTCACACCTGTTGCGTTCCCTGTCCGGTAGGGAACAGCAAGGCTACATTCCCCGGGTCCCATACACCACTGGGAGCCCCGTAGGGCAGTGTGCCTCTACCAGTACTGGACTCTGGCGTACAGAGGACAGTGGGTTTTGGGGGGAGAGGGTTACAAAGGGGTAAGGGCTGGGAGCGCGAAACAGGAATGACTTATAGCCGTAAGCATTACAGTGGGGAGTACAGCATAACATACTTGTATAACTCATGAAGACACGTCCCCCTCAGAGACAGGAGGCACCTGTCACCTTTACACGTACATAATGTGTATATAGTGAAGTCTATGTGAGTGTCTAACCGCTCAACTAGGAGGTAAAAATACTGTTGTGTGTCATGTATCTGGGACACCCAGAATTCCCCACGGCCCCATCACTGTGAAAGTGTGGTTATTCTCCCCATGGCAAATGCCTTATAGCAGAGCAATGGTGCCCTGTCCCCTCATCAGTTAGGGATGTGCCCTGGCTAAGCATTGTATCTGTAGATCTAGCAATTACCTTCCTGACAGATACTTTTACAAGCCTCTCATAGAAATAAGCTTATCACAATTACGTCTCTCTTAATCCCATCAATGAGATAAAACCAGTGATGTGCGTGACCCAGACTGCCCGTATCGTTGTCATCAGCACCCCAGAGAAAGACTATTGTGCTGAGTATAGTGCTGCTCCCTTTCAGCTGCCGGCTGCTCAGCTGTTGTGAGCGCAGAGATCAACTATAGTGCTGCTACCTTTCACCTACCAGCTGCTCTGCTGTTTTGTGCTCAGAGATGGAGTATAGTGCTGCTCATTTTCAGCTACCAGCTGCTGTGTGCTCAGAGAGTATAGTGCTTCCCTTCAGCTGCTAACTTCTCAGATGTTTTGTGCTTAGAGATAAAGTATAGTGCGGCTCCCTTTCAGCTACCAGCTGCTAATCTGCTGTGTGCTGGGCGCAGCTCAGAGATAGAGTATAGTGCTGCTCCTCTCCTCCCCCCTCCAGCTGCCAGCTGCTCAGCTGCTTTGTGCTGGGAGCAGCTCAGGGCCGGGTGTGTGCCGCCGCACAAACACACACACAACAGGAGGTGTGGGGTGGACCTGAGAAAACCGGCATCATTCTTATTTTTGGTATAGTGCCGGGGTTTGTTTGTTAAGACTTCTACTATATACGTATGAATATCCACATACAAACGTGTATACTATTATGTTTGCAGACAACTTGAAGAGAACATTTGTCACTTATCGGCACAATGCCAAAGTGTTGAAGTCACTATACGATGAGCAATACTTTACTCCTCCTTTTTAATCAGTGACCCTTTTCCCAAAACACCCCCGCTGTCAGGGTGTAGGGTTGATACACGTCTGTCCTGGGACTAATGGAGTCCAGATCCTCCAGATCCTGCTGGCACAGGCATCATTAGTGTGTCTAACATGTGAGCACCTCGTACAATCCGTACCCCGGTACAATCTAAAACAAATAACAGCTCATAATCTCCCTATTTAATTCATGATTTTACATTTTACTTTTCCTCAAAGTCCTGCAAGGTCAACCACACGTTTACTTTCTCACGTGGATTTCGCATGATCCAGACTATATCAAGTGTGGCTTTCTTTTTATCTCTGAGTAGTATACTAGTACTTGACGTGTAAATAGCATGCAACCCATACATCGTTTGCAATTAAACTGATGAATGTGCCTTCATGTGTGTAATATTATGCCGTCACATGGTTGGTGGTTTCTATGGGTAAGGTGGCGGGGGGGGGGGTGACTGAGGGTTTAGATTAGGGGGGGTGGTTAATTTGTCAAAATGAAGTTAGGAATGCGGTCTGCAGCCTATAATATGGTACTCATCATGAGAAACAAGAATATGTCTTAAGTTTTTGATTTTGAAAACTCCTACCCCCCTGTACGCCCCCTCCGAAGATAAAAAGTCGGAAAATAATTAATTAATTCAATTAAAAAATTCCCACATAGTGTGAATCCCTTAATATTCACATCAAATCACTTTGAGGTGAAATGTAAAAATATAGTGGTCTAAAATGAGCTATTTTGAAGTTTTGGAAAAATTCAAGATGGCCGCCATTGGCAAAAAACACCGTTTTTCAATGTAATTCTATTCATACTTGGTCTGCCACACCTAAAATCTCTATAGAATCACTTTGCTATGGTGTATAATGAAATACTGCACCAAAGTCAGCTTTTTTGAAACTTTTGAAAATTTCAAGGTAGCCGCCAATAGCGGGAAACATTGCTTAATTTTATATTCATATGCATGGAACCAACACAAAAGCACTTTGATATGGGATGGTCAGCTATCATTAAGATTTTTTCAAATTTCAAGATGGCTGCCTTTGGTAAAAATATTTGTCATAGAAGGTCCCCAAAGTTAGATTGCTGGTTATAGGCGGATATCTGGATGTACTGTAAATTCCCGGGTACTACCCACATCTCGCGTATAACCCGCACCCCGACTAGGGGTCTGAGTGGTCCCAAGGAAAAACCTTCATATAACCCACACCGAGACTTTTGTAAAATAGCTACATGTATATGTATTACCCATACCCCCACCCCACCCCTCTGCCAGCAGTTAGATGCTGTTTACCTGCCCTAGCCTAGGAGGCTAGGTAGAGTGAGTAAGGTGTGAACACCAAAGTTGCCCAATTGGGGTGGGTGGGTGGGTGGTGGGGAGATGTAACCGCCAAATAATAAAACAATATATCCTGGGGACTTGACAGGGGGGGTTGTTGTAAGCTGTGACCACTAAAGGTGCTGCCTGCCGTGGGTGGGGACTAATGGGAGTGGGAGGTGTGATGCCCAAAGGAGCTGGAGAAGGGGAGGGGTCATTTTACGGCAATTTGTCAAATTAGAAGATCCAAGAATCTTCATATTACCCACACCTAGACTTTGGGAAAATCCTAAAACCTGCACTTGCGTTTTGGTTCACAAACTACCCGTGGAATTTATGGTATATGTACCAAAGTACCAAAAATTCATTGGAGGTGCAAGTCACAGGATCTTTTTGAGTTTGCAGGCTTAGGGATGCAGGTTATTTGTGAGATGCCAGTTATATGCAAGTATTTACCGCGGTATCTACGGTTGGAAAATCTTTTATAAATCTTGGTAGAGCCTACATGTATATTAGAATGTTTATAGCATGAACAATTAATGCAATATACAAAATTCACAGAGTTAAAACAAAACTTCATCTATCTACCACAGGGATCCCAGATAACAGTAGTGCCTGCTGGAATCTCTGTATGATTTGATCAGAACATAATAGATGACTGAGGACAATGCATTATGAGAAGGAGAGACCTGTTGCTTGTGTTACCTAAATATAGACCGGCATAGAAGGGCACACAAGTATACATTCTGATAATGGTAATCTTTGTAGGGACACTTTGTAGGAGAAATTATTTAGGCCCATCTCACTCCAAATGCTTTCAGAAATTAAAAATTACATAACATATGGTAGCACAAGTTTTGTTCAAAGTCACTTCTTCACCGGAAAATTGGGAACCTTTTCACTACAATAAGGATCTCATCCCTAATCACAGTCACTGCCAGGAATCCAGGGGTCAAAGGGTTAACATACTCTGCGTTGATACAAACTATGTTACCGATACCCACCCAGTGTCAATAAAATTATCAACACCCTTTTGATTGGTTTAAACCCATACCCATTTCTTCCCTTTTCCCATATTACACAGTTTAACCCAAGATAGAAGGCTACCTTGGTATCTGGACAATGAGGCTATAAGTTCAGGGGTTGGTTACTGGATCCATTATAGGATGATTCCAAAATATTGTCAGAAATAGCAGGTAATCCACCAGAAAAGTGGAATTTACATACAATAGATAGCAATAGGAGTGAAGTCTATTCATTAGAGCAAATTCTACAGGAGATAATCAATGTATGACTGTCATATAAGGAGCTGATTCATACATTTGGTGTTAGAAGCCAAAACTACACTTTGCCAGTGCAAAGGCCCCATAACTTTAGCTAGAAAAGCTCTTGTAACCGACAGCAATTTACTTCTTAAGCTTTCGAATGAATTTAGTTTTGATTATAATTGTCCTATGCAACATTCTACATTTCTGTCTATAAAAGATTTAACATTGCTTTTGTCTGATGACAGCAATTTTGGATATTCTAGAAACAATATCGGTATAGGTTTCCTGTGTAGTCGACTATATAAAAATGTAATTATACGGACCAAGTATGATGGACATGATTAACACTGAAAAAGGATGTTTTTTTCCCAATGGCGGCCATCTTGAATGTTCAAAAGCTTCAGAATAGCTGACTTTAGTGCAGTATGTCATTATACACCATATCCAAGTGATTCTATTGAGATTTCAGGTGTGGCAGGCCAAATATATGAATAGAATTACATTGAAAAACAGTGTTTTTTGCCAATGGCGGCCATCTTGAATTTTCAAAAGTTTCAAAATAGCTTACTTTGGTGCAGTATGTCATTATAAACCATGGCAGAGTGATTCTATAGAGATTTCAGGTGTGGCAGACCAAATATAGATAGAATTACATTGAAAAACGGTGTTTTTTGCCAATGGCGGCCATCTTGAATTTTCCCAAAACTTGAAAATAGCTCATTTTAGTCCACTATATTTTTACACTTCACCTCAAAGTGATTTGATGTGAATATTGAGAGATGCACACTATGTGGGAATTTTTTAATTGAATTAATTAATTATTTTCTGACTTTTTATCTTCGTAGGGGGCGTACGGGGGGGAAGGAGTTTTCAAAATCAAAAACGAATGCCAGTTTCTTGTTTCCCATGAAGAGTACCATATTTAAGGCTGCAGACCAAAAAAAATTTGCGCTAACCACCCCCCCTATTTAGATGCATGTATGTGTGTGTGTGTGTTTTAGTTAGTAGTAAGGACCTATAGGGCTTAAACGGAATGCAACTTGTTCCCGGGACTACCATTTGGTCACTGGCACAGATCTTGTGAAATGTTGGTGCAGGTATCATAAAGCAGCTTGTTCCTGGCATATCATGGTGTATTGGAGTCTGGTCCCTGCCTAAATCTCACGAGATATTCCGAAGACAGAAACAATATGGCCGCGCATACCGAGGTACCAGAATTATGCGTGTGTGGATACCAGAGGAAGGTAAGGTAACAAATGGTCACCTGGCACGGCAGGGTCAGCTCGTTACACGTACCTGGCCAACTCACAGACACAGTCTGGTTCTATAATTAGAACTTACTATACACAAACTCAGATCACAGATATCTAAGTCGAATACTTTTTATCATGTCAAAAAAAATGAAGCACACTGACTATACTATCTGTCCGCATCTACCGTAAATTCTCGCGTAGAAGCCGCGGCTTGTACGCGAGTCAGACTCAGCTTTCTTTTGATACCAAACATGCCTATATAGGGTGCGGCTTATATGAGAGTTTTTATTAGTATATTACAGTACCAAAATCGCAATATTCAGACCCCCTCTGCGGCTTATATAATTTGTCAGAGTTAGGGGTGCGGCTTATACGCGAGTATAATGATGTCCCAGATATTTCATTCGGCAGTTGTTAGTAGTATACATGTGGACAATTCATACCCTTAGTAGTATATGGAAATGTCGGAAAGTGTACATAAAAGCAATGAATCAAGTACAAAATAATGTAGAATCGTAAATTTGAAATCATATCCTCACCAAACAGTGAGTACATCTGTACTAACTATACACATATTTAACAACGTTCATGTCTTGGGTGTATTAACGCTGTCTGCCAACAAAAGCTAGACTTAGCTGAAGCTTACACTACACTGCTCCCACATCGAGTAAAGCCCGATAGATCTAGCAAGTTAAAAATACACAAAGGCTAAATGAAATTAAATGTTAATGTCTTCCATACACGCGATGCTACAAGATGGCAAAAACTAACCTAGCCTTGCAGGGTAAATCAAGAAAGGTTCCATTCAGACTCCAGTCAATCAGGGTGCAGGCACACAGGAGGGAGGGAGGTGTTGATAGAATGGGGTAGGTGTGACGGGGTCGAGGCCTAGGGGTATAGGGAGTAGGATACAGGAGCCAGAGGCCCTGCAGGCTAGTGAAGGTCCGAACATGGAATAACTCTCAGCATGTTGATACAGTCGGCTGGAGGTTATGGGCAGGCCTGACACCCTGGAGCAACCCATATAGACCCCTAGCACCACCCACCTACACGAGCAGACCACCTCCTACCCGATCAGGCAGACAATACCCCCGGCTACCTGGCTGTATTTGGAGAATCAATATGTACAAGGCGCCGGGCCCACTGACTGGCGCCCAGGGGTGGGTCTTTAATTACTCCCTACGTGCGACTACTGCACACTGGGATTGGATCCTCCAGAGTTGGTCTAAGATGGTTGATGGGGTATTCCTCCTGTGTGTCCCGGCCCTATCTCCTGTGTGTCCCGGCCCTATCTCTCCTTGTGTTAAGTTCTTGAATCCGTTTACCTCCCGCCAAGGTCTTAGAATCTATGCGTGTGATGACCTTAGCCATCTTGACAAACCTTACCAGACAAACAGTGTCGAAAATAGAACATGCCTAAGTGAAATATAATATTTACATCACTTTGGTAGATATGGTATGCAATAAATAATAAATGTCAAAACTAAACCAAAACACCAAAGTGTGCTGTATAGTGGGCATGGCGGGGTTATATAACGTTATATCTGGACTATTGTGGTGAGTCGGGACTGTCAGGATGGACCTATTGACATTGGTTCTAATACACATTAGTGGTATCCTAATGTAATCGTGGCCTCAATTGTGTGAACACGGCGCAGCAGCTCCAAATGGACATGGGTCTCTGTGTGTGTGGCGGGGGGGGGGGGGGTTAGAGGCTGACATGTTGGGTAGTGTCAGGGGGGTCCATCACTCACTACTCCTGCATCCCTCCCCCTTACCCCCGGTGCTGGGCGTGAGGGTGAATGGGTGGTGGACTACAGGGTGAGGCAGAGGGTGGGGACGGGCACTAATGGTACACAGACACGGCTGGGGCTCGGCCATAGGCATCTACATGTGCCGTGCCCAATGATAATACCATCCATCAAGGCGCTGCGGCCCTTTAACACAGAGTACACTGATAGGGTATAAGGGAGGAAACTGGAGGAAGCATGTACAGGCTTATAATGCAGACATCCATCCATCAGGTGTGGATCCCACAGGTGGGGTAGGCTGCTGGAGGACTGCCCCACAGGTTAACACCTCCAGGGGGAGAGTACTTGCCCCCTAGATATTACCACAGGCGGGCTGGTGGTTCCTTGGTGGTTGGAGCCAAGTCCTGCTTATAGGTCCTGATGCATATCCCAGCCCACCCCCACCATGCCACGTCCTCCTACGGCTCTGGGCCCACCTCCAGGCCAACCATTGAGGGCCTTAACTAAGTCCCTGTGGCAGGGAGCCTATACCTGTCTGGTGGCGTATATATATAGGTCCTCCCACTCCCTAACCAACTCACCCTCACCTCCACCTAACTCACCCTATACTCGGGTAATCTGCACTCAATGTCACTCCCCTCCCAGGGTAGAATTGCCCGGGACAGGGGACTGTGCAGGGAATAGGGCAGCAGGAGGGAGCGGGAGTAGGAGGAAGGTGCTGACAGGTTCGGAGACTGATTACCAATCAGTGGACCTAGTGTGGCCGGAATTCACCACCGGTTCCCTCTGGTCAGACACTCTGACCTTCAGTCGACCTTGGGCACCATGTACCTGACCGACCTTGACACTGCCGGGTTAAGGTCAGTGTGGGTTGTGGGTTTTAGCTTGAGGGGATGGGATGGGGTCTATGTGGGAGAGTACTGGTAGTTGAGGGTTTAGGGGTAAGATAGGGTTCTCATATTGGTCTCCATCAATCATGGTAGAAGTAAAGGATAGCCTTATCTGAGGCGGTGGGTTATTTGGCACTTTCTATGGGGTCAAGCAAATAAAGGAACACTTGCTATCATTTGAACAGGATGGTGGTTTTCTCCTTCACCTCTTTCATCCTATACATGCGATCAATGTTGTATCGGACAGGTATAATCATTAATCCCTGTTCAGGTGTGATCCAAGCATGCAATGGACAAGCCAGGATCGTAAAATTAAATCCCCATATGTTCTGAATTCGATCATCAAGAGGAACAAAAAGCTTGGATTGCCTAGAAAGGCCCAACCGGAGGTTAAACTACATGAACAAATAACGGATACAAGTATGTAGAATTGTACATGTGTGAGCTCCTCAGTATTATGTCCAACCACGAACATGAGCACATCCATAGAGTTGTCAATACCGCCCCTGGCAGACATCACCCATAGAGGAGTGAAGTCCAACATGACTACCACCTGCAAGCTGCCGCAGGCTGCCTATACCTACATCTACCAGCTACAGATCGATTGACACCATAGTCACTACCTCCCTGGCTTTGGGCTCTATATTGTATTGCTCGGTGGCCAAGACAGGTGCGTCGGTAGTGGGCATGTTTGTTATTATAAACAATTGGTGGGACATGGTATGGTTGGAGGTGGGCAGGGGTGCATACTGAAGACATGGGACCATTTTCTGTACACATTTGAATAATCTCTGTTTCTATCACATACAAGTTCAATTTCTATAACCTTGTAGGATATCGTATAACCTTTGCTACTTGATTCTGATGCACTATAAATATATGCATGATTCGAGCCTCTGCCTCAGCAGCTCTCCTATATGTTTCACCCCTCCCTTCCACTCTTAAGATCGTCATTCGTGTAGCCAAGCATCCACACGTCCCTCTTTCTAGATGATCTCCCGTTTTAGTTTGTTCTCAAATGCACTGCTGCTGTTGAGCCGTGTCGATTAAGTTTGGAAAACCTGTCGTTTTTCTCGATACTTTAGAAGTGGATAACGCTTCATCCCACATTAATGGGCAACAGCCATCGACTGCATCCACACTCTGTGATAAGCTCCCTCTTACAGAAGGAAAGACAGAGTAAAGACTCTGAGAGAGGATGATAGAGGATGGGTGTGGAAACCCCACTCAGAAAACGCGGGGAAAAAGCACCCAGTAGTCAGTAGTCAGAGACGTGAAAGCATCACTGCTCTTAGGGTGAGCATGCAGACTGGGTAGAATGGGCCATTCAGGATCTCAAGCATCGATTGCATCGTTGGTATACATAATGCATAGTGAGGAGCACGGCCATGCACAGTTTGTATGGCAGTAAAGGGGTGGGTAGGTCCCTTTCAGGGAGAGGGTTTGGCGTTGGTACCTGTTATATCTATGTGGGGCTGGCAGGGTGGGGAGGGGGGGCTGACCCTGCGTGCATGCAGGAGGCAGCAGCGGCAGTCCTATTGTTACCACCCCGGGCAGGGCGACTGCCGCTCAAGGCACTGACACCATGTTCCACGACAGGAAAATGATCGCTGTCTGTTTTTACCCTTTTCCATTTCCTCCCCGAACATGCAGACTGTCTTGATCATGATTGTTTTGGGGCTTTCCTCGTTTTATCCCTATCGGCTTTGTTTCCTTCTTTGCGGGTGGATTCATTTGGACGCGGTTCCTTTTGCCGGGCCCTCTCTCACTTTTCCCTTATGGTGAAGCAGCGGTGTGGCACCCATCTTTAAAGCCTCCTCCTGCGTCCCCTGCGCCGTCCCCAGGGCTGATGGCAGAAAGGGTGCAGACACTGGAGAACACATGAAAAACCCTGCCCAGCCACTTGCAAAGCCGAGGCATGAGAAGAGGACAAAAGCCTGGATGAGGTTGCGCACGGAAGACGTGGATTCATATCACAGACGGGTTGAGCGGATCCAGCAGTCTATCCATGGTGTGCATTTAACGGAACCAGGACTGGGAATGAGACTGGTATAGCAGCCATAGCTATTCACCAAACGACACAGCCAGTAAACGCCCATGCTAAATGCACAGAAACCGCTGTGGATCAATGACTTCATTCATTGCAGCATAATAAGAGCATTTGGTACATGTAATCGTTTTTGCATGATTGATGATGAAAGTGATACGAGGCAAGGGGAGTTACATGAGCCTGAGTTTATTAAATAAATCCATCTTAATTGAATACGGCTTTTAACAATGGGGAGACAAGGCATCGCCACAACTGTTGAATAATCCTTCTGCCGCAGAGAGCATCTGCTTCTTCTATTATTTCAAAATGTAATAAAACAATACTCATTACTAATTAGCTTTCGTAAGAATCATCATTCTGTCATCAGTTTGTGTTCAAAGGCCTAGTATCAAGTTCCCCTCTCACCCACTGCTTGTAATGCCAAAGACCTGATCGTCGTCTCATCTCTTATAACTGACAATTCATAAACGTGTAGGAGGCAGGTAATATCAATCTTGCTGATGGTTAGGCCTACTCGGAATGAGGTGTTCTGGGAATATGCTGCACCAATCTTTGAAATAAAAGTAATTTTATATTTTAAAAAGATTTGTTATTATTAATCTATAGCATCATGACGATGAGTGTTGATGTGTAGGGTTACACAGTATACTGGCCTCTGGTTCTGCTTCTGCCTGATCCATTTACAGATCAATCCGATCACCTGCAACACCTAACCCTTTAACTAGCCCTAATGTGATCAGAAGCCATAGGTTGGCCTTACAGCTTCTGCCAATTAGTACACGCCATTGTCCAACCGCTATACCACACCCATCAAACCTACAGGCCATTAGCTATAGCCCTAGACTAAATGCTATAATCCTAACCTGATTTATGGCATGGATAATCTGCAGATTAAGTGCTTCATATCGATCATCATGCCTGGAGGCTCAACCAACAGACCCACATAGGTAGTCCTGCTCCCGGGGCATTTCAATGTCAAGGGAGTTGGAGGGATATTTGTATTAGGTGTGGAAGGAAGTACCTCAACCAGCTTTAAGCAGCGTTTGGCCCCTTGTACATGTAGTACTGATTTGGGGCCACTCCCTGCTCCTACCATATACCGGGAGGTCTAATGGAAGAGGTAGGGTCTGGCAATCTTCTGCGTATGATATGTATGTACACAGAATTCCCAAATATTACTTCTAACATTATCATCATTGGTTCTTGCCACTTCTTGGAGGGCCCAGCCATATTCGACCCTCTCCTCTGTGATTCGGAGCGAGGAGCCAGCCCCTCCCCCTACTCTGTTATAACAAACCTGTCGGAAATGTTTGCACAGGTCCAGACCTAATAATCATAAACTCACTAGGTATACGAACAGACGCAATCATAAACATACAGGCCTACTTCGTGCAAATATCTGCATGATTATACATAGAAAGGTTGGTGTATGTATGTTGTATGTTGGTCAGAACTGAGAAGCACCCAGCTAGCGCCACATGTCTAAAACACGTCTATATTACGTAGACGTTATAAGAAACACGTCAGCTTTACACGACTTTATTCAGACGAATGGTGCTAGCAGGGAAAGCAGTCCCGAGAAGCACACAAGTAAGAGACGGTGCCAGTGCAATTTTACTTCTCAGTGAAGCATAGATTATGCAGGAGACTCTCAGAATGAGTGATGACTCTAAAGTTGGGTGATCCCTTGATGCACAAAGCATTATATAAACATGAACTCACAAATTCTGCGATAACATTTAGATTAATAATGAATTTCTGTATTGAGGAAGTACATACATAATAAATGGTTGTTATTTAAATGTTCTAAGGTTGATTGAATAATAGGTGACAAAGATGTGCACTAGATGAAGCTAATGCAACGATAGATGATCTCATTCTTTATTGAAGCACCTCCACTACACGGATAACACAGCGTAGTGTTAATTGCTATAGTCATGGCATCACGTCCTGATTACTGAATTCTAGACTAATGCGTGCTGTTCATTGAGATTAATGCTGTGGCGTGCCTGGCATGTACACTACCTGCTAATAACAATTTAAAGGCCATGTAGTGCTTTAACGCATTATGCCCTTGGTCGTCATGATGACTTCATGCAGCCCTGGCGGGTATAAGGGCTGCATTCAAGCATCATGCTGACCCTTCTGAAGTGTATCATGCCGGCATGCTTAGCATGATGCTTTTAAACACACTGGCGACTCACTCCCCAGGGCTGCATTCATGCATCATGAAGACAAAGGGCATAATACATCAAAGCACTATGCGGCCCTTAAAGTTCAAACTAACTGCCAGCCTTCATGCCACCAGCAACATTCCAAACGGTCACTTATCTAGTTGAGGTAGGCAATTGCTGAAGGACAACCTTCAATAAAAGCAGTTCTTCAGGTGACCGATCGATTACCTAGCCTGTATTGACGTTTTGCATGAATTATTGCAGATTTAAAATGCTGCAGCCACGCAGGGGCCTTCCCAATTTTATCGGTTGCATGTATGAATAATGAGCATGTAGCCAAGAGTGAGAGTGTCAGTATTTTAACATCTCCGTTGTACGTCCAAGAGAACAGTGATCCTGCAAATATCTAATTAGTATACAATAACACCTGTCTTATTGATATGGCAATGTGCTCTATACTAAGAGGATATGTGTAGTTTCGCACCATTAAAATGCCATAAGCATTGGCAGGTGCTCAACGACTATAATTATAATGGTATAGTAACTAGGTTATGCCAAAACACAAAAGGCCAAACAGTTGTCTGTCACTAGGCCTACCTTAATCCAACCAATAATCTATGATTACAGTATCGACACACATCAGAGTCGGCACAGAGACATGGCATTATTGCCACAAATACTCGTGGACTTTTAATCGCTGCATGCCAAAATGGAAATCAGATTGCGATCTAAAGGCCTTAAAGATGTATAAATGCTGGAGGGAACGGGCGGTGCTCGGTTAAGCCTTTGAGAGGGCTGGTGGAGTCGGCGGTGGTGAGGCTAACATTGATTAGTGGTGTAAAAGAAGTGGACTGGCGTTTATGAATGTTGACAGGGTGATGCAGATCTGCATACAGACTAATACCACCCACCGCCAGGGGACCAAGGAAAGGCAATATTAACCATTTAAGGGCGGTACAGTGCTTTAACGCATTGTGCTCTTGGTGGGCATGATGCATAAATGGAGGCCTGAGAACCACATTTCAACACCTAGGCGACCTTATGGGGCTGATACACTCCCGGAGTGTCGGCATGATGCATTAATGAATCACGGTGACAAAGGACATTGAAGGAGTATGTTATCATTAAAGGGTTAGGGCACCCCACCCCCACAGACACACAGAGCCCACCCACTGCTCCAGCATTCCGTGACTTGCAGCCAGTCATAATGCAATCACACAGCTGGTGGCAATAAGAAGAATTGTGGTGAATTGTGCCCCACACGCAGGACGTTATTGTGTTTCTCTTTGGCCAAGTGGGGAATATGGCAGCGGGTGATGGCTGGGTGCTGTTTTATAATCGGCCACTATGCCCCAATCTCTTCTCTGTTGCTTCTATGATCAGCCATTGGATATAAAATCAGCCATTGGATATATATACAATAAACCACACCTCATTTGTAATCCTCTTCTTTTCAGATAGATTAAGTTCAAAAACATAACATGTACTTTCATATGAAATTATCAGAGGTAAGGCAAACACGCTTGACCGTATAAATCAGTCACTGTTTCTGAGTCAACCTCTAACATAAAGCACCCCCTTGATGCTGGGTGGGAGCTGGGTGGTGTTCTCTCTGTGGCTGCTATAAAGTAATTCTGTTCAAACGCTGACGGGATCGGCAGAGACTAGAGAATCAATAAGTAAACAATATCCGGCGGTCAGGATCAATGTCTGTGGCCGAGGTTCTGCCAACCACACAAAGGGCTGCAGCGGACAGGTCTGAGACCGGTAAGGCACAGCCCACTCACAGGTCGGGGGCAGGCCTCCTCTGCTGGTTAGCTCTTTAAGTACGGCATAGCACTTTAATGTGTCATGCCCTTCTGCAGACGCCAACAGGGCAATGGCTGCACATCGCCAGTGCGAGTCCTTTCCTATGACAATATGACCACAAAGGGTAGACTATAGACTACATTTAGTTTTTATATACTGCAGTGATATTTCATCCTTATGCTCAAACCCCAATGGTGCGATTTTGTGGGCGATGGTGCGGTGCGATTCCTCAATGCATTCTAGTCTAAAGTTTTATTATTATCTACAATGTCGTGCCCCCGGTCGTGCTAGTGACAGTTTGGCCATCTGGCAAGACCATCTTTGTGATAATACATCTTTCCCACAGCATCAGTTATGGGTTTGCAAGAGTGCAATCATGCATAATACAAAGTCGTTCCAGGCAGCTATATTCACAAGTATTTAAAATTACGACTAAAAAGTCCATTGTTGATCAATGGCAGGTATTAACAATGACATGTAAGTATGTCATTGGTATTAACAAAGAATCACATGTGTCCTACTTGTGCTTCACAAGACTCTCAGCACGCACTGCTTCTGAACTTAGATCGTGATTTTGCAAGTAGCAATTACGTCCCAGGACATTTCTTGTGCCTGTCGTGTTTAAGGACACCCCGCTGGTAAGAACCATTATTATAAATATTTATGAGGCAGCTCCAACTTTTTCGGACAGTAATGGATCCGCAAATAGCCAGGAACTATTTTTCTCCGCAGGAATCACCCACTATAACAGGATCCCAACAGGATTTGTGTAAAAAAAAAAAAGGCAAAATGATGGAGAACACTCCTTTCCATGAATTCTATTTTTGGGAAAGGAGAATGGGATTAGAGAGGTATCACAAACCTATAATAGTAGTGAGAATCTTTTTATCTGCATTTACCCTTCTTTTTGTATTCTTGTATACATAAAACACAAAACGTAAACATTCTGTATACAGAAAACATCTATAGTAGGATCGCACATACAGGTGCTTTGTATATGTCCCTGTCCGATCACATTAGATTCAGCCATCCTTATTCGACAACAGCAACATATTACTAGCCTGAAGTAAAGCATTCACAAGCCTAACTGGCAGTTGCGACAGAGAAGCAGCGAGAGCCTTACAGTTGCTACAGCTGAGTTCATGAGTAGTGGGTAGGCGACAGACATGAAATATAAACAAAATTGACAGAGCCATGGCAAGGGGGGATGAGGGGCGGGTAGTAGGGGAATTAAGCGGAAGAAAAAGACGAAATAAAATGGGAAACGGTCGGTAGTTTATACGGTCAGACCTCCATAACTGCAGCATTTGTGTGACCTGCTCCCCAGATGTGTGTAGCCGGATCCCCTACTCCTCCAGCATCCAGACAGCCTCCAGTGGCCTAAGGTGTTGGCCCCGGTGACCTTCACACAGACGCTTACATCGGCTCAGTAAAGGACACGGCTGTTCACTAATTTCCCGCAGACACGACCAAAGCCTGCCAATTCCTAGGCCTGTTTCCATCCAGCTCCCAGCTCCCCCTCAATTCCTCCAGGCCCGGTGCCAATTTAGTAGTCTTCCTGTCCTGTCTATAATATAGCTAGTACTCTATTTGGTCCCTGCCTCCAGCTCCTTATCACCAAGATGCACCTCCACCCTCCTACTTTACCCCGCTTTATATGCACGATGCATAGTTAAATACATTCATAAATTAGATAGATGCCCTTCCTGATAAGTTATCCCCACTGTATAATTTGGGATCATCAGTACATGTATATCATTCTAGTGACATCATAGAACTGCATTGTGGTGAGAAACAATTTTGTCTCAGGTCACCCCTACGAGTTTTAATGAGCCGGATCGCTTGGACTATAACTGGAAAAGACTGTAGTATAGTTCAGACAACGTCTGTGAGGTCCAGTCAACAGCTATACTTCACTCTGGGATATCTGAAGGGGAGTGAGGCATGCTATTGGCAGGGTGGAGCTTCTATCAGCAAACATTTCGGTCGGCCATGCACAGGTAAAATATCACCGGAAATGGAGCCAGGAAGGTCTGATGGGAGTGACTCAGTGAGTCTATTTGACCCTGTGTAGGCATGCTGCTCGGATGAGCTCATGTTGCTAGGAAACTGCCCCGTGTATAAAGGTAGGAAAGCCACCCATAATACTGCCTGAGACCCCGAACAATCCATCAAATACAATGCGGTAGCGGCACCTACAGCTGCTGTACTGGCGTTTTGAACCAGACGTTAAACCCACCCAAGTGCCTCGTGTCATATAACCACCAGGCCGTTCCATAGCTAATATTCCAGAGTGAAGCGAATTCATCATATCAATTGTATCTGTCATGATGGTAGTTACATATTGGAGAACGGCTATTATTAATCTTAGTGAATTGTTTTCTGAACTGGAAGCAACATAATGATAATACACAATACAATGAAAAAGACTGTATTGATTTGATTGTAATTGAGAATGCATGTTTGTTACATAAATCTACTTGAAGTAGCGCTAGGGATAGACATTCAGATCGATGTTTATAATGCTCCCTGTTGTCATATTATCTTCTTGAATTTGAGGTTGAAGAATGCCCTTCTCTAATGTTTTATCACTGTGCTTTTACCATGTAAGATAACATAAACTGGTAGAGACAGATCTAATTATAGGTGGATGCAAGAACATAATTATCTGCAATCGTCTAGGATAGATTGGTAATTACATGCTTGTATTCAGTTGGAGCTATGGCGTGAACCCTGGCTCGGAATTCGGTAGAAGTTCGAGTTAAGGTTCTGGCACGATACAAATGCAGCTGTTTTAAGATAGGTAATAACATGAGGCGTCAGTATTGCAATGCCTAGATGATATTATGTGCTACAGCATAAATACCAACGGCAGTTCAGGTTAAAACAGGTGAACACAGTTAATCTAAAATGAAGCATTCCCCGAATGCTGTCTGACAAAAGCGACGACACACATCTGTGCAATCAACATCAAAGACGAGCTGAGCATCTGAGTACGCTGAATTCTATCTATAGCTTGAGGACCTGGAGACACCTGGGTACAGCTAGAATGTTGCTGGAGGTGGGGTAAGGATGTCTACTGATGTTCTGCGGTGAAGAACTGTAGCCTACTGGAGGGATGCTGCAGGGGGAGGGCAGGGCAGGTAATTCTCCAGATCGGAGCTGCTCTTTGGAGAAGCTGAGTGCAGCTGGGGGTGGATATGGCTGGTTATGAGATGTTGCCCAAAATCAGGCGGGCTGAAATACTCTTGTGTTGGTTTGCCAGAAGCTTGGCCGTGGTGGCGGTTGCTGAAAGCCGGGAGGACGGCAAGAACTAAAGGGGTGCATGGGTGGTGAGGGTGGGGGGTTGGGTAGGAGCCGTCAGCTGTAACCCAAGGCTGCTTGTGATGTGTTTTTCCCTGTGCCCAGCTTTCAAACAGCCTTTATCCGGACAATAAATGTTTGTCTGGCAGGGGCTGTAATTAACAGTTCACAAATTAGCCTGATTGTGTGTGATCTGCTTTCACTCTCTGCTTGTTTGAGGTTTTGGTCACCTCCTTCTGAAAGGAGTGGAAATAGAACAACAGTCCCCGAAACATAGTGCGTGTTATAAGTGTCATCCTCGGATACCCCCTTTATATAAAGGGTTTATGAGAGTATTATGATAGTGTTTCCAGGAATGTCGTGATAGAAAACAATAACATTTGCAGATGGAGGGACAACCCCATGTACCTGCCATTATCCGGCTTACTAACATTCTTTTCACACTCAGCATTGTGTGCAGAGGAAACAGAATCATTCCGCGAAATAACCATTTGCATTCCATGAATCATTTAAGATCCGGACAATTTCCTGGATCTTTTTCGTTTTCTGTTCGGCCACTTTCAAACTAACCAATAAAAGCACGCTGCGGGTAACTCTCTAATGGGATTCGGGCCTCCATTCCAGAAAACCTTTTGAAATCTTGTAATCTGCCGTGAAGAAAATCAAAACAAAAAATGCGGATAGGAAATAATCTGCTGTTGCCTCATCGAGGGCCTGGCAATAAAACTGGTGGTGATCCAATGAAATTGATAAAGCAGAAGCATTAGAGGAAGTACTGAGCTGCTGAGGGGAGTTGTGGGAAGACACAGGTCACCGTATATATCTATCTGTATTATATCACTTACACTCGTGATGGAAGGAGGCGAGATATAATAACAAGATAAACCCTCAAGTTACCATTGCTAATGGATGTCTTCAATGAGTTAGGCATTCTATGATGTTGTACAATCAGATATTGATGCCCACCGTGTTATTTTCAGTTTGGTATAGTGCTCCAGATACACGCACAGTGCATGGAGGTAAGGGGGTGTGATACAAGGCAATATACACAAACCATCCTACCTGTCTCACCACCTGCCCAGTGTACTCACCACCAGACAACACTGCCAATATCTGGTCTGCTGATGGACACTAGCCAACCACCTCCTCCACCCCCAGTGTGCCCCTCCCCACCTACTGACTCATACTGGAGAGCAGCCATCTACACAGAGCACTAGAGGTATAGCCGAGTCACTCTCTGGGGTCAATAGGCTTAGCAGGTGCTATTGTGGGGAGTTCATCTGTGTAATCGGCCTCTAAGTAGCCTTGTGTGTGGGATGAGTAGCAGATATTGTGTCTGGAAGCCTGTTAGGAGAGGAGTCTCCACGGTGTGACTTTCCCCTTGGGAAATGTCAAGATTGGTTGTCTGGTCTCCAGGCTGGCCTCAATGGCTACCAGTTGTTATGGTGATATATACGGGGAGGGTTTTAACTCAGGTGATATTGCACAACATATTTAAATTCTGGATACCGTTCCATCTGCAGCCGAGCTATACACGAGGCAAGCGCTATATATCATGTATTTATGTCTAGTTATACTGGGGACTCAGTATAGGGCACCATATATAACTGCCTACCTCACAAAATACTAGATGTCGGGCGGCTATAATGCGTCTTCACTGTAGCCATTAGTAAAAATCTGAAATGTTTACAACCCACTGATACCTGGATATGGTCCAGATAGAGGAAGAAAAATGAAAAGCTGCAACATAACTTGCTCGGAACAGGGCCGGCATTGCTTTTTATAGGCCCAGGGGAAACATCTTGATGCCAGACTTAAGTAACTGCTGCAAAAACAGAGAGATATGCGAAATAAGATAAAATGTAAAGGTTTGGAGGGGGTGGATACTCGCACGAAAAGGGACCGATCCGGCTTGGGTCTCTGCTGGGCGAGTTTGCCCGTGTTATTATTCACACACGCCAGTATCATTTGAGTGGGGCTTCCCAGAGTCCTCGGACGAGGCTTACACTGGAAGAGTGTTAGTGGCCGAGGAAAGGCCCCACACGCCATTGCCACCGATGTAGATTTAATACGGGAAAACACAAGGGGCATGGCCGGAAGGCAAGGACAAGGCAACAGGCAACGCCATTGATCTCAGCTCAATGGACACCCATGGAGTGCAGGGGAAAGGGGGAAATTGTAGACTTTGATTGGTTGGATGCAATTGGCATGGCCCTCTATCCTCTCTATTCGCTGGTCGGCGACGAGAGGGCTCATGGAGGGTCCTCCAAAGGCCAGGCCCCAGCAGAGAGTGATTGGACCGGCCTGATTACGTTCGTTCAGGTCGTACAAAGAGTTGACCATGGCTGGCATTTGACGAGTTTCGTATTCACAGAAAATGGTCCTATTTCTCGCCATAGACCTCCCCAGTGCTACCACAGCTCTCATGCCAGACTCCCTCCTCCCCTTTGCCTCCCAACCCGACTCCACATTCAAACTCGCGACTACTATACAGCACGAACAGGACCCAGGCTGCCTATTGCCAACGTTAATGCATTCAGCATGGACTCAATGGGTTCCCAACCGCATCCGATAATTAATAGGACTTTGTGGTTCACATGGCTGCAAGTGTCGAATTTCTGCACTTCCCATCCAAAGACGCTGCAGTTGATTTGGGATGCAGAGTGAGGGTGTGAGGCCAACCGGAAACCCCATTGAATATTTATGCTATCTAGCTCAACACCTCATTCTGCCAAATTCAATGGAAAATGCACTAAAAGGCAATTACACATATATGTTGGGTACAATAAAAGTATTTGAAACAGTAAGAAATAACGGGTAATCAAGATACAGCAAATCAATGTAGCTCAGGTCAGCTGCAAGGAATGGAGGCCATCTAATGTTTAGAGTTTATGAATAGTAAGTATTGGAGCTGCAAAGGCAATGGAAATGGCAAGCAATGGCAGTAACATTCTGGTTCTGGGATCTACATATCCATACCCTTTGGTGGTGGATGGTGGCTGGATATGTAAAGGCAGTTTGCATGCAGGGTGATAAGGCTAGGAGTTATTGGTGGCGGCCTGGGGTGTTTAGGGAGGCTAATCTGTGTGCTGAGTGACTAGGGCGTTATGAGGGAGGGCAGTAGGTAGGCCGAGGGAGGATGCTCTGTTTTGATGGAATTTCACGGTGGGGATGGGTGTGGGATGGCTGCAGCAGCATAGTCTGCTAGATTCGGATCCAGGTAGACACTGGAGGCCCTGTGAACCTAAGTTTTCCCTCCAATAAATGTGATAGAATTTCATGTACCGGTATTTAGTAGTCATGGACAGCGTCACCACCCTCCCATAAGCAAGGTGCATTTGGCACTTCTATCCCTCCTGCGTTGCGGCAATTCTCACAGGTACAAAAGCCGGCAAGGATACACAATAGAAGAACATGGTTGCCTGCTGGAGGAATCCAGGCTGGAATCTCTCCACGGCCATAACGCTGCCTAGGAGGGTGAGAAGAATGAGTGCGGGGAGGGGAGGGGGAAGGCTAGGGAGGCAGCCCCTTCTGGAGCCGCCGCCTATGGCCTGCTGAGATGAGAATTGATGTGTTTAAGGCATGGATCAGCAGCGCCACTCAGTGTCTCTAATGCAATACCCGGACCCCCACCATGTAACGGCTGTTGTGTCATAATGCCCGCCCCCTATTGTCACATGCCATACTTCTATTTAAGTCAGGAGCCAATGGCTCCTCTCCGACCACAGCGCCATGGGAAGCACGTAATCGCCAAACGAAACGTAAAATCAAATTGATATAAACTCATTATGTTTGCGGAGGCCAGGTAATGTTTGTGGCTGACGGCAGGGGAGTTTTGTTGGGGGAGGCTGGGGTTGCGGCCTGTATCACCTTGACTGGCTGGTAAATAACTCGTGTTAAAAAGAGGAGAACCAGCATGTGGGAAGAAATAACCTGCAGCCAGGGGGTGCTTAAGCCCTGCCCTCCGTAAATATGGCTTGTGGGCTTCCCAGCTATCCATCACGCAGCTGGGGCCATGCTTTTACCTCCACGGTTAGCGCATTGGTCGCCCGAGGCCTGTATGCCAATTGTCCGCCTTCCCACGCCTCTGCCAGGCAACTCCGCTTAGTCCCCTTTTTTTCTCTCCTGTGTTCTCGTAAAAGAACTTCCATGTCAATGTTTGCATGGGGTACCGGGAAATGGTTCGGTCGTGTTTCGCCAACGTTGTAACGCTACACGTTCTAAAATGGGAATTCGAGAGGGCGCAAATCAAGTAACGTTGTGTTCGCATGTTACGGCGCAGAGATTGGGGAAAACATGCACAGGATGGTCTATAATCGGCATCTGCCGCCCGGAGGTGGTGGGCGACACGGAGCGCCAGGGGTCAGCCAGTGCAAAAGGTCACCGGTGTCCTGTGCGGCGCTGAAGCCAAGTCTTGGCTTCAGTCATCCAATCCGTCCTCTGTGCCCCAACCCCTTATTCCTGCCACCCATTTCAGGCTTACCCTCGCTTGGGCGCGTCTCATATGGCGCAGTGGCTTGGCTAGTTCATCTTTGCCGTTGGGGAGGTGCTACAGTTGCCACCACCCCCACCCCCTGCTCCGTTCTGCTGGTTGGGTTCACATTATACCTACACACACCCCTACCCAGCACGGACAGAGAATGAGCAGGCTGAAAAATGGCCCTCCCTTCAAGGCGTGGACGGTGAATAGGGCGATAAGGCTACACCAATAATCACTCACACCAGATGGCGCTACGACACGTGCCGGCAGGGTCCGCCTCCTCACCAGCTTTGAGGCAAAGAACAGTGTGGAAGGAGAAGAGCAGGATAATTTACTGACCAAATAATGAAACAGATTGTAATAAAGGAACAGATGAAGGGTACTTTAAGCTAAGTAGAGCGAAGTAAAGGGTCTATGAGTGCGAAAATATGGGTACATAGTCTCAAAGGAAACAAAAATGATGAGGAGAGAGGGGGGAAAACATGATGGATGTATAAGGACGCGATAGCTGAGGAGGGGGAAGAGATTATAGATTAGTAAATTGGTATAACAGCAGAGATTTTCTATCCAAGTCATGGACGTTTTTCTTTGGCTGCCCTTTCTGTGGAAAGGAAAATGCTGCCCAGGCTCCCAGTGCAGCCTTGTGGCTCGTGCCGCCTTCGTGCCAGGTGGGCCCGGCAGCAGTCTGGTGCCTAACGATTCCCGGCTGGCCAACAAAAGGGCCGAGACAATATGGCTTCCGTGGTGGCTTCCCTGCTTCTCAGTTTGCGCCTCACGTGTGGTTAGATAATGGCTTCAGCACATTAAGCCAGGGCAGTGGAGTAGTCTGGGGCATGGTCAATTGGTTCTTTTCAGTGAAACCATTCCTAGCGCCTACACCTTGAACCCTTATCTGACATTAAGCCCTGGGGTCCCTCTATCCAGCCTGGTGAAGCATGTATGTATCCAATGTGGAATTATACTGACTAATGGATGGATCAGGCGTGGAAGGTATTACATGTATCCCTGCCACTTGAGTGAACCATCAGACAATGTACACACAATACTACCTTTGTTTGCTTGGTTGGGGTCACCACAATGGAATACAAACTGGCTCATATCAAGAGACAAACCAACACAATCACAGGGCATGTCAATAGGCAAACCAAGTGTTATCCAGTGGTGGATGCTGCAGGATAGGCTGTAAGGCCTCTGTATTATACAGAAGGACCGTAGCATTATCACGCTTTACACCACAGAGCAGCAGCATAAATGGTCACATCCCATGCTAACAGCACTGAACCCCCGCCCATTCCCCCCTTCTACACTGCTATGACTTCTGCCTACAAGCGGCTTTGCTTTATCCGAGCAGCTTGCAAGCTAACTTTTGTGCCAGCTCACAGAGGTCAGATCAAAGTGGCACCAGCGGCGCCACTGGGATCAAAGAGGGTGCCACAGACGCATGGATTACCAGCCCTCCCTGTGCTGACTCTTTTGATACCACATTAAAAGCAGCGCCAATCTACGTGCACTCCATGTACCTGGCGGGTATATATAATAACCCGAAATATCTACTTGGTGCTCCATAATTGTAGCTTTTCGTAGATATGAGTCCTGGTAAAAGCCACTATTTTGGAACCTTTGGCATTCCAGGTAAGCACAGAGGTTAATTTTATGTATAATAATTATGGCATAATTTAAATGTTGCTGAAGAATCCCCCACAAAGTCTATACGGATATTGTATAAATTGACCTCAGCTGCAAATCACGTAAGGATACCTACCAATCATGGCCAATCATGTTATATGAGCACACAGGTAATGGTGTGAAACACAGGTGCCTTTACAGACTGACACCGGTGTAAGTACACATCCAGGGAGCCATCTCCAATATAGGCACCATTGGAGTACCCTGGAGGCAGGTTGGTATCACGACTTGACACGACTTACGCACCATTGTGTGATACAGTCAGGCTTTCAATATTATGATAGAGTGTAGATATAGAGATGCCACTGGATCTATTTTGCTTGCAATAATCAGATACAAGCATTGTTGTAAGCGGTCGCACAACCCTGTCCGGTCTAGTCACATCCATCTCTCACAGTACCCTTTGTATAATCATAACATCCAGAGGAAATCCATTTTAATATTGATGTGTTCTTCTCATACACAAAGAACCTAATTCGATGGTCCGTGCTAATTTGATTGTGGATGATGAGAAGGGGTTGATGTTAAAGCTGAAACATCCAACTACAAACGGCAGTCCCCCTAGACATGCCCTGGCCAATCTCTCTGCACCTCCCCTACAACTAGCACCAGTTTTCTACACAGGGTCTCGGGCTGAGGTCTCCCCTGGAGTCGCCACGCGTCACGACCACGATGTCTGCCGTGGCTCCCAGAGGACAGGTGTGTCGGCAGAGGGCACCATCCACACGCACCTCCTGCACACATTCTCCTACACCATCCTCCTCCAACTCACCCTGCTTGAAAAGCCTCTATTGGAAGGACTCTGGTACTTGCATTTTAAGGTTCATTGTTTGTTCTTTGCTCTGGTTAAATCATATACGAGCTTCAGAGATACAAAGACTCATTTAGATTCCATATAATTATAACAGGCATTGTTCAGCTTAATCATTAACCATTGGGTCCTGGTATTAGAATATAAAATAATGATGATATAGTGGAGACAAATACCAAACTGCTTGGTCAAATTACCTTACAAGAGCAGATTATGAGTCAAAAAGCAACTGGATATCCTCTATGTGGTTCTGTCTCACATACGAGGTTGTTTGCAATTACTGCTTACATAATCACATTCGAGTGTAAAGTCAATTGTTTAATTTCAACATAACTCAAGTCGGGTGGTTACTTATAATATTAGGCATTGGACTAAGGCTCAGATGCGTTATAGAATATCTTCACCGTTACATATTAGCCAGCTGATACACCTGCTTGGGGTATGCATGTAGCTATAGCTCGGACTCAGCCTCCATAGCCATATATATCCATGCCAGGCTAACAATCAGGCAGCAGCAAAGAGCACCAGCGTAGGCGCCTCTTAGTCGGCCTTCCCAGAATTCCTGGCCACCCCACAATGCCCCCTGGGACCTCCAGGCGGCGCTATGGGAATAGGCAGCACGACTGTGGGGCTGACTGTGGGACGGCCTGCTGTGTACGCCCTTGTCAGCAGCGCCACAAGGCAATGGGGGTGGCAAGGAATGTCAAAGGCTATGGCAGAGTCAGCTGTAGCGTCAGGCCTCTCTTTGTCAGTTGATTATCACTCCTATAATATGTTGTATGCGCATCATTTTTATAATTGTAGTCGGATAGGGTGAAGGTATAATAGTCATGGTGCCACGGTCTTGTATCACATTTTGTGGCATAGACCTCACCATGTATGAATGTATGGCATATACACAGTGATATAGACTAGAGCACACCGTATTTCCTTTTTTTTAAATACCCTTAATCTCATATATATCCCATTCCACGTTAGAGAAATGCCACTGAATTTGTAAGGGTTTAAAAATGTTGTGCATTCAACCAGAACCATGAACACCACTGAATGGAGAACTACCAGACGAAATATGGTAAGTTGTGGAAGGCTATCAGACAAAGTCGTATATTTCCCCATGGCTGACTGGAGAGGTGGCAGCTGAGGCCAATATTGAGTAATCTCCTGTGACAAGACATGTCCTTCTATTAGGATAATGCGTGGATGGGAGCTCCCACAATGAGATTATCCCCACGACAGTAATACACCGACCTGTACCACTCCACCAGCCGCCTCCTCCAGGGCTCAAAGTGGTATTTGCGTCAGAGTAAGCCCTTTAGACCAGATCTCAGCATTAAGACTGTCAGTGATATTTGTAATTAACCATTGAGGTCTACAAGTGACTGCTGAGAGTTGTTATCTATAGGATATAGTCAGTTTTTGACAGTCCTCATTGAGAGAACCGATATTGGGACTAATGAGCACGGCCTGTCTCACACGAGATTACATCAATCCTGATAAGAGGTTCACCCACTCTTAGGGAGGAAGTTGGATGATTAGTCTTATATTGTTATCAGCAGAGAAAGAAGTGGGAACTATAAACGGCCACCTCATCTGCTATGCCTATGGCGATCGATAGACATGCCCACGTTATGTTTGAGTCTACAGCCTGTGCCTCTTGTTTTGGCATAAAGCTATGTGGGCGATCCACTTAAGTTTTTGAACACGACAACAGAAACTAACCCGAATTATTGAAATATCGACTGGTCGGTTAACCCTTTCCCTGCCGATACTGCATATATGCAGTACCACTGTAAAACCGATACTGCATATATGCAGTACTGTATTTTAGTACCCAAAAACCGATACTGCATATATGCAGTACCAGGGCACTATCTGTAGTGTAGTGCCAGTTTTAGTAGAACATATTCATCTGCAATGTCCCCGGTGGTTGAGAACAATTTTTCAATTGTGAACCGGCAGGGAAAGGGTTAAAGCTGAAACTGTCTCATGTTTGCAGGCTGCTAGCGGGTAGCAAACATAGACAGACTCTGCATGATCATGCCACCGTTCAGGTATAAGTGCACCCCTTATACAATTTGATCCTGGTAGGAGCCAGTTGCCAGCCCCCCAGTGTTGTTCTAGTGTGGGCGACAGGCGGCACGACAGCCAGTCTGTCCTCCAGTGCTAGTTAGATACACAGGACGTGCAGTGGGGATCAATGCAATCCTCCCTCAGAAGGCGGGAGTAACCATAACAACCAATGAAAAATCAATCCGCCATTGTCGCTAGCCAGCCCTGGTGTATTTAGAGAGGAATCCTCCATTGTGCCCCACCTGATAATAACCTCCCCTATCAACAACCTCCAGCTGCAGTGGAGGTGGTGGCCATGGAGGATGGAGGAGAGGAAGGGAGCTGTCTGATTCTTATACCCCTGAATCGGATAATGATATTGAATGGACTGTTGGGAAGGGGGAGCTGCCGGAAAGCATTGCAGATATATGTCCTGGGAAATGTAATTGGGATAGTGTATCCGGGGTCTAAAATCACCTCTATATCTTCCACCTGGTAGCGCGGCCGCGCACAGTGACGGAAGTGGCGTGTACGCATGCGCATGCTTAGTCCCCGTAATGGCGAATGGCAGGAGCTGACTTCCCATGACGTTAACATTACTAATCTCCCGCCGATATCTAGGGGTAATTACTTGGAAATTCCCCCATCCAAGCGGCAAAAAGCCTGATTAGGCTTAATGGAATGATTAGATGATCAATATTTGCGTATGGGGGCCGCCCGCAGGATGGATGCGCCGATGGGGTAGTGAAAAAGGCGCGCCCCCAGTGGTATTGGGTTTCCTTCTGGCGCGCCACTGCAAAAAGAAGTCATATTGAACATAATTCAAATCGAACATTAAACAAAGGCATGGGGTGGTCGGACACACTGGTGGTGGCAGCAAGCAGGAGGAAGACGTCTGACTGCCAACCCCCTACATGGGGTGCGTTGTGGGCTATAAGAGGAGGCGTCAGTGGAGATATCTGAGACAGCCTATGAGTGATGCCTTACATGGACTCATCTATGTATAAGGCTGTATTGGGTTGATGCTAATATGGCCAAGTGGTTGAAAATGGGACATTAAACGTACCCCCATTGCTTTAATGGTCACCGTGAACTGGTACCTGTCTTACCCTGCACAACCTGCTGCTAGAGCCTACAGAAACTGCCTCTTATGACAAAATGGCGACGTACACGGGCAATGCTGTTACATCACTAGAGGGGGAGGCCAGTGAATAGAGGAGCTCGCTGCAGCAGTTGTAGGAGCAGTTCGCTCAGACAGCCAAACACTGAGATGTAGAGACATCTGATCTCTATTCTAGCCAAGGGGATGTCCTCTGACAGGTCTCTATATCCAACACAGTGTTTGCCTGTTAAACCTATACCTTGGTAGTTCCTCCAGAATGATTCGAGTATTACAGCGGCATCCTATGGATGTATGGGTGTGTATTTTACTTATGGAAGACATGGAAGAACAAATCAGATGAACAGGAGGCCCCCCCCCCTGTACGCCCTCTATAATACACATGTTGTTGAGTGTTAGGGGATAGGAGATGACGTGTTGGGCAGAGGCCCTATGTACACTAACTCAGTAAACAGTGCCCACTTGGTAGATTTCTGTCTGGACAAGGTAGGCACCGCCCAGTGCCCGTGGAATAATTCAGAAGCTTCGTGCTGGCAGCTGCCACTGCAGCTAGCAGCAGGGATGTCTGTCTGCCTTGTCCACGGTAAATCAATGTGCCTAGACCATCCATAGGTGAACTTGTTCCGCTCCCAAAAGGGAATAGTACTGCAGTCGATTACAGGCCCAATAGTCCCATCACTATTGTATATTCATGCATAATCATTACTTCCTATAGTTCAAGGGTAGAGTATGCCTTCTTTGAAATACGTTTAACTGTATCTGTGTTAAAGGCCCGATTTCATTGCCCCTCTACAGTATGCGTCGAGCAAGTACTCTGTACGGGGGGGGGGGATGGTTTAACTATTTTTGGAATCACTACTTCAATGCCAGTCTTGCGGGAGCCCCATGCTTCGATGCATAGATTCACTACTGTAAGAAAACACGGGTATATGTCATACACCCTGAGCTGCACTGGGGATGGTGTAAGGTTAAGTAGTACAGGGTGACAGAACCATGGAGGAGGCTACAGGGGAGGGGACATATAGTACGGGGTTCGCAGGTGGTCCCTAGTACGGGGCTGATTGGGCGTGCAGGCAGGTGACAGGAAGTAGGCCAGGAAGTGAGGAGGCAGAGGCAGCCCAAGGGGTTCTGACACCAGCGGCCTCAGGGTCCAACAGGACAAGGACTTTGACAAGGCCTTTGATGCATGGCCAAAGGTAGGTGGTGTAAAGATGGCTATACACCTAGATAGTGTTAGACGGCCAGAGGTACTGGCAGGGAGCTAACTATTCTCATCTTTATGAGGTATAAGTGAACCCCTGTGACCCCCCTTAATAAGGCCTGTCACCATGCCCCACAATGCCTTTATCACCCTGAGAAGGAAGGCTTTGACTGCATTATGTTAATGGCAACCGCGTGCATAGGAAGCACAGGTAGGAAGAAAGCAGGAGTCCTTCCTGGGGAAAGAAAGGCCCAGCTTGTGCTCCCGCTTCTGATCATTAAGTGACGCCATCGCTTGGATTGACCTTAGCCGGGGGTCATTATGGAAGTAGTCCGGCGATCAATCAAAGGGTCTGCCATAAGATGTATCACTGCGCCATCCGGGTGTCGGTGCGAGACGCTATATTCATCACCTCCGTTAACGAGGTGCTCCCGGGGGATGGGGAGCAGCTCCAAGGAGAAGTGGGGAGGTTGGGGAGTTGCTCGGGTTAATTGGGAAACACAGGGGTCTCATAACAACACCTAACAAGTGCATATACTTCGTTGATACATAAATTCTGGCAACTTAACCGCACACCACACCATGCATGGGTTATAATTCTGGTGGACCTTTCCAATCTGGGTGGGTCTAGCCTTGTTAATTAATGACGTAGTCCCCAAGTGGTCCTCAATTTATGTAGCGGTGGTGTTGGGATGATGCATTGTTTCCTAATACGGTGCATGCACCATAGGGACCATCGTTTTTTTACCGTCCAACTACGCTGCTAGTGTTTCACCATGGTATCACAGAACGGAAAATTGCCTTTCTATACTCATTCATAAATGTAAAGATAATGTGAAGTATGGGGGAATATTTCATGATCAAATAATGGTTGTCATTAATAATTATTGCACATGTACACTCTATAGGAACAATCTAAATAGAGTCCGCTTTATCATCCCTCCCTTTTAACCATAAACAGGAGACAGGAATGACACACCAAATCGTCTACATAATATACAGAATAAACCATCATATGTATATAAAGTCTTCCCTGTCTTATCCCCTCATCTAATTCTCATTTTTCTGTGCCTTGCCCAATATAGGTAATGGTAATTTGCTCATTACTAGGCTTCACATTAACTAAAGACCCATAGGCAGATCCAATCTAAAGATACATTACCATATCCCTGACAAATGGAAATGGACTGGGTTGGGTAGGGATCGTGCATGGCCGCCATAGGGTTAGAGGTCACACTGAAGGTTGCATTGACTGAGGCAAAGGGCAGTAGGTCAGTTTACAGCTAAGGGGTGGTTGGTGTGGATGGGGTGGGGTATTAGCCCTGAGTCTGCACAAGGCTCTACCACCTAAATACCTACTCTCTATGAACTCACTGGTGTAAGAAGCAGGTTTAGGTAAGGGTGTCGTGGGGATGTCCGGGGATCAATGTCACGGACAACACTTGGATCCCCTCCTACCTCCCCTACACACAGACTTGGATCCTCCTCCCCCAACTCCCACACAAACACACACCTCCCATGTTGACTGCCAGTCTGACGGGTCCACTCAAACACCGTAAGCCCCTACGTCCACCTGATACCTCCTGTATATACACAACAGCACTCCTAAAGGCTCAATAAATTCCTTTTGGGGAGAATGTGAATGCTGGTGGTAGTAGCAGTAGGAGTGGGCCCTGGACTCGCCACATGACCAGGATTCTGGTCTGGCTGCAATAGTAAAGCACCCCGTGTCTTATTGGCAAATCCCCGGCTCGAGGGCTGGCATGAAGTCTGTGGTCAAACTGTGGTTAAGTTGGACTCTACACACACTATCCAGCACGTAAGGATCAATGTTATAGAGGAGTAAGGGTTAGGGAGAGGACGTAGGGTGAGGTGCAGGAGTGCTCGGTTATGTGGCGGGCTGGGGAAGTCGTGTCGAGGATGGAATAATGACTTGGGTGATGGGTGTATGTATTATGGCCTGTGTGGCAAAATTGACAATATCTATAAAATAGTTGGATTGTACGTTAAATTTATATAGGTTGTATTGTGAGATGTGGGAGAGATAAGATAAGTGTGGGTAGACAATAGAGCAGCGCAGGCTACGCTATTGGCCTATTGGAGATGAACCTGTGCCTGCTGAGGAGGTTAATGGGGTCTTCCACGGCACTGACCAAACAAGGCTTATCTCCGCCGTGACCTGGGTGTTCGCCAGCTGATAGGATAGCTGGGTGGGAATAGCTTGTGTGTGTGGTATGGAGGGTCTCCTGGGAGGTATGTACAGTAGTCTGCAGGACCAGGTGCATGGTGCTCCCCTGGCCGTGGGTCCGCAGTCTGTCAATGCAGGCTGTGGGTGATGCATGGTGCAGTCACCCATCCTTTCTGACTGTCTCCCGTATCTGTATACTGCTGCACAAACACAGGAAGAACACAGACCTCCATGGCCACAGGTGGCCACTTGACCGACTGATGGGATGGGAGGAGGTAGGGTAAATGGTGTAGGGGTTTAGGGGTGAGGAATGGGAGGATAGAGGCTAATGGGAGTGAGGGATTGGGAGTAGGGGTGCAGGCACCAAGCGTAGTAGACAATGTCCACTATGTGCTGAGCCAGCGATGGATCTACCACATGTGACCAACTCCATATTGGCATTATGCAACAGACTTTATCCCACCATTAAATAGCATGAATCACCATGATAAAAGGAGGGTAATGCACAATGTGATTGAATTATAGGACCAGGGGTAACCCAATGCTATAAAGCAATACCCAGGCTTGCCGGCCAACCTCAACAGCGCTGCTCGTGTAGACTAATCAGGTTTACATATATGATCCTGGCTTTGATAAGAAGTGCTCTCCTGTGTACAAAGGCCCGGGGACTGGATGGATGTCAGCGTTGTTACAGATGTATGGCCGTAGTGTAGACAGGTAGAATGAAAAAGGATGCCTTGATAAGCCTCACGGATGCAGGCTCTATGTATCAATGTCAACCCACTGAATTTAATCGCGTCGGCAACAAGATTAGAAAAAAAGACACTGCTTATATTAAATGACACTTTCAGGATGAATTGTTGAACAGCATTGGAGGGTTGGTCTTGTGTAGAGACTATGAATAATGAGATCTGAGGGAGAGTATACACAAACATTGTACATACAAGGGGTAGTTGCCTGAGCCTGTGTCAGGCAAGATGTCGTGTTGCACCATAGAAAAAGCCTTGTCAGATCTTCTAAAGTATAGGTCGCAACTCCTTATGATGAGCCGCAATTTATGACCGGAGGCCATGCAGGAGCGCACCGCCGCCATACTATGGTGAAGCTTGGAGGCAGGGTGGTCTTAACAAGCAGTATATAAAAAAGGTGCATTGTACCGGGCAATACCCTCACGCCAAGGCCTCGTTCCAAGGCTAAGCCATACGGAACTATATATAGATACGCGGTATTGCCTGTCACTGGAGGGGAGTGGGGCCGGGTAGTGGCAGTAGTATAAAGGAATGACGGTTAGGTGATGGTAAATCGCAGCCAGTGCAGAACGACTAATACACTATACAGAACAAGGGAAGGCTGTATCTGAATGCGTATGTCTGTGTGCTCGTATTTGATCAAAGCAATGGATGGCTGACATTGGTGATGTACGTCTGGTAAATGCAGTGGAGCAGTGTTGGTTATGGATAGGAAAGTGCCGGGTGAACTGAGTCAACACTAGCCATCACATAGAGGGCAGGGGTAGACCACTGGAGGAGAGGCTTCGTGGGTGGGGGAGGGGGCGGGTCTGGCATGGTCTGGCATGGGATCCAGACATAGTCAAGACCACTTCAGCAGAGTCAGCGACACTAGACGGATCCTGACCTCATAGTCTTGTGTAACGACCTCGATCACCCCACCACTTAATCACCGTAACGTGGCCAGTGCAGAAAGGGTCCAGTTAGATCCCAGACTGTCTTCATGTTGGCTTCTCAATGAGCTAAGTACTACTACTCCCACTGTAGTCACACTACAAACAGCTGTAGCTAGTGGTTCCAGACCCCTACACCACAGCGCCTATAGTCGTCTATCTCTACCTATATGGACACAACCCACCCGCCCACCACCTGTCATATTAATAACCTTAAGATGGCGCCCTCTGCTATTGGCATACATCATAGCACGGCCCGGAAGCGGGCGTAGACAGACCCGCAGCGCCATAAAGACCCTAGCGGCGTGTGTGCGCTAATTGACTGAGGGGCAGGGGGAGGGGAGAAGACCCCTCTGGAGGCAGGCCCTCCCTCTCAGCCAGGCAGGGGAGGCAGAGAATTGCATATCGGTGTCTGTGTCTCCCGGGTGGAGGCATCCTAGGGGTGGCCTAAACGTCTATTGACGTTGCCCAAAGCCCGTAGCTTGGCTAAGGTTACTTGTGGAGCGACGCCTGGAGCAAGCAAGAACGCCATCAAGCCTCGGCCATATATGGGGCGGGAACGCTCCCCGGCCGCCATAGCCTCAGGTAATGGCGGTAGGGAAAGGATGTAAATGGTCGGTGTAGTAAGGGCTGTGCTTCATGATGCTGTGTATGCTAATGTACAAAAAGCCTATCAACGTTTTATGCAAAGAAAGAAGTCAACCCCGATAGGTTATACATAAAGAAGATAGCAAGTTACGTGTGAGAGTAATAGGCTAGAGGTAGGTTTGGTGAACCAGGGATGTAGCCATTAATGAGCTGAGAAACATAATTTCAATAGGAAAACGATTTGGGGAAGGACATGGTGACCCCATGGGATAGCAACACATGGGGAAAAGGCAAGAGGATTATCTCAATGCAATCTGAATCCAAATCAATAAGCGCTCAGATTACAAATCATTACCGCAACGGGGCCTTAAGCTGATCCAGGAGTTTCTTCTTGTCCCTGGGCGGCATCAGCTCTCCTCATCCCAAACACGGCCTGCTCCCGCGGCTACTCCCCTATACAAAGGGCTGGGCCGTCCAATGCACTGCCCCTGGAATGAAGGTTTCTATTTAACACACGGCCCGCCGACCTCTTCCCATTCAGCCCTGGCGGCCGGTGCTACTGCATAGGCTCCAGCTGATGCCACCGAAATGTGAGAACTACTCAGCCGGGAACCCCAGTGTATGAGTGTACGTGGGTGTGATGGTAGTGAAGGCATGGCAAGTGGAGCAGGATAGCAAAAAAGCTCTTTTCTTTCTCTTTTTATTTTTGGGAGGGGGTTAGGTTGGGATCGTATCAGCTTAACAATGGGATGAACAGGTATTGAGTATAGCCTAAGGAATACTTTTCAGCTCCGTTGTGTTGACCATGTTGACTATGGATTCACGCTGGAGACGGTGTCCCGTCCAGACGGGGGTGTGAATACCCAGCCATTATATCATATAGAAAGCAGGGAGTAGCCACGGATTAGACATAAGGGTAGCTTTGCCAGCAACCACCTCCCACCACACCGCACTATACACCTATTTTACCCCCAGAGACTGAGACATTCCCTCTCTCTATCCCAATACGTTAGCAGATAACAGACTCCACTGGTTCTTGGCGAGTGGGATTGATCGTTGTAATCATCGTGTGATTTTGGACGGGTACCAGCGCACAGCCAGGCACTATGCCAGGCCACCAACGTTCCCTAACTGCCAATCATGACGGTAGGGGCGGGGCTTATTAAGGCAGCCTGGTGCCCTAACACCCTCCATCGGCCACCCAGCATCGCCTCCACTCTTCCTGTCGCGGTGGCAGGCATTTCCTTCCACCTTCACCCTCCATGGTTTATTTTAATCGGGGAGGGCCGGGAATTGAGCTCCCCTAGTCTCTACCGAGCCAGGCAAAATTAATTGAACGTGCGTGGACTTTGATGTTTTAATGCCGAGATGCTTTTAACTCCCCAACGCCCATTATGGCAGACAGTGCAGATGAAGCTTGTCGTTCGGTCCGATTGCTGTGATGGATGAGTTAAGGGGCTGTAACACATACCTGGTCCTTACGACCTCATTCCAGCACCAATCCACAAGGCCATCCATAATACAAAATATTGACAAAAGCAATCCAGCCAGTGAATTATACATAGGTGGACTGGGATTCTGTTTCAATCTGTGGCTGGATGGAGTAGGGGGCCACAAATACAATAAGCAGGCCCATAGGTTTCCAGCCAGGCGGGTAGGCTAAACACACACGTCGAAATGCACTTCCCTCCTGGTCCTCCGGGCATGGGACAGCCGCTAATGGTAGCGACCCTGGAGGTACCCCTCCCCCTAAGGCCATACCCAGCAATTCATTGACCGCCTAAATGACCACAGACAAAGGCCTGCAGCCCTAACCAGTCGTTCCAGCACCCCTACCACTCCTAATCCATTCACTCCCCAGCACTCCCCCTCACACCTACACACACAGAAAAGTGAGAGTCATTGTCGCTAAAACTACCCTCACCTGAGGGTCACGCACTGCCTGACTCTCAGGTGAGGGTAGTTTTAGCGACAATGACTCTCACTTTTCTGAGGGTGTACCACTACCCATTCCACTCACTACCCTACCATGCACTCTCCCTAACCCGCCATTCCCCCATTCCCCTTCCTCCAGACCACAAACATATCCCCATACACGTGTGTAGGCTTTACTTGCCACCTCTAGCTACCACCAGCAGCAGCAGCCTCCCTCAGCAGCCAGCATCAAGACCACCACCTCAAACACCAGCACCAGCACCAGCCCACTGGTCAATCTCCTGCCTACCCAGCCTAAATGCAAGGAGCTTGTCTGGCATTTGTAGACATTCCGCAGGGGGTTGTCTAAGCGTGCCCCCATTGATCCCCACATACGTGTCCGCCTTATATTGTAATTCATGGTTTGCGCCATCAACGCCCCCCTGCCTTTACTCTGATCGCCTTTTACTGTAAAATGGCGTGGTCTTATCTTTTCCCTCCTGGTTCCCTTCGTCTTTGAAGAAATCATGCAGGAACTGCCATCCGTTAGCCATCAAGTTCCCTCTTTGTGTCATTTCGTATGGCCTGTGTTTGAATCAGCTTCTCTGTCTTGGATTTCATTTTATACAAGAGAATCTGCTGGGATTGAGAGGGCAATATCGAACCTGTCCTCAGCTTCTTCCTCCAGAGAACGACCTACAGAGATGGCTGACAGGAAGCACTGCCCGAGACAATGCTACTAATCCTAATCCTATCAGTAGATTGAACAGGCCAGATCTGATGCTCCTAAGGGATAACTGAATTCTGTAGGATGCTGGCAGCTGAGTGTAACGTTATAGGTAGAAACGTGTTATAGATAACTATGTAACAGTATAGCACCACTGGTAACACGTTACTTCTCACTGGAAGATAATTCTACATAAGTCCTTACATTCAAGAGGATACAGGTACTTGACCATTTAGATAAGTAGGCTGAGCATTGTACAATCCGGTTCTACTCTAGGGAGGTTATATAAACCACTGTAAGGCCAATTTCTGGGTTAAATCCTGTAGCCGATAACGACTGGAGGTCTTTCTCTTCAATTAGCCTGTATTCGAGCTATATGTACTCACTATTCATTCTGGTTCTTGTTCATACTTGCCATGGATATTTATGTTCTAGAAGGGGGCCCTTAAGTGAAATATAGGTCAAATCCAGATTGATGCAAAACTGTATACCTGGAAGGCAAAACCGTAATATTAAAAAGGAAAGACTCGACGTTTTTATCTCCAGAAAGGCATCCCATGTCCCTCCTTTTGTTTAAGGCATACTAATACGCTGAGAAAGAAGCCATATTAAAAGGCGCACACCGTTGATTACTTTCTGATTACAAATCAAGCCATTGTGTCCATGCCATCTCTGAAGTAAATAAGTCTCACTCAAATAGACAGATAGAGAGGGAATGGGATTCTGTACAAATAGCTTGCAATCCGGTGCATAAAAGGAACTATTTCCATCGCAGACCGCCTGCAGGCATTACCTCCATACACTAAGCTACAACCCGCTTTCACCTCCATCACCAAAAAGGCCTTGCCATCAACTTAAAGAAGCGGGTTCCTTAGTCGGAGCAGCCACTGCCTCCCCCGGGAGCAGTTATTGGGGCGTTGTGACAAACACTCAATCTATCCCACCCTCCTAGTCTATCCCACCCTCTTGACCAGCGGTCAAGGCCCCACCTCCACCCTCCCTGCCGCCGTCTCACATCCAGGGCGGGCCCGTGTCCACTCGGGTGGTTCGGGCCTAAATGAAACGTTTCTTTTGGCGTCGATTTGGACAGACTTGTAGGGCCCAGGAGGAGGGGCGCCAATCGATGCCTGACCGCCCCCCCCCCTCCTCCACACTGCCTGTGATGCTGCATCCCACCCACTGTTTCCACATAGGCACATCGAGGCCAGCCTACAGTCTAGCTTCCATACTATCCACCAATGCCACCAGACAACCATGGATGTTCCTGCCTGAGATCAGAGCATATGACAAAGATGGCCATTCTATAGTTTAATGTTCACACCACAAAAACAGTAGCAGAAAGCGAAATGGGTGTTTATTTTTGGACACATGCATAAAACAGAATAGCGTGTCATATTAAATGTGTGCCTGGTATATAAAACCCAACCATAATAAAGAGCACTGTTGATGAAGTTAGATCCGTGGACATTAGAGCCAACGAGTAGGGCGTGGTACAGTAACTGTACCTGTGAGATTACCCAATACCTGTACTGCAACCCATGCCACTCCTGCTGCACTGTACAGGTATATAGCTGTCTCTAATATGACAATGGTAGGATAGCAACTAATAATATATAGGGGAGTGGATAGGCAGATAGCCGGAGGCAGGGTTGGTGGCTGGGTCGTGGTTGAAGGAGGTAATGGTGGTTGTTTTTAGTACATGGATGTACCGAACAATCAGAGATGAGGACGATTAAAAGGAGAGACAGGTAGAGAGATGGGAGGCAGAGAAGGACTATGGGAGAGACAAACAGCGAGACATGATTATTTAGACAGAGGAGAGATATCTAGAGCGCATTCATGAATGAATAAGAAGTAAAACAGAGAGGTAGCAAGGTGAAAGGAGAGGAGCGGCCTATAGCTGGGGAATATCCCAATTTAAGGTGTGCCAAAAAGCCAACTTGCTGCTGATCGATCTGCTCCGAGCAGCTCGACAGTGAACATTAATCTGGGTCCCTGAGCAGAAAGTGCCGCCCTTTACACTGTGGCCTGTCCAAACACGGCACTGGACATGTTGATAGATTCACCAAATACAACCTGACATAGTCAACATCAGCAATTATGGAAGTTACCATGGTAACGACGGTCTCGGGATACAGACATTGATTACTTGGTAACCCAATGAGCACTGACTGCAGCTTTTTTCCTCCATGGTCTCCTTTTTAATTTGTTTTCTTTAGTGGACAGGCAGAGAGGGGGGTAATGCTTGACAAACACTAATGTGCCAACGGATTGGTCGATATGTGAGTGGTGACGATATGCTCATGTATTGAGTGTCGGGATTTATATCAAATAGCGGGGATAATGCCGAGCCACCCCTTAATCTGCCGACAAGTCTGACGTGGGAATACCAACCAGATAAGGCCGGCCTCGAAGCAGCCACAACTGATTAGTGTGTTCCCATGCTGCCTGTTGAGAGACAGAGTTTAATATATAGCGCACCCGTGACACCGCTTTTACATTAGGTGGCAAATGTCGTCATAATTATCTGATAATCATGTCCATTTTCCTTTGTTCTTTAATATAATAATGTGATATTTGAGGAATGGCCGTTTCGATTTTCCACATGTTTTTTTTCTTTACTATGCTTATAGTTTATTCCGTTGTAGATACATGTGTCTACAATGTAAGGGGATGATATTCCAACGACAAGTTCCTACTATGCTGCAGTACTATAAAAGGCACGACCCCTGTCTGCCACGGCATGTTAACCCACCACGAATATGGGAGAACATGGAATAACACTCCGCCACCCTTACCGAGAAGAAATAGTTCCCTTGGGAACTGCATGACAGTAATGTCACGTTCAAGCTAATGCTGGGGGAGTGCGTCGGGGTGAAGGTATTACAGGGAGGTTGGTTGGGAGTGTCTCCCCCCTTGTCCCACCTTCCTAGCTTTTCTCATGCTGACACATCCCAGGCCGCCCACACGGGCAGGGTGGCCAAGTGCAACCGTGTTGTCCAGCAATGTCTGCAAGGGTGGTCCCCTGTTGAAAAAAATATTACATCGATTGAGCTACTCCTCCCCCATATTCAAGTTCTCGGCATTCGTCCTCCTCCGTTTCTCTTTTTTTTTATTTAATGTGTATGCACACCTCATCTCGGACTCCTCCCTTCCCCGGGAGTCTTCATATCTCTTACTCCCCATCCAGTCCTTCCTTAAGCTGGCTGCCTGCCAATGGATTTAGTATTGGAACTACATGTACTTCAACCCCATTCTCTGAAAAGGTCCCCAAAAGGCGAACAGTTATGAAGATGGATGGTGGTTGATTTACTTGAGGATCCCCCAAGGCTATTCAACACAGCCAAAACATTAGGTGTTCTATTATATCTTAGCATAGCTTTAGGCAATGACTCTCTGCAAATATGTTTTGCTGCAATAAACAGCTCACTGGATTTTGAAAATGTCAGTGACAAGATAGTTATTCTTTTTTTTTTGAGGCATAGACCAATATTACCCATCTCCCTGTCAGATTTATTTAGGCACCATGTTTTTCATGTGTTAACATGTAACAGTATGCATGATGATTGTCATCTACCATGCTGACTATAATTAGGTGACATGGGTCACTCCATCCCTATACCCCAACCCCAACACGATCAGATAGCTGCATATAAAACACGATACATCCCCGTAAATATCCCCACCGGAGGGGCTGTAGTGGAATATCTGATTCGGCCCATTATGACGGCCATTTGCAATATGCAACATGTGGAGTGAGATGTAACCGTGTCCTCATCTAACACACCGCTCGGTCCCCGCGTCCTGCACTTTTTCCCACCACGCAGAACCGTATATCACGTACACGGCACTAAATGGCTTAACTGATCCGTCCTGTCGATAGGCTGACATGCAAAATGCATGAATATATCGACCCTGCCACCAGAGCTGAATGCCGAATAGCTCAATTGATATTCCGACCTGCATGCCACTTATATCATTTTGTAAATCACATTTTGAAGTTTTTCCTTCCTATGGGGATCGATGTTGACGTATTGTAATTTTGTTTCTTTATTTTCTATTTCTTTTTAAAACCCTTTATCAATAAATATATGTATAAAGCCTGCCATCCCCTATTCCCTTCCACACTCGTATTTGCAGTGTGGGGAAATGATAGTTCACTATTGGAATTTGGAGATGAAAAGAATTTCACCCTATAGCATTTGTTGTGATCATAGACATCAGTAATGAGGGTATTTGATTTTCTTAGTAAGTTGTGAGTACCACAGTTTTAACGGCAAATCTAGGTGTGTTTTCGACCTCCAAGCACTGCGTTCTACCAGGACCCTGCCGCCTTCTAGACACTAGAACATGGACGGCGAGGGTACCACGCCTCCCAACACTTTAAATATTTGTTACACCTGTCTTATTAATGCCGCAACCACTCAGCCCAGCCCACCAAGCAGTCGGCTCTGTGGCATCCCTAGCCGGGGGCGGCGTGAGAAAATGACGCGCGCAAAAGGAAGCGAAATGGGTGAAGGAGGCACTCAACAACGGGAGGGAACAAGACGGACGGGTTGGTGGTAGTGGTCGTGGAAGGAGGAGAGGCAATGCGTCTTAGATCTTATTTTGCTGCTAGACGCCTCGGTTGATTGGTTCTCCGAGAGCGTCCTTCCACGTTTGTGTTATCCCTGACTAAAACAGACCAGAAGAGATTGGATAACCCAGGGTATCAGTCATGTGTGTAGTAGGTGTGCTTGTACGGTGGTGGTGGGGTGGGTGGGGATGGGGGTCTCATGGAAGGATGTATAGTAGTCCATTGGTGCGAGGTTCATTTAATTTGACAACTATTCAATATTAGGTATTCCAAGGAATGTCATAGGAAGCTTACTATATTTAATGAGAGTGATTACATGATGAATAAACTGTAATAATGTATGGTTTAATAAACATGCCATTGCCTGGAACAGATACAAAATGTCATGTCAGTTGCCAGTATTGGGTTGAAATATAGCTGACTACCACCGTATCTCTATATATATACCTGACACCGACCGTGTCATATATCGACCCAGGTACACACCTGGTGTGGCACCTCTGTCATCATGTTTGGACATACTATTGATAGCCTCCATCCACCACCTATAACCAAATACATACAACCCATTGCTGCCAGCGGACAACTACTTAATAAGCAGGAGGCCACACTCACCAAACTGTTACATATAGCACCCAGTGTGCACATGTGTACACTATTACAGGTTGGCTTGTGTGGGAGGCAGGTAGATGGAGGGAGCTGGCCTATTTTATGTGAATCTATTATAGTAGCTCTGTACTTTCCCCATAGAAGAAATTTAAGCTACGTTCATAATGAAAGTAGTGCAGGTAGTCTCACTTTATAACTGGAACAGGTTGAACCAGAACTGTTTCATGTATGTACATTATTACTATTATACCATAAACGTCCAAATCTGAGCAGCTCTAGAGAAGCCCACTGTGCAACAGCAGATATGGGACTGAGATATTTGCTTAATGGGAAGGGATAAGCCAGTCAACACGGTCCACTGTTTGCCGTCAGAAGCCAATCAATAATTAGGACGAGCAAATCTTCATGGTTAATTAAGCAGTGGTAATGCTAATCGTCATAGGGCAAGAATGGCCGCTGGATCGACATAATCCGCCAGTTTGGTCTCCTCTGGTAGCTAATACCATGGTTCACCCTGGAGGAAGTTAAGCTCTGCATGCACCAATGTGCTAAACTAACATAGAACATGATCCATGCAGATTCCATTCATGTGGTGCTCTTGAAGAGGTAAGGACAAGCCGCATGACCTTCCTGTAGAGATCATTGGTCACTTGCGTTACTACAGACTGGGTGAATACATGATGTATACATGTGGGTTCTATTCAACCTACTACCACTGTCCAACAACTGGGTTATGTATGCCCGGTACACGCCCACAGTCTTCAACCCAGTGTAGCTCACCTGACATATGGGTACGTCTATTAATAGTCACAATTGATACATGCCATCAATACTTCCGAGTATGGCCATATAAACCATGGGCAGTATTAGAAAAGCACGCACAGAGTAAGGGGGTAATTTGCTGTTCAATATATCCATATGGGTATTGCAGCCCCCCACTCCCAACCCGCCTCGTTCAACATATATTAGTATTGGCTTTCCTACACCAACACCCCCTCCCCCAGACTCCCTAACTCCTCCAGGTGGATGCCCGTGTCCATACTGGTACCCTGAGGACAAGGCAAGCCCTTCTAAAGATGTCCAACGGCTTCCCAAGGACCTTCGATCGAAATAAGGACAAGGGGGTATCGATTTCTCGCCACCATGTCAACTGCAATCAGGATCAACTTTGATGTGCCCAGTGCTATGGTAGGGGGTCGTAAGTCAGCCCCTTGATTGGATCAGCGCCGTCTTGGCCCCGGCTTTGATGTGCTCCGTCCAATGCTCTAATGGCGCTTTATGATAAAATAACATTGGCCCAGCTTCTTCATTGATGGCCGCCCCGACGTCGTCCTCGGTGTTGGCGCCACTAGGTGGGAGGGGAGAGGCAGGTGGGAGGTGGGAGGTGGGAGATGGGGGAGCGGGGTGACGCCATGTTTTTAAGACAAACTCCCACTGATGATGCTGCTGCGGCGCTCTCCATGGTGGCCTTGAGACCTGGTATGGTTTCTTTATGGCACGTCCAACATACACATGTAGCGGCAGGTGCAGTCTGTGTGATGTTTGGTGGCACTTGGGTTTGGTTGGTGGGTGGATATGAACGGGTACCTTGTTATGTTTTGTCATAGCGGGGATCTGCTGGTCCAAACCTATATGTAGTCTGCATTGTGTTATGCATATATCCCTGGGCTCATAAATTATTTATCGATATGCCATAATTACACGCCTATGATCTATCTGTACCAGTCTCTATAGAATGAATGCATGAGGAAGAGCCTTAAATGTCTCTAAATATCAGGTTGTAGGGGACACTGTCATTTAACCCTTAAACTGAGTTTAAAGATGGCATATCAGCTAAATTTGGGTGACTTTTAACTAATGCTATACCACTATTGTATATCATGTTGTATACATATTCCCCAACTTATAAGGTGATTGGTAGTATATAAACATATGAAATTAGCACAATCAGTGCCATAATCTTTACTATTAGCTTAGTTCCTAGTATGCTCACATAGGGGGGACACTGAGGTGAGTGAGGTGAATAAGCAACATTGTTTTCTATCTCAAACCATGCATTTATAGACAAATACATTTAACATTTAGTACTGCATATCAGCTAAAATAATAACAAAACTCTTGACATTAAAATCACATCCATTTTGAAGAAAAGGTTTGGGAAGTCTATTAGCTTATATACCATCTTTAAGGGTGGCATAGTTCTTAAAAGTCAAGACACTATTCCGCCACGACATGCCGATCCTATGTGGTTGATACACTCCCAAAATACACTCACGATGCACCAACAGAGTACCAGTGAGCTGCACATTGGTGCTGCGTTTGTGCATCATGAGGACAACTAAACATGACACTGCAAGCATCATATGGTCCCTAAAGGGTTAACCAGTAACACGAGACCTCCTGGGAGCACGACACTAGATTCACCTCCTATTGTGTCAAGTACTAATGACACCTGATCCGCGGGGTTGATCTACTTTCCAGATCACTAATTGTCTATATACGTTGAACCAAGCCTCATTTTGCTGCCCTGGTATAGGTCGTGATGGACAATGCCCTAGCTCTTGAAGCCACATCACATTCATGGTCGGTGTCAATGCCAAGCATTATATGCTACAGCATGCACTTAGAATTCAAGATATTTCCAAACAGTCACAACGACTTACTGACCACCCACACGGCATCCTCAATGGCTCCATGACATTGATTGTACCCAAATGAATGGCATTATATGCAAATTTAGACTCCTTGACCTCATGCAGGATAGTAAATAGTTATGCTGGACACCGCCATTAATCTTAGATCCTGAGAGGGATTTCACGGCTCCTCTGAGGATGACCTTTCTTGCAGTAGACTGCACGGCATTGACCTTTGCAAGTAGAAGGAAATGAGTACATTAGGGCAAATTCAGCGGCCGGAACTGCAAGAGAAACAAATGATGATGGAATTGTTCCGGCAGAAGAAACCTCCCGGTTTCCGGCGGTCTGGAAATAAGGAGGTATTGGGTACACAAAGGCAATCCACCAACCGAAGACCACAGAGCATAATATATAAGGTTATTAGGTATCTATTGATTGCCTTCCAGTGGGCGCCTGTACATGTAGTGGGGTCTGTATAGGGGGGGGGGGGGGGTTAACGACAACTGATTATTAAAGGGGTACAGTTATAGGAGTAAGTGAACTCACCTTGTGTTGGTCGCGCCAGTAGAGGATGTAACCATTTTTATCGATCTTCAAGGTGACCGGTATCCCTACGGGCGAGTCCTGCAAAGATAAGAGTGAATTCCTCATTAATTAACCAGCCATTCAGAGTGCAATAGTGCATGAAGACAACTTATCACCAGCACTTTCCCTGATTCAACCATTACGCGACAGAATGAGAAAGGAGACCATCTCATTGACGTTCACAACGCTAAGATATTAACCCATAATGAAATATCATTTCCTGCTGGGCCCGCACCGATGGCTGTGCCCCTCTAATTAAGACACAGACTAATAAAATTGATGCCCTCTGAGACATTGCAGTTTCCGGCTCCAAATGTGTTAGATAAGATAACGAAGGCGATTAGACACAATATGGAGAGAATCTGGGAGAATTGGCAGGGGCTAATACGGCAGGCGTTCTAGTTATTTAATCATGGAGAATGCACAGTTAAATAATACCGTAAAACAGGACAGCGCTGTTGCTCTCCCTCAAGTGGGATCCAGAGAAATCACGCAGTGCATGTCAACTGACTTCAATACCATCCCATAATTTGGTTTGACGCAGGCAGTGCTTGGTTGTTTTAATCAAATCAGGGAAACTATCCCTTCTCCCTGTGTGTATTAAAAAGTGATATTGATACGCCGAGGCGGTAGTCATACATCAAGCTAACATGCTTAAGGTTATATATTGCTTCACTATATTCATAAGAACTCATTCATCTCACTTCAGCGAGATTCTTTTTGAGCTCCGGTTTATTGCACTGATGCCAGACTATTGAGGCTGAGTTACTCGGGAGAGCGATGAAAGAAAAACAAACAAGCAACCTAGTCAGCATGCCAATATCCAGCCGTCACTTTGACACAATATTCACACTCTGAGGATGATTGGAAAAAGCAGGCCGGGTCTTTTTGTGCCGGACGGCCTAATGACTCTAGGAATCCTACTCCTGGCCAGTATTCAATAAGATTCCAGCAGCTCATTAGTTCTGTGGAGGGCGTGTGCTTTCCTACTTATTCGCCTGAGTCCTAGGTTGACACTTTCATTATTTGCAATCACTGGGGGCAAGTCTTCTTACTCTACTGCGTTGAAGCCAGTAATATGTGTCGAGAACCCTGCCCCGTCATTGGTGCTCTTTGTCCGTGCTTTATTGTCATAGCCAAGCGTCGAAATCGTGTTTGGCTTCCTACAGATGTTGCCCAATGACAGACCCAAGATGGATGAAATCCAATAAGGGCCCCTTTGACGTGACATGTGAGCAGAACTAGTTTATTCTGGTGTCTTTGCAGTAGGGTGGCAGCCTAGAACTACAAATTAATGCCTGCCCAGTGTGGATGATCTGGCACAGGCAGCTTAGCATTAGACTAACGTGGACTTACAAGTGTCCCTTCACGCCACTTCCACCTGTTTCCACTCCAGTCGCCGCGCCACCTACCAGCAGTACATGTACTAGCCCCCTGCCTTATCCTTATCTAACCAACGCCGGAAGCAGCCCACTGGTTACCAGCATCCAATGGCTAAACACAGATGGACGCAGCTACAAGCGAAGGACAGATGCCTGAGATAGCTTACAACAGTTTGTACACGGTATTTTCCGCCTAAGACTTGTTTTGTAAGTCTGAACTTTGACAAACAATTGCTTAGATGAATCGCAAATGTGTACACCGACTTTGTTCGTCTGAATCAAGACTGGTCAAACTAGCAATGATATTAGTTTTATAACGAGAAGATATGCAAAGAGGGGCAGGACCATGGACCTTCTATGTGTAGATAATCTGTAAGTTACTTGGAATGGGCCAGAAATCGCCTTCTATCATTTCGTTCTATTTATCGACCAGTTTCATAAATAGCACCATATCAGACAGTGTGCGTGCATATCTATAGGTCATCACAGACCCGCATTTATCTAGTCTAATTGAAATAATAGGGGCTTATTTCATGGATCTGATATCACGATTGCCAGCTTTATTATCAAAACAATGCATATCCCGGCTGTTATTTACTTTTTTCTAGGTCGCGATGAACAATGTCAACAGTTTAATGTACACATGCAGGAATCTATCGAAAGGATATATATACATATATATAGAGAGAGATAATCTAATCAGTCTTATTAATTAAATGTGGAGTATCTCTTCCTCTCTATACTAAAATACATGTGTATCCAGAGTTGGCCAGTTCCTTTGATCTCATAACGACATAGTCAGAAGACCATGAGCTATCAGGGATTAGTTTGTTGCTAGTTATGGATTACTCAATAGAAATGCCCAAATTAGCATTCGGTGAAGGGAAAGAAGCCCACCAAATTGCACATGCTAGTGTGTCCCTCTCCCTTTAGACAACCATAGATGACCCAGATCTGTCACTCATGTATCCAATCCGGCGTTCACTGCAGGCACAAACAGATCGTCATGAGGAGCCACCTGGGCCTGTTATTTGCTCACACCAGTGGATCAGAGATTCAACCAGATTTCTTTTTGATCATGACTAGCCCCTCTTGGGGGGAGGACTGGGCGCCTAAAGCCCCCCTGTGGCACCATGGGTAGGGATGGCCTTAGGGTGGGGTGCAGGAGGAGGGAGACAGTGGTGAAATACAGCCCAGGAGGCAGTAGGGGAGGTGAGCTGGCAGTGGGAGGAGGCATTAATCAGGGCAGAGCCCGCCCTGGAGGGATGGCCGACGAATCCTGCACAGGAAATACTGGACATCTCTGACCGGATATGTGTAAAGCCGACGCAGTGTCCACAGAGTGACCTTTAGCTGACCTGACCTGACCTTCTGGTTGTCTTTACCTCTGGCCACTGGCAGGATATAGAGCCGCCATCCGGGCCGCACTCGTCTTATATATATATATATATATATATATATATATATATATATATATATATATATATATATATATATACATATATATATATATATACATACATATATATATACATATTTAAATATATATATATATATATATATATATATATATATATATATATATATATATATATATATGTTAGAGGTATGTGGGCCTACATTATCCATAAAGACCCTACCTCCCCGTACCTTCCTATGTATACTCATATTTATAACATGTCTGTATGCTGACCCCATGTTGATACAACCATCTCAATGTTGAGGCATAGGGACGTCCAAATGCCACCCTCCTAATGGCATACGCTGTTGTCCCTGTGCTATGGTCTGTGCCATCGCATGGGACACTGTAAACAAACTATCAAAATACTTCTATTATTCATTTTAAGGATAGGAGGGGCATGTAATGAATACAGAATTCTACTCATCGGGTTGCAGTTGCATCCTTCGTCACTCATTAGACCATGGGCCCTACGGCCTTGTGTAATACGACCTAGGTCCAACTGGTGACGAGTTACTCAAATGTATCCCATTGTCGTTACACATTTTCTACATATTATGTACCTTGGTGTGTACAATGTTCCAGTGTTGTAGTATGGCTATTATTAGCAGCTCGTTCATTATATTAATTGGTTTCATCTATTCACAACGCTTCCTGAGATCACTACACACTGTAAAGCGCCAGGAGCAAACCAGTGTTGACAGGCGCTAGAGGGCTAGTACTGCGTGAGTAGCATACGAAAGGGCGCTTTAATCAGGCCATCAGAAATGCCCTTTTCGAAGCTGAATCCATTTTAGTGGTGGTTGGTTTAAATTAGACATTCAAGTACCACACAAATGGGTCGATAATACCCGGTAGATACTTGTGCTGTGGTCTCCATAATGGGACTGCAAAGCACCACGTCTTTTATGCAAGTAGCGTTCGCCATGATAGAAAAAGAGCTGAATGGCCAAAGACCCCTCTTCTGGTGCTCAGTGTGCTTCATCCTTCTTGAGAATCTCTGAGCAATTTCCTTCCATTTAACACCCCTAAGACGACCGGCTCGCATAGTGCCACCGCCGAAGCTCACGCCATCACGCCATGTATTCAGTTTCTTTTGAGAAAATTCAAAAATCGTCCTCTTTGTGTAAGCCTGGGCTCAGGCGGATTGGGGTTGTGGCATGGGCACAAAACAGCCGATCGTGAGCTGCATTCCAAATCAAGGATAAATTGTACCTCTTAAAAAAATGACAGTAAAAAAGCTTTACATCTGATTACTTTCATTTATCTTGCGTCCGTTGAAGTAGTGGACATGGGGCAGATGGTATCACTGAGTCAAATGTACCTGTAGCTGCAATTAACCGCCGCCATATACAATCAGCTACTTTATATCACGGCCCTGTTGCATGTAGGGCCTACACGTGTCCAAAATAACCCTTTTTCTGTCGGGCTAATGGTATTATACTGCAGGATGATTACTAGGCATTGAGATGATTCCCTGAGCACCCTTTATGATCAATACTACCCGGTGTTTTTAAAGTCTGCCCTGCTACAATTAGTAGCCGTGTAATGAGGCTCTTTTTGCAGCCTGGCTGAGGCCTGCTGGGGGACCTATTCAGAAATCCCCTCAGTGAAGCCACCATGCACCGTGGCCTAATTAGACTAAGACTCAGCGGTAGGGTCACCTATATCTATCAGAACCCCCCTCCCCATATGTCTCTCTCTCTCTCTCTCTCTCTTCGCTCCCCTTCCTCCTCCCCTTCCCCACAGCCAGTGCAGCTTAATGCTACTGTCGGGTGCGTCCCTGTGATCGTCTGCATTAACCAACCTTGTTAGTGTTTCCAAGCCTGCCCCCGGGCTGTTTTCATTATTATTTTCTCTGACCACCCACCCAGTTGGCCATTTACCTTGGCGTCTCCTGCCTCTGTCCACGGCCTTGGGCCGTTAATACAGCTTCCATGATGGAGTCCTGCTTGCCCTTTCTAGATCTAGTAGAATCGTCGTCTACCCAGGCAAGGCCACCCAACCAGCACTTGGCCGTCATTTACACAACGTCATAGTGGGTCATCATCTGATGTGACACGGTCCACACTTACCCCAATCATCGCTCACACAGAGAGAGTGTTCTAGCGGCTGGGCCACATAAGGTAGACATAACCTCTCATAAGATACAGCCATAAAGTAACAACCAACCGGCCACGGCCTTGCCGTAGAACAGGAACGTTTCCCCTGTATTTCCTCATGTTCTGATTGGTCTGGAACTCACCCATCATATCTGCATGATTGCCAACCTCCTGGAGATATATGCACATCATTAGCCCACTTCTCTGTCATGTCTACACTCAGCGGTGAGGTTGGATTTTACAATAGGTTTATATTTTCAATCAAATGGATTCTCTCCATTGTTACTCCCTCGGGGTATAACAAAAAATGAAGAAGCAAAAAAGGTTCCTTCCATTAATCCCAGCATTAATAACATTAGTGGGATATCTCCCTACCGCGTATGCCTGCTGGGGGCTACAGAAGCACTTTAATGAGATGAGAGAAAATCTTTGTGAAGAGAAAAACGTACATATTCAGAACATGTTCAAATACTTTCTGCTTGAGTACATGCCCACCTTATTTCCCGGCATTATAACGGTTGTCTTTGCTAAATGTAGGTAGCAGGTGATTTGGCGTATGTTGAATGTTTCAGATACATACTGGAAGACATGGATCTTTTTAAAGGCGTCATATACTAAGGAACATCCCTGCTTTTTAGCTCCTACTGGGCATTATCCTAATGAGAGTGGTGCTCACGTTCTTAAGCACAAGGGATATCTACTGGTGTCTGCCCCTCTCCCCATGCTCACCCCACACGTCCCATATTACCACAGTAAAGTGTGTGTGAGGGGGGGGGGCGGAGATGGCTGGCGGTCAGCTACCAAACATACTACTCTGTGGCCTTCTTATTGCTGCAATCCAACACAGGAAGGCACGTCACAAACACACCACGAGAATCAATTTCCTAATGATCGACGGTCAAAGTAGCCAGCTCTTACGTCGATTAGCCAGCCGATAGATCTTGAGATTGCTCCGCTGGTGAACAGTACTTCTCCCAAGCCTGCTGATAAAAGAGAACCCAACGGCTTTGGAATGAGGGCTTTTAAGAGATGTTTCAGGTCGCCGTTTCATATCCATTATCATCGTATCTTGCTTGTTCTCACATCTAAAATAACTGGTTCTTTAATCATGCCTTGAGTTAACTACTAGACAGGAATACATGCTGAAAACTGATATCTTGCGTCTCATTCTTCGGATAAGTGTGCACATAATTAAAATACCATACCTAGTTGTTATATTCATATGGTTATGATCGAGACAACGTCGTATTAGCACGATGATATTCTATGTCTCATTGCTTGGATTACTGTACAGATAATACCGAACTAATGTGCTGATTTATCCTGATCCTGCTGCCTCCTCACTGGAGGAGATTTCTGCTAATGGTAGTGGTGGAGGTGAAGGTAGTCCTATACACAGGCCGCCTAGGACACATTAATTACTCTGCCTTGCATCATAAATGTCAGCAGTCGTGGAGGAGCTGAGAGAGTCCCACCATAAACCACACCCTCCTCGTTAACAATACCCCCTTTCTTTCTTTTTCAGCTCACCTACAGCGTTATCCAATCAGCTGATCAGGCCCATCCCATAAAAGCTTTCTGACGTTCTCTATTAAAAGTAAGACGCCGGCAGAGGAGATGATATTTCAGAAAAATGGCATTATGTTACGCTATAATCAGTAGATGTATAGGAGAGGGTGGTGGCGTCTTGGCTTATAATGAGAAGGGATGGTTAGTTTAGCAGAATGTGGGGAGAATCTAGTCCAAGCAGATTAGAAAGCTGGCCACAGAGGCTGTGTGTAGGCCCATATAATGTGCACTCTGAGTGCCTCTGATCTCCCCATCTCTGTGCAATGGTAGGTGCAGCATCCCCTGGCCTTAATATGGTATACCCTTGATGGCCTACCTGGTCCTAATATGTTTAATTATAATCTCACCGACGTAGAACGGCCGATATATTCACCATATCTACACGTGCACAGAGGCTTCTCCAGTGGGTGGGTGCCAAGCACGCCTCCTACTATCAACACCACGACCAGCGCACTCCCTCCTCCTGGGCGTCAGGCATTCCCTATAGATCAACATGCATTATCCTGACCCTCCAGGGATCGCCCTCTCCTGCCTCCCTTGCCACATTAACACCCCCTTCCATCCCCACCCCAAGCCTCATCTTAGCAGCACACACAGTATCAATATATACACACCGCAGGCAGGAATTCCTACCACCAGGCCCCTTAACAGCGGCTAGGCCGGGGGCTTGGGCAGGATTGTGCCCATCACCCCTCCAGGGCAGGCTCCCTGGCCTGCTACAATAATATACCCTCAGGAGGGTGTAATGCCACATATCTCACTTGTTCTGTCAGATCGCTGGTGTTAACATCAATATCTGTCCTTCCAGATACGCCGTATCAGCTAACATTGCGTTAGCCCGAATCACCTCATCTGCAGCCAAACCCGAAATAACTTGGCAGTAACTGCCCGAGCTCCCATCCTAGTCTCTTGACCTTTCCTAAACACTCATTAGACTTTTCCTCTGCATCTTCTATGTAGTGTGTGCTCTCTCCTATATTGTGCACTTTGTATCTGCTACTCTTTGACCACTCCTCCCACCCACCGACCCCATGCCTCTCGCGTTCTGTGTATATAGTACGCTGTCTTTTTAAACAAGAGTTGTACTGTAGTAAATGGTTTGTTTTCCATTGTGTATGAACACCTCCATTGTACTTTAGTTGATGACTATACTTTAACTGTAACTGGATCTCAGTTGTTGGTTCTTGACAATCTCCCATAACCTTTATATTCACGTTGTATTGTTACAAGTTATGTTGTACTTCACTATCACTTATCTGTTATCCTGCTAAGACTGTGCTTCTAACAGATTCCCCAGACTTTAGGACAACCCCCACAACATGATCTATTCCATTGTGTCTTCACGGGAGTATACATAACAGCTGCCTAGCTGTCCTGGTCCATGTATATCTACATTATCTAATCCATCCTAGTCACATAATGGACGGCCCCGGCACCCCGGGGGGTACCCACAGTGCGATCATGGATTTAATGAACTTAATAAAGGTCACCTCAACTCCCACCCTGTGCATGATAAATCGCAGCAGGCTATCCCTCCCCCCATCTTCCTCACTGTTAGTGATCAGCGGCCGCCTTTCACACGCCGCCTGACAAATTAGAAGGATCCAAGAAAGTAAATACACTCGTCCGGCCACTAATTGTAGCCAGACCAGGACCCGAAAACGAAGCTAATAAGAGCAGATTTCAAACACATGTTTGGGGCCAGAGTCTGCCGCCTGCCGGCCCCGGAAGCTGCAGAAAGAAGCGCCCGCGATTAATTCGAGCAGCTCAGGAGCAGATGACTGGCCCTAATCTCCATACAGAGGAGCTGCTCCTCACTAAATATCAACTTGGCCTGAGCAGCTCTGGGCACCTCTGAGCTAGTCGCTTGACCTATGCACGGCCAACTAATCCTAGTCCTAAAGAGGCCAAATGTGTGCTGCTTCCATCCAGGTCGTTGGTAGAACTGACTACATGGATATGTAGATTATTCATTTAACCCAGGCCGAGACAAAGGAATGCTCGGTTTCTGGGAATCCGCCCCCCAAATATATGCAAAACTGGGACGACCATAGTATATTGGGTCATCTTTCATTAATGTTCCCCGTTTCTGGTGTTTTCGCTCCACGAGAACGTAATCTATGAACAAATTGTCTGTCACATACCCGTTAACAGATATATATTACATGTGTTATGAGGTTTCTGAGACAGACTTAAATGACTGCCATTAGATGCGAGTGATGAACAATATTATTTATCAGAACCACTTCACAGTTTTGCACATGATTATGGATATATAAAAACCTCGTTGTAGTTTATCGATTCAACAGTAACCGCCCTGCCTATGTTTTAGTCTACTATCTGGGAGAAAGAGGATGTTCCAACATTTCCCTTTTTATCATTAGGGACTGCATCTTTTTTTTATTAATGTATTATTACTTGGCCACATGCCACCTGGGTGAACCAATTCCCCTCCACCTCCCATGTTTTATGTGGCTTTGTCTTCTAGCTGACAGCTTCCCTGGCCTTTTTCTGGGCCGAAATACACAGTTGTTCCCTCCCCACAGGGTAACACAGAAATAGCACCATATAGCTTTGTGGGCTGAGGCAATAAATTTCACGACTGAGCTCCTCCCAGGCTGCAGGGCACGGGATACTTGTACACTCTGCGAGCTACTCGGAGCCACTCAAACCCAGGCAGGCAGGCAGGTAGGTAGGAGCCATGCAGCGGCAGCGATGGGCCTTAAATATTTGCCGTGTGTAATATTGGAGCTTGTCGGCAGCGGCCACAGAGGAGGCTACAGGAGGCTGCTGAGCTGACACCTAAGTGCTCGCTGGGGGGTCTGAGTGCTGGCTGAGCAAGGGCGAGCAGCTCCGGAGCAGCTCCTTATCGCCCAGGAACATAGAGATATTCAGAAAATGACAACACAAGATAACAGCCCTAGTTCCTACTACCCTGCAGACTAGCTGCTGGATTCTACTGCTTTGCTAGGGTGTTGGGGAGGCCGACAAAGGTTGTCTTTATAAACAAGACCGGCAATCCAGCAATCCAGGGTGGTGCCACTACCGTAGTACACTCACCTAATGATACCCTGCAATAGCCAGTGCTTCCGACCTTCGGTAACTCATCTCAAACAAACTGAAGGGGTGTTATGGTAATAATCAGTTATTTTTCTTGCTTAGAGCGGTTAACACTCGAAAACGGTTATCAAAAAAAATATTCAAATTGTAGAGGCATCCCTCATCCCCGCTAGCTCTGCAATCTGCATACATCCCTCTCTGTCCTGTTAGAGCGATGTAAATATACCATACGGCAGATACTATGCCATAGGATGTTGGCTAGATCAGTTTGGGACCAGTGAAGCAATCACTTGACAAGTACCTTAGCAATGTATTACTCACACTTCTGACAGTGATGTATATGTAGGATCTGTAATCTTCTCTGAGGCGTGGTGTAAATGCACTATTACACAAGTGATGCACGCGCTGTACCATTATCTGCAGCCCCTCGTGTCTTATCTGTCTCTGGTGCTGCTGTTTGCACAGGCCTTCCTGCTATTTGGCACTATTTCTGTACCACTATATAACCATAGATAACATACTGATAAGAAGACTACATGTATTCCTATTGTCCGTGTGGGCTTTAGCCTGGTATCTAAATACTTCGTAAATGTTTAAAAAGAGATATTTCAAGGAAGTGCACTAGATACTCCGACCCCATCTACCTATGACCTATATGGATGTCGGCTTGCCTGTTGTGTAGGAGTGAAGGAGGCATCCAGCTGCTGAAGACTTGTTTACACATGATAAATCCCTCCCCACCTCAATCTCTGCCTTGTCTGCCACTCCTGTGGCTCCCGCTGGTGCCTGGTTGTGCCTGCTGAGGATCACCAATGTGCTGCTGTGAATCTCCCCAGTCCCACCCTGTGTCAGTCCATGTGTCACTTAAGGATATGACATGTAAATTGTGTGTCTACTGCTAAATGTTTTATCTATGGCTACGTTATATTATGGTACTATACAGTGTGGAAAGGACGGTTCTAGAATAGGAAAAGCTAGAGTGGAGTCGTTTTTCTGTTTCCAGTCTTTAGAAACAGATCATAATATTTAGTGTTGCTGTGCTAATGCAATGCGAATTCTTGACAAACATCTTGATTATAAAGCCCAGTGAGAAACAAGATCCCTCTAGACAGTTCATTCTAGTAACAATAGAAAGAAAAGCTGCCTCTTCATATATAGTCACCATACATACTGTGAAGATCTCCAATTTCTGTCTGACAAGTCAATATGCCCCGTCAGATATGCAATCAAGTACAGCAATCCCTGTCGTTCTGAATTCCAATAGGTAAGTACACAATGGGAGATAAGCGTATGTCTGCGGGTAGTGAGTGTTGCGGCTACATCGCCGACTCTCTGCTAGACAAGGTTAACCCTTTAAGGGTGACGTAGTGCTTTAATGCGCTATGCCCCCCCGGCTACGCCCTTGTATGAATGCATCTCTAGCAAGCATCTCCCCAGAGCTTCATTCATGCATCGTGACGATCCTTCGGGACTGTATCAACCACGTAGGGTTGGCATGATGCATGACTTACTCGCCAGGGATGCCTTCATGCATCATGATGACCAAGGACATAGTACTATGTGGGCCGTAAAATGTTATTGCGGCCTAGTGCTGAGATAATGACCGTAATGAGCTGTTTATACGTACCTGGCATTCCAGCCCGAGAGCTGCTCTACCGAGTATTCCCAGCTCCAGCCAACTAGCATTAACATAATCACCCAGGTCACTGCCGGCACGGCCACTCATCAACGACTTTTATACTTCATCTATGAGCTATTAGTGAGGCTGACAAAGGTGCTGAAGGTGGTACTACCTATGACCGAGATCTATGGCCACATGAATGGCACAGAATGTTGAATAAATGTTAACAGGTACAGCCAATTCCCAATATTGATTCAACGCTCTGTCTCCACTGCATGGGGCCTGCCTCCTGTTTGGCTGTATTATGGTTCTCTATATAACCGTAGATAACATGCTGATAAGAAGGCTTCATACTTTCCCGTTGTCCATGTAGGCTTTGACCTGTTCTCTAACTCAACATTGATCAACCATTTGTTACCATTGATTCTTGGATAGGTAGCCTTTGCTCGTTTGAGAACAGTATATAGAGATGACCTCTCGGTATTACACACATGCTAGCTGACGTTAAACAGGCACTGAGACACTGTGTGTACATACAGAGTTTTAATACGGATTGATGTTAATGCGGTCAGAAATAATAACTTAAGTATGGCAACTACTCGCCATAGACCGAGCTGCTCATGTTCTACAACGTCTTGTGAGCTGCTCAAGGCCCTGAACTCATGGTATGCTCAGAACGTGAGTGAAGGCACGGCCCAGCTGTATTAGGTTCTGGATTGGGTACTGGATAACCCTGCCATGTGGAACTTGATGACCGTGCCAAGTAGTTACTTTTTTCATGAACTCAGGCTGTAGGCTGTGACCGGCAACAAGTTTACATCACGTGTGCCCGTCCCTCCTTCTCCATTTTTTGCCAATTACCACATTGCAATCAAAGCTAGATTAGTGGTCACTGAAGGAGGCAAATATCTTCACAAACAGCAATCAATTCCTCACATAGCATGCGTCTTTACCATGGAGGCCTGCCCGGAGGGATATTTGCTAAGGCTTGCTAGCACAGAATCAGCTCAGAGGGCTGCCAGCCGTGTATCCATCCACCAAAAAGCCCCGCTGAATCCGTTTCCAAGGCGACCTGCCGTGATAAAGAGCCGCAGCTGTCTATAATCACCCTTGTGAGCTACATAATACCTACATTCCTCCTACAAACTGCATTCAGTGACAAAGCTTCTGGGGGCTACTCCATCAAAGGCACGCGCAGTATCTGGCCCTTAAGGGCTGCATCTGAGCCGCAGATTGGAGATCAGGAAAGCAAAAAGAGAGACAGTCTCTCAAACAGAAAGCTAAAAGGTTATTTCTTGTAACTCAAGAGTTTCAGTGCTTAAGACTACTCCATCAGAATGGGTGGTTCACACGAGCATTGTAGAGGGCACTCTGGGAATTTAAGCCACGTTGAACGGTATGAATCATCATTAGAGAATTATGTCTACAACTATCAATCCAAAAGATTGGGGTTTGCATTTGCTAAATGTGTGTGGCTTCTGCCACTTGCAGACAACTTAACCATTGTATATTGCTTTTAATCTGTTATAGTGCATTTATATGATTTAATCTCTTACTTGAGGTTTAGCAGGGCCGACAGTTTTGAAAGTATATTTTAACTTTCAACGAGGGAGAAAAATGAGTAAGGTACCGGGTTACTAGTATATATAGAGTTGACTGCTTATAGTAACAGATGAAAATGTCAACGTCGGAAATGGGAGAAAATAGGCTGAGAGAGATTACAGGAAACGTTACATTCTATATAGTAGTTGAAAAAAAGGGGCTGGGGTCACTGAGTCTCTCTTTATCGTTTCCTGTTTGGGCCTGCAGCCAGAGAGGGCAGCAAATGCCTTGTTATAGTCGGACCAGCATCTATCCCTAAATCGTCTTCACTTGAGCCGTATCATAGGTCTGGATACGGCCAACACAGCACTTCAATTACCGTTGCTCTGTAATCTGGCCTATCGGGTAGGGTAATGGCTTTGTAACACCACGGATGATTATGGCTGAAATACCCGCTTGCCATTGCTCTAATGGGTGCGTAATGACCCCGAGCTCAATACCCGGCACTGGGGTGCATGCCTGGGAACCCAGCAAAGAGCCCTAACCACTCGGTCTCATGGACAGACCACTTGTTACGGGCAGGTCACCACATCCAATAACCCTCCAGCAACAGGGCAGCCAGCAGAAGCAGCCCCATCAGCCACTGAAGCTACATGGGGTACATTTCACCCGTTAAGGGCCGCATAGGGCATTGGTACTTCATGACACTGCACTGCACTGCACTGGTGAGTAACTCGCCAGTGCTTCATTCAAACATCATGCTGACCCTTCGAGGTTGATACACCTTCAAAAGGTTCACTGTAGACAGTTAGTGTAGGTTCACAGTATAATTTACTGTAGATCAACAGCACCCTCAGAAAAGTGAGAGTCATTGTCGCTAAAACTACCCTCACCTGAGAGTCAGGCAGTGCGTGACCCTCAGGTGAGGGTAGTTTTAGCGACAATGACTCTCACCTTTCTGTGTGTGAGTAGAATCCACTGTAGAATAACAATTAGATTCTATTATTTACTTACAACAAACCTATACCCACAGTAGAATTTACTGTAAACCTACGAAAATGACAACCGGCTTTTTAAAATGTTTTTAGTACAATTAGAATTCATCTTATTATGGAACTGTGTTGGGCAGATCACGCCTGATAAGACACTAAGCTTGAAACCACACATCAACTTCTATAATAAAGAAGCCCCAGTATCTGTCAAATCCCAACTTCAAACCTAACATAGGCCTGGAGACTTATTCTCCACCCATCTACACTCTCCCAGCATTCCCTAACCTGCTGGAATATAATTGGTTGTTGGTTGATGCCAGAGCGAGGCTCTGCCATTTGATTGGTCAAAGCCCTGTTGCTATGGTTTACTTGAGTGAATGCTTTCAGTCAAAACTGATACTTGTGGTAGCGAAATCCACGAATATAGTATCCTATACCGTTCTCTTTAATGTCAGCATAATGCTTGAATGCAGCAAGTCGCCAGTGCTATATTCATGCACCTGACGAGCATATTAAAGCACTATGCACTATATATATATATACACACATTGATAGGTCAGCGAAGGATGGTTTTGGTATATAAAGGCCCAAACTCAGCGTATTATCCCTCAGGGTGTGATACATACAATCTGACTTGCTCTGACACAGTCTTATATAACCAATGTGTATTGTTCCTGAAAGCAGTGTACACAGTCCATGCATCCATACCATGCCCCATTCTCATGCTTCCGGGCAGGGCTGTGTCATTTGAGTACCTTCTCATTTTGCTGTCCGACCACCAATGACTGTGTGGGTGGGTGGGTCTGTATACATTACTGTCACAGTGGCGAAAGGTATACATACAAGGGGCGATAAGACCGCCAGCCACTATTTACCCGGCCGCTCGCTATTCGATAGTCCCATTATCTACAGAACAATGGAACTGGAAGAGCGTGGTGCCCGTGGGTGGGTAAGGGAGGGGGGGGGGGGGTTGGCAATGAATTCCTACAGACCTGTAGTGTAAAATAGGTTGGTGCAGGGTTACCCACAATCAGAGCTGCTCATGGTATATAGGGCAAACCCCATACTGACTCAATGCTATGTCTTTTGTAATGTGGTTATTTCTCATTGAATACCATGGAAGTCTGGGTACGTGTTATACAGGGATGATATCATTTGATAAATAAAATGCCCATTCCCTAATAAAACATGTTAGACATAATTAAACTAGGACCTTAACAGGCCCTGCCAGTGGCACCACACGTAGGTATAGCAATATTCAATGTACTTGTGAAGTATCTAACTGGAACAGACTGTCTGTGACAGACGGAGAGCTACTTCTTGTGATTATCACAAATTCTATTCACAGCAGGCATGCAGATATTAAACTAATATTGATAGGGTACAAACAAGCCTGTTCTTTTACTGTCACAGTGGTGGTCTGCTAGAAACATTGCATTACTGATGGACCTTGACAGAAGAGAATTAAGTTCTTCCCGTCGGATGAATCTCTAATTAACAACGCGCTGTTTTCCGCACTCCCCAGCCCGTTACAACGTCTCTAAAACACAGCAGACGACAATTCCCCATAACAACACAGGTGCGCTGGTTCCTCTGGGTGCCGCGCTAAAACTACAGTGGAACCAGCGACCTATTAATAAAGCTTAGGACGAGTTGAGACACCAGGTGTGTGCACCAAATAAACCCCAGCAGCAAAAACACCCGGTGCACCATTGATTTCTGAGAGTGGCACTGTTGAACTATGCCAATGCCTGCCCCTTGTGGTACGGTGTACGCCTCTCCTGGCTGATCCTTAGCTGAACAAAGCTGCAGCCAAGGGGGTGGTGGTGGGGGTGAAGGAGGTGGGTGGTGACTGGTGACAGGTGCAAAGCTTTGTCAAGGTTGTGCCCATAATACACCTATCAGAGGGTATCAGCAGGTAGAGCTTTCTAAAGGACACCCATACATCTCACCTTGGATCCCTGATAGAACGCTGCCTGATATCAAAGACCCCCTCCCCCTCTATCCCCACACGCATGCACACACGCTTTATGGTTGTGTACACATACACATAGATAATCGCTTTGAAATACTGTATCAACACCAAAAGCATATTTGAATCCCAATATAGTTATTCCTCCTAGTGTATAGAATTCATGGCCTTGCCAATTCAATGGTAGACCCTTCCTACCGATAGATGCCATTGTGTAACTCCTTGTAATAGACAGGATGGTACACATAGTGCATGCTCTAATTCATAGAAATGTACCAAATCGCAGGTGCTGTATACCATTGCCACCCTGAAAGCTTCTCTGGTATAAATAGTCATATTGATCGCATTACTATAACAACACCAGTACATTATTAGGGGTAGACAAAGGCATGCATGAGGTGCCAATGCAGATGGTTACACACCACAGAACAATGTAAAGGTGCGCGCACAGGTAAGCTGTCGCACCTGAGGGTCACACACAGCCTCCCGCCTTCCCAGCACGCTGGCCCCTACTCAACTATACTACTATGTGTCTTACAGTAAGGAGATTGTCTCTTCAGCTCCAGGGTATGCTTATCTCCTCCTGCACATACCTACGCGTCTACGCGTATAGAAACTGTCACTCACACCTACTAATAAACAGGTATAACCCAGTGGGCACAGAACATTGAATCAACATTGATAGATGGTTGTCAATGTTGATCCAATGTTGATTCAATGTTAATTCAACATGGAACTGGATTTTGTGCCCACTGGGAAGCACTGGTGAGGTAGAAACAAACAGGACAATAATCATCAAGCCTAAACACAATTTAATCACTAACATGCCAACCGATAGGTGATATCAACACATGAACATGTGTATCATGATAATTATCTATCCCCTGGTCAGCTGCCCCGGGCATCTGCCCCACTGGGGGCTCTCACCTTGCTTCATTAGCCCTTTAATGGCTGCACAGTATTTTATTTGCGTTTTACCCTTCGGCCGTCATGATTCATACCTTAAAATGCCTGATGTCTGAATGCAGCTCTGGTAGGTAGACTGGCCAGCGCAGTATTCATGCATCATGACGACAGAGGTTAGACCTATGATGCCCAGCACTATGCGGACCTTAAAGGGTTAACATTCTCCTCAGGTCATTGACCGAGTTGGCTTGTGTAGGCCGGGTATCTGCATATAGCCAGGTATACTGATTAGTTAATTACTTCACCGGCATTAATCACAGTCTAACTGTATGTACGGTACCTAGCCCCATTAAGTAGCACGTTACACAGCCTCCCCAATATATATCAACGATACTTGTAAATACGCATAGTCTTCATCCTTAAGTTGAGTATTGTGTGTGCTTTATTCACTATGAAAAGGACGTAGTGCTACATGTAGAAACCATAGATAAGGGATAGAGCGCTACATTGGTGATACAACGTGGCAGAAACCCTTGATAAGCTGTAGGTCCACACATCCGCATTTAGACCTGATCTAATTGGAATCGTGCATTATTCCAATACCAACAGTCGTTGGTAGTAGGTATATGAGAGATTATCAGTGACTGACAACTCCCCTAACTAGCCACCTCTTATGGATCGCGTTTACCGGTCCTATCTTCCAATGGCCGACACTCACTCTGCCTCGTCCACCATGCGTGAAATTACCATCAGTTTTACGTGCTCCAAGAACGAGGTGAATTTAATGACATGAGGCGGGGGGCGTATTCTACTGCGGCAAATCGACGTGTTCCGCTCAATATGTAGACGGGCACCGTTAATGTGGTGTCGGTGGGTGGGGATAGGGGCGGCGTGAGCAGCTCGTAGAGCAGCTCGCAGAGGGAGGTGAGGCAGGCGAAGTGTCCACTCGGTGAGCAGATGTGAGCAGCTGGTCTCTACGCCCAGGTGGCCACGGTTATGGCGAGTTACTCCTGATCAATAGCAGTGTCAACTCGGCCGAGCTGCTCATCTGTCAGCGCCGGGTGGTCAGCGGCTCGCTGCCAGGCAGCATTTATCACCCCTACTTACTACAGGACCTACTACGTATACCCTATACGCTGGCACATAGTTCTCTACCTGCCACCGCTATATAGTGGGACATAGACCAACACGTCCTCTACCATTCTAATGGCCATTGATGCACCTTCCATCCCTATAGTATGGTAAGGCGCATATATCCCATATACCATCTTACCACTCATACACAGTGGGACATGTACCTGCCATACAGGCACGGTCTGTATGGGCCCCGTGTCCCCGCTGACCAGCCTTCGGCTGTGTCGGTTTTGAGACGATATCTAATATGTCTGGTCTCAACTAAGGTCTGGCCCCCACTGCTAAGACACCCATTACGGTGCTACCCATTCTTGTAATTATCTATTGCCAACCTTCTATCATTCTAGACACTATGTACCAATTCCAGGTATTCCCAAACTCCTACCTATTTTACCCTACTTCCTCACCCTACTTCCACTGCCACAACAAACCACATCTTCCTCCCAAGCCTACCCCATCATAACACAACCTCCGACCCGGGAGGTGTGAATGAAGAGTCTAAAGGGGGAGGGTAGGCTGAGAGCGCCTGCGCCCCACGACATTTACCATGTGACTCATACACAACGACCTTACTAGTGGTGCTCCCCCAACCCTATACCTACAGCATAGACCGCCTGCCTCTTACCCCCCACGCTAAATTCCTTCCCTACATGGCCCCCTAGTGCAGGGCCATTTTTCATCACGCTACCAGGAAGACGGGGTCGGTGGATACCACTGTACATACCTGATAGGAAGAGTTATCCTTTCCTGCCCTGAAAATAAACCTGCCAGGCACACACAAGATGTGTGCTTTCTTCTTTATTCCCTCACCCACCCCCTCCACTTCCTCGTCCGGACGGATATGCTATCAGTACCGTAGGGCCGTGCGTGCCGCCCATTGGATTCCGGTGTAAGTAGTACAAACAACTGGTGCTTATCGTCAGGCCACTCCGCCCACTGGCGTCCAACACGGAAGGGGAGGCTGGGGGAACAGGAGGGCTTACAGCCAGCACGGGGTCAGCAGTGTCCCTGGGACCTGGCAAGTTATCCGTAGAGTTGGTATCCAGCAGAAACAGTGCTGGCCGCCGGCAATGTAGCGCCGTTGCCATAGTGACCAAATAACAGGGAAGCGTCATCTGTTGTCAGGAGTAGCCACCAGCCTACTTCCGGCTCCACTCAGGGGTCAAGTGAACACCCATCCAGGGTGCTAGTGTAGGGCTGGTAGTGGCGGCTAGGTACGTGTACAGGGCCTGTGGGGGTGGGAGGGAGTGTGAGCTGGGTGGTCGAGTCCCTCTCTAGGGAGCTCCCAAAATGTCATTTGCAGCAACACCTTGAAAATGTCAGTAGGGCCCTAGGGCCGCCTGTTCACTTGTGAATGCGGAGCTGGAGTATAGAGGGTGTTGGCCACAGAGGAGGTGTCACAGTCAAGTCCATAGAGCAGTTCCACTATAGGGATACTGTTAATATATTTAAGTAAAGGTCTCATAGTTCCTAACCAATAGCGAGTGTATAATGCAATACTATAGCAACACGCATACCAAATGACTAGATGGAAGAGAAGCCATCCGTGTTGTCAGCCGTCACTCATGCTTTAGTCCCTTTTTCAGCCCTGCAACAGTTCAAATTACAGAAGCCAAACACGCAGCACCAGGTCTTTGCAACTTTATACAAATCCATGCCCGATCATTATCAGTAGACGCATCACGCACTGATCAGTCTCTGCCAGTACTGCTGTGACACGAAGGTCTGCTCTGTAGACCTGGTCGGCATCAGTGGGCATGACCAGCGGAGGGGAGGTTATAGAGCTGATGTGGATTAAGGGAAGATATAGAGCGGAGGGAATAAATGGAGATGGCTGGGATACACTACAAGCGTGTAGGCAGGAAGGGGTGTAGGACAAGGAAGGCAGATAAGACATGGATGCAGGGAGGGATACAGGAAGCAAGGATGGGAGAGGAAAGTAGGCCTTCTGCTCCAGCTCCTTCCTGTGTGGATGGATGTATGCGGGTGGCGGCCAGGGGAAATTGGCACAACTACTGGCTGGGAGACGACCTTCCTCCTGCCCCACCAACATGAAGGAGTGGGAGGTGAGGCTGGTGTCCTGCAGCCATGGTGGGCGACATTCAGGGCGGGCCCCACACGTGGCTGATTGGGGCTGTCCCCACTTAGCCGCCCAGCATACAAATAGCGTCCTCGGACCAAGGGGCTTAGATCCTGCGTCTGGTGACACACGCCAACGTGCAGCTCCAGAATGTACAGGCTAGGGTTAGGTCGATACAGCCTGCATGGGGCAGGGGTAGAGGTAGAGACAGACAGGGAGGCATAATATATACCCCTATCTATACCCAGCTCAGTCGACCCCCGACATTGTCTATAGGTTCTGCAGTATTTACGCCCCAACACCACGGCTTCGGGACGTATCAGGAGCCCCAGACGTACTGCCAGACAAGAAAGACAAATATGTGCGGGGGACATAGGGAATGAAGATAGGGGAAGGCGCGCGAATGGGGAAAAATGAAGGCTGACATAATAAAACTAAATAACAGCCGCTCCATGGGTCATATCCACACCCAGCGCAAATAGCCCTCGGCTGTGAAGGCGAGGGTGGCCGATGGTAGCTGCGGATGGCTAGGCAAGCAAACCAGAAGTTTATCAGTGCAGGAAGGTTCTCCTCCTGTAGCTTATTTTGGTAGGCCCGGTGGGAGTTAGACGAGAGGCTGCCTGTGATGTTGTTAAGGCCACTAAAAGGGGCAGATGTGATAGCGTCGTCTGCATGGTGGTCAATGGTTAGGAATGGTGGCCAGGGCCCTGAGCATGAGGTGTCTACACAGGACCTCTGGTATGAATAGCAGTGTATACAGGAGCGAGGGGGACGCAGTAGATGTCTTGGGTGATTAACTGGGAATTGGAATGCTACTTTTGTAGTTCTGGCGGGGGGAAATAGTCGCAATGGGGCCGCTACCAGGCCACCAGTGTTATCGCTTTTCCTTGTGAAATCTCACCACATTCCAGCTGGAAATTTGGGAAAAGGAAGAAAGGTTGAAAACATACGAAGAAGAAAGTGATAAAGAGATGGGGGCGCTTAGAATCCATGCAGGGATGTAGACATTGGCTTTTTGGAGTCTGGGCTGTGGTAGCAAGCTCTAAGTTAAAGGGGCATCGGAGGACAGTGTAAGAGCTGGTAGAGAGGGGTACAGGAGGGCAGGATCAGGGGAGACTATAGAACCAGGAGGATGATGGCCATCCTGAGAACGATCACCAGCACGGGTCCCTCAGGGCCCTGATAAGGTTGACCAGGTCCTTTACTGGTACCGACATCAAAAGGCCTGGCCGCCCAAGCACATGGTCAGCCGGCGGACATGCTTTACAGGCCTGGGGTCAGCCCAGGGGACAGCCGTCACTCACTCCACATATTACGACCCTTGTGGACGTAACTACTATATTGGACTTGGTGGCCCTTTGATAAACAGAGTCCAGTTTATATGGCAGTTCCTCAATGTTTTACCCATCAACCGTTTGTTTTCATTGCATGTCCACATGTAGCCGTCCTTCAATGCATTCGGTCTGTGGGGAGCTTGGTAACCTCTATATGCTCAGGCACATCATCTACCACATCATGAGTGTACAGGAACTATGTGAACCTAGCCATCAAAGGCAATCGTGCTTATGCTAGAAAAGAGTTGCCCCTGCTATACAAATACATAATATCAGCGTGTACCAACAGGTCTTCTGGTACATTTAATACATGGATGCTCACCAGATAACATTTACCATTTATCTTGGAGGGGTTTATTACCATTCGTTGCCCTGTCATGATTTAATGTGCTGTGGGGGTAGGGGCTGGTTTGAAATTTGCTTTTGTCTTTTGTCCGATCCATCAGGGCACATAATCTGTCTTCTTTTTACAACTAATCTTGGTGAGATTGGCAATAAGACGGAACACTGCGCGGTGACAGGGTCCTATGCATACCGAGATCATGTCTAGCTGATAAATGAATGGCCTTATCAGGTGGAGTGGAATACTAGATGGTCTGTATGGAGATGTCAGAAGTGTGTGCTGCCTACATGGGTAGGGGAGCAGCTCGGAGCAGGTCATGCTGTCTCCTGCCTACTGTTGGTGTTAGGGTGACGGACGGCAAAGTGGTGGTGATGGCTGGTGGGGGAGGGGTGCTGACAGGTCGGGCTTTTTGCCCTACTGCTGTATGGCGCGAGCCCTGCCCGACCTGTTAGTGGCCGGACGTAGGACTGTCAAGGAGCCTGCTGTTCACTACGCCTACAACATGCACGTCAGGGGGAGGTGATAGTAGATGGTGGGTCGGTGATATGCTGGTGGTACCAAGTGGTTGTGGTGGGGGCAGAAGGTATAGGGGGTGTAAGAAAAGCTGAGTATTTTTAATGCTTCGTGGGTTATTGTCGATGGGTGTTAGGTGTTTTTATATATATTAGTGTGGGCTGGGTGGTAGCAGAGGCAATGTCGGTGCCGGATAGGGACATCGTGGTGGCATGGTTGATGCTGCAGAACAACATATTTTATTACAGTTAATGCATGAGAACCGTTCGATGACGACACTTTACTACAAAATGTTTTGTTTTGTGCACTATATCATATCTTATTGTACTACGAAAGGGCAGTTACAAACTATAAATGGTCACAGTGATACAATTAACACAGCTATCTCATTGACCTCCCTTTTGTTAAAAGAAAAGGCCAGAAAAACAGCCCTATAATGCCTAGTACGTATATAGGTGATCGGGTTAAAATAGGGTGCGTGCCAACCCGCCCACACCCTCATGCCCTCGCCCCCTCCCACAATCTACCATCCCCCCACAGTGGATCCGCTGCCGACCTTAATGTTGCTGGATCAACACACTGCCCACATATAGCCCTGCCCAGTGGGGTCATGCCTGGCCGTATTAGTGGCAACAGATCAGCGGATAACAGTAGGCCTCTAGCGCTGGTGCCCACGGGCCTTTAATGCTTACATTTGTATGCAGCACTGCCGAGGTCGATACGCGGGCGATATTTGGTGCTGATGTCGTTGGCTTCCTCCCAACTCTAGACCGAGCCATCTATCTGGCTATACTCGGCTTATGCCCTGTATTATTATTACCCACATTGTCTGGTTATACTTGGTCATTTTATTAGCCTATCATTATTTTCATGCAGGCATATTTCACTGATAATATGTGATATGACCATTTTCCCTGAATCAAAAACAGCGGTATAGCATCACACTACATAAGAGATTTGGCCACCATGCAGGCTATGGTTGAACTTCATACGCAAAGCCAGTCTGAATAAACTACCCTTCCCCAGCGGCACAGTGGAAGATAGATTGCATCATTACTTTACTTGATAAACACAATAAGCGTGTGTTTTCATATGGCCATCGCCAAAGTGACAGACTTATCAAATTTCCATATTGGTTCCCCCTTTGATTACTCCAACACCAACGGCGGTAAACGCGCGGAAATAAAGTCGGACGGAACAATTTAATTCTCCTACCACATATTACGACTTGTTGCCTCAGCTAGATGCGTATGTAGAATCTACTCTCCCATTTTATAGTTAATGTTTCCAGAATAGAATGGGAGTTTCCCCTATTATACTGCTGACAGCTTATTTAGTTGATTTGTGGCTCTCTGAATGTATAATGGGGCAGCTGATGGCCATAATAACCAGTATATTGGTATCCTAATATTCATGGAGGTCGTGAACTGCAATATCCTATGTTGTATAACACAGTGTGGACTATCAGTAACATATATATGCGGTAGTCACCACTGATTGCAGCACGGTGGGTGGTGCATGCAGGGGGTAATGCGGCCGATATAGGGTAGATTCCCCTTAAGTTGGACACATACCTTCAGGTGGACACCTTAATTTGCGCTTATTCAAGCACTGTAATCTCTATATTTGTGAATAACGGTAAAATGTAGGTGCATGTACCGGTACTTATTTCCCTGATAAATCCCCATTAGAAGGGCTTTCATAAATTTTTTTGGTTTGGAATATCTTTATTTCGCCATAGTTTAAACAGTTTACTTTTACATGATATCAATACCTGGGTAGCCACAGGTTTTTGTCATCCTTCTCAAATGCACACATGTAATAAATTATTCTACTACAATCACTCTTAGTTGTTGTGTTACATCATGAGAGAAAAAGAGTCAGTACCGGTAAGACCCCATCATGAATGATTAGAAATCTCAGGATCCGTCTCAGGGTATGTGTTCACCTCATGGTGAATCTACCCTATACCTTGTTTTCAGTATGTGGCAAGTCTATATTAGGAGGTGAAGGTATGGTACACCTGGGGATTAGTTTACCTGTGATGTGGGTGCCACTGTGATTGGGTCGTAGACTACATAAGCTACCCTTCCTCCTGCATACCTTGTCTACAGACGCCATGCTGACTACTTACAGACGCCCCCTCCCCCAGAGTTCTCTACCTGTTTGATGCAATGCTTTAGATTCCTGCCACCTCAAAAACGCTACCCCTACCTCTTCATCCCCTCACCCTATGAGGTATCAAACATATGGAAAATTGATTTCTGATTACCAGTTAGCGCCACGCAAATGAACTCATTACGACGTGAAATAGGGCTTCAAACTTGTCCCTTTTTTCCCAACCGCCAATTACAACGGCGGGAAACCCGGCTTCTTTTGTTTTACTCGAACCAATCTCTCATGGCAGGATTTCCTCCTTCCGCCCGGGGAAGATTGGATTCCAAGGCCTGGTTGATGGATTTCTTAGACTGCATTCATCCCCGCTTCAGGGACGCACACGGTATCACAAAAATGAATTAGCAGTTATTCCCTAGTCACGTTGCCTCCTAACTCTTGACAGCGTCACGACGCGTGGGGCCGGATTGCGTTAAAGGTGTCGAGATTGCGTCGCATGTTAACGACGGGCGTGGAAGACGGCTCCGAGAGGGGTCCGAGGGTGAGTTGTTAACACTGACGGGGCCAATCCTGGGCCCTGCGCGAGACAGATATTGTTGTGTGATGGTGGCAGCTGTCATCGCCTGGTTGACGGATGGCCTGAGCTGTGACATCAAGTGACGGGCTCCCATCTCCTCTACATCCAGCGCAAATCACTCAACTCCAACCCGATCCAAGACGAGGAACCATGTAAGACCCACTCGCTCTCCTTTCCTCTCTCCTCTCTTCTCTGTCTTGCACTGACTGACTTCATGAAATATGAACGATAGCTTGCCTCTAAATAGGGAAATAATTCTCCTTGGACCATTTGGGAAATTTCTTTAGTTACGTTTAAGAGCATAGAACGCCCACCAGAGCTCACTGTATAGGTAAGAACACATAGCGCATAGATCCAAAGATTTATAATGCCATATACCCTCGTAGATCTACACTGTCTTACTAGATATTATGTTATACACATAATGACCACATGGAATGTAAGGAGGGATAGTTTCTATATACCAGGTACCGAGTGAGGTTGAAGAAGCCGCTATTTTGTAGCCCTGGCTCACATAGTCTTACTAATCTATATTCAGTTATTTACATAATGCAAACACACAGTGTCAGGCATATCAATCTAATCCCCTTTGTTTGCTCTTATATTATGAATGACCAACTCCTTTTTCGTCCACCCCAGCGTTAGCTATAGTCTAGCCCCGTGCCTTTATCACTGACGTGCCATAGAAAGTACATAAATGCTGTAATCACTACCAGGCTATACATAGCCCGGCCCTACCCTGTCTATACATTATTCAGACACTATAATTCAGCCAGGTGCCTAGAGGTAGGCTGGTGTCAATTTTTACCCATTTTCACAGGAAGCGCATACACATTATGTTGATGTGGACGGCCTATGGACCTATTTTAGACGGTAAATACTATTTCCGTCCCACCGGCAAGCTTTACCTTTTTATACTTGCTATTCTCCCCCCCCCCCCCACCATCCTCTCCGCCGTGCTATCCACTTTAGATAACATCAATTACCCCTAGTGTAATGAGGGTGGTATAGTGGTGTTAATTCAGGTCACATCTAACAGGATAGAGGCGGCACGTCTGGTGATAGCAATATCATCAGCCCTCTGATGCTAATACCCTTAACACCAATACCCTTAGTACCTTGCTCCTGTATATAGTACATACACATTGTGACCGGTATAACAGCAGTACTTTAGGTACATTTGAAAGCCATGAATACACCATTCATTCTGTGAGAAATGAATCTGTAATGTCTGACACGTTCAAAAGGTACATATCCCCATATTTCCAAGCAAAGAAAACATTAATTGTAATATAACATAGTCAACCTGTCCTTGAACGTCCAAGTCTCATGGGGGTAGTATAGGAAAATGGCATTCTCGACAGGCTCTCCCACCAGTAAACCAAACTTTAATTGATGTGTAAGTAGTATATGGGAATGGTATCTTTCAGCAGGCACTCCAACCTAGTGGGAACCACTCCATGACCTAGTTTCACACAAGAACTTTGCTCAATGTGTAAACGAAAGGTATGATTAAAATAGTAAAGAATTAAGGTATGCTAAGCTGGTAATCGCCTTTCCTCACAAATGAAATGACAGGAAACCAGAGCAATCAAGATATGGCACTTATACTAGCTAGGCCACTCACGACTGGGGCAAAAACCACCACACTCAAGATCCTGAGATCTACACAATCCCAACCCCCCATCCCCCGCACCCTCAGATGCACACACTCACATTCCCCTTGTGAACGTGACACAAGCGCAGGTGACATGCCAAAATACATCCGTTGCCATGGTGACTGCGCCATCTAACAAGATTTCGCGCATAAAGCATGCTTTGAGGACACCGCGGGCAGTTTTTCCTGTCGGAATGATAATGTCATAACCTCGGCAGAGGTGGTTCCTTTTTTCTTTATGTTCTATATTCAACCTCCCCTCCTCGTGCAAAATGCTGCTTTGTGTCTGTGATCCCCAGCACGCGCAGCCGCAGTGGGGCCGTCACCTAGGTATCGATCCCGCGAGATCACAGACTTCACCGAGAGAAAGTTTGTCAGAACGGCCTCCACCACTGGGCCCTGTGGCCTTGGCGGCCGGCCTTGTTTGGATTCAGAGGCCACGGGGGTCTGTACCCAGCCAGATTTCACTCTTTTCATTATGTGACTGTGTGTTATAGGAAGGTGACTGTTAGATACATTTAGCATTTTGCCGTACCTTTTTTATAGTAAATGTAGAACACTTGTACATATTGTGTTCTTTTTAGAATAACATGGCTAGCCAGCATGTTAAAGGTATATCCAGGGCCAATTTCTACAGTATAAGTATATTTACTTTTACACCGGGGTCCCTCGGTATATTGGACTAGGGACCTATGGATTCCCGTTGCCTGCAGGTAGTGGTTGTGATACAGTTGGCAGCGTTTGAGAGAGAACTGGACCTTCTGCCGACAGCAGACTGACATCGATCCGCTGTCGGCACATATATGTGGAGGGTGGACCTCCTGTGTAGACACCCCTGTGCAGTCCGGGGTACCCCCAGCCCACCTCCAGACGTGAGGACGGCAAAGTAGTATTGAGGGGATCACTTGCCGATATCGACCGGGGGCGGCAGATGGGGGCTTACCGGGCGAAACGCGGGGCTTATCAGGCGGCCATCAGCCGGCGCTCATTCCTATTGCCTCGCGGCACAATCACATCAGGCCCGCGTTTCCTCGGCCCACAATTGGCATCTGGCACACGAGGCAATTCGATTTTCACCTTGTCCCATCACGGGCGCCAGGCCACCGTTCCGGCAACTACCCGCCAGGGGTGGTGGACCGGGGCTAGGGTGCAGGCGCCCAGTGTGTCGCCCGCGGGTCCCCTGGTGGTGGTGAGCTGCTCCCCCGACGGTGAGCTGCTCTCCCATATGGCCTATACCTGGTATTAGCAGCACCATCCACCAGCCCTGGGGTGGGGGGGGGGGGTCAGGGACCAACACCAACCCTATACGTGTATATAGCTTTAGACCATGACTTGTTATAGTTCTTCATGCCATGTAATGAAACCCTGATTATCCAATGACATAAACCCTCATTTGATATCCAATTCTTTGAATGCCTAGTGCAAGGGGACGCTTTGTCTATGTCAAAGTATATTCCTCTTATTAACACATATAGTAACTCTTTAGAATACAGTATATATCAGGGAAGGAAATAATGAGATCCTGATTTAGTGTACATATGTAAGGTGCGGCAAGGAACAGGGGAAGCCACACGTTCGTCCTTATAATGGACTAATTAGACATTGCCGCCGGCAGAGAGTGGCGGTGTGGGGGGGGGGGGGGGGGGTGCAGAAACAGTATCCTTGTTAGAGGTGGCTTCACATAGATGTGCCCATTCAGTCCCTTCTCAAAAGCTATTCTGAAGGGATGCACTGTGGCCAAGATGTAATTGTTCCCTGCCGGTCGGAGGGACGTGGCAGTGATGGATGGCTGGTATAGAGGAGGAGGCAGGGACGACACTGAATAGAAGAGAAAAGCAAACAACAAACCAGGGAAATTGCGTTGGGGTTAATTCGGGTGGCGAGGAGAAGGTGGTGGGCGGTGTCATTTTAGGGAGAAACTGCAATTATCTGCTGCAGCAGGCTTCGGGCATATAGACAACAGCCTGGTCGGCGGTGGAGGTGGTGGTGGTGGTGGTGGTGGTGGTGGCAGAGAGAGGGGATAAAAAGAGAACAGAGAGAGGACTTGGTGTTTGTGTTCTTATCGACAAGCGTGTCAATAGCCATTGTTTGTCGGCCTTGTCCTTTTGCTATAGAGCAGCTTGTGGGAGTAAGCAGGGTAAGGGTCCCTGACCCGGGAGCAGCTCGTGGTACTAAGGCACTGCCCATGTCGACGTGAACCCTAAAGACCAAACGCCACTGCTGCCATCTTAGTCGAAAATAGTGAGTTTCTCTCGCCACAGTGGAGTTTAGCCATTAATAACATCTCTGTTCTGCTTGAGGCAGTCTCTTAGGTCATGTGTCGGGTACCAGGGCCATACAGGATTTTCAGTAGTGAGGCTTTTATCCCTCCCAGCCCCAAAGTACAGCACATCGTTTGTTGCCCGAGGGAGGAAGCCAGTCTGAAAAAGTTAACATTTGTAATGCCGCCACCAAAATGGCTTCCTGCGAGTGCAAGGCCGCGCCTGCTAATGGCAGTCAATACGCCAGAGTCGACAGTTCTGAAAATAAACACAGACATTGCCATTACATTTGTCATTTGATCTCGCATTGTCGATTGCGTTTCATGCTGATGTCAGTGGAAATGCCAAATACCTCAGGCGGGCTTTCAATTACCTTTGCGCGCTCGTCAAAAGCAACTGATGATGCTAATCAGTCTGCGCGAACATCGGCCGGCTCCAATAACGGGCCTCCATTTACTATGGCCGGCTCAGTGCGGCAAATTCTCCTTCACTTTTAGCCAGCTACCCGGGCTCGGCTCGTGGCAGACAACATTAATTATGCGGATTATTCTCGGGCTGTGTGTGTGCGCACGTCGCCGTGCGTGCCGCCATATGTCTAATGGCACTGGCTTCATGGGCTATGCCGATTTATAAATGCCATTGGGATCTGGATAAAGGCATACACATGCGTACACATCGAGACAACCCAAAGTCGTCTGCGCAAGTCTGGGGAGAACGCGCGAGAAACAGACACGGCACTCGGCGCGTTGACAACCTCTCGCCCTCGGGTCCTGTTTTCAATGCATAATGTTGGCTTAACGATGACGTGGGACGCGGACGAGGCGTAAAAAAACAGAAATCTGACCTTTACCGGCAGCTCGATGAGTCTTGAGGCCCGTGAGATACAGTGTTGCCTGTCGCCTCGCCTTTCGCCGCTAATGTCAACCAAAACATTCCACCACTGTCTGCCAACCACTCAATCTCACGTCCCCTTCAGGCAACCTCCTCCCCGAACACACCACTCACCTTTGACCCTCCACTGCACATAACCAAACTACACTTCTGATTTTACTATATTCTACATTAGCTCAAGGCAGGAAACAATCTGTTAGTTCCTCTCAACAATATCGGGGTTAATTAATCTCCTCTTTAAACAGAAGCGACCATTTTAGGACACATTTAATTAAAACGATCAGAAATATTTCCTCACGAACGGCTGCACAGGAGTGTAAACCACTAACTGGCCGATGAATATGACAATGGGCTGACATGGTGGCTTTTTTGGCCTGGTGCTCCCTGTAACTGGCGTCAGTAAACCAGTGGCAGGTGAGGGCCTGACTTGGTGTTTTTGCGTGGGTTGTCGTGCCGCCGAGTGTCGTCTGCCTGAGTGAAAAAAGGCATGGAACCTGCTTCTGGCCGCAGACGAGGATGACAACTGGCATCCTCACCACTAACCACTGCACCCTACTTCATATGCCAAGATACAGGCCTCTATGTGCACAGTTCCGACAAGAACATGCAAATTGGGCTCTATTTCCCATTGCAATTGTCACATTTTCTTATTCTATTTGAATCTACAAAAACATAGGTTCTACAAGCATGTCAGCGTAGCCTCTCATATGTATATATAAAGGAAATGAAATACAATTCTCTTATAAAATGTAAGTTCACTTAAATTTAACAGTGTATTCTATTGAAAGTGATATAGTACTAAATGGATAAATATGTTGGTTTCTTTTCTTGGAGGATGTGTTTACTGTGTACGTCAATCAGTGTTTTTCTGATTTCAACTAGCTATACAACCTAGATCCTGATTGACAAATCAGACTGCAATATTGTTTTGGTCACACTGAAGGAGTTATCATTGGATTTGTCTAGACATCAGAAGGAATATCCGATCGTCTGTACATATTGGCAAGTCCGAGAATGGGAATGGGATTTCAATACCCAAGACAATATTGATAGACTTCTACTAATGTCGCCACAGCTGCTAAATGTGTCTAGCGTATTTAAACAAATCCTGTTTGAGGATGGCAGGTAGGGAAGGGAACAGAACTCTAAACAATGTCAGAACCATGCCATCCCCTGCAATTGTTGAACAAATCGAAGTATTGGGATGTGGATTGTCATGCAAATCCATGGGGCATTACCGATCGCAGCAATGAAGTGGCTCTTAATTCAGGGCCCCGTTTTTGTCACTTCCCTTGCCTAATAGAAGCCCAGAGTGGAGGAAGGGATTGGGAACGTTTTGGCATGAGAATAGAAGGGGATCTGGCAGGGGACTGGCACAATGCCATGTCACGGGGAATCACTCAGCTACAGTGATAAGGCTGTTTCAACCAGAGGAATTTTACAGCCCATCCAAAGTCTGCAACCAAACATTTTAGAAGCGCGTGTGCCTTGAAACTACCCAACCCGATACAATTCTTTTTTTGCTCATCATCTATGAGTGAATAATCTCGATAACTGGAAGGCTACCATTCCAATAAAACATGGAAGTACAGTCTGACACTGAGATTTGATAAAAGTCTTTCCACAGTGATTAATTGCATTTCTTCTCCTAAAATACATATTTACAGCCTTTGCGTTGAGATTACCACACTAAAATGTCCATCTACTCCATAAACAAACACCCCTCTGGGCGAGGCTATTTCCCGAGTCTAGCGAAGTCCAACAGTTGGTTTGTGGCAGTTAGCAGAGGCAGGAGCTAGTCTCTTTCATCATAGTCACACGTTCAACATCCCCAAGGGAGGCGTGGGCTCACTACGACAAGACAGCCTGATTGGAGTCTGTGATTAACACTTGTCACCGGGCGCTGCCTACTATAGACGCCCAGGGGGATACCTCAACAACCTCCAGCCCAAAATGCCTCCCTCAGCTTAAGATGTCCCCAATATTGAACTGCTCCAATGGAGGAATCATGGGGCAGCACTACTTTAATTGGGATCCATTTGGTTAGCACATCAAAACAGTAATGCAATATACACGGGGAGGTCCGAAGGGAGTGGCAACTCTTTGCGCAGACCAAGATCGCCATTTCAGATTATTAGATCACCAGAAGGTCTAGGTGATTTATCACACACGCACCGTCGAGCAAAGTGAGTTGCTCTCCATTCTAATCTAGTCGCTCTGGGTCCACCTTAAAGGTGCTCGCTACCCGAGAAAACCTAGATCAACATGCAATCCAAGCCCAGCAACCCCACAAACAGCTAGGGAGCTGCTTCCATTAGTTCGCTCTTCTAGTATGGATCAAGTCCCCTCATTTCAGCTGCGAGGCATTAACAGTTCATGCTAGGTACCGCGGGGGTTGTCGCCATTTTGGATAACATGTCTTCCTTTTCTGCATCATGTCAAGCCCCAGGCCTCAAATCGACCACCAAGACGTCCTACATCCAGCTAAGAAAAGTGGTGGAGGCAGCACTGACCACTAGATCGAAGGGAGGTGAAGGGAAGGGACCTAAATACCAGGGCTTCTTGTTTATATGCTTCTCGAGGTTGTCATTCAGGAGCTAATCCTACTTCTCCACCATGAGCGACAGCAGCGCCACGCAGCGGATAATTGGTCATGGTTTAACAAGAGCCCGCTAGAGGTCACTTCCCCCTTTCTGACCCAAATAACGCGACCCCGGAAGTGGAGGGTCGTCGGGACGCCGTCATGAAAGGGAGGCCAGGCCCTTCTAAGGACCAGGCACTGTTTGCAAAGGTTAAGGATCTGTATAGAGTCTCACGTCAGCAATGGGGCAGATCTGATGACATTATGCTGTAGTATCCCTCCCCTCATACTAATCCACCTCGTACCCAGCCTGTGCTTTCCATGCGGCATATCAAAAGGAGGCCACGTGCATGGCATATCAAGCGCTAGATAAGGATCCATTATGGAGGGTGGGGGATCTGAGATAAGAACTTCCAAGAGAGTGATTAATGTTATGAAAGATTGCTTCTGAGATGGCCGTCAGTGCTGATCAGTAGGTCAATGTCTAATAAATTGTTTAGTACGGTATGTTCTTTAACAAACTAGGTCAACATGTAACTGATAACTATATCTGATAACTCTATCCATAAGTGGCAGAAACATACTTGCAGGTGATAGGTCGTGTGCTTTGTTTTGGGAAAATAATACTTGTTTTGTTCGGAAGGTCTTCACAATCAATATCATGAATGTCCACACAATCAGAGGGAAAATTATGTAAAGTATTCCATTTTCGGACAAAATCTCATATGATTTAGTCAAAAGCTAATCAGACTCGGATGTTGGGATGAACACTATGTCAGTATGTGTTGCATGTGCTCCAAGTTATGCCTCGTATGAACTTGACCTGAAGCCATGAGGCCAGCGGTCGAAGGTGCTCTATGGGTGCCTCAGGCCATTTCAACTTGTCGGGGAGATCGGAGGGATGCTGACATTCACGTGTGGGAGAGGCAGACCGTGTCTAGGCCTGGTCCCCCGGGGTAGACACGTGGTCAGGCCACAACTAGCCTTGTCCACTGCCTCTTTAGATCCAAAGCAGCATATAGGAAAACATCTTGTGTGGAAGCCATCTGTTTTTGTCTGAATTGGGGTAGGGGAGTGCCACTAGACATGCATGTCTCGTATACATGCATACAGAGAGCCTTTTGTGTGTTTCATCGTGTTTTCTTAAGATTTGCCTGCTTAAACGGTGACTGTCATCTTAAAATACCTCAGGTATCCTCTGCACAGACACTCGACTAGACTACTCCCATAGTTCTAAGACCGACACCCCATAGGGATATCCTTATGAATGCAGATCCAGTACTAGTATATGACTAGCCTTAGAAGCCACAATGCCTGGCCTATACCAAGGACCACTAAGAAGCCACAAATGCATACTGGACACAGGCTTCATCATAAAGCTGCGGAGAGCTACTGCTCCTTATTAGCAACTCTAGTTTATCTTCACATTATTATAAAAATGTGATCGGCTATACTATCGTGTCTTGTGCATTGCAGTTGCACAGCATACCTGAAGAAGCCATACATATTGGGAAGCTGCAATGTCAGTCTGTAAACTCCCTCACCAGACCTATAATAGAAGCACATGAGGCGGGCTGCATGGCCACAGCATGGTGGGCCGAGGGTGTGCTCCAACAGGGGCCTGATCTAATGGGCGTCTCCGGCACTAATGTAATAATGGTGTTTGAAAACGGCAGCCCTGATGCCCTGAGGTGCGCCTTTTCTCCCAATAACATAAACCAGCTACTACCAGCACCACGCCGCCCTTAAACATTTAGGGGCCGCATAGCACTTCGATGTCATGATGCACGAATGCAGCCCCGGTAGGTCTCATTGCCAGGGCTGCATTAGCGCATCATGCCGAAGCTTCGGTCGTATTTCAAACATCTAAAGTCGGCATGACGCTTGGAAACAGCCTGGCATTTAGTCTTCAAGATGACAAAGGGTAAAGCACTATGCGGGCCTTAAAGGGTTAAAGTTCATCCCTCCTGCTGCCAGGAGAGTAAGGTGAACATGGGCACGGTGCTGGTAGGTATTAGTGTCAAATACCAGGCTCTAATCCTATTGGCAACCACTTGATTACTTAAGACAAATAGGATGCTATCAATCGCCTCCCCACCATAGCCTGCAGTCATCTTCCTCCAGCAGTCAGTCTCCTTTAGACGGCTGAGGAAATAGCCATCGATCTTACCGATCTATACGGCTGCATGTGCTGGCACGATTAATTGGACGCCCCGTAAAAAGCACTATGACTAGATCCTCGTTACGCGGCAAACGTCATGGAGTGGGCGGAAAAGACCCGGCCCGTGCCCTGATATGGCCTTCTTCATTATAATTATGGCTTCATCCATTGCATTATCGGATCTTCATCATTGGCGCTGGTAAAAGAAATTCAAAGTGAGTAACTTTTCAGAGAAAAGTTAGTCTCAAAGGTCTGTCTCTGGTGGTGAAGTTGAACGGTTATGACGCGCAACGTCAATATTGCTTCTTTCTCTCGCAGGCAGTTAAACACAGCAGTTACATTGTGAAATTGAATAAATTATTATTATCAATATCGAGAGCCAATTATAAAGGTCAGTAGTACAAAAAAAACTATATATCCTGCAGTTGGCCATGGACGACAGTGCTTATTTAACTTATCATGTCCCTGGTATGTTCTTCTCTTAATTCCTATCTGTTTTAGGTGGGGGAGGCAGTGCTTCAGTAATAATGGCAGTTCATGTTCAATTGTTGATACACTAAAAGATGTCCATCTGCAGTTCCTCCTGCACGTGTATGTTTGTAGCTGTAGAAGACCTACGACATTATTCATGTATAATTGTGAGAGGAATGGTGAGGGAGATAGGGGGAGGGGCCTCTCCTCATAGACAGGCTATTCTTTCACGGCCGGTTGGACGTCGAAATAAACCTGATGCGACAAGACTCTCCCTGGAGGAACTTTGTCACGTGGTCACCTTTGTCCCTTCTGATTGGTTGAGAGTAACTGGCTCTGACAGCTTCTTTCCCTGGGGGTCGGGCTGGTCCCTATGGAGCGGGCAAGGTGACCGATTACCAGGCATAACTCCGCAAGTCCACCGCCTGAAGAGGAGCTATGACAAAGCCCCTGTCTGGGCCTATTTTTCGTGTCTTCTTCTTTGGGGCGTCACTGCCGTATTATTTGAACGGAATTTTACTTGGGGCGCTATGACGGAGTCACTTCTCGGCAGGTCTATATCAACATAATAGTGTTATGTCTAGGGCTAGTGCTTGGTTATAATGCGCAGGAGTATTATGCAGCTGAGGAGTGTAAAGTGAGAACCATTTTGTGTTACCTGGTAATGCCATCAAGGACGTCTCTTGATGCCATGTCTACTAAAGGATATTGGGCTACATTATCTATAGGGTACACCATACATTCAGCAGAAGGCATGTATTGTTTTCCGGGATTTATTCTCCGCTTACTATGCGATGAAGACCTATGTTATCGGCTCCTTGGAACTGGTGAGGGTTTCCCCTGATGTCGGTCTACCCATGCCTCTAGGGTATTCATAGAATGTCGAGCAATCATCACTAGCCGGTACTGGAGCAGTTCCGAGCAGTCCGGAGCTGCTCCCCACAAAAACCCTAGTACGGGTGGCGCCCAGAGTGAGGTGGTCCGTCATCGGCCGCTGCTGTTTCTTCTCCCATCCCTCCGCCTCCACCCCACATATCCCCAGCACCAGCAACACTCCCTTTTGGTATTCCCAGTGGGGCCCACATCGCTCTGCCCTGCCACTCCTTCCCACCACTACCATCTGCAACTTTAGTACCACAGGCGCCAAGACTACTTCCCACCAGGGCCATATATACCTTGACGACCTGACAAAGCGGAAGACACGGCCGAGCAATTCAGAGCAATTCTCGGTTGGCGCCTCAGCCCGACCTCCTTCTGGGACATAGCACCTCACTGCCTGCCCCATCACACCTTTTCTAACAACGACATGAAAACGGTCTGTAGGGAAGCATGTTGTCTTTTTCTTCTCAATTTTGGTCAACCCCCTGATTAACATTAGAGTAGTACAGTGCTAGGTCACTCGGATAGGCATACTTTGTTGATTGACTCCGATTACCATACATGTAATTGACTTAAGATTACCATTAATTACCCTTATACATGTATTCTATTTTACATATTTTAGATAGGATACAGGCAAATTTCCTAAGCAGCTGCTATCATCGATTCATTCAAATATAAAGCTGCTAATATAACCAGGGAAGTCTCCACCCCACACCATCCCCAGTCAAATTCGTGGATAACATTTACAGGTAGGAATTACGTTTTTGTGGGCCTAGTTTCATCCAGGTTTGCCATTTACATTTCAACTTCACCATATGCATGCAGGTGTACGATGTAATCAGACTTTTCAGTGGCAGGTCATTATTTATGTTCCCTGTACACAACCACATTAACACATTATCGATAAGGTGGCATGGACTCGGCACGCACTGAGCGTTCAACTGCTATTTTTTGCCAATTAGCATGAAAATGCAGTTAATTGGAAAATATCAGAAATTTGTTCCTGTCTGACTGGAAGCCAAGGCCACGCCTCAGTAGAGCCTACTGGAGCAAAGATCAATGCCGCCATAGCGTAAAGAGCATGCAGCTTATGTTATGGCGCCTGAATGTGCTCATCACACTGCCTTGGCAATCACACGGTGCATTTAGGTGTTTGTGTTTCAAGGTTAAAATGGGCCATACTTGTTTTACTCTTACCTGGTGAAGCCATTTTACATTGATTACATCTGGTGCCTTAATCAAAACTTCAGCTGTGATAGAAACATTAAAAGCTTCTCCTCTTAAATTGAACCCACTCAGCATATAATTCACCCCACCTGGTCAGTGATGGACGTGTGCATGGGGTGATCCAGGGGCATGGGGTATGTGGGCACATCCTCAACCTCCAACTGGTCAGTGTTGGACGTCTGATCCAGGGGCATGGGGTATGTGTGCACATCCTCAACCTCCAACTGGTCAGTGATGGAAGTGTGATACAGGGGCATGGGGTCTGTGTGTACATATTCAACCCCCACCTATTCAGTGATGGACGTGTGATATAGGGGCATGGGGTCTGTGTGCACAGCCTGAACCCCACCTAGTCAGTGATGGACGTGTGATCCAGGGGCATGGGGTATTAGTAGCCACAATTGCTATGACTCCCTGAAGCCTTGGCCAACCTGTAGCCCCCACTTGTATTACTACTGCTGCTGCTACTGCTGCTGCTGTTACTGCTGCTGCTGCTTCTACTGCTGCGGCTGCTGTTGCTACTACTCCAACTGCTGCTGCTGGTGCTGCACAGGTGTGCCGCTTGTTGGAGGTGGCTGAGCGCCAAGCGCAATCAGCACAGCCGCGAGTTGAACAGCCTTGCTGGCAGGTGCATGGGCATTTGAAATTTGCTGATGGTAGGTTTTCAGAGAAAACTGTGAAAGACAAAGTCTTTGCTACTAGGCCTAGACAGATTACTACAGCACTGTATAGGTCTTAGTAATGTAAATTGCAGTATCTTCCTTTGTTATAACGACTTGCAACTCAGGCATTCTCTGGGGTCAGTCATCAATAAGAGTTACATTAAATGAATACCTCTGGGAAGCTGTGAATCATTCCTCGGAGGGATCAGTTGCCCCACATGATGATATTAATGGCCTAAATATGTGATCCAGTATATTTGCGTGGCACATTGTCTTGGGCACATTGATATATAGATAGGTTTGTCACCTCTTGGTTTAGTGACAACGAAAACACTATGAGGCGGTCAGCTGGATATATGCCGCATAAATTATATTTGATGAGAAGGGATATATCTCATAGATCTTATCATTGAAGTGTGAACACAACACTGTTAACCTTTGCTAAACTTTTGCTACTGGGCAATGACACCCAGACAGTGCGCTTACTGAAGGGCACTCAACTTGAACATTGGGCCTCTTGCAATGTATCAAATCTTAAATAATGAACCTCAGGTTGAATATCAAGAGCTATCACATATTTCATTGTCTTTCATGCCAGGTGCCAATTGCTTGTCTAAGCCAACATTCTTAATCACGATTATTGGAATTTAACGAGGTACCCTGAAAGACAACCACCATAAAGGCTTTAAAGAAGTGGGTGTTTTTTTTCTTCACTAAAGTAGAGGTCTAAGTTTGCTGTTAGCCCCGCTCAGTGACGTTGTTTAAACCCTGTTGTTCCACCCCATGACGTAGGTTATATGATTAATGTTGCATTCAAGTCGCATTTCCCCTTCTATACAGCTAAGCGTAGTATTATAATCGATTAGGAGGTTATAACATAATGCAAGTTAATGATTGCGCATACGGAACAATATCCATATACAATGAGGTCAATCAGTATGGAGTTATGTACATCCTGTACATTACTGTACATTATTGTACATCCTGCAGTAACCATACAACACAGGAATGCCCCCATTCGATGCCCTGACAATACTCATTGGCAGAATTGCCACCGTTTCCGTCCACAAACAATGATGGGATGACTGGAAACATGTATTTATTATACCCATGGCACCTATAGTTATCCATAACAAAGGCCCGGAAATCTAGCTCCAACAGACTGTTCAATGATGCACTACAAAATAGATCACCAATATAAAACAGTATTGATGATAAGGATGGAACTAAGACCTATATATGTGGAAACCCATATACCAATTCCAAAACGATATATTCATATTGTCAGCAATAGGTTAAATGTAATTGGTATCATTTATCATAAATTATCAGGTACAGCAATAGACCTGGTACCATGATATATACTATTTACCATGACCTTAATGTACTAATATGTGTCGTGGATCCCCCTGTCACAGTGACAGACCCGTTCTCCATTACCAACACCCTCTACCAGTGTCAACTACTAAGGTGTGAGAAGAGATACTCTTCCCTCCCTCTACAGAGAATCACTTCTTACAGATCAATTAATCAATGGGGAGCTGCTAGAAGTTTAATCAGCTCCTGGTGGACCTGGAGACAGTGTAGCCCTCCCTTCCTCCTGGCAGATGTAGAGAGATTCTGTGGGTGCTGAGGGCTGTTAAGTGGCAGTGGACTAGTGGGTGGTCTATAGAAGGGCTGTGTCTGGAGGTGTGAGGATGGGGAAGGGTAGGCTACAGATGGGGCTAACAGCTGCACTGCCTTTTGTTATTTGATATATGCTAAAGGTTAATCTGCGAGCAGGCTGCTTAGGGAGATAAGCACGAGCCTGTGAGCACTATAGCTTCTGGTCTATTCCCTTCAGACTCTAGTGACGCACAGTGTCTTCTCCGTTATAGTCAACAAAGAATAGACTATAATAGACTTAGATGATATATATTGTATATAATTATACATGTGTGCTCTCAGTATACGGTCCTATATCTCGCCGGAATGACCAGGGATGGTTATCATACCGATACTTTGTAGTAGAATATCGTCATGACAATGGCCCTATGCAATAAAGCATCTAGAGTATATTCTAGGCCTTTGGAATGTTATGCAATGAATTTAAGCACGCACAGCATTGCTGCATATTTAATGTCTGATGTACCGTGATGTAGATGTTATATGGCAAATGGATAAATCCAAAGATACTACTTTTCTTATGCCAATGACATCGTTCTAAAATAATAGGCTAAATGGGATGAGTCCAGTACAGAGTTAGACATAAGGTTCAAACAATACAGCAATACTGATAATCAGGAGGTATGTATGGTTGGTTAGCTCTGAAAGCCTCGGCCCCAGTAGCTAAAATATGATAATGTCAACACAACTACCAGCCCCTCCACCTCTTTACCCCGACTCCAAAGGACCAATAGATCATTTGGTCTGGAGGTAAGTGGAGGATTAATCACCTTGTATTGTACACACTAGACATACTTGTTAGGGCGCCCAGGTAACCTAGGTAAGAGGACGCTCAGGTGGGTGGACGCACGTGTCTGTACGGACTCCCACCCACCTCCTCACTTAACAGGTGTGAGTGTAGATCTATGGCCATTTCAATATGACTATAATTATATGCCAGCATTTCTGAACAAGGAATAAGTTATCACCTCTGTATATACATTAAAGGGTCTGATTCACAGTCATAAAACAAAAAGTTGACACCAAACATGTAATATATAATTTGAGATACCATCTATAGGTTTTAATTTTAAGTTATTAGAACCTTTTTGAAAAGTATCCCAATACGTGCTATACAGGAGTGTGTTTATATACATCTAAACCATACATAAACTACCGGGGCTTTGGCCATACCCAATACATTGGGTTGGGGTATAAAATAAAGACTAAAACCTCGCCTACATGTTCCGAGTCAACACATCTAAGTTTGCATTTCGTTGAGGGATGACCTGTTTCTGTTTGTTAATATGCCCTATTATTTGTAGTGTGCCTGTAGAGGTAATGTCACAGCAAGGATAGTAGTTCGGCCACATAACCTATATACACCGAAAACGTGGTACACATGTATAGCTCAGCATCACCAAAACAATGTCACTCTGGACAACATCACTGGTCGTAATTACAGGAGCAGTGGTGAGTAGTGACTACTAGTGTTGTGGTCTGTTTTATACAGAAGGGTGAGTATATACAGTCATAAACCCAAGGCCTGACACCAAATATGTAATATGTAATTTGAGACCAGTATAGGTGTCTAATTAGGTCATTAGAACCTTTTGACTCTACATGTGGTATACATATTTAGTATACCACAAGGAGTCCTTGGTAAGAGTTGGGACCGCAATGTTCCCACGCCAATGAGAAGGGTAGAGGCTTGGATTTCAAGTGAAAAATGCATTTTTATGTGTTTCTATGATATAGGTCCAAAAAAAACTCACCCAGGTAGACTGCATGGTAGCTGCACCTTTTACACCTGGGTAGGTATCTGGCCCACGCGACAGGTCATATGTGGTATAATGTATACCACGTACGGGGGATATTGCAGAAAATACTAGGCCTACAGCCTAGGTTGGTATGTGTGTATCCTACAGCTGAGTAGCTGTGAAAACAACTTATCGAGTATTAACACAGCCTCTCCTGTTCCATGAACCCCTGCGGATCTCCAGCTCTTACATAGAGCATTAAGGTGTATGGAGGGCTGTGGGTTAGGGATCTGGGCTGCTGGAGGGTGGCTGGGACTGTGGCATGTCAACACCAGTAGCCAGTTATCACCAACCTAACCCTTTCGGTCTCTAGATTAGGACCCTATGGTCTATGGCCCAATCCAAATGTACTTTGGTCAGACACAGTCAAGACCATGTCCCAGTCATGCCACAACACTGACAGAGCTAGGTATACAAACGTATAATGATAAATCTGGAAACTTGATGTGAGTTGCTTTGTGGAGAGTAGTATTGTGAAGTATTAAAAAATGTGATTTATAAAGGTATAACCTATCATCGGGTTCACTTGTTTCGTCACAGACTATTAAATCAGAATGTCACCAATTATACCAATGAAAAAAGGATCAGTATCAATATAATACTATCAGTTTTTTGTAAAGTTTATCTATTGTACACAGAAGGAGAAAATGGCGGCATCCGGCTAGGTCGTGTCGACGCGCGCTCCGGGCATTTCGTAGAATATAACGTGGTTTGAAACATCCCCCCTGCTCGATTCCAGCAGAACAGATCTATGAAGGCATAAGGAGTATACATACGTAGAGATTAACAGCGTAAACATCAAATATGTCGTTTGGAGGAAGAAAACCACCGCGGGACCCGGAAGATCTACTGAGAGGTGACGCCACCCCGTTGGATGTAGTAGTGGCTATAAACGCCTTGGGCAGGCGAGTGACAGCTACAGAAAAAGCACAACAAGACACGAACACAACCCTGGAGGGTCTGGGCGCCACATTAAAAGGAATACAGGAGGCAAATACCGTTAATCAGAAAGCCATGGAGGCTATGCTTACAAGACTGGAGGGAAATGACACCAAAACCCACAACCTGACGGACATTATCGCGTCAACCAGATCGGTGTTACATAAGGTATCTGAATCAGCTGACGCGCAAACTAGAATGTTGACAGCACACGAATTCAGGTTTGAAAGGCAGGACGCAATCACCAAGAAGTCTGTGACTATGATTGAGGGGCTGGCAGAGTTTCCAGGTGAGGATCTGAAGGCTAAAATGGCGCAATTGTTTAAAGACATCAAGGTTACATGGGGAGTCGAGGTGATCGACAGTATTGAGCGGGTTGGCCCGCCCCCGCGAAACCTAGATCCGACACCAGCTGAAGTTCAAAATGGAGAGGTAAACAATCCCAGACGCGTCAAGCGCCGTCCTATAAAGATGGTGTTCAACAGGCCTAATATTAAATCTGATATGATGTCTTCGCTGAAATTCCTGAAACACAATAAAACCTGGGAATACGTCTCAATTGGGGACGAGCTGACTGAGAGTGAACATAGAGACTTTGTCAACCTCCGCACCATGTATTTTCATGCTAGGAACGAAGGGTACAACTGCCAACTCAGACAGAGAGCAGTTATTATAGACGGGATCTCATACTCTGCAGCAAGGTTAGGTAGCATAGATAAACCAAACCTCGACATGGAAAAGGCCACCACCAGCGAGACTGAGGATGGGTATATGTTTCGGTCGGAACACAACCGCCTGTCCAATCTATATCCCTTTAACCTGAAGTATGGAGATAATCAGTACAACTGCGTAGAGCAAGCATTTCAAGTGATCAGAGCCATAAACTGTGGTCGACCAGACATTGCTGATAACATAAAGGCTATGACTGATCCATATATGATGATGCGTGCAGCTCGAGAAGTAAAAGACACCGCCGCGTGGTCCAAGGTAGCAGAGCAGGAGCTATACAGGCTTAATGTCGTCAAATTCTCTCATCCGATCCTCAGAAAAGTGTTGGTTTCTACCCAGGGCTACAGACTGTACGAAGCCAGCTTTAATAGAGTTTGGGGAGTGGGGTACCACCTAGGCGAAAGCGACCAGTGCAAAAGTGATAACATGAAGGGCGCCAACCTGTTTGGCCTGATACTAGAACGTATAAGGGACTTATTCGTCAGACAAGATGAAGAGGCCGAGAGAGCAGCAAATCCACCGACACCACCGCCCCCCGCGCCACCTGCAGACATACAGCAGAACCAGGAGCAGCAGCAGGACGTCCCAGCTCAGACGCAAAACGCATAGAAACTATAGCTACATAAAAACTTTAATTGTATTTGACTGTGTTAAAATCAAAAGATTAATTTGATTTACTTTAATTCTATTAAATTCAATATAACCAAAATTATAAAAGACAAATGCAATTTTACTTTAACTCAATTAAATTCAATTTACCCAAATTCAATGTGTAGCCTAGGAAAAAGACGAATGCCTAAACTAACTCAAATGTGATCTACCCACAATGATGCATTTCATGTCAAATATAAAAGTATGTGGTATGGAGAGGAAGAAATGGTCATGACGCATGTTGACTTTAGGTTTATACTATCAATACTTGAATGTGAATGACTTAAAATTGTAGACTGGATGTATGAACGTATGATAAATACCATGTATGATGTATGTGTGAGATGCATGATGAATACTATGTATGATGAACGTGTAAGGTATATGGCGAGTACCGGTAATATTGCTGAGTCGGCATAATGGGTAAAAAGTGTACAACTGTACAAGGTAGATACATGGTTCGTGTACCGGTAAAATTGTCAGGGTAATACTGTGAGTTTTGTAGACTTTTAGTCGTATGATATAATAGCCCAAGTACCGGTAACATTGTGTGAGCCTTAATTAGGCAATTAATCGATTAGTTAATATGAATGAATTCTGTATTGTTATATAACTACAGGTCTCTTATATAATTATATAATTATATAATTATATAATTATTACATTGATGGCTGAAGGGTGAAGGGGATCACCCTATAGCGATTGACAGATTTGCCTGTGGGACGTTTAGACCAGTCCAGTCAGGTCTAGACAGCATGAGGAGCCACAAGAGCAGTAACCTCATGGGTGGGAAAGGGGGTGTTATGGGGGTCTTTTTTCTAAATTTTCTTGTAACAGCACAAGGAAAATATTTGAGATATGCATCAATGCATAGTTTGGCACAACATGCAATTCCAAACAACTACAAATACAGGCGAAGGTATTCCTGAATTCAAAAAGGGGTTCTCGGTTGTGCATTTAAATGCCAGAAGTATTAGAAATAAAATGTCTAAATTAAAAGCTGAAATTAGTAATATTGATATTGATATAATTTTATTTAGTGAAACTTGGCTAAATGACACAGATGAAGATGGTTTATATAATTTTCCCAAATATAATATGTTCAGAAATGACAGAATTAGTATATATAGAGGAGGAGGTTTATGCGCGTATGTAGATGAAAATGTTTCCTGTTCTTTAAATAAGTTTGTGCATTTAAATCGTAGTAATGATGATATTGAAGCCCAATGGCTCTTGTCCGTCAAGGGAAAGTCAAAAAAAGCCCTCATTTGTAATATTTACAGGCCACCAAGTGGGTCGCTACTACATTTTTGTGACACAATGCGTGCATTATTATTACAAATAGAATTGTTAGAAACTTATGATGTATTTATTTTAGGTGACTTCAATGTAAATGCCTTATTGAATAGTCCTGATAAGACCAAGCTATATGAACTTATGGATCAGTTTAATTTTAAGCAGCTGATTAATGAAATAACTACAACCTCCGGTACTAATACTTGCATAGACCTAATATTCACAAACTGTGAAGAGATTATATCTAGTGGACCACTAAACATTCATATTAGTGATCATTTACCTATATATGTTCTACGTAAGCATGTACACATAAAACACGGTTTTAGACAATTTAAAGGTCGCTCTTATAAAAATTATGATAAAGCACTGTACTTAAATAGCATTGAAGATTGTAATTGGACATACTTTGATGAATGTAATGATGCTTCTGAATGTTGGGATATTTTCGAAAATATGTTGAAACGTATGCTTGATGTGACATGCCCAGTAAGGGAATTTAAGGTATTAGACAAACCAGATCCTTGGATGTCAAATTATCTGATAGAGAGAATTACAGATAAAAATAATTTATTGTTAGAGGCTAGACGGTCGAAATGTATACTTCTATGGCATAGGGCTCGACTACTTAAGAATGTGGTTGGTACAGAACTCGACGACGCGAGAAATAATTACTATAAGAATTTATGTGAAAATAACTTGAATGATTCGAAAAAGTTCTGGGCCATACTTAAGGATATTTTGCCATCAAATAAGTCGAAATCAAAAAATATTAATTTAGTTAATGATGATGTACCAGTCACTCTTGAAGATACGTCTAGCTTTATAAACACCTTTTTTGCGGAGATTGGGCCTAAATTAGCTGCTGAGCACCATGATGAGTTTACTTTTGAAGGCACCAGATGCCCTGTTGACATGCCTGATTTATTTTTTACTGACGCAGAAATTATTTCATGCGTTAAGGATATTGATGTAACAAAATCCTCTGCTATTGATTATTTACCCACAAATATTTTCAGAGATGCTGTACTACATAACCCAGCTAGATTCATAAAAATAATTCGATTATGTATTGAAAATTCTGATATTCCAGACTCTTGGAAAGTGGCTGTGGTCACCCCCCTACCCAAGGGTGGGGACCCGGCTAATGTCTCTAACCTAAGACCCATCAGTGTTCTCCCGGTGCCAGGAAAAATTCTGGAGAGATTAGTTCATAACAAGATGATGATTCATATTAATACGCATAATATTTTAAACAAAAAACAGGGTGGTTATCAAAAAAATAAGTCTACACTTGACTCTATCGCTTATTTTGTTGACGACATACTAGATAATAGAAATAGAGGCAACATAAGTCTTGCAGCATTTATAGATATTAAAAAAGCTTTCGATTCAGTAAATTATGTAATATTATTAAACAAATTAGAACAATACGGTATTAGAAATAGAAATTTAACCTTAGTAGAAAATTATCTCTCTAGAAGACAACAGTGTTGCATAGCCAATAGCATAAGATCTACCAAGCTAAATTTATCCTGTGGCGTTCCGCAAGGATCCATTTTGGGTCCTTTATTTTTCTTATTGTATATAAACGACTGCATATCCGCCCAAGATGACCACCAAACTATGCTCTACGCTGATGATTCTGTTCTATATGTTTCCGGGAAAAATTTTGACACACTTTCAAACCGACTAACAGAGGCTTTAGATAAATTTGGATTATGGACGAGAAGAAATAAGTTAACTATTAATGAAAATAAAACCAAAATTATGACCTTCGCTTCAGACAAAAAATTAAAAAAACTGCCAAAACCCAAAATAAAATTAAATAACAAAATTCTAAAAACAGTCAACTCATACAAATATTTGGGAGTCATCTTGGATGAAGAGTTAAAATTCACTAAATATGTTAGGAGTGTAATTAATAGTGTCCGCTTTAAGTCAACACTAATGTACAGGGTGAGCAAAATGTTGCCTTCTAAGGCTTTATTAAGGGTATACAAGACGCATGTCCTGCCTGTGATAGACTACTGTGATATTCTTTATGTTAACTCCAATGTAAATGCATGTGAAGAACTGCAAAGGTTACAAAACAAATGTTTAAAAACATGTTTATTTAAACATATTCTTACTCCTACTGAGGCTGTACATGGCGAAGCCAAGCTACCAACTCTCAATGAGAGAAGAAAATATCATTGTAAGCTATATGCCTTCAAAAGGGCTCAACTAGATAATTATTTACAAGAAAAGACACGAGTAACGAGGTTTTCTACAGCTCCTGTATTAAAATATAATATCATACACTGCAAAGCCTATGAGGATAGTCCAAGAGTGGTGTTAGCACAAGCCTGGAATGCCCTGAAACCAGAAATAAGGAATGTCAATGAATTTAAAGAGTTTAAGTCAAAAATGTCAGAGGAACTTATTAAGACAGTGCCCGTCATACTTGCATAAATACTTGCATAAGTCTCGCCATGACTCAGCATTTTTTTCAATATAAAAGGGTCTTTTAAAAGGTTGTACATGCGCTGTTAATATTAAGATATGATGCCGCGGCCAGTTTTCCACACAAATACTTGTTATTACTCTATAAATCATATGTATTACTTTACTCATATATGGACAGTCCCTAATAACTGTTTACAGATAGGCTGTCCATGAACTTATTTGGTCGACCAGTACATTTATCTGATGAAATTTCAATTGCTCTATGTAATATTTTAGACCAAATAAAAGTTCGAATTTGTTCAAAAAAAAAAAAAAAAGAGGTGTGTTAATAAACTAGAAAAAAATGCTGAAAGGTGGTTGTCATGCACAAAATACAAAACGGGAAATAGTGTCCATATTCATTGAACCACTTCTCGAATCCATCCATCTACCAGCGGAGACCCCGTGGCATTCGATAGTTATCTTGTTTTGCAACATTCCGGGCAGATTTAATTCAGATATCAGGTTGGTTCGTGGAGACCTATGCCAACTGACACCTGCTTATCTGGGTGCGTCCGAATTGGGTCCAACAACATTCTCGTTTTTACTCAGAGAGTAGGCCTAGTATCCGATTCACTGGAGGCCATTGTATGCAACATCACATATCGATACCCTGGGCTTGCCTATACTTAACCTACATTAGCTACCTTCCTCTTTACTCTCTCTATATATAACTTACACCTTCATCTTTTCTGCTATTTTTTTATAACATTTTCCACCCTTCCCTACTGGCTCTATAGTATCCATGGCCCTCCCAGTGTGAACCATTCAAATAAAAGCCCTTTATGTCAATGACATATATGCATTCATATAATATTAACATATTCATTCAAATTACAGGGTTTCCCAGCCGTATAAGGACGGACTATAGTCATTCAAATCTACCCCCCTTAAACCGACGGGGTCACCCTCAATCGACCCACATAATAACCAGGAAGAGGTAAGAACCGTTTTTACTACTTTCCTGCTACCGTTTTCCTAATAGAGACGGCATCTACTGAGGTGATAATGGCCCGATGATGGTCTGTGTCCCTCGGCCACAGGTCGCCTAAGGGTTCTAACATTGAATAGGGTACATTGGAGGGAACTATGAATACATTCCCTCGATAACAATAAAAACATGTATAAAAACTTATAAAAGGGAAGGCTCGAACAAAATCCAGTTGCAGCATAATAAGTATATCTTCATAATTATATCTCGTATCTGTATGCGATATCGCGATATCAATGTCATGGAAAAAGGCTATATATATAAGGGATGAGTTGGTATTGAATGGCGTCGACCTTGCCAGTAAAAATACAGTGATAAATATAAGCTGTCCACGCTCCACTGCGTGTATGCTTTAAGCAATGAGGTGTTTTTATATGTTTAATATGTGTTTATTTCATCTGCTTCCCACGGTGGCCTGAGTATGAGATAAGGTTTCCCTAGCGCCTAGTCGTTGTTATCAGCTCACACAGGCCTCTGAACACTGTGGGGTTATTGGGTGCAGTTGGAGCTGCTCGTCAGCTCACACAGGTGAGCAGCTCACACAGGTGAGCGGAAGGCCAGGTATACTACAGCACAGGCAGGTTGTGAAGGTGTGGCTGGGAGCAGCTCATTCTGTATACAAACACACTTATCAGCTTCACAACTCTCTTCTGTTTGAATCCAGGGTAGTACTAGCCTGTTTGTCACATTTTACACCTATTCCAAGAAGTGTATGGTTTTAACACTTTAAAGAGCCGCATGGTGCTTTAATGGGCCATTTCCCTTTGGCATTCATACCGACCCTTCTCGTCGGAGCTGCGTTTATGCATCATGGCGACAAAGGTCATATATCATTAAAACACTTTGCGGTCCAGATTTACTCAGGTTGTAGACTGATACCCAATGGAACTGTCCTAATAACGATGAGTCAGTTAAATTGTTGATAGATTGTACGCCAGGTTGCTATGGCTGATTTCTTCTGCACGATACAGGCAAACTACTGTGGTTTGTATTCATGGATGATTATTGGCGTTATTACGTTTACATGAGAGGGAGCAATATCGTGAGCACGAAGTGGGCTTGTATAACAAATCATATCACCAGAAACATACAGTATTTCGTTGTTAATGTATTGCTGTATCATATGACATATTGCACACGACTTTAGCTTTTCATGTGACTGTGTGTATCTATAATATTCGTTTTACAATTTTCTTTCAGATCAATGTGCGTAATAACCTTCTTTTTTTTGTTTTAATATTAAAGATTTCTATTGTGTTAGTTGGGCCTGTCGTACACTACGTATATAATGCTGAGCTTTATTTGTTCGGAACTCTATGCTGACTATCGTTGTCACGCAATGGGTGCCTGTGCCTTGCCATTTGTCGGGCTTATGCATCACGCAATCAATCGGCATGAACTCGGACTTTGCTAAAAACATGTATAAATCATTGATTATCCTAATGAACTGTCAATGCTCTAAAACGCAAGCTAAATATAAAAACTACTCTAATGAATTGCTCAGCATTAGCGATTATTAGGATATACTCGCTGGGTAGTGAAATACCAGCGCTCATTTCCTGAAATAACATTAGGCTGGCCCTTATCACCCCAACGCTAAAACCATATCCGACAGAGCCCTTGCTCATATATTAATGGCTGGCTTTCGCTAGATGCAATTAGTAAAATCCCTAGATGAAAAAAGGCTGTAATTCAATATTGTTATCTTAAACACTGCAGGCGCCATGACGCCTTTATAGGGATCTGCTCTGATTGTAAAGATGGGCCTGTAGTAGACTGCCTACCGTCCCCGTCTGTGTCATAGGGGAGGGGGGAGTGGGGGTAAGAGGAGGGAGTCTGAGTAGACGGGCCTGTAGAGGCTAGCATTGGTGGCACCTCAACACTTTAATATTGCACAGACCTGTGCTATTTATTCAGGTTATGTGCTAGGTCCAGCCTCCAACACACACCCGATACCTATGTCTCTGTCAGCCGTCTACACTCCTGGTGGACCCTGGAGAAGGGACTGACAGCAGAAGCAGCTCCCTCATCCGTGAGGTGGGGGGGGGGGGGGTCAAGGGGGTGAGGGAGTAGGGGAGTAGGGGAGGAGGTGGTCACTAAAGGTTGTCACCAAGCCTACTGTATACGTTCTATGCTTCCTACTTGTTCAACCAGTTCAGCTGAGAGCATTGAGTTCTATGGCAGTGATATGGTCCAATAGAGTACGCTGAAGATCTATCCACATACAGGCATGGATCCATGTGATTTATGTTTGGTTGTGTGTGTGTGGGGGGGGGGGTGAGGGGTAGGTGTAACCGTGATACAGAGGTCATACATCAAGAGCAGCTCTCCCCAGGCGCCTTATAGTGTGGAGAACCACCAAGAGCTGCTGTCTACCCCCCCCCCCCTCCATTGCAGGCCTACCCTATTCCACACAACCTCCTGACACCTTCTTATACGTTGGTTCCCACTGGCGGGCAACCCCCTTTCTTATTATGTATTGTCACACCACATAGCGTACAAAACATCTGTATTGATGCACCTCACATAATTGGCTACTATAGTTTAATGTACAAGCAAATTCACACTATTCTGGTTCTATCAGAGCGTAAAGCCTATACCATTTGCAACATACATTTGAATTCATAACTGTACATAACTAGAATGTCCAGACCCTCGATCATCACTTTATATTGCCTAGAGAAACAGATATATATCTGGTCGATGGGCCTATCGGTCAATGTTGGTTTGTTGTGGTTTGTCTAAGCAGTTGGTGGTAAACCCAGTATAGTGCTGCTCGCCCTGCCCCACCACCCAACACCAGGGGTGAGTGATGGTCAGTTGGCATGCATGCTAAGTGTTCTGGATTGGAACCTCTGGATGGAGGCAGTGGCAACCCCCAGTCCGGGAAATAGACCTGAATTGTTTGTGCATTCGTTTCCACTGCCCTGGATATTTGCTGTAGCACTAGACTTTAGTGGTATGGGTGCATTTATCTAAACTCAGATGAGGACTGCTTAAATTTAAAAGCTGTATGCAGTACATGAATGTCAAGTTTCGGTTTCATTTTTCACTTTAATCCTAATGATGAATGTATTTTTACTATGGCGACCCTTTGATGATTTACCGCACCAGCCGATGTATACATATATGCTAGTCTCTTTGACCAAATCCCTTTACTGAAGATATAACAGAGAAGCGGATGATAAATCGTTACAAGTATAGATTATGCAAAAACACCTGCCTTGTGACTTAAGTCTGGCGTGCATATACATCTGTACATAGAGAATAATTAATGCGTGTTTGTTTAAAGGCCCGCATGTAACCTCTATGGCGCTGTTAGATAATATAGACGCCGAAAATGATAATGGGATTCACTGGGAATTTCTAGGAGCAAAAGAATACAGATAGAGGCATCACCTGGTCACTGGTGCATATCCCAATTTGCTAGAGATACCTGGGTCAAACCACGCACAGGTCATATAAGGATACATTACATATTTCACTATACCCTCTCTTACAGCCATATATATCCGTGCATGGACATGCATATATATATATATATATATATATATATATATATATATATATATATATATATATATATATATATACATGTATATATACATATATATATAAATATATCTATATATATATATATATATATATATAAATATATATATATATATATATATATATATATATATATATATATATATATATAATATGGCTCTCAGAGAGGGTATAGTGAATCAGAAACAAGGGACCACACAGACACCTGTCCCAAACAGTTTTCTGCAGACACAAACATATTTAGCCCCCCTCCTCAGTGATTGGGGGGCCCGGCCCCTGCCCCCCCTCCCTTTCCTACGCCACTGGTACATAATATTGAAGGTTCAGTGCAGCTCTTGAATTACGATGTTATACTCTGTGTAACCTTTCCACTAGTATATACAGATGGATTTCGGACCCCCATCCTTGTATCAGGAGGGTGGGTGTGGACCTGAACTAAGTCAGCTGCTGGGCCTGTGCACCAATGGAACTGTCAGTCCCAATTGGGACCTAGCGATGCGACTCAGTATGACACAATTGATGAGTCGTATGCGGGGAATAACATGGGGGGAGAGGCTGGTAGGGATGTTTCTGGAATGTAGACCATGGTGAGAATATATAGATGGAACTAGCCGCATACAGGTCTAGTCTAAACACAAGGACTGTAGGTTAAACCAATATCCTTCTCACATGGACCCCAATGACCATGGAGTATATTCCATAAATATAGGTAACTGGCATATGAGGGCATATGCCTATATAAGCATATAATTATATTTATACACATACACAATATGAGGTAGTATGCTTATGGGCACTGTCTACAAGGGAGCCCCAGCCAATTAAGCCCATACATCTCCTAAATAACGATGGCCATCATTATATACTATGTAGATGTGAACACTATGGGCATTGACTAAATTGCGAGGATATTATTACATAAGAAGCACGATTACACAGATGACTAAATAACAATAATTGCATACGCCATATTATATTATTCAGGTGTGTATTCATGTAGCTTCTCTGCACTCGCCCATTATACAATATACTCTCAGTGGCTGACAGGTATATGCTTGTGCAGTACATAGCCCTAACGTGGGTGTCACAATATGACCCTGGGTGTTAATCAACTTGATTCCTGTGGTAATTAAATACTTTGTGTAATACAGACAGCATTGTATATGGCATTGTGGTGACCTCCACATGTATTGAGACAATAATGTTATAGGCTGCCTAAACAAAAGCAGTATGAAAGCAGCCCCCTCTCACCATGAAGCTGATGCCTTAGCATCTGGAGGTGAATAACAAATGTCGCAAAGATTCAGGGCAGTACATGTCGTAGGCCTACTATACAGGACAGCTCTGTCACATAGCCACTCTTAGATCCTCCCTACTCATAGGTATTTGCATTAGAGGGGGATCATATATCCATACAATTGTGTGTGTGTTATCTCTTTTTGGTGTTTATAGGGCGGGCTATGGATATGGGTTGTAATGGATGGGTGGCTGCATTAGAGGGGTAGCCGCTTGAAAGGAGTTGACTATAAGTATAACTGCAGTGATCTCTATATGACCATCTGTTGTCACGGGGGATGGAGAGAGAGAGAGTGGCAGGATATGGAGAGAAGGGGGTATATAGATAAACTGTGTATGATGGTATAAACATACGCCCCCTACATAATGCTAGTGGGCGACAGATCAGGCATGATCACAGAGACATCATGTCGGGCTCTGTTTTATGGGGATCTCATACAGTGCCCACCACCCGGCATCCCACCCTGCATTCTATTCCACCAACTATGCCCCTATACCCTATTCAACTCTTAAGTAAGGCCAAATAAAAAAAAAAGGGTTTGTTTCAGGTAACATGGGATGAAACTGTAGGGTCGGTAGGTCGGATATATTTTTATTTTTTAACTTTTTTTTTTTTACATACCCTAAAATTGACCCAAAAAGGTGTGAAAATCGGAAGACTTCACCCTCAGAAAAGTGAGAGTCATTGTCGCTAAAACTACCCTCACCTGTGAGTCAGGCAGTGCCTTTTTGTGTGTGTTTTTCAAAACCTTTTTTAAACCTAAAATTTACTCAAAAAAGTGTAAAAATATAAAGATGTCTTCAAAATTGCATAGAAAAACGTAGGGTCGGCCCTGTTTACATAGGGGAACGTTCACAAATGACGTCACCTGCTAGGGGGTTGGTGGGTCTTTGTGTTTAGTGAGACGAAAAGTGACATGGGGGTGGGGGGTCCTAGGGTCTATGTGACATCACCTTTTCAAGTCCACCCATATTTATGAATAAAAATGATATGTAACATGGATAAAAAATAAAAGAAAATGACTAATTAGGATGAAGGAATTCCCCTGATATTGAGTATATCAGAATTATCAATGTAACTGTATCTCTACTATCTAGCTGGAATGGCAACTAATTGGCCATTGTCACATGGTGCAGAAAGTGACTAGTAACAGTCCTCAATACCCATGTACGTATATTATATGCTACTACATGTATTGGACAAATATGACCTCGTCTCACAAAAGTGATGCAGGTGCAAATGGTGACGTAATTGATCTGGTGACATTTTTGACCAGCGCATTTGACCAGCACTTGGGCTTCAACCCATATACATTGACAGTAAGGTAATGTAACACTATACAGCTATGTATCAAGGACAAGGATAACTTCAAATTTAGGACTATTCTGAGGTTGCCCATTGAATATGTCGACCGGTCAAAAACGTCAACTGGTCAAAGATGTCACCATTTGCACCTGCATCACTTTTGTGAGACTGACAGATATCGATGAGGAGAATATAGAGGCTATTCATGGTTTAGTATGTATATTTATGAATGATTAGATTGTACTGTCATGTCTTAAGTTAAACTGTGTATATAAGGTTGTATTTAGAGGGTTATTTGGGGGGGGGGGTCTTCAAAATTAGTGACGTCTTTCTTAGGGGGGTTATTGCTGGTAGGTGACAAAAAGTGACAAGGGGGTGGGGGGTCCTGAAAATGCCCCTAAAAAAGGTGACGTCATTTGTGAATGTTCCCTAGGGTCGGTCGGGTGACCTGAAACAAACCTTTTTTTTTTGGCCTAACTGAGATATTTTCAAGAATAGCAATGCAGTTAGATTGTTGGAAAAGTCTCAAGTTCAGCCGATAGTATAGTGCTGCTATCTTGATTGTTTGCTGACCAAAAGCTGGTTTTCCCATCTTAATATTGCTTGATCTAGACACGTTGTTTTAGAGGATACGTACGCTTATATTGATCATTTCTCTATATCACATCTTCTCCCGTATAAACAGTATGTGCCTATATATATATCGATATTGAACAAGGCATCAGACCCTGACACAAACAAAGGCCATCAGAATCTGTGGCTACTTCAGAAATACATGAGCGTCAGAGAAGCACTGTCTACAGCCATATCTTGATCAATACGCATTAGTGTATGTGACAGTTGTATATACAATGTAAAGTAGCTAATAATTTGTGGGTTTGGCTGGACCAATGTTTTAGCAGCCGCTCATAATGATATATATGGGTGTGGCCCTTCACACTGTCTAAAAATAGCGATGGCATGCACGGTCAGTAAGTATAGGTGTATACTGCACTACGCTGTATCTGTCAAGGGTTATTAAACTAGATATGGAATCATACCGGGGAATCATACGATATAAAGGCTGCATTTGTCTACAGGGAAGTAAAGAAGTGTCTCAGCTGTGCTGACAGATAGGACAACATTGTACTGGCTCTTAATGGCAAAAAATGAAACAGATAAGCATTTATCCATATCTGTACATATTATCTTCCCATCGATTTTCTTTCAGAACTAGCTGCCCTTTAGTTTATTCTTGTATCAACGGTTGCGGGTTGAACCAAATGAGCCACAGGCAAAGATGAGCAAGAAGTAGAGACTGCAATCTTAAAGGGGAATACTGGGTGGCTACAGCCCAATTAGAATAAGACGTAACCCGATAGAGCCTGTGTCGACAAAGGTTGGGCGTGGTTACAAATGAGCGTCTCACGCTTGTTCCCGGACGCCGCCTGTGAAAGTCGTCTGCTGCGGGACCGTCTAAGATGGCGGCAAAAAGGGAGGCGGGAATGGCCTCTTACATCGAGTGGATCCTTAATCAGCACAACCACATCGGCCCGCGCCCTCGCCGCCTCCGTACAAGGTGTAATTATTCAATCTGTCACCGCCTTGACGCACTGCGTCATGGCGCTATGTGAAGTGACGCTAGGTGACGCTGGGTGACGCTGGGTGACGCAGGTCAACAGCCAGAGCCGGTGCTGTGCTGATGAATCGCGATTCTCTAGCGTAAAATGCCCCTTTTAGTAGAACTATTAAAATGATAGAGTGGCAATAATGTACGTGCATGGCAAATGGAACCTGGAGATAGGAGTATGAAGAAGAGTAGGCAAGGGGGCGAGTTGGGTCGGGTGAATTCACTTAAACCCCCAGTGCCTTTCTAAATAGGGCTGAATATCTGTCCCAGCTCCATTCCGACTCTCGCTGGAAGGGTACCGAGATCTGGGCCTTTAATATGATCCAATGTATGCAGGCAAATTAGAGATTGAACGTGAAATTATAAGCACGTTTGGGTAAACCTTTCTTGTTACGTCGAATTCTTACATGAACAATTCATGAGTGGACCCGAGCACATTGAATGATTAATATTCTTGCGAAGCTAGAGTTGTACTGACTTCTGCTTTCACGATTTGCATTTCATACATTATTAGGGCAAGGTTAATGATAAATAGAGCCAGTGCAATAATAACCTACCACCGTATCAGCTGTGTTCATCATAACAATATACCATGATGGTGGTCATACACTCTAAAAACAGTGTGTTACGTTTACACACTTTTCAACACACTTTTCTGAAGCCACTTTTAACACACTTTTTTGTGGTAACACACTACACACTTTTGGCAAAAGTGTGTTGAATCTAAAAAGTGTGTTGGTGTACAAAGCCATGGTATTGAGGAGGTAGGGGTTAAAATAGCTGTTCTACACCTCACAGAGTGTGTCAGGTGCCGTGGCTGAGTGGTCTAGGGGCTGGCACATGAGTCCTATCCATGCAGGTTCGAATCCCTTGACAATTAGTGTTTTTTCAATATCAAGTATGATTACTTTCTATATGGGTTAAGAGTTAAATTAGTATAGATTTATTTAATTTCTTGTCAGGTCTATTCATGTTCATACTGTGCGTATCACTTTTAAATGCTTCTTATATCAAGGAAAAGTGTTTATTGAACCGCTCATAATATATAGAAAAGTGGGAATAGAAGTATTATATCAAAACTGACTTTGCGTTGACAGTGAACAAATCATAGTCAACCACTTTGAACACATCCTAGCTCATGACCCTGGCGAAACTGACACACCTGATAACCAACTGGTGACTGTGGCGCAATGTGCCATGACCGTACCACTGTCATATAGCGTGGGATGGCTGCTCTCACAACCTTTTCTCAGAGTCTCCAGTGGTCCATTGTAGCCTTTTCCCCTCCCGGCTAGGACCACCTTCGTCAACACTGATATCTGCTATATCTTTACCAGTTGCAAGTGTATTATGCTTCTACGGGTTGAAGCGGATCGGTGCAAGTCTCATGGGAGACCAGGACACCGAAGGTTCACCGCAGTCTGTCTACCGACACTTTCAGACGCGACTCCTGTCAAGACAACTTGTTTCACTTGGGAAGATTTGGTGCCAGGTCTTCTCTGGGGATCGAACCCAGGACCTCTCACACACTTGTCCAGCCACTTGCTCAGTAGGCCACCAAATCTCCTTGTACAATCATGGTGTATTCCCCACTCAAATAGGTACCAGAACACACAACAGTGAAGAGACACAAAGTATTCTCAAAGATCACACAACTTCTTACCAGTTACCAGTAAGCTATATAACTTACCCTTGGGTATTGATATGTTATGACAGGAAGTGGTTCTTAGACAATACAAAGACCGCCCTTATTGAGGGATGCCAATGCACTGACTAATAATCTGCAGGGCTTTATATCTATTATAAAGACAATAGTTAATCAGCTATTAATAAGCCATGCTTTTACAGCCTTGCAGAACCTCTAATGAGGTCTTATATGGGATGGTTATTTGGTACATGCAAAGAGCATGTGTGTATAGTTGAAGAGAATAAACTTCCCATCTATTTCCAATATGGATCGAGTGAGTTTGCTCATTCAATGAGCTTCAAATAATACAGTTTTTGTATGTATCTCATTGCAAAGTAAATAGGTGTCATATCTTTCATTGTAGTAGAGGGGATTGGTTGGGGAGCGGGTTGTAAAACAGTTCAACCCCTCCTCAGGGGAAGAGAAATTTGACACTTCTTGAGGGGGGGGGCTAAAATATTATGGTCCTTCTTAGAAAATAAACATTTCCATTTGACGGTCAGCCCCATAGGGAATCGAGCCGGGGATCTTCAAGTTCTCAGTCCAAAGACTAGTCCACTGAGCCACTGCGACAGCTACTATATGGCTGTAAGAATGTAGCATAGGTACATGATAGACCTTTACTGCTGCTGCCCCCTTTTGTATATGATACACACCTCTATGACCTCAAGTGTGTAAGCAGGTAAGTGAGTTGACAAAAAGTGTGTTACAATTCATAAGTGTGTAAAATCTCAAAGTGTGTTGCAAATTTATGTGTGTTACTCTTAAAGCATGTTCCCACAACACACTGTTCTTAGAGTGTATACAGTCAACTCCCTCTTAGCGGCCACCCCTCCAGTGCAGCCAACCCCTCTAATGCAGACACTTTGCATAGTCCCAGACATACTACAATGTACAGAAAATGACCCCCTCTAATGCAGCCACCCCACCAAAGCGGCCACTTTTTCATAGTCCCAAGGGTGGCCACATTAGAGGGAGTTGACTGTATAGGGGAGGTTATATACATCATATGACACACAGGGTGCGGGTTCTACATATTGAAACAAACTGACACGACGGACCTTGCATAACACAACCTATTAAACTACGTACGGGATATCGATGTTAAACATAGGTCTCCCATACACAGTGCTGCATATATGTCACCTGCAGTATGTACATGTACCCAGGTGACTGCATGGAGTCATAAGGAAAAACACACAAGTCTATACATGTATTATCTAGGTCTACTGATAAACATACCATACAATCTGCTACTCATCTGTCAAGAGAGAACATTAGTCACTAACCCCCCCCCCCCCTCCCCTTCACCACCACCTCACTCCTTGTAGATTGGGTGTGAAACTCCCTAAGGACATGTTTAGACTAGCCACACTTTACTCATTGATTTTACGTCACAATTCCTCCACAGTAATCTGATTGATAAAACACCATTAGTAATGCCTGAAGAAAACTGTTATTGTTTACATCAATGGTGATTAACTGATTAAGGTCGGACTGAGCAGATAATGAGCATGCATGCCTGCTGCCTCCACATCAGGTCACTTCGGTGAGCTGCTCAAGTGCTGAGCTATAATTCTAATTTTCTTTTTTCCCTTGCATATACATTTGCTGTGCTGAGGGGTGTGTGACAGGCACGCCCATTAGTGGCACAGGGTGGGGAGGGAGTGTACAGGCAGACATACAGACAGGTAGGCAGAGCCCGGAGGAGCATGCCGGTGCCACCCTGCATCACCCCCTCCTCCCTCCCTGCACCCTCTCCCAATGCAGGCCCGCATCCCATTAGTATCGTCATCTGCAGCCTAGTGCGGGCTGATCGTGGCCTTTGGAGAGCGGCGAGCTGCTCTCAGCAGAGGGAGCAGCCCGCGCTGTAGGAGGAGCAGGAGCAGGGACAGGGACACCCAGGTTCCCCACTTATACCCCTGCCCCCCCCCCCTGACATACACACACACACCGTTATCTCACCTCGATTTAAGACTACATCCCCCAGCAGAACACTCTGTGGCACGGATGGGCGTACCAGAGAGATACAGTATGGACCTGCCTTGTTGGGACCTAACCCACAGTTGATGTAGCATATGACCCCCTCTCCTCTGGTACCCAGATTAGCCATGTTTCTGTATCCTCTCATATTATGAAAGAAAATGGGGAAGCGATCCTGATCTGGAGTACCCCCTCCACACCCCTCACTCCAACAGGTGTTTCAACAGCGGCAGCTGGCACCTCCTGCACCAGGGAGTGGGAAAGATGCAAATACCTGGCCTCCTTACCTACATACAAATCCTACTCACCACCCCAATACTCTAAGGGGTGCTTTCCCGCCAAAACTGTGCCTCCAGGGCACTATCGATACTATACAGAAGGTAATAACTGCAGGTCGCCAGCGGCAGAGACGCCATAACTCCCCTCCTGCTGCCTTGAATACAGGCTGCAGGAGAGTATATTTCACTGCAGTGCAGCTGGCGTTCTATGGAGATGTTGCAAATCAAAAAGAGAACCTATTCATCTCTGGTTTGTAGGTGTTGTTTTTATGCCATCAAGCAGCGCTGTGTATTTATTGTGCTACTCTGGTTAATGGGACGTGCTGGGGTGGGGTGGCTAACCCCTGGCTTTGGTTTGGAGTGCCGACTGAAGCATCTGTCATATTACAAGGTCGGGGCGGCCTGCCTGTGGAGGAGGCTGCTGAGGTGTTGCCGGGAGTTGCCTGAAGAGGGCGTGTACAGCAGTAGCGGCCCACCCTACACCTCCTGCCGCCTCCCCTTCACCTGGCCTCCTCTGCTACATGGGAGTACCATGCCCCATTCCACGGTAAGCCTACCTGCCCCTCCCCAACCAGCTATTCCCGGGAGTGAGTAGGAAAAAGATGAAAACACAAACACCGTTGGAGAGCCCGTCAACTCGTGAGTCGTTCCCTCCCAACTTCCCGCCTGTAGAATGAGTAGTACATGTAGGTTATGTAGCGCAGACGACATTCGCTCAAACGCACTCCATGGTCCAGGCTCCATGGGTGGAGCTCCAGATTGTCCCAGAGGATGTTGACCCTGTGAAATTATGATAATAGCTGAAATAAACAGCAATGGGAAATGGAGGTACTTACGTCGTCCCATTTGATGAACTTGTTGCCCCTGATGAGTGATTCGGGCACATTGATGGCCTTGAGTTGGACGACGTGAACGCCCGGCTTAGCTCCCGCCATGACTGAAGGTAGTTAGTGGTCGCGGCCTTCCCTCTGTGGACGCCGACGCCGCTCTCCGCCGCTCCTACCGCCGCCGCCGTTCACTCTCCGCCCGATCCTCCCTGCAGTCAGCCCGTGCCCGCCTCACCTCAGCCAACAAGGTGTTGGGGCAGGGCAGCAGGCAGCTACTGCCGCGCCGCACAACTACTACACTGCTGCCGCTGCTGCTGCTGCTGCTGCTGCTAGTTCTGCTGCTGCTGCCGCTACCTATGGCAGACGGCCTACTGCAGCTGTGCTGATATGATGCATGCCGCCTGTACTGCAACTACGGTCCATACGGAACATGCATTCCAACAAACCACGCTCAACAGCTACTAGTACTAATTGACTTCTCAACGAGCTTGTTCTTCTAGAGGAGGGGCAACTAGTGGTGGATGCACAGTACACCTGGTATTTGTAAGATTATAAGTGCTCTGTCCCGGGCCGGTCACTAGCTAGCTGGCTGGCCTGCTGGCTGGATCCCCGCGGGAACAGATGGAGAGTGTTCTATCTATCTCCTGGAGGCTGCTTGTGGCGGTAGACCCGCCAGATCTGCCGCTGCCTGCCTGCTTGCCCGGCTGTCTGCCTCTCTGCCTGCCTGCCTTGACTACGGCGGCAAAAACGGAACAGACCCATTGGCGTCGAGGTGGGGAATCGGCCAGCCCCACACCACCAGCCACCCCTCCGTGTGAATAGAGAATGGTCACGGCCCAAGATCACGTGACCTTGGCAGTTGATGGCGCGAATGTTGACAGCTCTTTGATCTAAAGGTTATAGTATGGATCATAGGGCCATTAGGATATATTGTGGATCATAGTTGTTAGGGTAAAATGGATCGTAGCTCCGTGTGCTTTTATAGCCATGTTGCTGGGTTATACTATAGTATAGAGTATTGCTCATAGCTGGAAAAATATCGTTACTGATTTTAGTCCAGGAAGTTATATATGGAAGAGGGGGGCACTTGAGCCATAAGTTCCTCTTAACTCCACTCCAGTCCCTCATCCCACTCAGGGGGTCTAATATTGAGGTGCAGTCCTTAGAATTGAATTGGAACATTTAAGAACATCATTGCACTTATTTTTGAGGCTACTCAGTCATAGGGCACCTTGAACAATGGTCAAGGTGCCCGCATATGAATATTGTGGCTTTGCAGGGTACTCCTTGAAGGGATAAAGAGAATAGATTTATTCTCATTCTAACTATAGGCTCTTTAAATGCCAAAACCACTCCAACTATGTTTTGTTATTATATCTAACTCATGTCACCCCAAGGAGACACTTAATTGTAGCCTCAATTAACTCCTATACGTAGGCCTATAGGGCCCCAGGCAGGGGGTAGCTATGTCACTTGTCGATCCTAAGAAACGCATCTAGTCCCATGTCAGGGTAAAGAAGCAGGGTTGTCCCTTGTCGCCAACCCCAGGGATGTCCCTGTCCCTTGTCCATAAGGCTTAAAACAGGGGCTTGTTGCCTTGTCGAATTTACCCGTCTGGGGCCCTACGTATATGTGAGGGATTCTCTTCTCACATTCACTTCTCACATTCACTGTAATTATGTCCCAATGACCTGTTTTAGCTATGCAGAATTTCCTGCAAACTTATAAGTGAGCCTTCATGCTTGGCTGGGATTTATCCAAAGTTCAGTAGAAGAGGTCAGGTCATTGTTATATACCCCTTGCCCTAGGTGCTCACTCATGCACCTTAAATGTGCATTTATATCCACTTCCCTGTCACCGTAGTGTAAACCGTCCATGAGTGGCCTGTGGGGTCTTTATCCCACAAACAGTCTTAATCCCTCAAATTAGCACCACTTCGTGTGATAAAGACACCCACAGGTCTTTATTCCACAATTATGGCGTTAAAGCCCAGGTCTCTTTATCCCACAAATGTCTTTATCCCTCAAAGCCAATATAATAGTCTTTATCCCACAAAGCCTATATATATATATATATATATATATATATATATATATGTGTGTATATATATATATATATATATATATATATATATATATATATATATATATATATATATATATATATATATAAAGACTCATACAGTGACCAGTCTTTATCACGTGACCAGTCTTTGTCCCACAAAGCCTATTACATTGTATATAGTGACTTTAGCCCCCTATATACAGTGACCAGTCCTTATCCCACAACGCCTGTACATTATAACGACTATAAGCCCAACACCACCCTATATAGGCATTGTGGGATAAAAACTGGTCACTGTATAAGCCCAAATCCACTCTATAGGCTACATGGGATAAATCCTGGTCACTGTATGAGTCTTTAGCCATGCTACATAGGCAGGCTTTGTGGGATAAATCCTGGTCACTGTATGAGGCCATAGCCAGTATATAGTGTGGCTAGGGAAAACCCTTCCACATCAATGAGGGCGTAAAGATGAGGTGAGACGTCAGTTTCAATACTTGGTATCTTTTATTAATAATAATATTAATATCAGAGTACCAGTCACTAGGGCTCAGTATAGATGGTAAGTCGGTGGTTACTGAGATGGTTACTGATTTCCCTCTAGCTGCCCGGGGCTTAAGTACAGATGCCCGGCAGGTAGAGGAGGAGCCCATGTGACCGGAAGTGGATGTAACAGTGGTTTTCATTGGATAATATACATTTGACATTTGATTGGATAATTATATATTCATGGCTTTAACATGTGGTGTGCGCTGGACCGCGGGTGGGGAGCCTGGGTCCAGTGCATTATGGGTAATGGATTACATAATAAGTAGCATGCACACATGGGGGCTTTGTCGCCTGCCTCCAGGTGGCCTCCAGCCGGCTCAAGTGGCTTTGGCGGTGCCACACTGATTAAGGGTGTCCAGCTTTATAGCATTGTTTTATGTGTTGACAGTTAATCCTTGGGGTCAACATATAGTTCATTTGTTTTGTGTATAGGTGACCGGTCAGTGCCTTGTCGTCTGGAGGGGCTGACCGTTACCTATTGTCCATGGGATAAGGGTCTGCTTGTGATCTATGGATTAGTTATGCATGGGGGTTAGTTTGGCTTGGCTTAGTGAGAAATAGGTATGTCTGACGTCTAGGTGTACTTTGATGGACATATGGATTGAAAATATGTATAAAGTATTGTGCGTATTACAAATAATAATAAATATGAATATTAATAATCATAAATCATAATTATGACGTAATATGACGTAATACAATTGATGAAGGTATAATAAGGGGTTTTGTGGCGTGACAGCACCCCCCAATACAACTCCTGCACGCCCTCGTGCAGGCCGCGAAGTAGTAGAGGAAGAGTAATGTCACGCTTCAAAAGTATTTGTATGAACATTTTTTTTTTGTATTTTATGATTTTTGTATCTATCTATCTTATACATTTGACTATGACTAGGTTCTTAATCACATTTTCTAGGTTTATACGGTGTTTTGTACATACATGTTATGCAGTGGTAAATTAATGATATTTCAATGGTAACGTACTGGTACTATATGTCTCGCTTCCGTTCTATTTATATGATTATACATTTTTGGAAGCTTTTAACCTTACCAATTATTTACATGATACAAGTCGTGGTACGGTGGTAAATGTAATGTGACGTACTGTTTCTATATGTCGCGCTTCCGTCCTAGTTTATAATACAATCAATTCATACAATAGGAAGCTGTAAGAAATTCATTTCAATAATAATATAGATGTACTAAGCGTTTACATAGGCCATGTGTAATACTTAGTATGGTATGATAGTACATGTATAACCATAGGTTTTGAGCAGTGTATTTTGTTTAGCCCCAATCTTTGGCAATACTTGATCTTTGATATTCATTCTCAATGTCGAGGGGCAATGGAGGAAGTTCGCTCTGAGTTATCACCTTCTATAATAAATTTTTATGTTTCATTTCCTGTCTCACTCTTTTTCATAACAATGGCTGTCAATAGTTCGGTAGTGGTCATGTCTTTTGGGTTTTTGATAAGTGACATAGTGTTGTCACCATCGGGGTCAATGTCAATGCTGTCTTGGGTTTCAGTCGGATGTAGGGATGTAGTCATTTCCATAGTCTTAAGGGTTAATCCTGTGGTGGTGGTGTCGTCTTTCAGGGCCGGTATGATAGAAAACCGTGCCGCTAGGGGTAGTATGACGTGGTTGGGTAGATAGTATGATTTCTGTTTTCCGTTGATGTTGAATGATATGGGGCCGTTCCATGTCATGTTTATGCGTGGGTATGGGCATGACAGGGCTGAGATGGCCGTCAGGGTTGGTATGAATTCATTAACAATAGAGTCACGTTCGTAGGGTAGGGATAGCAGTGGGATGGTGTGATTGACGTGTCCTTGGTAAATTTTGAGAGTAATAGTAGGATTGGTCTTATGTCCAGAGTTTGTCATTCCAAAGTGACGTGCAATCTTGTTTTTACACTTGAAGATGGTTTTGATAACAGCGTATACGATTAACGCTACAAATATTAGGGTAAAAATGTTATGGGCAACAACGTATTGATCTAGATTGATAGTGTGGTTTTCTTTGGTTTCACTCTGGGGGATGGGGTTAATAAATTTCCAAGAAATGTTGTTGGGTCGAGCACTAACGGTTGGGATGGTCGCGAATAGTGCTTTTCCTTTGGATACGTATAATAAGTAGAAGAATCCTACGGCGTTTAGAATGCAAGTGACTGGTACTATATAGTTCCATACAGGGCTAGCGAAGAAGCTAGCTATGTTCTCTCGTATGGGTGTGTCCTGGATGGGTCGGTCTAAGATGTCTGCTGCGTTGGTGGCTTCTATTAGGATATTCCTGGTGAAGGGTTCCAGGTCCAATGTAATGTCTGATGACAACTTGCTGATGTTTGTCATAGATTTGATGATAGCTTGTGTATGTAGATGTGGTATGTGTATTGGATCGTGGTGTAGTGATGATGCTGTGATGTTGAGATTGTTTGTGAGTGCGAGTAGTATGGGTGTATTGGCCGCGTGCATTAGAAAATGTGTTGAAGAAGATTCATTACAAGGAATTTTGGTGTTTGGAAGGTACAATGAGTCAAACTGTAAGTGGCACATACATGGGACACCAATAACTGCGTAGGCCGAGGCTTTCTTAGTAGTTGGTGTCATGTGCTGACAGATGACGTGGTAGTACTCCCTGTTAGTAGTTACTAAATATTTGTCTTTACCAATAGCTATAGCACGGGTTTGTATGGGTCTCAGAGGGTGTACTTGAAATGTGCAGAGTCTGGCTATGTCTGCCTGGTTACCTTTAAAGGCCGCCATGAGGCAGGTTGGCTGGTCGCTGCGTATTCTAGGCATGGTCCTAGCGCATACTTTCAGTATCGAGCCTTGGCACGTAAGCAGATCTGTGTTTGTCATCTCTAAGTACAATGTCTCTGCCTCGTTGACAGCGAGGAAAGTTTTGTCAGTGTGTAATAGGGTAGATCCAGAACTTGTCGTATTTTCGGTGTTAATGGGGACATGAGTTGTAATTACTTGATATAAGTTAAATGCTGCGTCTGTGGCAGAAATGATAACGTTAATATGAATGTATAAGTGAGTTTTGGAATAGGTGTATAGTGCAACTGGTTGTGAGTAGTAATATGCGGTGTCAATAATGGTTACCTCGGATCCTGGGTTCCTAATTTTGAGTTGTGTGTCTAAGGTAGCTAGCTTGAGGGCTAGTTCTGTGGGTTGGATCATATCCGGTGCTAATATTCCAGTGGACAATAATCTGAGAGAATTTTCCACCTTGTATAACCCTTGTTGGTAGGCGATCCTGGTCATTAGGACAATTACCTGAGCCGATATGATGGCTGACTGGGTAATCCTACGATCCTGGTCGGCTTGGATGGAGGTTAGGGTTGTGGAGAAATCATCAGACCACGAGTCTATGGATTCGGTAATATTAAGTAGAGATTCCTGTACAACGTCCTGTTGTTTTATATAAGTGTCTAGAAACTGCTGGTGTTGCTGGGTGACGTCATGTAATCCTTGTGCAGTTTTAACATTGACGTCGGCCAGTGTACCAATTTTAGCATCTAGATGATGTATGACGTTGATGATAGAATCCATGTCTCTAGTAGTTGCCAGGCCAAAGATGGATTAAAGAGCTCCCCTAAGAATCCTAGGATAGCTCTCTTTGGCCTGTTAGTAATAGGATCCGAGAGGAAGTGTGCAATGTTCTTTAAAGTCTTAATAATGTTAACATCTACGTTTTGTAGTAGTCGGTCGAGGTCAGCAGCTTGTTGTAACATCTTGGCGTCATGGCTGTCATGGGGTCCTAGTGAAGTCAATTGAAGAGTCCTGATGGTGTTGTAAATGAGTGGCTTCGGACGAGGAGCCATTGGGATGTTGTAGGGGATGGCCAGTATGACCTCGTGTAGGTCATGACCAGTGATGATTTGTCCCGGCAGCTGTTCATAGATGAGGCCGATATTTTGCCTCACTATTGGTTGTGCTGCCGTGTAAATGATGTGTGTGATGATTAATAGGAGGTAGAGTGTATACCTCATGATTCCCGAGTTGTTGGGATTTGATAGTAATAATAGTAGTAGTCGATCGTTTGTAGTAGTAATAGTTGATAGTCGATAGTTGGTGAAGGATGAGTGTAAGTGCGCAGTACTGGCGGGGATCTACCAAATTAACTGTGGGCTGCTCCTGACTGAATCGATGTGTGTAGGGGTGTGGTCACTGGGTGACTGTGGAAAGATGGGGGGATGTGTGGGAACTTATACCCTTTGGTCTGGGTACAGGGTGGTGGCTATGTCACCCTGCCATGTTGGTCGTTATCACACTCCCATAAGTGGAGCTTTTGTTTGCGCGCTCCAGTGGTGGCGCCATCCAGGGCTCAGATTGCGGTCATCCTCCTGGTGTTGTTGACACCTGCAATGCATGTGGGTGGCCACCCGCATACAAGGCTTTTCCACTGGTCTATGGGGGGGGGGTTAATAAGAGTGCGCAAACTGTCCTTTCATGTCGGATTTTGACATGTTGATAATAGTTCTATTTGAAGTGTCAGTTTGTTAAAGGAGCAGCAATAATATGGAGTCGCCCTGCCACTTACTTGTGTGGTGAAATGGGTATCGATGGATTATAAGTTATAATAATAATAGTTGATGAAGCTTGTGCGCTTTTTGATGATAAATACTGTATTTCCAGTATTTCTTTATGATGATCGGTGTGTCAGTCGTGATTCTTGTGAATCATTATAATAGTAATAGTGATAATAGTAGTCGTTGTAGTAGTCTGTGTTGATCCTTTTTGATAGTAAAGTTGATAATATATGACAGTTGGTGTCTCTTTGTGATAGTAGGGATAATATAGTGAGCTTTTTGTTGTTATATAATATAGGTGATAACTCTTTTCCTCTTATATATTCTATAGTTTATATTATGGTTTTAGTCCTACCGGTGTCCTCCTCTTGACCTTGGAGTGGGCCGGCTTTGCTTTATATATATTTTTGGTTTGTAGAAGCGCTGGTCTCGCTTTATATGAATCTCCGTCTTTCTTCCATAGTTTGGTTATGAGGTCCTCGTTCGGGTCAATGAGTCTGTGTATGAAGTCATTGTTTCTCACGTGACGTACGAGTTTCAGTCTATCTACATGGACTGGGTTTTTCATTGTCTTCATTGTGATCACAGATTTGAGGAGGACAGATGTTTTTGAGACGAATTTGCACACTATGTATGGACCAGAGTACACTTTCTGAAGTTTTAAACATTTTGTTCTATCCATCAGTCGGGGTACCTTGACATACACTAGTGATTCTTTCTGCACCTTTGTAGGTTTTGCCTTTTTGTCGTGTTGTTGTCTCATTTGTTCTGTCCTCTTTTCGATGTTTTCAATGACCTGGTTGTATGTGTAGTCTATTTTCTTTAATTTGTCAATGATGTGGAGATTTAGACTTTTCTCTTCTTCCTGATTGAGTTTGTTGTCTATTATGGTGTTTGGATTCCTTCCCTTCATAATGAAGAACGGTGTGAAGGCAGTGGTGGCGGACTCTGTGTTGTTGATGGAGAACACGAGGTGTGGTAGGAATACATCCCATGTGTCCTGGTGTTCCTCACAGTAGGCCCGTATGCCTTCAGACAGCGTTTTCACGTATCTTTCAGCCTGGCCGTTTGATTTTGGTCTATAGGCCGAGCTGAAGACATGTTTTATGTTGAGGGAAGATGTCATGTTTCTGAATTTTGAATTTTTATATGACGTTCCATTGTCTGACTGGAGGTATGTTGGTATACCCTCGGCCAGAACAACCTTCTCTATGAATTCTGCGGTAGTTGTTTCCGCGTCCAATGATGTAGTAGGGTAAGCTGTGCAGAATTTAGAGAACCTGTCGACCACTACCTGAATGTATACGTTCTTACCTGGAGTTGGTGGTAGTGGGCCTATGGCATCTATGTGGACAAACTGGAATGGGTAAGAAGGGGTACTATGGGCCGTCATTGGCAGGTTGTTGGTTAGGTTCATCTTTTTGGCTTTCAAACAGACGTGGCATGTCGCTGTGAATTTCTGGACGTCGGCCGCCATGCTCTTCCAATATACTTTGGGAAGCATGGTCGACAGCATTCTTTGTGCGCCAGCGTGGCCTGCCATTGGTAGGTCGTGAAAAAGCTTCAAGATGGGAAGTCTCATGTCATCTGGGATGACGGGTTGGAATGAGAATTCCTTGTGTTTCTTCCATAGTACCGTGTTGATATGGACCAAAATATCATTCAGCATGATGTGGTCATCAGCTATTTTGATAAATTGCTCCGTTTCCTTCTTGTTTTTGTCGTTGGGTACCTGTCCGTTCTCTAAATACGTGATGATAGCTTTCGTATGTAAATTATATCTCTGTTCTCTTTTCAGGTTGAGTATGGAGATCTGTGGGTCGGAGAGGCTCTCTATCATTTCAATCAGATGATTAGTCTGATTGGCCAGATGTTTTGCCATGTCTGTGGCGTCTCTTCTAGGCTTCTCATTTTTCTTCTTTGGTTTTGGTTTATCTGTGATTTTCTTAGGTTGCGGTGCCGGGGTGTGGCCTGGGACCGGTCGGGTCGCCGCAACCTGCTCTGTTTGTTCTGTTTGAGCTTCTTCTATGAATGTTGATAGGGCTTCTAGGGATGTAGAGGGTACTGTCAGCTGCTGTGGGGCGTGGCCTGGGACCGGTCGTGCAGCTGAATCCACTTCCTGTTGTACCGAGGCCACTATGGCTGCTAACAGTCCCTTGTATTCTGTTTGTGGAAGCCCAAAATGATGTAATTTGGTACTTGGGATGTCAGGATTTGCTCTGAGGTTGGGGGTCAAGCGTTTTACTTCTTCTATGTCCTCTGTGTTTTCCTCCATACATTCACAATAGAAGTGATGGGTGGAGTTTCTCTTCAGGATTGCTTTGGGTAGACGTTTTGGTAGCGTCAATGGTGGTTCGTCTTCTTTGAATTTCTGTGTGTGTATGTCATCCTCAAACATAATTCTATGTTGTACCCTTATGGCTTTGGGTTTTGGTGGAGGATCTGTCATTGGTGTGTTGTCTAGTGGGTAGTCTCGTCTTGACATAACGTCTGATGGTATGTTTAATTTGCCTCTTATGTGTCTGATATTAAATTGAAATTGTTGAATTTTGAGTGCCCACCTTGCCCACATGTTTTTGTTATCTGATTTTGTCAACATGTGGATGAGGGCTTGGTGGTCAGTATATAACTCGAATGGTCTTCCTTCTAGGTAGTGTCTGAAGTGCTCTATTGCAAATACTACTCCCAATAGTTCTCTTTGGGTGGCACCATAATTCCTTTCGTGGTCATGGAGTGCTCTGCCCGCAAAGGCTACTGGTCGTAGAACGCCGTCTTTCTCCTGGGAAAGAGTAGCTCCCAGGGCTGTACCAGATGCATCTGTTGTAAGATGGAACTGTTTGTTGTAGTCTGGGTACAGCAGGATGACGTCATTGCATATGGAGTCCTTCAGGGTCTGAAATGCAGTCTCACATTCTTTTGTCCAAACAAATTTGTTCCCATTTTTGAGTAGGTTGAATAGAGGTCGACCAATTTCACTGAACCCTTTGATGAATTTTCTGTAGAATTGGGCGAGTCCAGTGAATGACCGCACCTCTTTTGTGGTCTTCGGTGTGGGGAATGTTTGGATCTTGTGGACTTTGTCTGGAGATGGTTTGATACCGTCAGTGGTGACTTTCATTCCTAGGAAGTCTAGTTCCTCTAGGAAGAATTCGCACTTGGTTTTCTTCAACTTTAGTTTGCCATTTCTTAGTGCTTCGAATATGTTTCTTAAATCAATGAAATGTTGGTCTATGGTAGGTGATAAACACAAGATGTCGTCTAAGTATGGGATTGCACATTTGTACTGCAGGTTCTGTAGGATCAAGTTGACTACAGCTTGGAAAGCCTGAGCACTGCTGGCGAGTCCCATGGGCATGGTCTTGTATCTATACTTTTTGGTCCTAGTGAGAAAGGCTGTGATGTCCATGTCGTCCTCTCTAATTGGTATCTGGAAGTACCCTTGTTGGGCATCCATTTTAGAGAACACAGCAGGTCGCATCTCACCAATCATTTCTAGGCTGTCGTCTGCTCGTGGTGATGTCAAAGCTTGGTTGATGGATTGGGAATTCACGTATCTTAAATCTGTCACTAATCTGTAACCCTGCCCGTTCTTTTTCTCTACAAGAAAACTTCTGGATGACCAGGGACCCGTTTTGGTTTCTTCCAGAATGTCCTGCTTTACCAGCTTCTGACATTCAATTTCAAGTCGTTCAGCTTTGTGCGGGGCCATTCTGAATGGGTAGAACTGTAAGGGTTTGGCGTCTGGGATCAGGTTGAGTTTATGGGTGTACAGATGGGTTCTTCCAATCATATTATCTTTTCCCACGAATATGTCATCGTATTCTTCTATTAATTGGCAAAAAGTTGTGAAGGCATTCTGGTTTTTGGAAGACGTGTGATTTTTCTTTTTCTGGTTCTATGTCTATGTCCTTCCCTATGTACATGTCTTTGTCTATGTCTTGTTCGTCGTGACCTGTCGTCTCTTGCACCATATTTATATGATCTTCGTCGTCTGACATGGATTGATCCATGTCAGAGTCAGAGTACTCTGAATATGTTGGTGTTGGTACATAGAATGTTTTGTCTGACACTGTTGATGAAGCACTGTCACTGATAGTGGAGTTGTTGTCTATGTCTATGTCTATGTCTATGTCTCTGTCTGTCTCCTCGGGTTGTGTTTTGTCGTAGCCTGTCGATAATATATTATTTTCTTTGTCTATGTCTGTTTTTGTATATAAGGCTACGATTTCACCCTTCTGGATTTTACAGATTCTAGATGTGATGTTCAATAATATCAGTGGGTGTCTGTCTCTTTGGTCAGGTGTCACGACTGAACGTTGTACGATGTAATTTGGAAGTTTGTCTGATCTGTCAAAATTGTCTGTTATGCCATTGATTTGACTGACTGAGTGGTAGCATGTGACTTGGCCTGTTATGGCCATTTCGGAAAATGGAGGTATCGAAATAGCTCTCACTGCCCTTATTGGTTGAGATTTTGGAGTTGGGTCAGTGGAGTAATTGATTTTGCTTTTTGTCTTTGATAGAAAATCTGTTCCCAATATGATTGGTGATGAACAATTTGGAAGAATTGCAAATTGATGACTGAATGTTTTGCCTTGAATTTTGAATTTGATTTTGATAGCTCTTTTGATGTGACACAATGCTCCATCGGCAAGATAAACTTTGGACCTGATTCGTGAAAACTCATGAGGAACTAGTTTCGATAGAGTGGAGGCTAGACCCTCTCTCATGCAAGAGACGGTGGCTCCTGTGTCTACTAGACTGGGGATGTTGGTATCTTTGAATTGTAGATCTATATTGCCATTGACCATATTGATAAACAAAACACTCTGCTCACCTTCTTCCATGTGTAGGTCGGGTAGTGGTGGGGGGACGACTTCCAGAGTTGCTTGGACGTCGGCAGGTTTCCCGCGCACTGGTGCAGCGTTGTGGATTGTCTGTGGGTCATGTGGCGTGATGTCGATGGGCGATGCTGTGTCTTCAGTGGTGGGGACTGTTTTGTCATCCTGATGAGGCCTATCCATAGGATGACAATCTAGTTTCCCGTCGTCTTGGTGAGGTCGTTCATCATGCTGACGAGCTGTGCCATGGTGTACTGTGGAGTGGGGTTTTGTGGCGTTGGTTGAAGTTGTATTTGTTGTTGTTGTTGTGGCCATTGTTGTTGTTGTTGTTGTGGCCATTGTTGTTGTTGTTGTTGTGGTGGCTGCCATGATTGCTGTTGTGGCTGCCACCTTTGTTGTTGTTGTTGTTGGCTCTGGATGAGCTTGAAGTGATGTGGGGGTAGGGAACCCGTTTGAAGAAGGGTTATAATGTCTTTGGGTCCCCCTTTGAATCGGTGGGTGGGAGGTATGAGGCCCATTGAGCGTGCCTTCCTGATGTTGTCGACATAGTTGATGTCGAAGTCTTCTCTCCTCCCCCTATAGTTGGGTGGTAACGCAAAGTCAGTTGGTGGAGATTGGTGTGTAGGTGCAGCTGCTTGTTTGTGGTAGGTGGGTTTTGGTTTACCACCCCCCATAGCAGCTACTGTATGTTCGGTCTCCATAACTTCCTGTTGTTTCTGAAGAAGGTCTCTCAGTTTTTCGTTTTCCCTGTCCTTTTCCCTTAACTGAGCAGCTATGACTGGGTCTAGGGTGTTGTTGGATAGGGATGATACTTTATGTGTGGAGGTCTTTTTGTAGAGGTACGCGCACCTGAGCGCTCTACAGAGGGAAGCCCATGTAGTAGGACTTTCTGCTCTGATCGCCTCTCGGTAGTCCTCGTTTAATACGGTGGCTACCTGGATAATGGCAGCTTCTATGTCCACCCCCTTGTTTTGGAAGTGGGTGTTGGCGTCCTTTAGCCATTCTTCCATGGTGTGTAGGGTGGGGTCAAATGGGGACAGTGTCAATAGTTTGATGTCGTTCTCGACATCCTTGAAGTGGTGAATGAGTCCCTTCTTTATAAGGTCATAATCGTCTTGTACACTAGTGGGCTGAATACTGTACCATTTGTACGCTGGTCCAGCTAGATAGACTGCACAAGTGACATGGATGGGGTGATCTTCTTGAGGGTATTTGAGTCTAACAAAGCGTTCTAGGTCGGTGAACCACTTTCTGGTGCTCATCTTAATGTCTGGTTTCGAGAATCTGATTGGTTCACGGATGGTGTATTTGTTTGCTTTTGATATGGCGCTAGCCAGGTCACTAATGGACTTGTTGTTTCTATATTCTGCGATATCAGATTTGAGTCTTTCTAGCTCTGCCTTGTGGGCCGCTAATTGTTCGTCTAATTTTCTTGATATCCTATCGTCTAGTTCTCGTTGTCTTTGTACCTCTACCTGATCGTCTCCGGCCATGTTGACAGTGGGTTCAACACGAATGGGAGAGGTGGGTGGTGTAGCTATGTCTATAGGTATAATAGGTACAGTGTCTATAAGTGTTGGTTTAGAATGTCTTACTGTGTCCTTGTAGATGCAGGAGGTGGACTTGGTGATGTGCTTGTTGTTGCTTGGTCCTTTCCTCCTGGTGGGTTGTAAACCTGATGTTGGTGCTGGTCCCTGGCTCCTAGTGTGCCTCCGTGATGATAGGTCACTGAGGGACTGGTGTCTCTGCATTAAAAAATTTCTTCATGGTCGCAGGTAGCTGAAAGTTGCCCGGTTCTCTACCACTCTGTGGCTAGGGAAAACCCTTCCACATCAATGAGGGCGTAAAGATGAGGTGAGACGTCAGTTTCAATACTTGGTATCTTTTATTAATAATAATATTAATATCAGAGTACCAGTCACTAGGGCTCAGTATAGATGGTAAGTCGGTGGTTACTGAGATGGTTACTGATTTCCCTCTAGCTGCCCGGGGCTTAAGTACAGATGCCCGGCAGGTAGAGGAGGAGCCCATGTGACCGGAAGTGGATGTAACAGTGGTTTTCATTGGATAATATACATTTGACATTTGATTGGATAATTATATATTCATGGCTTTAACATGTGGTGTGCGCTGGACCGCGGGTGGGGAGCCTGGGTCCAGTGCATTATGGGTAATGGATTACATAATAAGTAGCATGCACACATGGGGGCTTTGTCGCCTGCCTCCAGGTGGCCTCCAGCCGGCTCAAGTGGCTTTGGCGGTGCCACACTGATTAAGGGTGTCCAGCTTTATAGCATTGTTTTATGTGTTGACAGTTAATCCTTGGGGTCAACATATAGTTCATTTGTTTTGTGTATAGGTGACCGGTCAGTGCCTTGTCGTCTGGAGGGGCTGACCGTTACCTATTGTCCATGGGATAAGGGTCTGCTTGTGATCTATGGATTAGTTATGCATGGGGGTTAGTTTGGCTTGGCTTAGTGAGAAATAGGTATGTCTGACGTCTAGGTGTACTTTGATGGACATATGGATTGAAAATATGTATAAAGTATTGTGCGTATTACAAATAATAATAAATATGAATATTAATAATCATAAATCATAATTATGACGTAATATGACGTAATATGACGTAATACAATTGATGAAGGTATAATAAGGGGTTTTGTGGCGTGACAGCAGGCTCCATGGGATAAAGACTGGTCATTGTATGAGTCTTTAGCCATGCTACATAGGATTGTGGGATAACGACTGGTCACGGTATGAGGCTCAGTCTCACGACTTTGTAACAATTGGATAGTCTTTGACTGGGTGACGTCTTTGACCGGGTGACGTCTTTGACCGGGTGACGTCTTTGACCGGGTGACGTCTTTGACTGGCATGATTAAAACAGCTGATATGGGGGGCTATGTACACGGAAAAGTCGAGAAGTTTGTAATATATAGTGTTATGATATATATTAACTTTTGGGTCGGAAGTTGCACCTTAAAGAGCTTAGATATGGGCTCTTTAAGTGGTATAGGATGAAAAATATACAACTTTTGAAAAAAGAGTATTTGACATTTTTCTAACATATGAATAGCTATCTTAAATTTTAGCCTTACTTCTGCTAGATGTGCCACCTTTTTCTCTGAATCTGTGTAGTTCAATGTCCACATTGGCTGTTATGTATGTACAAATGTATGTACAGTTGTATGTATGTATGTGTGTTCTGTTGTTAATGTTCCTGTCTAATTCAGGGAGATGTGAGTAGATAGAGATATACCTTCATGACCAGGGGTTCCACCAGCCGATGTAGTCTTGTCTGATTGGTTCATTTGGACTTTGGAATTGGAATACGGCAAAGAGCACCATCACACTCAGTAGTCATTTAGGTAGCACTTCCGTATTCCAAATCTTAACCAAGCCAAAGATCCAGGAGAATTTAGTACCTCTTCCATATTCTCAGCGACTATTTCAATACATATCAAAGGTAAATCTGCATCAAAATACAGGTTGAACTGATGCCATCCACCTTTTTCCTATATCATATAAATACACAAAGTAAACGGCAGACCCTTTCCTACTGAGACGATTTCCTCCCTGTTCAATGAGAGTTGTATACTAATATTTTCACGTTGTCTATTTACTCACCAAAGTACTTAGCTTGCAACCAACTCCATCTTCTTCATGCACGTAAGAATTGCCCTACACAACCTGCGGAAATTACAATTTCTGATAAATGGCATCCCATAGACTTCTGTAATAATCTAGCCTCCATCTTTCCAAATTAGAGAATATAAGTTACACCAGTATTGAGAGCGTATGGGAAACTGTATGCTCCTCTCATCGTCTGACGCCGACCATTCTGACGTGGCTATATTTCTCATACATTCTCACTGTAGTGGTGCATCGGATTTTAACTACTGCTATTTAGGATTAAATTCTTAAAAAGAACATAATATAATAGATAGATACATGTACAACTGGGAGAACACATATGACGGACACATACACAGCTCCGTACCCTAGTAGCAAACACACTGTGGCCCCGGACGGGGCCAGACTGTGTTTGCAAGTCTGGCCCGGAGTGGGCTAACCGACGGGCTCCCGTCGGTTTAGGGCACTGGGCTTTGGTCTGGCCCCGTGCGGGCTTCCCATGTTGGGCGCAGATCGGGTTTTGGACGGGAAGCCCGCTTTGGGCTCAGATCAGTTTTTGGACGGGCTTCCCACTTTGGGCTCAGATTGGTTTTTGGACGGACTGAAAGTGGGTTCAGATCGGTTTTTGGATGGGTTGAAAGCGGGCTCAGATTGGTTTTTGGACGGGTTGAAAGCGGGCTCAGATCAGATAATTATGGGTTTTTAGAATCTATTCAATCATTCTCCAATGATTTCTTGTATTTGTTGAACCAGATATCCTAGGTCCTTCTAATCAACCCAAGGCATAATCATACTCTTCCTACCCATAGACAAGTGTCTATGGTGCACACTGGCCTTCAAAGCCATAGTTCATACCTACATGGGGCACATGAGTCTTATATTAAGCAGGTTGTAATGCCACAGAAATAGTGTTTACACTGGATAGCTGCTTAGAGAACCTCCTTTTCATCATTCAAATATATAGTCTATCTTATTTCCAAACTGTGAGAACATCTATTTATTGTTTCCTATTCTACATCACTTAAAAATTTTATTGTATTATTATGTAATGTCAATTTCATCTGGTTTTGGTTGGAAAACTCTAGATATTGTATAGTAGTGACATCTGGTGTCAATCATCAGAACTACTAGACCAGTTGCCCTGTCCAAACCCAACCTCAGCCCTCATCGGCCCGGAGTGGGCTAACCGACGGGCGCCCGTTGGTTTAGGGCACTGGGTACTGGTGTGGCCCCAAGTGGGCTGCCCGAATTGGTCTCAGAACGGGTTTTGGACGGGTTTCCTGTCATCTGGCCAACATGAACCCAAAGCGGGTAGCCCTCTTTGAAACTGATCTGAGCCCAAATCGGGCAGCCCGCTTTGAAACTGATCTGAGCCCAAAATGGGCAGCCCGATCGGGGCCACACTTCAGCCCAGCCATCTGCCCAACATGAAACCCAGCTCAGTTTTGCCCGACTTCAAATAGCAAATCCGAGCTAAAACCAAATTGGCCCCATGCGGGCTTGCTACTAGGGTACAAAGCATATATATATACATACAGAGAAAAGTAAAGGAGTCGCCAAGACTCTGACAGCCAGAGTCACAGTTTGTCTCCCACGTGACACCTGTAGAGGTATGAGAGTCGAATGAGTTTGACTCTCCGTTACTGAAGAGTCAACAGCAGTTGACCCATCAAAAGAGGGGCAGTCAAAATCGAATACATGAGTGCATGCAGGTCAGGTGGATTGTGTAGGGGAGAGAGGGCCACGTTGACCACCTGGGCTCATTGAACCACTCGCTCTCTTTGCTACTCCTTTGCCCCCTTATACAGACAGTTCAGAGCAGCAGCATCATGTTTATCTTGTGATGCTGAGGAGAAGCTCAGACAACATTAAAGAGTTATGCACTTGAAAGTAAATATTTGCAATTGTTAAACTTTTGTTCTTATGTTGTTGCAAAACATTGCTGGCCTAAGATCTGTATGGAAGTCAAAGTATACATCTGAATGCTTGCATAGAACCAGGTTTTACTCCTGAATGTGTTACGTAATCTTGATAACATTACCCTTATCCTTGATGGCTGGCATGGGGTACATTGAACCACAAAAATTGGGGCACCTTGAACCATGCTCAAGTTCCCCAATCCCTGTGTTGTGCCCCGTATTGTCCACAGGCTAAAAAGTGTCCACATCACATTATGTCCACAGTCTTCCATCACAAAGTGTCGACAAAAAACAGTTTGTCCACAGCTTTTAATCACAAGATGTCCTCAAAATGCAGTTTGTTCACCTCCTTCCATCACAAAGTGCCCATGATTTACAATTTGTCCGCACATAACATCACAGAATGTCCACAAAATACAATTTGTCCCCAGCCAACTATTACAAAGTGTTTACAAATGCAGTTTGTCGCACACCCAACTAGCACAAAGTGTCCACAAATTTCAACTTTCCCACAAAGAAACATCGCAATGTATCCACACAAAACACTTAATCCACAGCCTGCTATCAGTGTCACAGAGTGTCCACACTGTACACTTTGTCCACAAAAAAGCATCACAAAGTGTTCACACTGCACACTTGGTCCAAACAAAAGCATCACAAATTGTCCACACTGCACACTTGGTCCACATGAAACAATCATAAAATGTCCACAGAGGACACAAAACTATGTCACAAAATGTCCAGAAAGTAGGCCACACAAAACTAGTAGAAGAAAATCAATTGAAAAGACTGTGCTTGTGCTGTTCAAAGTAAAGAAAAAACCAAGAGAATGTTCTTTCTATCCACATTTCACACCCATCAAGAATTTTGCTACTTCTCTGTCCCCTGTCAGGGAAAATAGACCCAAGGGCTAGATGAGTAAGACTGTAAGGTGAAGAGGAGGAGGAAGAACAGACAATAGGAGGTACAATGTATGACAACATGGTGTCACAGTATATTAAAGAGATTGTGTTTTGTGGACATTTTGTGATGATTTTGTGTGGACAAAGTGCTTTCGGTGGACAGCATTTTATGATTTTCTGTGGGCAAAGTGTAATTTGTGGACACATTGTGAGGGTTTTGTGTGCACAACGTGTGTTTTGTGGGCACTTTGTGGTGGTAGGCTGTGGACAAACTATATATGTGGACACTTTGTGATGGCTGGGTGTGGTCAAACTGTAATTTGTGGACGTTTTGTGATGTTCAGTGTGGACAAACTGTATTTGTGGACACTTTGTGATAGTAGGATGTGGACAAACTGTTATTTATAGTCACTTTGTGAAGGGAGGCTGTGGACATATGGTATTTTCTGTACACTTTGTGATGACAGGCTGTGGCCAAATTGTATTTTGTGGACACTTTGTGATGGTAGGCGGGGGACATACTGTGATGTGGACAGTTTGCAGCATGTGGACAATACCGGACACAACCCATTGGGCACACCTCACAAAGCAGCACTTAATAAGCACTTATTAAGTCCTACAGAGAATAATTATGCAGAGCTAAATAAGTGCTTAATAAGGGGTCTGTGCCCACTGGGAACAGACCTCTTCTGTGAATAGTAGTGACCACACAGGAAGGGTAATCAACTTGCCCAATATATATATACATGTTAATTTCCTTTTTTACCATTTCTACACTTTTATTGCCAATTTGGCCATGTTCAAGATGTGACTTCTTTGAGATTTTTTTTCCATTTCTCACCAATTTGGCCATTTTCAGGAAATTTCACGATTTTCTTTACTTTATTTTACACTTTTCTCGCTAAATAGACCATTTTCAGGAAATGTTGACCTCCAAACCCATTTTGACACTTTTTTCACCAAATTGGCAATCTTCAGCAATTTCTGGTACAAATTGCTTCTTGGAGATTTAGATTTCCATTAATGCAGATATTGGCTTTTTGTAACACATAATTTGATGCAGATAACGTTGTTTTGGTGCAGATAACGATTAGGTTATGATGTACTGCTGCTATGTATTTTGAGCTGAAGGCAGTGTGACAGACATGGACAGCCGACCATTTAGGGCGTTGTCATGTCAAACTCAGGTAGACGTGGGATCAGTCTAGCCATGCAGGGATCCAGCTGCAAATGAGACATCTAATAGGTTTATGGGTAGAGTATTTAATGGAGCATTATTGGGATGCTGAATTGGCTTCATTATTATCTTATTGGAATGTTCATAAATGACGTTAGCCGTTATATGAGGACGCTTGGACACTTTACAATGCCACAAACAATCAGAAGTAATACACATGGCAGGCAGCAAAATTAGCAGTGTACACTATCAAGAGGTCTTGTCCAGGAGAATTCAATATATTAGATACATAGTTTAGTTACTCTTCAATCACACAGAATTCTCATTTGTCAGAATATACGGGTAACATGAATTCATCACATTGTAAGTAAATTTACACCATGCAGGATGGCTGTAACTTTAATGCATTCACAAAGCACTTTTTACTATTTCACCGTTGTCAACCAACACCTGTTTCAATGTACGGTTGATGTACGGTTGTGATATCAACCTTGAATCAACCATGCGTTTCCCGCCTTCCCTACGACGCCTATATGTACGCAGGAATTTACAGTATATGTAAGAAATATTGAATTTTTTTTAAATCGTGAAAGAGTCAAATTTGACGAAAAAAGTGTGAAAAGTTGTGTTCAAAAAGGTGCATTTTGTTACAAATTGCCAAATGTGACTCCCTAAAGACCAAAAAGAATAAGATCGGATTCTAGTAACCCAGCTGAACATAAGGGTAGAGGAACAAAAGCGTTCGAAAGAAAATATCACAACTTAGTCATGATAGATCTATACTATCTAAATATAGCAGCTACTGTCGATAGCTTTCATTGGTGCAGATAACTTTATATGGGACTGTGAAATGGGCGAGGAATGGGATTTAGCAGTCTTACTGGAGAATTCACGGCGCATATCTTTCAGCATGCATAATATATCAATAGTTCAGTGATTTTTGCCACTGTAAATCCTGTCCTAACAACTTCCCCTGACTGTCAGAACTGTCATTTGAAACCTGTCCTAACAGCCCTCCCCTACTTCTGGCACTGTCGTGTGAATCATGTCCTATAACAGCTCTCCCCTAATTCCAGAACTGTCACATAAATCATGTCCTATAGCAGCTCTCCCCTAATTCCAGAACTGTCACATCAATCATGTCCTATAACAGCTCTCCCCTAATTCCAGAACTGTCACATAAATCATGTCCTATAACAGCTCTCCCCTAATTCCAGAACTGTCACATAAATCATGTCCTATAATAAGCTCTCCCCTAATTCCAGAACTGTCACATAAATCATGGCTGTGTCTCACGACCTTGGGCCAATGTTTTTGTCTCTGATCAGGTGCCGTCTCTGACCGGGTGCCGTCTCTGACCGGGTGCCGTCTCTGACCTTGTCTCAGAGAAGAGTGCTTTTCAATTGTTAACCTATACTCACATATATTAGGATTTGTAAAAACGCTATGGAAGTTGTTATGTAATCATAATTAGCCTCCTGCTGTTGGTAGAAGGTAACTAAACTCCCAAAGTGATGTCCGGTCAGAGACGGCACCCGGTCAGAGACGGCACCTGGTCAGAGACGGCACCCGATCAGAGACAAAAACATTGTCTCAAGGTCGTGAGACACAGCCTCATGTCCTATAACAGCTCTCCCCGACTGCTAGAGCTGTCACCTGAATCATGTCTAGCAGCTCTCCCCTAATTCCAGAACTGTCACATAAATCATGTCCTATAACAGCTCTCCCCTAATTCCAGAACTGTCACATAAATCATGTCCTATAACATCTCTCCCCTAATTCCAGAACTGTCACATAAATCATGTCCTATAACAGCTCTCCCTAATTCCAGAACTGTCACATGAATCATGTCCTATAACAGCTCTCCCCGACTGCTAGAACTGTCACCTGAATCATGTCTAACAGCTCTCCCCTAATTCCAAAAACGTCACATGAATCATGTGCTAACAGCTCCCTCCACTACCAGAGCTGTCACATGAATCCTGTTCTAACAGCTCTCCACGACTGCCAGAACTGTCAGGATTCTCCTAAGGATCAGGGCCTAATGAGAGAGTCCATGATGCTGGACCTACTTCCGGTCTGAACCTGATCTCGTGTCGCAGCCCCTTCCGGTGCCAATCACATGATGAGATCATGTGACACTACCTTAGGATCCATCCCAGGAGGCGGCAGCTGGGGAAGGAACTGCAGCCCATAGTTCATCAGTATAAACAGGATTGGACACACTATTGTGGAGTTTGTGTACATCGTTCTCCAAGACCCAGGCATAATAACCCCTCCAGGGGTTCTGTGTATACATCTAGGCTCAAACTGATATTGTCGAATGAACGTATAGCGACATGAGGAACCAGTGGGTTTTTTTTATCATTATGGCCGCCCAGAACCTTTAATGCTTTATTAGGTCATGCACTTTTGTAGCTAAGATGTATGAATACAGCCCCGACAAGTAACTCTCCATGCATTGCAGCAATAATGCATGATGCCCATGTGGTAGATACCCATCCGAATAGTCAGGAAGCCTTGAGGCATGATGGCGTCTTTAAAGGGTTAAAATTACTTAAAATACTTATTTTACTTTTACAGATGGAGGTGGGACACATCACGGAGCAGGTGTTCTCTCTGTATGACAAGTACGGACAGGAGGATTACCTGGGTGAGAATGTGACTCAGGTGGAACATGCTATCCAGTGTGCCATGCAGGCCGAGCAGGAGGATGGCAGAACCGCGGTAAGTGAGAAACATCCAAGATTTTGTCGCCATGATGTTTGGATACAGCACTGACGAGATGCTGCATTCATGCATCATAACAACAATAGGCATGTTGCACATTAGTGAACTATACGGCCCTTAAAGGGTTAATGTAAAACGATGAAATTTACACATTACTAGTAATCAATCAATAGCATCCACGTATATAAGTTGCCATGGCCAGGGAATTGAAGGGGGAATAAACCAGTCGCACACATCGGTGTGGCCCATCTCCCAGTGCCACAGTAAGGAGCGGGTTCTCAGTTAAGGTGTCCAACTATATAATTATTTTTATAATATAATATTTATTCGGGAGGTATCAGGCTGGGCTCCTATTGAAAAGGTTGGTGCCCATATTCTCCTGGCGCCAGGAGAATAGAGTACAGTCTGTGCTTCTTTACACTAGATTGTTAAAATACGCTAGTGAAAGTTGATGTATATTTTCATCCGTCGGCCACTGTTTTCCAAGGCATGTAACTTTAGATGGCGAGAAGACACAGTTGTACATGTATTTCTGGACAAAACATGACAACTGAAACTCAGTGTCCAAGTTCCGGTGTATATCTAAAAAATAAAAGAAGCATCATAAAATACATCATATCGTGTGTATGTTGTCTGGCTATCAGACAAACGAACACTTATGGACGCAGTACTAAGAAAATGACTGAGCAAATAGTGACAGAGAGGAAGACAAGGACATTGCAAACAGCCTGTTTTCCTCGAAGACTTTGTATGAGCACATTTCCGGAATACATAAACAAAGCATTGTTGGCTTTCAAAGGGGCGTTCCTAAATGGTTATCTTTGTCCAAGCTATTCCCCTCCTGTTCCACATGGCATTTTGGCAGATGAAATATTCTAGGTCTTCTTGTTTAAACTTTGTCAGATATGAATTGATATAAATAAAAGAAAATTGCTGAATCATTTTAAATGCCATTATAGATACCAAGGATTATAATTTACAATTATAATTATTATATTCTATATTGATAAATAACCGACCGAAATGAGACTTTTTGTTGTCTGTTTTCAGTTTAGAGTTACTGATGGAATTCGCAAAGCATTGAGACCAGCAAATCCGATTCAAAATAAAATAAGATATAATACATGTAGTTCAATAAATGATAATAGTTTTCATGGCAATCAGAAGTGTCATATGTGCATTACACGTGTTCTCTTCACAAAGCACGACTAGTTAGCTCATATCTCATACCCTTGTCACCTGAAACACAAATGTTATGTCTTTAGCCTTAATTTTATATTGCTGAGGCTCATGTGTCCCTGGTGTCTCATGTTGTCTCTGTAGGCCATACTGGGGGCTTTGCTGCACGACATCGGTCACCTGGCCGGTCAGGCGGACGAGGTAGAACGGATGGAGACAAACGGCATCGTGCTGGGGGTACAGGGACATGACCAGGTCGGGGAAGCCTTCCTAGCCAGTCTTGGCGTCCCCAGTGACGTCACCTGCTTCGTTACTGGTCACGTGCAGGCCAAACGCTACCTGACTTGGAAGGACCCCAACTACTATGGCAGTGAGTGGATATTTTATATACATGTTATATAATTATATATTGCAATTATATTGGCATCTTATTAAAAGGCTCATCTTTATACAACATGCATTAAGCCCCGGCATTAAACGCATGTAAAATGTGTCACTTTCGTGACAGAGCGTTTAATGGACTTAACGTATTATGGTTAAAATTGGGTTTATTAGTAAACAGAATACAAGACACACTCATTTGAGTAACATTTTGTGGATTTTATTATTGGTGGAAGTAGGCTAGGTTCAAAACGTTGAGTGCGTTTTAGATTGATATCCACGTTTTGACCTTTTACATAATATTATTAAAAGGCTCATCTTTATACAACATGCTTTAAGCCCTGGCATTAAACGCATGTAAAATGTGTCACCTTTGTGACAGAGCGTTTAATGGACTTAACGTATTATGGTTAAAATTGGGTTTATTAGTAAACAAAATACAATACACAGTCAAGTAACATTCTGTGGATTTTATTATTGGTGGAAGTAGGCTAGGTTCAAAATGTAGAGTAGCGTTTTTGAATTGATATCTACGTTTTGACCTTTTACATGATATCATTAAGTCTTCTTTGTGATATTTGGTTTTTGGTACAGATTATATCTGAAGAACCTTTAGGTGCCATGACATTTGAGTTTTGACTTCGTATATATATATGTTGCTTTTTGAATAAAGCTCTACATTGTTTTGATTTTGAATAAAGCTTTACATTATAGCAGTTTTTCTAACTTTTATTTCCTCTCTCATGTGCATGGGACGAATTGACCAAGTGACTAGACGACGCCCATATTACCTGTAATCTTAAAAAACCCTAATTTGCTGCAGTCTTAATCAGTTTCCTGGTCTTTCCTCTAGATGGCACCACTGTAAGTTGGTAACATTGTTCTGCTCCCCGCCACCTTTTCTTTCTTCCTTTCTTGATAATAACCAAACCCAATTACCTCTGACGGATGGGACGATTAAGATTACAGGAAGGACATACAGACGTGAAAACTTACAGTGGCACTATCTAGATAATGTATGGGTTTCCAAGATGACAGGTAATATGATATCGGCGTCGTCTAGTCAATTGGTCAGTTCGAGCCTTCTTGGCAGATATCTAGAATTGGCACTTTTGACCCACCCCATTTACATAAATCAAAGAAGAAATAGGTATAGTATGTGAAATCTGATATACTAGGAACTAAGCGTTAATGGGTTGGATACCTTCAAACATGAAGGCAAAGCATTCTATTCTGTCGAGGTCAAACAGTGATCATTTTTAGAATTGGATGAATCTGGATTGGTTTCTTTTGTAGGCCCATATTTACCTTTGTGGCAGGTGTATTTTGAAGTCGGTGGCTGATGAATGATGAATAAAATCTCTCTTAGATCTCGTGATATAACTGTATCAATCCTTTCTCTAGACTCCCACTTTGCAGACACGACATGAACAGTAATTAGACACCTCAATTCAATATGATTTGCATTGCAGAGAGGCGGCTTTGAACAGATTCTCTGGGAAACATAACATGATCATTGCTAACAATTGCCCTTGACGGTTCTGGGTTGAACATAGCAGACCCCCTGCACCTTCTCCTTCAGTATGCACGGGTGCTGACGTGTGACGGGGGCGGATGCAGGGGGGGGGGGTGTTTTGCTATACATTTTAGTCCATTTTAATGTAAATTGTTGCAATACCCTCATATATACATTGTCTTAGATTTACCGATGGAGTTTGCAAGTATATAGGTATATGTCACATAGGGAGCCTACATGTGAATATCCCCACAATAACATCAATCATCTTGTCTTATCTGAATCCCAGTGAAATAAGTATTCATATACTGGAGTTTGATATATTGGCCTGGGTACAATGTAGTGTCCAGTCTCAGTTCCAGGCTATAGGCCTACAAGTGAAGGCACTGTTTGGTAGATTTGATATTTCCCCAATACAGAGGGCGATTTCTATCGGGGACCTCTTGAGTTGTGTGATGAATGGACTTTTGGCAAACCTCAATTATCTCATTAGGGTTGTAAAACATCTTTGGCTGCATGAGAAGTTGAAGTGAGGTATAGAGAGATATGGTGAGTGTAACACTTCTTCTCCCCATTACCACTCTTCTTGGCATCGCTTAGAAGGTGTTTCAGAGAACCCTGATCGATTTCTGAAAGCATGCTTACAACATGTGATGACTGCTAGAGCCAGTGCATAGCGTGCCAAGCTAAGATATCTTCACAGTGCTGAGCGAAATCAAAGGGGACTTTTCAATTCATCGTCACTGTCCGTTCAACCGCACTTATTGCTGGCTGCTGTCGGGCATCGTCAGAGCTAAGCTATACATGAAAACAATGGCATGCCAGGCTGTCTTTCTCTCCGTAACTCTCTCTATCACTGTCAATCCAAATGGCCTGTAAATTGCTGCAGCGTCTCAGCCTTCTTCCGGTTCCGCGGAGGCTGCGTGCGCACCTAGCATAAAATGGCCGCCGTGCAGGAGTGGCCATGTTAACAATGGAGCAGGAGGCAGAGCAGGAATCTGCCTGTTCACTCATTACTAAGATTGCCACACTTGCTGCTGTGGACACTGATTGTCTTGCGGCCACTCAGTCCCATTGCATGACCAAAAAGAATGATTGAAGCAGTGTTTACTGAGTTAAAAAAAAGAGGTAGGGGGAGACATGTGGACAGGAGACCTCGGAACGCGAGAGTGCACGTTTGCATTGTCCCTCTTTTCTGTAACAGCCCTTATCCAATTTGCAGAGTAAATAGGTCATTTACATCCTCTTGTATAATTGGGGAGGAGGGCCAGGCAATCTCATTTGCATTAACGTTATTAACTGGGCTTTCAACCCCAAAAGCGTCGAGTGCATGGAAAAAGTACACACCTGATTAAAAAGGTATCCACTTTGGAACTAAAAACGAGAAGGAATTTTTGGTGTATGCCCATCACCAAGTACTGTAGATATGAGTAATTTAAATCCCGACTGTGAACAGCCTGTTCTAGTGTGGAAAAGGGGATCACAGATAACTCTATTCTGTGTACTATATTGCGGAGCGGTGTACCCTCACAATAATCCCCATGCTCACCTATACATACCAAGTAACACCCATTTGTGTGAGATAATAGGGAGTGTAGAGGGGTAAAAACCCGCTCCTTTAAAGCTGCCATACTACCTCAGATATATAGAACGTTCATTTTCTGCATATCTATAAAGGGTCTCCTTAGTGCAGTGTACTGGTAAGATCCCAATCAAATTTGTGGCTTTTAACTGTGCTAAATTCAAAGATAAAGATCAGAAAAAATAGAATGCTTCCAGCATTCTATTCAGCACTTAATTATATCAACAAGTTGGCGCCATCTGCAGTGTTACTAAGGAAATAGTAGACTCTGTTGGTAAGATCAGCGATGCAAGACTTGCAGGTAGCAGTCCACTCAGTGCTGCCACCTGATGTCTTTTTTTAATACTAACTTATCAAAGCCCACCAGAATATAAATAGTAGCTGGAATTAGAGTCTGGTTTTGCACATATTAAGAATCTCTTGTCAAAATAAATGACAGATTATAATAGGAAAAGGGTTATACAATCATCTGAGATACAAATGAAGATAATATAGGTTTGAGTGTGCCAAGTAGTATGGCAGCTTTAAGGGTACGATGCCTCTCTCTTCTTGCAAGAACAACACAGTCAGAGGAAATGACTGTTTTAACGATGGATGAATATGGTCAATTAAAACCATCAGATCAGAAGAATTATCGCTGTAGGTTGGAAAGTCGCCTGGAAAATGGCCAGTCAAATCGCCAAAAAAAAACGCACATGTGGAACACGGATCATGGAATGGCCATTTTTTGAAAAACAGGGGAGGGGAATGGTTTTAAAGCAGAGAAGGGGGGCGTTTTTTTAGCTAATAATTTGATTATCACCACCTGGAATAGGTTTACTGCAGTCCATGAATTCTGGATTCACTTCACCTTTCATCATTTTCCACCATTATTTATAAAAGTTGTTTGCCATGGCGACAGGACTTAACAGATGCATCAAGTTTTATATTTGGGACCTGAAAATGTCCGGATGGAAATCCCTCTTCATCAGTCAATATGCTTACCTGTTTCAGTGGTCGTGCCTGCAGGAACTGAAACGCACGTAGTTTGTTAAACCTACACACTCAAAAAAGTCAGCGTCATTGTCGCTAAAACTACTCTCATATGAAAGTGAGATACTGCCTAACTTTCATGTGAGAGTGGTTTTAGCGACAATGACGCTGACTATTCTGAGTGGTAGGCCTAAGGGTCTGGATGTAAATGCATCTTTTTAATCACGATCACCAGGACCTTGGCATGGTATAACAGTCAGTAGTGGTACATGTATATGTTGTGCCAAATGGGGTAATGCGCTGTCAAGTACCTAAATTGGGTTACTTCTGTCTGACATGCCTATCCAGTGCAGTGTAATTTCATTTCCTGTAGAAAAATCCGACGTGTGATCCTAATCACAACAGACTCAGGGATTCGTTTTTCCTTTGAATAAATTGTATACAAAGCTATGTGTGTGATGCATGTGTGATATGTGTGTGCAACCCCCAACCCTCAAACCACCCTCCCTCTCCCCAAACATTCAAATAAGTTTTCTATTACATAATTCCCCTTGTTGTCCACAGATCCATGTTGGTCTTACACACCCCAAACTGTGAGCTCCCATATGATTAACACGGAGTGATGATATTGACGCTCTGTCCACACTAGTACATTGTAGCTTGTCCACACTTGGCTGGAAATCATGTGTGTTTTTTTCTAATGCCAACTTTGAGCATCATTTGTACCATGGTGGGAATAATGTAGTCTAGCATTATTGGTATCAGCAAGTAGGAAAACAGTTCAATTTTCATTATCTAGCGTTTGATTGGTCAATAGCTTAATATTTCAATGATTTAAAAAAATAAATTGGTGCAATTTTGTATATTGTGATCTCGCCAACCCGCCGTAAGAGCCTGTATGGATTGGGGATCTCTGAGCCAATAACCATTATTATTGTGAGATTTTGACTGCTTTGTACTCGAAACTAGAATATGGGATATGCTTTAGACCCCACCTAAACTTGACTAGCGAGCTCCTCTTAATGCACGGTTAGATAGCCTGATAACAATTATATTTCCATATACTACTCATGGGCGGGTGAAAATAGTACCACGGCCTGATTATAACCCCCGCTCCATATACTACTCGCATTTATAGATTGAGAGAGGACGGTGAGGCGATGCCTGATACATTTTGTGTTCGCCGCTTAGCCCATCCTAAAATTGTCTTTTTCCCATCTCTCCTGTCCTTCTTTTGTTTGTCTGGTGCCCATAATTATGTGCGGATGTATAAGAACCAGCCACCTCTCGACCTGTTCCTGAACATTACAAGGCTAAATACCATGCATATTCTCATAGTACAAATAATGCGTAGTCTTACAAATAGTTTTCTTGTAGATGTCCCCACCAACTGCACTAACAACTTTTTTTCCATACTGCATTTTGAAGTACGAATAGAAAAAAGGGAAGGGAAAAGGGAAGAGAAAACGGGGGTTGACATATAATTTAACATGACTATTCTGCAGGATAGTATTTGGTGGTGCCAAAGAACATGAACCAGACCTATCCTCTACAGCCCACACTGTCCGCAATATCGATGACTCTATATATATCCACAGAATTATAAACTTTGAGGTTTATAATGTAATGTCCTATCCTACTAAAGGACTTGTCTCCTCCTTGTTACAGATCTGTCGGAGGCGAGTAAGATGACGCTGGAACACCAGGGTGGGCCCATGTCGCAGAGTGAGGCTGAGCAGTTTGAGAAACACGAGCAGCTCGCCGCCATCCTCAGGATGAGGACCTGGGACGAGAGGGCCAAGGTCAAAGACATGCAGATGGAACCTCTGTCAAAGTACAGACACATGTTCTCTACTTATATGGGCGGGGTCTTAAACAATAAGACAGTGGCTTGAGTCTTAACTAGAACACTTGCTGTCTGATAGTATGAGCTGTCAATGATGAGGCTTATAGGCTGAGGTTAAACGTGATGCTGTTCATTCTAATTGCTGTAATATTAAACCAGCTACAAGTAGCTTGACGCCTTGATGGGTGAGTTTTATACAGACATACCGGTTAAAGCTCAATTATAATACCTTATTTCGAAATAAAATTGCAAATAAGTACAGTAACAGTTATCTTGATTTATGGAGATTCTACTCCTGAACGTTTGTATGAAACATTAGGCATATAATATGATGTTTGTTTACAATAAACATTTGCATTGGACGGTTTAGCGTACATTGTAGTATCCTATCTGATATAACCATCCTAATATACTCTTTTAGTATGGTATTATAGGCCCTCTATGTCTCTCCCATGGCATGGTCTATAAACAGAGAGGTTTCATGCCATTAATCTTTCAATTAGTTTTTGGGGTTCGAATAACATGCAGTTTGAGAAACACGAGCAGCTCGCCGCCATCCTCAGGATGAGGACCTGGGACGAGAGGGCCAAGGTCAAAGACATGCAGATGGAACCTCTGTCAAAGTACAGACACATGTTCTCTACTTATATGGGCGGGGTCTTAAACAATAAGACAGTGGCTTGAGTCTTAACTAGAACACTTGCTGTCTGATAGTATGAGCTGTCAATGATGAGGCTTATAGGCTGAGGTTAAACGTGATGCTGTTCATTCTAATTGCTGTAATATTAAACCAGCTACAAGTAGCTTGACGCCTTGATGGGTGAGTTTTATACAGACATACCGGTTAAAGCTCAATTATAATACCTTATTTCGAAATAAAATTGCAAATAAGTACAGTAACAGTTATCTTGATTTATGGAGATTCTACTCCTGAACGTTTGTATGAAACATTAGGCATATAATATGATGTTTGTTTACAATAAACATTTGCATTGGACGGTTTAGCGTACATTGTAGTATCCTATCTGATATAACCATCCTAATATACTCTTTTAGTATGGTATTATAGGCCCTCTATGTCTCTCCCATGGCATGGTCTATAAACAGAGAGGTTTCATGCCATTAATCTTTCAATTAGTTTTTGGGGTTCGAATAATTAATTATTCTTAAAGATTTCCCAATTTCTCTTGAATTTGAAGGTGATTTAATCAATGCCAATTAAGCATTGTGCTCTGAGCCCTGTAAGAGACTTGATAACAAAAAGGTCGCCTTTCCACTCTCATGCATTGCTGTAAGAATCAGAGAGAGGAGCGGTTAATTATTTGTACGGCAAAACAAGGACAGCGTTTGCAGTAGAAAAACAATGCTGTGTCTGGTAGAACAAAAACTAAGACTTGGCTATTTGATGCCTTAGATCCAGAATGTAACATGGACCAAACCGTTAACGACTTATTTAACGTGTATGCCTACATCAAATACAAATGTGATGGATCGAACTTAAGTAATTGACTTGCCTAATTAACTATAGGAGGTAGTCATTTATTATTATCCAACTATTTGATATTGTAACGTTTCGTGTCCGGTCGGTGCGTCTCTGCGCGTCCCCGCCCCTCGCGCTGCCAGCGCCGGGCGGTGCGTCTCTGCGCGTCCCTGTGCCGGCCCAATGCACCTATTATCGCCCCTGACATGGCCCTGCAAACACCCTTCAAACTTCAAATTCAAATAAAGTCACCTCACCTACTATAGTCAGTGCCAAAGACAAGACCTTTAGCTGCCCACTCCTCTTTGGAATAGTCCGGATGCTGCTGTTTTATATGTGTATTTTGAACAAATCACCAGCACCCCCAACCTCCATGTTTTTCCCATGCTGGGCTCTGGTAGACTGACAGCCAACTAGCCTCAAACCTTACCAACCCAAGCTTTCTGATTTACTGCTTAAATATACAAAGTCACCCAAATTAAAGGGGCACACGAGTTAGAAGTGACCATCACCAAACTAGCCTACCTAGGCAAGTGGACCAAATCATAGTTTAAATCACTGTATTTAAGCAGATAAGAGGAACTTGATCTGAACTGAGAAAATGGCTGAAAGGGCCATTTTGGCCCTTCCCCAGACCCTAGTTCTTTTCACTCCTATTCTAGCTTATTCTCTATAGATTTGCACAATTCAAGTGCTGTTCCTCACTAATGTGGCACTCTAGATTAACATGCCACAACTTTCAATTTGCTAAATATTACCATTATTTTATAATAGAGAAGTTATAAATACTGGAACCTGATTGGCTGGATTCTGATTGGCTGAGACTTGGTCACGTGATCATTCCAGCCTGGTAGCATAAAAGGGAGGGCTCCCACCCCAATCAGGCAGAACCCACCAGGCTCTCAACCCCACCACACCCCAGGAGCAGCTCACTATCTTCAGACCACCTGCACTACCTTCAGACCACCTGCACTATCTTCAAACAACCTGCACTCCTGCACTTTTAGACCTTCAAGATGACCCCTTTAGACCTGCACTTTCAAGACCTAGGAACCTTCAGAAACCCATCTTTAGCCAACTCTAAAACCATGGAACTTTATTTCAGAGAACCTTCAAACCAACTTTAGATCAAGAATTCACCGGCGCCCCCCATCACCGACACTTAGAAAACTCGATCCACAGACGTACCGAGTTTTACCCGGGAAACCGAGCATATTCGTCACTTTATCGTAGAACCGTGGGCTTAGCGGAGTCCTGGCCCAATGTATTCGTCACTCAACTTTATTGTAGACCTAGGGCTTAGCGGAGTCCTGGCCCTCCTGCACACTTAGAGATAGAACTTGGGCTTAGTCTTAAATCCTGGCCCCTAGATTTATTCAACCGAACGTCGCCGAGCATTTATATTAGGCCTACCGCGTGCCGATAGACATCTACTTATCCTTCATACAACTATATTATTATGTCTAGAATAAAAGAGCATTTGAACTGTAATTTTACTTGTTGTCATGTGTCCTTACCTAGTGTTAATGCCATCCTAGTGGTCCGAACCCCCGTGTCTCGAACACACCTCTTTTGACTTTAGAGAACACAACGAGAAGTCAACCCTTTCCCCCCCCACTATACGATCGGAGAAAACGCTACAGAAAATGGTGCCGTGACCAGGATGGCTAAGTCACACTAGTGAGGACATTTTGACTTTTTCAGTTCAGACTCTTTCCTAAAATTACATAGGCCTATTTTTGCAGACAGATTTTTACTCTACCCGCTGCAATTATCTTCAGGAACTTATTTCTTCACAACCAGCAGTATGAGCTTCCTGAGTAAGAGTTTCACGGCTGTCCGAAGTTTCTTCTCTCCTCGGGCCAGCCGATCTGAGAACGAACCAATGAGCGAGTCATCAACATTTGAATCTGAGGCTGACCACGTCACCGAGACTCCCGAGGACCAAGGCTTAAGTGACAGCATATCTCTATTCCTGGATCAAGACCATGGCATGGTGAACCCACCAACCCTCACCACACCGTGTAATGCTAGACCCCCTTATGAGAACCGGCACCGAAGGAAGGCGAAGGAACCGATTCGTTACAATGGTAAAGCTGACCTGCTTGATTGGCTCAGTCACTTCCGCAGCATTGCTGTGTGGAACGACTGGGATGATCAGGAGTATGGTCTGCAGTTGGCTTGTTCACTTGTAGAAGATGCACGTGAGGTACTCTCCTCCATACCGGAACATCTTCAGTATGACCGAGAAACGCTTGAATCATCACTACGACAACGGTTCTACCCTCCTGGGAGGGAATACTCGTACGCTCTACAGCTTCACAACCATGCCATGAGTCCCAACGAGAGTGTCTCAACATATGGTGCCACTGTTCGACGGTTGGCCCTTCGAGCATACCCGGACAGCCCTTTGAGTGAAAGGGCCCTGATGGACCACTTTATACGAGGACTCCCGACAAAGGACATGAGGCGCCATGTGCACGTCAGCAAGGTGAAAAGCCTGAATGACGCCATAGACATGGCCGTGGACTACCAGACATTTGATGACTCTGAGAAGGCAAAGAAATCACAGGTGGCGCCTAAGCCCCCGGCGGTAGAAGCTGTGGCCACCGAATTTGGAGTCCAACATTTTGAGAGGAGCCAACCTCGGCGACTAGCTGAAGTCCAATGCTATAGGTGCCGGAATTATGGGCACTACGCCAATGAGTGCAACTCATTTAGTCCAGGCTCACCGACCAGGCCAGTTGAAAGCCGCCTCCAGGCTGTTATTGAATCAAGCGGTTCAGGCAGCCAGATGGTAGCCACTCAAGCTGGGCAGCCATTCAACCCTTGAAGGAAGAGATGCGCCAGCACTGAAACTGATGACGACTTTGGTTATGTCCTTTTGATTGGTGTGATATCCATTCACCAAGCATGGGACATGCCCCCTTCTTAAGACTGATGAAAGCGATACGAGAATAGGTGCCTACCGAGTGCAAGATGGAGAGGAGATGGTTATCCCCTGGTAGAAGAGAGAAATTCACTGGTCATTGGATCCTGACATCATGTGCTGCTGTAGAGGGTTAGGCAGTGGCAGATGTCACATACAGACTGTCAGCGGAGAGGAGGGCAGTGCTGGGTGCACTGTATGTCGATGTCACATACAGACTGTCAGCGGAGATGGGACAGTGCTGGGTGCACTGTATGTCGTCACATACAGACTGTCAGCAGAGATGGGACAGTGCTGGGTGCACTGTATGTCATCTTTTTGCAAAAGAGAGTAGCTCAGAAAGCTGAGTTCTGACAGTGTGGACTGTCGGGTAGAGCATCCCCGGAAGGGCAGTACTGCATGTCACTCTTTATGTGGGAAGATGGGGACCTCTAGACAGTGTTTATCTCCCAGATGATTCGCCTTGTTACCTTACCTTGACTCTGATGTTGGAACTGGGCCAGTTTTTGATGCGGGCTCATTGCAGAACTTATTTTTATGAAACTTGACTTATGTGTATTGTTAGGATTAGAAACACAGATGCTGATTGCTGCAACCAACTACAGGTAGCAGTAGAGAAACTGTTATACTCATCGTCCATAGAAGAGCTTCATCATAGATGTCACCTTCATTGGATACTTACTTTCACTGCCTTCGTCGAACTGACCCCTTTATCATACATTCCCTGAGTCTAAGAACACATACATCTTAGCACTTACAAAGTTTTGGAAAGGGTCAGCGGAACTTTATTTGACTACACTTCAACACTAGACACCCGATTTCCCAGAGCCGGTGAAATAATATTTCGAAAAAGTCGACTTCTTCTTAGAGTGCCCAGATGCGGGGTCGCATCTTTTCAAGGAGGGGTCGGTGTAACGTTTCGTGTCCGGTCGGTGCGTCTCTGCGCGTCCCCGCCCCTCGCGCTGCCAGCGCCGGGCGGTGCGTCTCTGCGCGTCCCTGTGCCGGCCCAATGCACCTATTATCGCCCCTGACATGGCCCTGCAAACACCCTTCAAACTTCAAATTCAAATAAAGTCACCTCACCTACTATAGTCAGTGCCAAAGACAAGACCTTTAGCTGCCCACTCCTCTTTGGAATAGTCCGGATGCTGCTGTTTTATATGTGTATTTTGAACAAATCACCAGCACCCCCAACCTCCATGTTTTTCCCATGCTGGGCTCTGGTAGACTGACAGCCAACTAGCCTCAAACCTTACCAACCCAAGCTTTCTGATTTACTGCTTAAATATACAAAGTCACCCAAATTAAAGGGGCACACGAGTTAGAAGTGACCATCACCAAACTAGCCTACCTAGGCAAGTGGACCAAATCATAGTTTAAATCACTGTATTTAAGCAGATAAGAGGAACTTGATCTGAACTGAGAAAATGGCTGAAAGGGCCATTTTGGCCCTTCCCCAGACCCTAGTTCTTTTCACTCCTATTCTAGCTTATTCTCTATAGATTTGCACAATTCAAGTGCTGTTCCTCACTAATGTGGCACTCTAGATTAACATGCCACAACTTTCAATTTGCTAAATATTACCATTATTTTATAATAGAGAAGTTATAAATACTGGAACCTGATTGGCTGGATTCTGATTGGCTGAGACTTGGTCACGTGATCATTCCAGCCTGGTAGCATAAAAGGGAGGGCTCCCACCCCAATCAGGCAGAACCCACCAGGCTCTCAACCCCACCACACCCCAGGAGCAGCTCACTATCTTCAGACCACCTGCACTACCTTCAGACCACCTGCACTATCTTCAAACAACCTGCACTCCTGCACTTTTAGACCTTCAAGATGACCCCTTTAGACCTGCACTTTCAAGACCTAGGAACCTTCAGAAACCCATCTTTAGCCAACTCTAAAACCATGGAACTTTATTTCAGAGAACCTTCAAACCAACTTTAGATCAAGAATTCACCGGCGCCCCCCATCACCGACACTTAGAAAACTCGATCCACAGACGTACCGAGTTTTACCCGGGAAACCGAGCATATTCGTCACTTTATCGTAGAACCGTGGGCTTAGCGGAGTCCTGGCCCAATGTATTCGTCACTCAACTTTATTGTAGACCTAGGGCTTAGCGGAGTCCTGGCCCTCCTGCACACTTAGAGATAGAACTTGGGCTTAGTCTTAAATCCTGGCCCCTAGATTTATTCAACCGAACGTCGCCGAGCATTTATATTAGGCCTACCGCGTGCCGATAGACATCTACTTATCCTTCATACAACTATATTATTATGTCTAGAATAAAAGAGCATTTGAACTGTAATTTTACTTGTTGTCATGTGTCCTTACCTAGTGTTAATGCCATCCTAGTGGTCCGAACCCCCGTGTCTCGAACACACCTCTTTTGACTTTAGAGAACACAACGAGAAGTCAACCCTTTCCCCCCCCACTATACGATCGGAGAAAACGCTACAATATCATAGTTTCCACATAGACCAAACCCTTCAATAACTCATTGAACGTGTTTGCCTACATCAAATACGTAAAAATGCGCTGGGTCGAATTTGACTTGCCGAATTAAATATAGGAGGAAGTCATCTATTATTACCTAGTAAATAAATATATGATACAGATTCATTGTACTGCCGACATACCCTGCTAATTAAAACTTAATGTAATCTCTTAGAACTTGGATTGGAATTGAAGTCGTGCCAGCAGTACTGAGAGATGTTTTAGTACTAAAAGTACACCTTAACAGTAACAGAGTACTACTGATGATGAACAGTTTAGCTTGAAACGCCACACTGCATGAGCAGAGTACTTGGTGACATTATTTCTCAATAAGTTGTGTTACATGTAGTATTAGAGGTGTGAACTAGGGAAAGGCAAATAATCTGAGGGGTTGCGCGAAAGAGGGGTTGTGACACTAAATGAGTGAGTTGCAAATCACCTGTAACTCTAGAACTGTAGTTTCTTTTTGAAAATCATGCAGACAATTGGTGCAATTTGATGAATTTGGTATTCTAGTCTGTTTAGATTCCCAAGCCCCCCCCCCCCCTATATAACAGATTTCTCATTTGATTCGGACGAATCATTAGAATGACCATTTTCAAGACCAAAAGATCTGAATTCAGATTTTAATGTGAGCTTTTACATCCCTGAGTATGTGGTCCAAAAATACCCATACAGTATTCTGGATTAGGGTATTTTCTTCATATTTTGGGAGTGGGTGCATATTTATATCATCTAACCGTACTATCAAGACGGTGTCAACATTTAATATTCCAGGATTATTAAATTATATTTGATCCGACATGTATGAACCTAGTTATTGAATTTGGAGCAACTACAATATTAACTTGTCCATTATGTGTTAGAGAATTGTGTGCTTTAAAATAATTGTCTACATAGATGTTTCTGAAATATTTCAAATTTTAATAAATTAAGTGATTTATTCCGAATTAAACACACATAAAACGCATTATAATTCATTATAGCAATACGTTTATTATCACACTCTCCTTGCACTCCTAGAACCACAGGCCTCTGACTATGAGTTCCACTAACAAAACACAAATTTATCTCACGTAAACATTATATATACAAGTGTGCAACATATATATTCCTTCTTGTTAGAGCTCAGCTTGATCAACATTAATCCAATATGATGGTACTCTGCTGAGGTGTACACGGAGCCCACGTTCACGTTAACAATAGGGCTATCTTCTATAATCATGATTATGGATGTTTATTAGTAGCTCCACATCCATGAGACCACGCTCTATTCTGAGCCCGCATGCTAACGTGTGAAGCCATAGTTAATGCCAATTAGACTCCACCATGCTCAATCACCCTCTGCAGCTACTGGGAAAGAGTGGGTGAAAGGAGAGAGAAATTGAAGATAAAAACCCCTACTAATCAAAGACTAATGGAGTCCCTCCTCATTCATTAAGTTATAAATCAAACTCGTCGTAGAGAGGCCATCCTTCACCCGGAGTGCCCGTGCTACCTGGGTATAAGGGGGGAGTGGAGAGGAGGGCATATGGGCAGTAGCAGGGGTCAGGGCCGGGTGGCAGGTGCCCCTGCTATCGGCAGACGTCCCATCAGCTCTGTTTGGATGCCATTACCTGCAGGCATTTGTCACCACACAAATCAATGGTGGCCGCAGCGGCCGAATCATTAGTGCTCTATGAATCAGCGCACCTCGGCCGCTTCATCTGCCAGACCGAGCCGCGCCATTTCCTCACGCCTTTCTCCGTGCGTGCGCCGCAGGAAATGAGCGCTGATGGCGCCTAGGGGGTGGGAGGGGGTGAGGTGAAAGGGGGGGGGGTTCTCCAGTACCTGCCTCTTCCAGCAAGTCCACATCACAACTCGGCCCCTCTTACCCCACCACTACACCCTCCTTCCCACCCCGCCACATGATAGCCAGTGGTCAACTGCTTAGCGGTCATCCACCCCAGCTTTTAGAACCAGCCTTCATTCTACCCCCCCCCCCCCCCCAACACACACAGACACACCACCCTTATCCACATTCTGTCCAGGTTCATGGCTTTTCTGCCTCAAGTCGCCTTGCTTTACAAAAAGCTCTAGCCGCAGTGGAAACGACTTGATAACTTATTCCTGTCTGATGTTTCTCCACACTTTTTTCCCCCTTTGAAGGCATCGACCGAAATGAAGGCCAGGATTCGTGAATTTCTATTTCAGCTTGTCATTGTACAGGAAACATGTGGCACCTTGTCCCCACAACCTGGTACATGAAACAGGTCTCTTCCCACCCTCATAGCGTGGGAAATAACTATGTATTTGACGATGCAAGTCCAAAACATGAAGCTAAATTGGTTGTTCAGTTACATTAACCAGGCGAAGGCTAAAGTCTGTTCTTTAGGGAATCACTACGTGAATTTTCATTAATTTGTGACAAAAGTAATACAATGTAGAATGGCGTCACGTCAGACCTTTCGAGGGTTTTAACTTCAGTTTTCATGTTTTTTTCATAACTACACATTTCAGAATAAGAATGAATGATATAATTGATCGTTGAGAATATATACGTTCATATACGTAACTGTATGGGGATTGTAGTAAGTATCTATGCTACACACTCTCAGCCACACTCAAAAACATTCACGCATACATGCCATGTAACACCTATAGTAATTGTCTCTTTAACAGATAGAATTTGACAGACACAAAACATGGCTCATAACACCCTTATGGTAACATCACCTGCCAACAAATACCATTGTTACGTTTTTCTATAACATGTCCTCTGTACAGTCTCCAAGTTAAGGCTGAACAGTCCTTCTCCTGCTGATAGTAGTTCATGTGCTGATGGTTCCTCCTGCAGACACAAGATGGCAGCACGGGCGTTACAGCTACACCAGCGCCCCCTACACGCAAACAGGCGCATCACGTCATAACTGTGCATGAGCAGTACTCCAACCCCTCTTTGTGAGTCACTCAGTATCTGGGATGCCTACTGTAGAGAAGGTTACAGACAAGGCAGCCCAAAACACTGTTAATAATTGTCTATAACTAGGTGTGAACACAGTGGGTGGTGTACTACGTGCTCTGGAGGGGTTCTATTGTCGGTGGAGCTGATCTGGGGGACCGACTTTGTGGTTGGTCAAATAGGCCCACCTGAAAAAAGAAAAGGAGAAATGATTAAAATGATATTATAAAATACTCCAATATTAGTATGAACATTATCGATATAGCCATATTTATCAAGACTGTCAACATCCAATTTGCTCTGCCTCCTTCAGCCCATTTAGATTTATTTTACTCGGTTAAATATTACATCTATCAAGTCGATGAGATGATATACATGCATTCAGAAATCCTATTACTATGCTTTTACAACTTCCAATAGGACTTCAAAAACATAAACAAAAAACAAGCAGTGCCTCAGCATGATCTGCTCACCTCCCAGGGCGGCTGCTGGCCCTTAGCGAGCAGCTGCACCTCCAGCTGTTTGAGGGCAGCGCCCCACAGTTTGGAGTATTCGAGGCCGGCCTCGCGCGCCTCCTCACACACACCGAGCGCACCCTCCGTATTCCCCTCCGCGTTCTTCAGCGCCACCAGCTGGCTGAAGATAAGCGACTGTTTAGCCGGCGACACGTCCTTGGTGAGACCGAGTAGCCAGCGTAGACCCTCCTCCTGTCCAAGGGAAAGAGAATTGAGTATTAAAATTACATGTGGGAAGGGTTAATTTTTAATTCTTTTTAATGTGTATTTCCATTTTGGTTATTTCATGTCTTTTTAAAAAGGATTCTATCATTGTGTATACTTACATTGTTCTCTTTAGTGAAGTCTGTAGCTATGCTCATGAGCTTAGATTTGTTGCGGAAGGACTCATTTGCCTGCAAAGAAAATTATTATTAATATTTGTTTGCACAACATTGATTGATTGATTGATTGATTGATTTGTTTAACGTCCAGACGTACATCAAGTACCTCACGGGACATCTCAAGTTGGCAAGGAGTCATCCACAAATAGTGGTAGTCTGCCTTGCAGTAGTAGGACAGATATTTATATGCTGCTTGCCCAATACAGCAGTGACCGCATCTATGGATGATCGAATCTATGAAATGAATGACCGCATCTATGAGGTGAGGGAGAAAACCGCTACCGGGTCACGTCCCCTACTCTTTTCGAAGGATAGCAAGTGTTCTTTTATTTGCCTGTTCCTACCCACCTGGGCTAGTACCATAGTAGGCAGGGCCAGACAAACCACGGCCTTTGATATCTCAGACGTGGTTCACTGAGGAGGAATCCCATGCCAAACCACCAGCAAGAAAGCCCGGGCCTGTGCATATGGGCAGCGGTTGCCAAACAGCTTACGTGACTGATCACAGCAGTAAGGCACGAGACCCCTCAAGTTTTGTGGCCTTTTACGAATCCGGTATGCCCATTGGTATTATGGAAGGCTCCCGATGAAGTTATTCTACTCCTTCATGCCCCCATCATGAAGGTCCCCACTAACACAGGGGGAGAATACACCAAAGACATTTTCATTTTAGCCCGCACAGTAAATACTTTTCAAGGCCTAATTTGAAATATTCCTGACTCGAACAATTTGTTGCCCCCCCCCCTCCCCCAAAGCTCACCAACCCTCCTTGTTGTTGTAAAATGACCACTCCCTCAATTCACACGTTAACAAAACGAGAGGGAAAACTAATACCCGGTATCTGACCAGCACCTTTATCGGGGCTGGCTGCTGTAAGAATGCACTTAGTTTTCCCATATCATCTATTTTAGTATCACAATTAAAACTATTAGTATGGATCTTCAATTTGAGCAGAGCTGTTACTACCATGGTGTCGGGCTATACCTACCTTCCACATTGCCTCTGCCTCCCCTGTCCTGCCTGTACGGATCCAATGGTCAAACAAGGAATTAGCGGCAAAGATCCGCTCAGGGGTTTCTGCTAGTTGACGCTCGACTACGGCCTCCACTGTAAATTAAAAGAATTATTGTATTACTTACATGACAAGAGACTCAGGGCCAAAAATTACCATTCAATTCATTTAAAATTGGTCTCGTGACAAATGCTTATAATAGATGTGGTAGTGATTGAGCTGAAACTTCTTTTCTTTTAAAACAATATCTTTGAACAATTTGATTTATAAGCTGTGCGATATACATCGCCCATATGCCTAATCGAGATCGGGAGCTAATTTGGCGTTGAATTTTATTTTTCAGTCACACAATGTTGTGTCTATATCAATATAATTCAATACCTCTGGGTAGGAGCTCTGGTGACTTCTGCACTAATACAGCCAGTACTGGAGGGGAGATGTAGTCAGTGGCAACTAATGGTTGTCCTTCCATCTCCTGCATGATATCTTCTCCCTGACCACTGTGTAACAATTAATGACTCATTACACATTGGGTTTAGTGGGAAGTATAGCTCATGTGTCTAGATTGCTAACTGCAGTGTTGCTGAAAACTTTTTATTGATGAAGGCCAAAGTGGCCTGCGTCTTGGCATCTTACGCAGGTCACTTCCCTTTTAGAAAGGCCATATGAATATTGATATTTAAGGTGCCCATACTTCATTATAACTGCAAAGAATTTTGAAAATATTTGAATATTAAGCAACTTTACTAAAATTGCCCTAGCTTCGCTTCTAATTGGCCGATTTGAAAAGTTCTTTCAGCAATATGAAGCTGAGATCATGGCATTCTGGCCTGCATCCTCATGCCCTACGCCGGCCATGGTGATTCTACGCCCGCTTTTGCGGGCGTGTCGACGTCATTTCGGCAATACTGCTAACTGGTTTGTATAATTTATGCAAGAATGTGATTTCATCTGAACCATAAGTAGGAAAGCACACAGGGAAGGCCTATTAGAGACTGATCTCCCTCAAAATAGCGAATTTACAAGAACCATATCTCCAGGGCGATTTTAACTATATTTTTGAAGACCCAGGTGCGGGTTACAGAAGATCCTCAAAGCCTATGTGCGGGTAATGTGCGAGAATTTACAATACATGTACTAGAAGAGCAGTGAGCGGTCAGACAATGTTGACATATGACAAAGCACTAGTCCATAGATCCACTGCCTATGTTTGCCGCTTAGCTACATTTGTTGTGATATATATAGAATGTTAACAGAGGTCCTACCTGAGGAGTTGGCAGCGGAACATGTGCTGTTTGGTAAACCTGCGGAGCGGCAGAGCCATCTCCGCGTGGTCGTTGATCGCCTGCAGACTAGCCATATCACCCTCGTCAGCCAGGAAATATACGAGACGCTTAAATGCTGCAACATCAAACCCGAACCATTAAAGTAGCATGAAATACAAAGACGAGCTTTTGTGCAATGAAATCATTCACGGGTAACATACAGGTTGAGCGGAGCGGCGGATCAGGGTTGGAGCTTCCGATCTTTTGGAGGGGGGGGGGGGTATAAAAACAGAGGTCCACGATAATCTGTCTGAACGACAGGAGTTTAGACTGATTAGAGTGGATCTCTGTATTTGTTTCATGTAATTCCTGATTAATTTCAGCAAAATATACAATTAAAGATTGGTTTCATAGCTATTTTGGTGACATCATGGAGAAACAGCCCGTGGAGAATGAGCATCAGTTTTTCCATGGGGGTGTGGAGAATGGCCATTTTAGTACTTAAGCATAGTAACTTAGTTTCTCCACATGAAATGATCGATTTTTCCAAAGATATTTTGATCCGCTGTGGCAACGAATTTCGGTACTTTTTAATGTTATGTGGGCCCCCTTCTCTTTTTTTCTCAGATTCCTGGGTCTGTCCTGCCAGTGTACTGCAAATATTGAACATACCCAGTTTCACATGTTTATCCATGCCTATTTCTGGAAACTGTGGGGTATAATAACTTTGAAACTTCTCATAATACATGTCATACATACCTCCAGGCCCCATTGACGTGAGAACGTTTGCTGATGTTTCTCTGATAAACTCAGTCGATACTGGATTTGTCTCAGACCGCCTGGAAAGGAGAGGTACATCAACGATATCACCATTCATATAAGATTGGTCTAGTGACAAATGTTTATACTATTATCATGACACGAGGATATAGGAATTATACCTGTAACTCTTATATATTAGTAGAGGATTTTTCACCGAGAAATTGCAAGCTTATAGATCCATTAGATTGTGTGTTTTTGGTGCAGGTATCTATATATAAAGATAGAAAAATGCGACAATTGGGCAGACACAAATTGGAAGGCTTACCTCTTTAGGACGTCACACAAAGTCTGTATTTCGCCTGATTTTACTGCTTTGGCTGCTTCAACTTCAAGCTCCGAGTTGCCTTTGGCTGATGGCGCCTGTTTCTGTTATATCAAGATGTAGACAGTGACATCGTTATTTTAGTAAGGCACTTATACTAAATTGCAGTACATGTACGATAAATTAAAATAGTTTTAAGGTGGGTCCATTTGATGACATTTTCGTCTACTGCGCCGTTTTCTGTTTTACCTTTGTCTCATATTGGAACAAGTTTTATCAAATTGACCTAGAATGGACAAATGTATTGCCTGACGGGGGCAAGAACCATTAACCTTTGGATATGAAGGCATGAATTCTTCCACTGTGTTATGGAGTCTGTGGTAGCGGCTCTCATTCAGAAGTCATACATAAATAGCCCTTAGGATATTTCTATTTCCTTTCAACTTTTTTTTTTCAATGGACAAAAACTTTAGAAATATGCCCGAGACCATATGTTCAAAAGGGATTCTCTAGAGAGAGAACATTAAAACCTATATCCTGAGAGAGTTATACAGAAATCTAGCTACTTTTCAATACTATTTTATGTACATATGTGGCAAAACACATGTACTCCTATTATATGAAACATTAAGGCTTGAATATCTCAGAAACCCTCCTATTTTCTCAACTTTGTTGGACAGTGTATGCTTTATGTTTTATTATCACATGGCCGTCATTTATTATTTTGTAACTATCAGGTGACAACCTCCTACTTACCCGGTTGGCGAGAGCTGGAACCTCAAATGGCACGGCATGACCGTTGGACTCTAGAACCTTGGCAAGGTAGCGGAGGGTGCGTGCTTTGGGTTTGATGCCCCCCTCCTCATACATGGCCAGAACATCCATACACTCCGACATATCCTTTTCCTTTTTATTGGCTACAAACAACACAAAACCACAATTATGATACTGATCGTTAAGTATAGAGTAAGCAAGGACAATCTGCGCCGAGTAGTAAATAAGATAGGCGTTAATGCGCCTTTATACCATTGTCAGCATTGTATATTTCTTTTATCATAGCTTAACAGAATTTTATATGGAATATTTCTTTTTACATTGCTAGCAGGCTGCCATCGATTTGACACTAAAAGCGTGCCCTAAAAGACATTGCCATGAACACAATGGCATGAGTGATAATGTTTTGCCTCGATGATTTCACAATTCCAAGAGACCAAGGCCCACCTTTTAATCGTAGAAGTCCAAACAGTAGTTCATCCTGGTCCACACCAAACAGGTTCTGTGTGATGTCGATAAGCTGCCGCAGTTCTTCTTCCTGTTCGTGGAGAAGAAGCCATTTTAGAGCCTTATTATTTTTAGACACTAATATATTTTTTGGTCGTAAATCGAATTCATTATTTTAGTTTTATGTACTCAGAGGCAGAGTGCTGGTCCAATAGACAGTCCGAACAACAGAACGACCCCTGATAACTATGGCGAGGGCTACTGAAACACCAAGTATGATGGTGGACCCAAGTAGATGCTCCACCCAACACCAGCAAACTTGCTGAATGCCATCTGACTACCTCATGGTTTCTTTGATTTATACGGTCTGTTATTGTGGCAGGAGCAAATGAAACCATGCTACTTATTCAATCATGTATACAGGATATATATCGGCGCGTATATATCTATAAAAAAAACAAAAAAACTCCGCAGACTTACTGATGGTTTCTGACTCTGTTGCTTTACAAATCTAAAACTGTGACTTGAGAAACACATATTGAATAGCGACTTATTTGATTCAGAGAGTATTCTTACCTTGCCCGTCTGTACATAGTTGTCCACGCCCATTTTCAACACTGCCATATTTGCACGCATCCCAGGTGTCTGTAAATGAACAGTTAGCATCAGGTTTGTGCCTTTACACATTTTGAAAAGATGACCATGTAAATACTATAAATCAATAAATCATGGCGATTTTCTTTTGTTATTTCATTCTTTACACTCTTTATAAAATATCATTCCACTCTAGAACCCAGTAATTACAAGTGTTATTTTATCTCTCATGTAATTTGATATGTGGAAGTGAATAACAATGTATTTTGTTCCAATTCTGACGAAACACCATAAAACTGCGCTCTCTGAGCAATTGTGATATGAGTATTTTCATATATAAGTTTGCAATTTTCTGAAGTATTTAACAGCCATATTTGAAGAAAGGCTACAAACTAAAAACTGCAATAATTACCTCTAAGATTTTTCGAGCCTTCTTCACTTGGCCACAGTCAATGAACGCTAGTACTAACTGCTGAAGTACCGTCATCTCTCCGTTTAATGCCGTCACATAGTCCACCACTGAAAAGGTAATTTGTGAGAATTTTCTCCATTGTGTCTTACCAATATACATGTACAACTTTGCTTCACAGCAAATAACACTGATCAGTGATAATATATTTTTGTGTCAAATGTATAGGCTGCCATCAGGTATGGAGGTACCTTATTGTAAATATGTCCATCGTACATCTAACTCGGTTGACAACGTACATAAAGGATCCATGGTACTCGGCATACTTGTGAGTTGGACCCATAGGGAGCAGGGCTATACAATCTGACATGGACATACTATTGATATTCACCTTTCTGGAGTCTCTCGGCATCCTCTTTTTTGATGAGGAGACGGAACACCTGCTGGAAGAGGGGCACCCGGTTATACTCGTCATGGTATCTCTCCAGCACCTCGACTAACCCGTCCAGGTCCTCTCTGTCAACAGTTAACAACAACGTTATCGGGTGCTATATCCCCCAGTGTTAGTCAATAAGTCATATAGACTAACAGGCCATACATTGCAGATAATGCTGGTAAGACTTTGTGACATTAACTGGGATTATAGTGCTTATTCATACTGGAAATAAAACTCAGAATCCCATTCATAGTAGCTACAATAGATGCATCAAATAACTAAGTTAATATGCTATGCTCAATCATACATACAGCTACATTCCCTTGCTCAATCATACATACAGCTACATTCCCTTGCTCAATCATACATACAGCTACATTCCCTTGCTCAATCATACATACAACTACATTCCCTTGCTCAAGCATACATACAGCTACATTCCCTTGCTCAATCATACATACAGCTACATTCCCTTGCTCAATCATACATACAGCTACATTCCCTTGCTCAATCATACATACAGCTACATTCCCTTGCTCAATCATACATACAGCTACATTCCCTTGCTCAATCATACATACAGCTACATTCCCTTGTCTGGCCTGATACCTGTGATAAACAGCTCAATACATGGCACTTACTTCTCTATAAAGGCTTTGACAACGTCTTCCAGCAAACTAAATGTGCCCTTCTTGATGAACCCATGGTCAAACAGTGTTTGCACGACATCCCTGGTCTGGGCAGGTGTGGCCGACTTCTGGAACTCGGCTACCAAACGCTTTACATCCACCCCCATCTCATACGAGTCTCCGAAGTTTTTCTCTTGCCAACTCTGACCCGCGGTCTCCGAATACGTCAACAGACCGGTTATGGCCCCTAAAACAAAGAGGGCATATAGGAATTGTACAACACAATATAGTCATTTATCATCATGATTCTCTATTTCACCTTTCTTTTTGTTCTATAAATGTGTGCATTTTGATTAGGAATTTTTCCACAATCCTTTCTCACCTTCAAAGTCTCCTTTCTTTGCTTGTAATGCAGCAATGTCCAAAAGAAGCCGAGTGTAGCCGTGGAAGTTTGGGTGGTTAGTCTCCCTACAAGTTAGAAGAATAGAAGATTATAAGACCATTTCAAAAGCAAGGTAACACAATGATTTAATACTAAAATAATAATTTTCCTTTTAACAAAAAAAAGGGGAATAAATATCAAGAATTTAGATTAATACTTTGAATGGTATAATAATACGAATTTAGTGGCCATATATTTTAAATGTTCTTCATTTGACATTGATAGTATTATTTATCTGTAATGACTTTTTACAAAAGGAGATAAACTTACAGGAGTTGTTTGTACTTGAGTGCCTCAGGAAGGTCTTCTTTGAAGTGAGCGGCAAGATATGCCAGTTGTTTGAGGGTTATGGCGTCGAACACGAACCCTTCCTCCTCTAGGGTGGTCCTCAGTGCATCAGCCTTCTCGACATTCTGTTAGCACAAATAAAACTCACTGATCGTATCTACCAGCCTCACACGTAATGCTAGCTAACAATACCTGATTTAAATACTCGGCATTTGGATGAACTCACAATTTCCGATTTTTCTTTACCGTACTTCTGACATTTGTGTGTTCCAGAGATCCGAATTATCAAATTCGACTTTACACTGTACTATCATATCATTATTTTTCATTTGTTTTAATAGCTATATTTTATGAAAATGCGTATCAAACATGTGCCGATAGTAGTATAGAATCCCACTAGAGTTAAATGCGATAACCTGAATTCTTATGACTTGTCTTCCACAACCAAGGTAAAAATATTACTGACCCCTTTAGAGCAGTATTTCAACAAGAGCTGTTTGCGGATGACATTGACATCCCGGTCTCTAGGCTTCCTGGCCTGTAGCTCCGCTTCCAGTTGTTCCTCCGACATGGATATCGCCTCTGACCGCTCCAGTGCCTGACTGCGTCGACTCGGGATTACAGCTGTGGCAAACCTCTGAAGATAAAATCAAAGAGTATTAAATGGCACTGACTTTTGTTTCTGGTAATTAGACAGCGTATTTTGTATCACGTATGTATCGTTTTATCACATTTATATAGGGTAATAGCAGCTCTCTCTTGCTCACTTAAATGTGTAGAACTAAGAGTGCAACTATATTTTAATCTAAAGGAATAGACAGTACCTACCTTCAGAAGAGACTCCTCTGCCCCAGCCTTTGTCAATGTGTTTTTTATCCTGTCCATGCCTAGTCTAGTCAAAGGGAGATCCTGAAATGCACCACACGAAATAACAAAGATTGAGCGTGTGAGTGGCCTCACAGATGACTCAGGGTAAGCTGGAGCTGGAGCTGGAGCTTATCATGTACTTAGATATAGTGCTCCCTTATCATCATTCATTGGTCAATTCTGGCATCAGAAATGAATTCCTTGTTAAAAAGCACCCTCAAGTCATGTGTCATACATGTATGTTATTCCATTTCAGGCCAGCAGGTGGGTGTGGTGAGCAGGTGGGTGTGGGAGAGCAGGTGGTTGTGGGTGTGCAGGTGGGTGTGAGCGACAGTTGCAGGCTGCGGGCATGTACCGCCTTTTGTCCCTATCAAAAAGCGAGTCGATCGGACGATAAACAGCAGAGATACGGGTGGTGCAATTTCGTCTGCACACGTTGACATCTCGCGCAGTACAAGAAGTACCAATGGCGCCACTCTTCGACGTGTGGCATGTGCTAGCCTCACTTCCACCTCTTCTGGTTCATTTAAAATATAGTTATGGGTAGGTGGGGAGGAGGTGGGGAGAAAATAGGGGGAGGGGGGGTGTGGGGGGGTTGATATTTTCCCGTATTCTGTGTTTGGACTGTGTTATTGTAAAATTTGGAAGTGATCTGTGATCCCCTTGTTTGTGCTATCATACCTAAATTCATTCTCTGCATCTGACAGTTTACATGTCCCACTTTTTCTGTTGTGTGTTTTAGACTGGTGGTAGAATGTGCCCAGTTTTTGCCCAGTTTGGGGGTAGAAAGAGAGAAATACGGGCAAATTCGCTGAAAAAGTCATTTCTATCTTCTGTTGAAAACGCTTAAGCCTTGAAGTCTATGGGTGTCCGAAGCGGGTGATAGATTTGGTTTAGTACATTTCCATAATAGCAAAAGAGAGAAATAAATTCGTGAAGATCGCAGTTCAATATTTTGAAGAAAAATTGAGTTTTAAAGAAAAAATTTTGAGGAAAATGCTGTCCCCCGATCTTGCCTATGTCATGGGTTTTTCCACATGTCTCTATGTCGAATGATAACCGAAATATAACAATTCTCCTATGTAACAAAATAGTCTTAAAATGCAAAATTGGTAGGTGTATATTACTCAGGGTTAATTAAACCCTGAGTCAATAATCAAATTAGTCAAGTCTAAATGCAAAACAGGGATTGTATTTTTATCACCGCCAGAGATATGAAAACTTGGTTCTGAAGCCTTAGATGAAGGGTCTCATACGGCGGACCTTAGTTCAGTGGGTCTCTTACTACACATACGATTAATTCCTATACCAATGTAAGAAATTCTAACCCATTAAGTACCGCATAGTAATTTAGTGTAATGCTCTCCATCATCATGATGCATGGATGCAGTCCTGGCGAGTGGTTCACCAGGGCTGCATGCATAATGCATCATGCCGATTTGCCAGGAATGTATCAACCCCATAGGATTGAATGTCCTTAAAGTACCTGTTGAGTCCACGTTTCGGCCAGCTGGAGCTGCTCCTCGGCTGTCACGTCCTTCTTGTTGAGCAGACCGTTAAGCAGGTCACCGTTAACCATGGCAGCCGTCCCTACAAAGGCACCCTGCAACCCCTTAACAATCTGGTAGAGAAAAAGATAATAGAATGAATCAGTTTTTTCCCCCATCAACACTTATGAATATTACATTTATGAATAATGTCTATGAATCAACACTATATTAAACTTGATTGATTGGATTGGATTGTTTTACGTCCAAGTGTGATATGACGCCTGGGACTTACTCAAGAGTTTTTCGGACTCTCGGTCCGTTCTTTTCTCATCTAGGTTGACTATATTAAACGGTAAATCTTTAGGCCCTACTACCATAGATGCAGCACAGCCACCCAGGGGGCAACATGTGATTTTACTTCTATAACAATCTAAACTGGTGGAGTACTTTGTATATATAGTGATTAGCAGCAATAGAGAACCAGAATCCACATTGTTATTTCTTACCTCAGATAGGATTACCTTAGAAGCCTACAAAACACTAACCTGGCACACTTCAGTCATGTCCCGGCTATTTGTGGCAGCTGCATTCAGTGCAAACTTGAGTTCTTCCGTGTGTGGGGTGAATGGACTGCTTTCAACTGATAAAAAAAATTGTGAATTAAAATGAACGGTCGGCTAGTTTGCAAATACATGTACTTATTTTAACCTAGGTACTAACATTAAACTGTGCAAAAAAGCTAGGCAATATGACTCAGGGTTGCCACCGACCAGGTAGTTTTAAATTCTCTGACTTTTCCCTGACGTTTGATCAAATTTCCCTGACAATCGCGACATAAAACAAATGTTTTTAGATGCCCTCCAACTATGAGTATCCACTCCTTTTAAAGTTATCTTCTACTTAGTGACTGGCCGTTTAACAACAGAGTTTTGTGTATCATGTGCGTGCAAAATGTTACCTCCTCCTTGAGGATTTAGATTTTTTTCCTCCCTTAAAGTCATAGTAAAATACAGGCTTTTTCAAAGAAAACAGGAGGTATTTTTTGGTATTTCAAAGATTTTCCCTGACAAAATATTATTTTCCCTGACATTTTGCAAAAAAAATCTGAAATTCCATGACATTTCCCTGACCTGGAATGAAAAGAAATGTCCCTGCCATTTTCCCTGACAGTGGCAACCCTGCTAACTGATCAATATCCCGCTTTCAGGTTCTTTATGAATAGAATTTCTTTTGCATCGACGACATAGGGCCTCCCAGCAGATCTATGTATGGATTACTATTGCTGATGTTATTTTTAACATTTATGTAAACATTGTCAACGCCTTCATATGCGTCTTTTAATTAAACCTTAAAATAAGTTGGGTTCAAGTAACATGGCAAAAAAAACTTTATTTTTGGCCTTGCTAGTACATTGTAGGATACTTACTAAATTGATGTGCCTCCTCCAGGTGCCCATTGTTCAGCAGGTGCAGGAGTTGTACAGTGTTAAGGTCTTCTGTCTTCACCCCAGACTCCTGTATATATATAAGATTTTATTTAGCACACATCATTCAGTTTCTACCATACTTCGAGCTAAACCTATATTTTAAAGTCAAAACAAATTGCAGACCCAGTTAAGAGTATCATTTAGAAGGCAAAGGAAAATTGTTTCAGAAATTGGCTTTAGTAAATGCTTTTATTTTAGTACCAATATCTCCATAGTGCAGATGAATACTATTAAACGTATGTAGATTATCCATCGACAACTGGTGCCTTCATAATACGATTTAACTTGTTGGTGATGTTTGTTTAACGTCTATGACGTACCTGTAACTTAGTGACAATGGTGGTAGGGTCCTGTCGTCGTCGTTCTAGCTGTCTGAACACTTTACCGTATAGGGTTGGGATGTAGTCGTCGTTGTGCTCGGCCGTGGTCACCATTACTGACACTGCGTTGTACATATCTGATGGTAAAGTAAGAGAATACAATCTTTATTATTATGTATATATGATCAAAATACATCATTTTTGTAAAGTAGACTTCTATATTACAGTCCTCTCTTTTCTACAAACGTTGATGGAAAGTTCACTCATCAGAACTTGAAATAATTTATTCCATCCGCACATGCTGATACATCTTAGAAATGACGAAGTGTCTTACCTTCAAGGTCCGGCCGTCTACCCAGTTTCGTAAATACCGGCCAGAAGAAATGCGGTCGCACAGGTTGTCCCTATGGAAACAGAATATCTCATATATAGAGGAGTAACTGGAAGGAGTGAGATGTCTACCTCTGCATGGTTTACAGCCATTTCGACAGCTAGTGTCATGGCAGAGTTGCAATGCAGTCACATCGCTGGTCTGGTAGGAAAGAGGACTCATGTCAAAACCCGGCACTGACCCGAATGGGCAGAGGAATCTACATTTTACTCATATCATTGTTCCTAAGGTCTATTTTAAGTAAGTCATCTTCATGGGAAAATATTGAAAGTGTACTTGTGAAATTGTTAGCCCCATAAGCCGGAATTTGTCTCAGCAACAATATGTTTTATTCCCCAATCTCTATTATATCTTACTCTTCCAGTGTTCTCTCATACCCCCCCCCCCCCCCCACTTTACTCTCCTACAGAATAATTATTCTTACATCTGTCTTCATAGCCTTAAAGCCATCTATGGCAATGTGGGGTCTTCCGTAGTTGATTCCCAAAAAAGACAGAAGTCTGGATCCCTCCTCGTCTAGTCTTCCATTTGTTCTCAAAACATCCACGGCTGACTTGAGGCTCTCGAAGGGCTGAAATTGAAACAGATTTATAATAGGAGTAATTAAGATACAAATCTAAATGGCTGAGTTATAAAATTGAATTCAATGGGTAAATTCCGATACTGATAACATCCTATTATAAATTATAAATGCTGAAAACAGTTTCTGCTGAAGCGCATTATGTGGCTTTGGGAGGCATTTCAATCAATGCTTTTCATTCAAGAAATATCACACCTATGCTTGTTTGTGCACTTAAAATCAGCCTTTTATTCACAGGTATATTCGAATTGCATATTCAAATGCTTAAATATATATTCTCAGTAGATTTAGATGAATCACCGGTATTGTTTCACATCAAGTTACCCTTAATCCATTTTCATTGAGTTCACAATGACTACCTACCGTGTTGTTAAGAACCATGGTGCGGATGATGGCTTTAGCACCGGATTGTGCGGCATCTGGAGTATCGTCACGCGGTGACAGGTTCAAGTAAACCTGGACGGCTGCCTCCTCGTGACCACAGGCGATGAGTTGGTGCGCACAGTTCAATGTGTCGTGGTTGGCATCAGTTCGCACATGGGTCATCAACTGGGGTAAAGGGTTGATACACGCCCGAAGGGTTAACATGATGTATGAATGCAGCCCTGGCGAGTAGACCTTCTCTACCAGCTATTGGTAAAGTCAGCACCAGTTTCAGAAATGAAGTGAATATTAGAATGCATGGCCGCATTCCTGTTCACGAGAGCCTCCACAGTTAAATAATCGGCACTTTAGAATATTTTATCATATCAGGCAGCTGCCTTTAATACCTTGGATCTATTTGGTTTCAAGTATTGTATTGTGATTCAAAGAAAGTCATCGATGTTTTCCTCCAGTTAATTTTAGGCTTATATGAATTAAATTCAAAACGGCTATAGTGTCACGCATGAAACGAGTGCATATGTATTGTGAGTCTGTAATGAATGTCAACTTTTAAATTGTACATTTTTGTAGTGTTACCGAATCACCGTGATTTCTCGTGGGGTTTATCTATTTATTTATTTTTTTAATCTTTGTCAAAAATATTCTTGTGGGGTTTACTCACTTGTTCAATGAGATTCTTGTGGCCATTCTCAGCAAGTGCAAGCACTGCTTCCAATATTTGGCGTGACGTCAGCTGAGATTCTTCTTTCTGGGCATCTTCGATTGTCTAAACCAAGGAGAAAAACATTACTGATGCACACACATTAACATATCGGTGAATCAATCTATCTTTGAAGATGCATAAAGCACATATATAGAATATGAATTCTAAATATACATTGTCCAATTGTGCAAAGTTTGACTTCTCATTGTTGAATTTGTACTCTTAGAATTTATGGTATTCTATTGTAGTGTCTTTTGAGTAAGCTAACTTCTATTTACCTTTTGCATAGCAGCCATGTCCCCCTTTGCGGCATGACAACAGAGGAAGGTTTTGTAGGTCTCACTGGAAGGCTCCAAGCCAGCCATCCTGAAACGCGAAATGTTAATTGGTATAAGGTACTGGGACTATTCGTAATCGCGCCATACACCATACTGTACACCTAGACTCTGATAATATATCAACAATGTTGCCGAGAACCTTTCATGTACACGGAGGTACTGCGATGTGGCCTGAATTAACTACTCATACACAGTGGCAGGCTAAGTACTATAGACGCAGGCCTTATTAGTGTATGTTTAATGTGATGTGCTATTTTGAAATCTAAAATGCACGTCTACCACTAGGTAATTAGCGTATTTTTAAAAAATGGAGTGTGTGAGTGGCCTCACAGATGACTCAGGGTAATCTGTCAATTCTGGCATCAAAAATGAATTCGAATGAGTGATCTAATTTGAGTACAATACATGATTTCTCATTTCTGACGGCAGAATCGTAATCGCCAGAAAAAGCTACCCTAATTTCATATATTGGAAGTTATATATAATCAAATTCCAGGTGGTGGCTGTAGGTGAGCAGGTGGCTGTGGGAAAGCAGGTGGCTGGGGGTGAGCAGGTGGCTGTCGGCGTCAGCGCCCAGCAGCGCGTAACCGCTGTTTTACGTCTCGGCCGTAAAGCGAGTCGATCGGAGCATCAGCAGCGACACCATCGCCGTTTCCGTTTCGCCGTGTCGGTCGGCTACAGGGCGGCGTGTGTTACGCGTCCATGCCTTTGCCGTCCATCCCCTGTCCCCCCGCCCCTGGTGTACATTCGCTATCTGTATCATAACCGCTATCTGTTAACATAAAGATAAAGAGTGGATGTGACTTGTTCCATAGGTCCTGGCGGTAGAATGTGCCCAGTTTTTGCCCGCTTTGGGGGTAGAAAGAGAGAAATACGGGCAAATCCGCTCAAAATGTCATTTCTATCTTGCACCCAAAAACTTAATGCCTTGCAGCCTATGGAGGCCCATGGAGGTGGTAGCTTTTTTTTACTACATTTCCATAATAGTGAAAGAGAGAAATAAATTCGTGAAGATCGCAGTTCATATTCTTCAAGAAAAATTGAGATTTTTAGAAAAAAAATTGCGGAAAATGCTGTCCCCCGACCTTGCCTATCTCATGTTTTTTTCCGCTTTTGTCTATCTCGAATGATAACCAAAATACAACGATTCTCCTATGTCACAAAATTGTCTTAAAATGCAAAATTAGTAGGTGTATATTACTCAGGGTTAATTAAACCCTGAGTCAATAATATATCAGGAGATCATAATGACCACCGTGAATATTTTCTATTTGCAAAACGTCGGCAAAAATCATTTAGACGGCACTGAAGCAGTAGGACAGTCTTATACTTTATACAAAAGTCAAGAACACATACCTCATAGATTCCATCACTCCCTTAGCACCTTCCTCATCTCTGAAAATGTAAAATATCACGTTCACGTCAACATGGGTAAACAGACTGGTTGGGTAATGACTCAATGATGAATTATTGCTTTACGCAGGTCATAGTGCTTTAATGTACTATGTAATGTAGTCCTGGCGAGTTACTGGCCGGGAATGTACTCATACTTCATAAGTTGAAAGGTTGACGCCATGCGGCTCTTAATATAAGGTGAGATGCAGATTAACATATTTCATCACTAATCAGTCATCTATTAAAAGCCGCGTCCTTTGACCAAAAGTCGATCGTCTTTACAAATATACGCTGATATATGACCTACCCCTTCTTGAGGTGGCCCTTTATTAAAGAGTTGAAGACGGTCTCGTTAATGGCCAACTTCTCAGTCTTCATGAACTGGAGGATTTTAGTGGCCCCTTCCACATCCCCGTCTTCACAGTAACGTGCTAGTAGCAACTGGAAGGTCACCTGGAAGTCAAATAGATATTGTGTTAACAGATAATAGGCCAAAGTGCCAGAGGTATAGAGCACAGATTGCATATATTGATTTATTTCAGACATTCTCATTTCTATAATTGTAGGTTTAGTGTTGAAAATAAAACTTAAATAATTCTGGGATCATGTGCTTCTTGCACCCAACTATTTCAATCATGTTCAACAATGTTACATACATAGTTTCTATTTGATACACAAAAAGCTCAGGAGGTGAGACACTGCCTTACCCGGTTTGGTTTCTTATTATCAGAGGCCTCCATCTCTGATAAGAGATCGGTAGCCGAGAACTTATGTCCGTTCTCCATCTGCACCCGTAAGGCTGCATTATAGTGGCCCGTCTTCAGCTCAAACCCTGCCACAGAACCAATCAAACATCCCAGATGGTATACATAGCAACACATCAATGGAGTTATCAACACTATTATATCAAAGAGGGAATATATCAAGTTTAGTAAGAGCCTACTCTTCACGGCAACTGAAACACACGGGTGTCCATGTTTGTCTAGCCCTAAGAACAATCAACTTTTTTTTCTGGATTTCCCTCCAGTTTGGGGATCTCGGTAACATGGCTTATCCAGCATTATATGCACGAAGCGATACCAGTTAGTCTAATTCAAGGAGATAATGAATTAAGAAGATGGCAATTATTACCAATAGATAGAACTGCGATAATTAGCTGCTTACCTTTGTCTTGCAGAGTCTGCCATATCTTATCAAAGATCGCCATCCTCTCTGTGGGGCTTTCCTTAACCATAAGCGATCCGGAACATCGCAGCAACATGAGGGCCTGTTGTTCTGATATATGTCCTAAAATGTACAATTATGGGGGACAAAGTCTTCATCAATAGCATGTACATAGACTCGAAAATACTCAAACAAACTCCTAACCCTAGAACCAGGAATGACTTTCTTCCAACTTTCTCACTTAGAAGGCCAAAGGCTGAGTTCTATAAGCGCAGCCCTTTCTATAGAGGGGCTCAAGAGTGGAATAAGCTCCCTCCTCATATTCAACCCTGTGATACAAAAGCTAACTTTAAGGTTGAACTGAAACATTTTTTGGGCACATACATCAAAAAAACGAAAAAGAGAAAGAAAAGAAAGAAAGAAAACTGAACATATCTATCTGTAGCTTAATTATACTGCTCTTGCTCATACCTAAAGTAGCTGTGATACAAAGTTGTTATGGACTGCTTGCAGCAAAAACTGGACATGCTTGTACCAATATTTCATATTTATATATTGTATGCCTGGACCAAAATGTAGTGCTGAAAATCATATCAATAAACCGTTTATATGAGGCGCATAACAAAAAAATAACAAAAAAAAACATGAAGTCACAATCAGCGGACAAAATATTATGGATATACAATGGTGAAAAGCTATTTGTAAATACCACAATATAGTCTTAATTAAGAAACGAAAAGATATAAAAATCTCATAAACCTACCCTCAGTATTAAACACTTTGAGCACGCCCTCCACCTCCTCCCGGTCGACGCGGCCTCTCCAGCGGACATTACTGTCGAGCAGCTCCAAGCGTCGCTCTACTTCAGTCAGCTGACCAACTTGCTTACTCACATGCTGCGGCTCAGCCTCGACAGCTGGGTCTGTCGAAAGGTTCCTGACAAACAGAGGGAGTCATCATTATATTGTATATACCGGTACTACCGGTGGTAAAATACTCTGCTTTTAAAAACTAGATTTGGATTTCATGTAGATCCTAACATCTTATACTTTGTCTACCAGAACCTGGCGAGGCCGACAAAGGTGCTGGCTAGTAATCATAATGGGTTCTCTGTCGCGTGGGGGCTTTAATTATTTTATTAATGTACCTTTATTTTAGTACCCTTGTTAGCAGTAACACTACTTCAGCCTAGCAGTACAGGTCCTTCCCCCTGTGTACTTAATTGAAGTGTTAAACATTAAGTGAAACCACTCCCCCCTGTCCCAAATGCCTATGACATATACCGATATATCTAATCATAATGACATCGGCAAATGCAATAGAGTTATACTTAATATAGACTAGCCAATAAACATCTAACTTGGATCATAATTACATTAAAATTTAAATACCAGAGTAACAGATTGCTTGTATTTGCTTGTACTACTGCTATCTTTTGATTGATTGATATGCTTAACGTTCAAGTGTGCATTGACACCCCAGACTTATTTAACTCAAGTTAGCAAAGAGTCATCCACAGATAGTGGTAGCCTGCCTCGCAGTAGGACAGATATTTTTATTTTGCTTGCCCAATACAGCATTGACCATATCTATGGATGGTCAAATCTATGAAATGAATGACCGGATCTATGTCGTGAGGGAGAAAACCGCTACCGGGCCACATCCCCTACTCTTTTCAAAGGATAGCAAGTGCTCATCTATTTGTCTGATCATACATACCTGGTGGCAGCCTGGGTTAGTACCATACTCCCATAGTACATGTACTAGTAGGCAGGGCCAGACAAACCACAGCCTTTGATATCTCAGACATGGTTCACTGTCACTGAGGAGAGATCACAAGGAAGACCACCAGCAAGAAGGCCCAGGCCTTTGCATATGGCCATTATGCCAATTTATGGACAGCGGCTGCCAATACAGCAAGTTGGTTAGTGACAATCACAGTAGTCCACCAAGTGTCGAAGTGATCCCTCAAGTTTTGTCGCCTTTTTACAAATCTGGTATGCCCATTGCCATTGGTATTATGAAAGGCTCCCAATGAAGTTATTCTACTCCTTCATGCTCCCATCATGAAGGTCCCCACAAACACAGGGGGAGTACATATACTAGTACTAGTAGACTCTCACTCTACTACTGCTAAGCCTAAGGCTAAGAGTAAGACCAATTGCTAAGTCTAAGACTAAGTAGTAAGGGAGTGATCATTTTGTAACAACATGGGGGGGTGGTGGGTTTCAGCGCTTCAAAATTTTTTACCCCCCCCCTTAGGGTCGAAAATCGGCTCGCGCGCGGGCCCTTTGAAGCATAGTAACGCGCGGGCTTTTTGGCTCAAAACAGGTTAAATTTTTTTGCCCCCCCCCCCCCCAAGAGGGGTCCAAATTTTTTTGCCACCCCCCCGGTCAAGGGGTCAAAATTTTTTACCCCCCCCCCTTAGGGTCGAAAATCGGCTCGCGCGCGGGCCCTTTGAAGCATAGTAACGCGCGGGCTTTTTGGCTCAAAACAGGTCAAATTTTTTTGCCCCCCCCCCCCCCCCAGAGGGGTCCAAATTTTTTTGCCACCCCCCCGGTTAAGGGGTCAAAATTTCCCCCCCCCCCTTAGGGTCGAAAATCGGCTCGCGCGCGGGCCCTTTGAAGCATAGTAACGCGCGGGCTTTTTGGCTCAACACAGGTTAAATTTTTTTGCCCCCCCCCCCAAGAGGGGTCCAAATTTTTTTGCCCCCCCCCTGTTGATAATAAATGATCACTCCCTAAGGGAGTGTTCATTTATTAATTACAGGGGGGGGGGTGGTGAGATTTCGGAGGGGCGAAAACTTTTTACGCCCCCCCCTCGAGAGCGCGTGTAACATTTTGCGCCCCCCTCGCCGAAGGCGCCGAAAATTTTTCGCCCCCCCCCCCTTTGAACTATAGTAATGCACGGGCTTTTGGGCTAAAAAGGGGCTTAAATTTTTACGCCCCCCCCCCCCAAGAGGGGTCAGAATTTTTTACGCCCCCCCCCCCTCAGAAGGGGTCGGAAATTTTTACGCCCCCCCCCCCCAAACCCACCACCCCCCCCCCCTGTAAATAATAAATGAACACTCCCTAAGTGCTAGGCCTCTGACTCTGAGTGAGGACTGCAGGCTCTGGGCAGTATTATCTATATAAAATACACCCAACCAACGCTAAATGGGACTGTTTCTGACTGTTTTAGTAACACTGCCACATGCTTATAGACTATAGTAGCCTGCTAGCTGTCAATCAGACTCGGAAACTGACTGAGTCTGACTCTGACTAGAGTCTGGGTCTCACTGAGAGTGAGAGTGATACTGTTGTGAGCGATAATCGGTGATTTTGTAGCTTTCAGTGAAGGTCATGGGTGCAAATAAAACTACGTTCTCACGGTCCCTCGACAATTTCCCGAAGTAAAGAGCTGGCTCAAAGCCACGACATGATCTTATCAGAAATGGTGGTTTATTTTGGAGTTGCTATTCTAGCTATGGGATTATATATTCTTCGGCCAGGCCGACAAAGTTTCACGTGGGTGATGTGGGGTTGTTTTGATATTGCAGCATGCAGAGATGCGCCACTTACCTCGTGTATACTGGTGATGTCCATGGTCTATTCTTTCTTAAGGTCTGGGTTACTACTCTGGGCGATGCTACATATGAAATCCGCCTTAAACTATGACTTAGGAGAAGCCGGGTGCCCCGTAACAGTGATGACATTTTGACAAGACAAGTCAAGTGCACGCCGGCCGGGAAGTTGATTGTAGACACCGGAAGTAGATTATCAATAATGGTGCCGATGAATGCCACCAGGTGGCAAGTTTTCCCGCCGCGCCAACCGACGGCAAGCGACCGGATAACATGCCTCAGGAAGACCCAACAGATGTGTGCTATCGGTCTATGTATAGGCCTATTCATATGTTCGGTGGAAATATGTGAGCAGGCAAGCAGAAAGGATGGTCCCCGCGGGATTAGTTCCGCTTTTAGCCACCAGGGGGCACCACTATGGCCTAAAATGAAAGATTTAGGCTAAAAATTGCTCTTGGGTACTTTTTTCTGGAGAATTCAATGGGATTACATACAACATTCCATTTTTGGCAAAAAGCTTCTTTATTTGGCAGGTAAAAGGAACGTTTTAAAGCCTAAATGGGTGTGCTTGTTGATATGTGTTGCCATAGAAACATGATTTTTATTCCAAATAGAGGAAATTAAGACATAAATTGATAAAATGATTTGTGAGGATTGCCATGGTGAAAACAGAACAAAATTATGATTACTAGATCGAATTTTATGACTTAAAGAATGAAAATGTATCATAAATTTCTAATTATCATAAATAATGCTAATTAAATAGGGATATCTTGGAAAATATGAGATATAGAGCTTATTTGGATTTTGGAAGGGGTGATGCCCACACATATTCATGAACTCATTTCTCAAAGACTAGAAATAATATCTTCTGGTGCAATATATCACTGGAAAGCTTTTGACGTCAATTTCAAAGTTGGCTTTTTCCTCAGAGTACCCTTTTCCCTTGCCTGTACACATATCTATATCTTTTTCATGGTGAATACGGCCGTCTCTAACACCCCCTGTTAAATAACCCTTTTCCGTATTTCACGGCTTTTTAAATTATTAAATAACATAAAAAATCCTCGTGAAATAACCCTCAGTGGGGAACAATACTCGTGAACCTTTGTCTATTTGTTTTTTATGGACTTTGTGACCTGGAGCCCTTAATTTCGGCGACTTTCCGACCTCAGGGGGGGGGGGGACCCCTCTGCACCCCCCGTAATGTTTTTCCTCTCAATTCCCGAATGTCTATTAAAGAACAGACTGTAGTAGATACTTTTTATACATGAAGTGCGAGTTAGTCTAGCTAGGCCTATTTAAGAGGGTTTCAGAACAATAGTAGGGCCTAGTAAAGAACCCATGATCAGACCCCAGGTGCGTGTGAAGAGGATGGGGAGGAAAAAAGATCCACCACCCTGAATATTAATTGTTTTAAAAAATGACCCCTGATTAACATTCGATAAACCGCCTTTCCCATTTTCGCTTCCATTAAAGACATAAGTAGGTAACACAATAATGGGACTCTTTTTTTTAAGTCATGCTTGTTATACCCACCCCGACAATAATTCAACGACGTATAAGATATCAACATTTTGAACTATATAGAAACTATAGGGCTATTAGTCTACGTATATAGCCCAATAGCATGCAACAAGAACAAAACTATTATATTCCGTTATGGCTTTTTTTTATTCCAGACGAATTGAAATGAAATGAAATGAAATGATATAAAAATAGTTTTAGGCTACTATAGAGCCAATATGAAATTACATTGTCACTCATCGCAAACATTGTTTTTTGTGATGCGTTATATCTGCCTGTATGTATATTGCACATATATGATAGGTAATAGCAGTTATGTGAATAGATGCATCCATGTTATAATACACATATTATGTCAATAGTCAATGGAAGTGTGGTCACGTGTAAATAGTAGAGGGGATCAGACACCGAGGACACCTCTCTGAACTAACGTCGAATTAAAACAAAGCGCAGCTTTATTGTAATTTGTGGACCTGATTGTCACCATTGCATAAAATTGAGACAGGTAAGCCTATTGTACTGATTCATGTAGAAACATACTTATCGTGAATCTATACTTACATGCAATTATAACAGATATTGCGTGTATAAATCGTGTATATCCGATGTGTGGGATATAATCTTTTTAGTATAAAATTAAGCCACTCATACTTCCATTCGTACCTATTCAATTTATCCAACAGATTCGTGATATTCCTAGTTTATACTGAAGGAATCAGTGAGTCATCTTGATGAGCTGCGTGTCAATGTGACGATGCGCAACCCACCCCTTGTATACTGTCAACATTAAAACAAATAATGTCGGACCATGTTGCCTGAAACACAACCTTCTTTTTAATTTTCTTTTTTACCTTGGATGAATATTTCACCCAAGAATATAAATGGAACACCGCGCTATAAGCCTAGAATCAGATTTTAATCAATGTGAACTAAAACTATTGCAAAATGCTCAGCAACTTGCAATGGAGGACATACTATATATGAGGCCACTCAAAAAAGTGAGTTCTCATCACCAAGGACTGAAAAAAGGAAGGAGGCTTTTTTTTCTATCTTTTTTACTTGCGAGCTAAAATGTATCTAGGCTAATATTCAAATTTTAGTAGTTAAGAATTTATTGATCTTTAGAAGTGGGGGAAATGTAAGTTGTTTCTATCTTACTGCATTACTAGCAGCGTTAGCTTTAATTTGATACCAAATATGCCAATATTCGTCCATTTCTATTATATTTTTCATTAAAGAATTGCCAAAAAATATAATAAGGTTTCCTTAAAAGCTGAATTTTATGATGCGCGCGGTGATGAGAAACCTTTTTTTTTTGTAAGTGGCCTTATCATGAGAACTCGGCTTATATAGTTATTGTTTCTGTCATTTGTGTATGGTTATCACAATGCGTGTAATATATTAACAGTTTAAGCGTATTGATTGTAGTAACTCTGCATGAGTGGAGACTTTTATGGCACTATACACTCATTTCATCAGCCATTTCCACTAGATGGCGTTACCGTAGGAGAGGTTAAGATTCTATCCCAGGGGGGCATGTGTAGGCCTAAGGCCACCAGAATAGGGGTGGGACCGTGCTCAACCCCTAATCAACTATCTAAGGTTGTCTCTGTTATCATATACACAGTGTTAAGATAACAGCAGTTCTCCACCCCCTCTATTTTCAACTAGTCTCCACAAGACACTCATATTCATGTTGGTCTAAATCATATCTCGATTAAAATTGTTTCATGAATATATCTATGGTGGGTTTACAAATATACTATCTCCCTATATACCCCTGAGATATCTAAGCGATGGGGCAATGCTTTCTATCTATTCCTTCCCATGGAAATCCTTCCTCCTGTCTACCCATTCTCTATCTATCAATTTCATGTCTATCTTGCTATATTTCTAACTAATAAATATTCATTTTCTGCCCATCTCCCTGCCTATTCCTTCCCTATTCTTGACTGTCTCTCCTTCTTTCTAGCCCTGTCACACTGTTTCTACCCCTGTCTGTTGCTCTCTGACTATCTCTCTGCCAGCCAATCCCTTTTCTAGCCCATCTCTACTTCTCTACCCTCACCTGACCACTCTCTTCCAACCTAGGTAATTTTTCAGTGTCTTCTAACATTTCATTTGTTTGCCTCAAACTGCCTTTATACTGCTTTCCTACTGCCCTGATTTGTTGTCAGATGAGTAGGCAGCAAGAGGGGTAGATCAACAGATGGGTAGGCAGGAGACCCAGTCTGGAGGGGGCAAAGGATACACACAAGGAGAGATAGAAAGGAGGAAACGTTGGTTGGGGATGTAACGTCAACTGGTAGCTAGGTTATTTAGATAAGGGCAGGGAGAGCGGAGCAGAGAAGGGACAGACACAGAGAGAGAGGAGCAGGGAAGAGACAATCATAGAGGGAAGCATAGACAAAAGTAAGGTGTGCAATGAAAGAGATACATGGATAGGGGGAGACGTTAGAGGCATAGGTAAAAGAAGTTAAAGAAAGTGAAAAGGGGCTAGCAGAAGAAAGGGCAAATGAAAGTGCAGTCATTCGCCCCGGTCATTCGCAAAGGCAGGGATAGGCAGGGGAACAGCTGGGTAGGATGGATATCAGTAGCTAATCTTCTACAACCTACAGTGGTCATTTTATGGTTCAGACTGGCACCCACGCAGTGATGTGGATATAATGTCTGCTGCCCTTACCCTGCTGTGCTCTCATTAGGAAACCCCTTTGTCGGCCTCGCCAGCTAGTCTGACATAAAATATAGTGGCAAGAAATAACACTGCACATTGCAACATCAATTTTCTGAAATGTAGTCCTAAATATACCTTCTTCAGATTGCTGGCAAAGTGCCAACATAGTGATTATACTTCCTTATTTTTTTCTCCCTTTTCCCCTTTTCCATTTCCTTTTGGTCCATCCTTCCACACACTGTAGGTACCGTAGGCCTACATTGCCACTTGAATTCTTTGAATGGTAGCATTAAATGGGCCCCCTCCACATATTGGATGCACACTGAGGCAAACATTATTGTAGAGGTAGGCCTAGTCCTGAATGGGCTCCCTGTGAACATTGCAGGCACATTGAAGAAAAAGTCTGCATCCTCCACATTCATAAGGTAGGCACCCCCCTCCAGAAATCCTCAACCCCCCTCCATACATTTTGACCAAAATATCTACAAAAGGTAACCCTAATTAACCCCGCTGAACATAGCCCCCCCCCCCCCCGCCCTGTTGCATGAACATTGAAATACAAATTCAATAGATGCCGAAAATGGGCCTCCTACTATAGATACAGCTCGGAGATCTGATGATTGTTGTGAACCAGCTCTAGTGTGTACGGTGATGAGATAGCATATGAAGGTTCCTCTACTTCTATGGAATGTAGCACCTTTGGTCCCAACATTAGGGTTTCCTGCACCCCATATTCTGAAGGACTTCGATGGACAAAACTAACTACATCACTTAAACTTTTACATGGAACACTCATGTCATTTTGGGAGCTTTTCTCGTATTTATGACTATAAAAATAAGTTGCGCAGTCAACTTTCTTTTTATATGTTGCCTTTAAATTAGCGAAGGCATCTCTAGGGGATTTGAGTAGCAAATCACCAAAAGGCCTGTCATGTAGTGGGAATACTATATCTTTGTTATATGCACAATGACGAAACTCCCATGCACTGTCCCAGACATGGGTCTCATTTTGGTAGAAGAATGATATATCTATGTAGGGCCATTTCCAGGGGTACTTGCTAGTCCTCTTTGAGTTTTTGTGGAAGAACTTGAACCTGCTTCCCGCCTTTATAACGCGGTACTCACTGGGCAGGGTTAGCAGGCTGTCATACAGCTTTTCCCGTTGTCGTCTGTCAACTAACAGGTCAATATCATCGTCCCATGGTATCATGTCATGATGGCGGTATGACCCCAATAGTGTACCCCCATACATGAAGTACGTTATGTTTAACAATTGGCACAGCACTGTGAACTTTACAGTCAGGTCATACAATATGGCCTTTTCAGCTGGGGTGGTCGCGGGCTGAAACCCAGGCTGGGTATCTTTCATTGCCTTAGAGGTGTGTATAAATTGAGGGCCATCATGTTGTAATACCGGCGCGGAAACACCTGGGGGCGAATCAAAATGAGTCTGAGCATGTTCCTCCTGTTTTGGAATGTTGTTAGGAGAGACGTGGAGCTCCACTTTGAAAGAGGATTGGTTATTTTTAAGGAGGGCGTCTATTCTGGTCGGTACACTCCAGATAAGTTGACCTTTCTGTCCATCAAACCTCGTAGGTATGGCATCACTTCTCTTGGCGGGAATGACGTCAGAGGAAGTGTCGTCTGCTGAGATGGAATCGCCACCAGAGGGCGCCAGCGGATTGCGGAAGTTGAAGGTCACCAGGATCCAAAGAAGACCAACAGAGGAGATCAGGCCAAGGAACTTGAAACGAGGCTTCCCCAGAGATATCATCTTTCCGGCTTCCTCTAGAAAGGAAAACATATAAGAAAATGCCATTAGACACCAACACATTTGTAATGGCTATAGGCCTACAGTATATGTATTGTAATACATATTACAGTCAACTCCCTCATAACGGCCACCACTCCAGTGCAGACACTTTTCATAGTCCCAATTATATATAAGGGTGGTCATATTAGAGGGAGTTGACTATATCCCTCTCGGGCTGATTACTCTGGATTTAGCAAACAAACATGGATGGTATCGGCTATTGTTCTGATCAGCTGGTTCTAATTATATATACTAGTACTATGTATCTGCATAGATATAATATACGTAATGTAACGCTTAGCATGAGATTGCAATGAACTGTATAGCATGTCGATAGGAATATGCCTATTACACACCGCTTCTGAGGTGCAATCCGAATATTAATACATATTAATATATACTACGCTGAGATTGACTTTTCAATTTCACCCCTTCAAGTCCTATTTATCTTTAAGGGCCTGTAGTGTTTGTTTTTCTCTATGGACCTGACTGTCTCATACTAATGCCTTAGGGATGGAGGCATTACGTTGTGCCATTACCCTCTGCATCAATCCATGAACTGCAAACTAGACCTCTTTATATACATTCGTACTCTTTATCTCAGAACAATTTTATCATCCGAAAACTAGGATCCCTTATGTTCCTAGATCGACCATATTCCTATGCATTTCATGCATGTGAATACCATTACGACAGCCCCATCGTTTTAACCAAGGAAGTTCATGTTCATATGCCCCGTTAGATAATACTCTCTAGTATTATGACGCTTGTGGGGACGAACTGCCGAGATGACTAGATACCTTGCATACATCTCCCATGTTCTTAAACATGCATATCCCCAGTAATCTTAACCAGTGCCTAGACGCCGACCATATCTCCCATAATCTTTAAAACGCAAAAATCTAGTGATCTTAACCAGTGTCTACGTGCGCCGTGCATATCTCTCATTATCTTAAATGCTGTAATTAAGCGTCTGTCTTGTATAAACGCCCGGGGATAGGGCTCAAATCTATTAGCGCCGGAGCGCTAAAACGCGACGGTGCGGTATCGTTCAGTAGTGAAAAATTCTCGCGGAACTATGTCTGCACCCTCAGAAAAGTGAGAGTCATTGTCGCTAAAACTACCCTCACCTGAGGGTCAGGCAGTGCCTGACCCTCAGGTGACGGTAGTTTTAGCGACAACGACTCTCACTTTTCTGTGTGTGTGTGTATGTATAACGCCCTCATCGTCGTCCATTCTATGAGATTATCTACGTAATGCACATGTGGATGCCTCAAAGAAGCTGATTGGCATTGGTTGCCTTCTCCCCCTTCCTCCAGCTGCCGCGCACGCCCACGGGCCAGGTGTGTACCAGGCAGGTGCCTCAGGCCCGTATCCAGCCTAAGCTGTGGGGGGGTGCTCATTTTGGGTAGGGGGGAACTCTTTTGGCTTTGCCAAAAGCCCGGCACGCGCAGCGGGGCGTTTCGCAAGCGCAGCGCTGCGATTATCTAGGGGGGTATGGGGGCATGCCCCCCCAGAAGATTTTTGAAAAGTACATGTAAAATGGTGCACTCTGGGGCACTTTGAATAGATAATCCCAAAGACAAAATCTATAGAAAATACAACTATATCAGACATCAGACAAACTTTTTTAATTGAACCAAAGTTTGTTGATGTCTAGGAGATGTAAATCCTGGTCATGGGGATGTGAAACCAAGTCATGGAATGTGAACGATGTCATAGAGACCCAAAAGCTGGTGTTATGAGTCCTGAGGACCTGCCTGGAAAACTCTATAGTACAGGTTCTCATTACTTCGTTTTGGAAATTTCTGTCGTTCGCCTAAAGAGGCTACTAGAAAAAAAAAAAAAATTCTCATTACTTCGCTGCTCCTCCTCCCTCTATACAGTTGTGTCAGAGATACCAGACTGAAAGCAATGTCTGTAAAGAGGTAAAGAGACTAGGTTTTCTTACAGTCTGTGGCGGAAATCTACTATGACATCAACCAAACATCGACTTTAACCTGCAACTTTAACCTCACCCAACCATCATTTTAATTAACATTCTTGATATCCAGATAACTCCATCTTTCCCAATGGGGCTTGACCCAATATCTCTCTCTGGGTGGAACTCTGGATGTTTTAACCCAGTCATGTCCAGATATTTGGGGTTCCACCCAGCCATGTCCAGAAACTTAAGAGCTCTACCCAAATCCAAACACTTGGAGTTCCACCAACCCATATCCTGCCTCACCTACCCATCCTCAAAGTTTCACCCAGATACTGCCCTTTGGAGCTCCACCCCACTTCTTGCAGTTCCATCCACTCAAGCCCCTCATCCTCCCAAGTTACACATCTTAGAGTTCCACTCACTCAAGTCCCGCGACTCAAGTTCCACCCACCCCAGTCCCGCTATATTTGGAGTTCCACCCACCTTAGTACCGCCCCTTGAGTTCCACCCACCAAAGTCCACCCACCCCATTTCCAGGACTAAAAGAGTTCCACCCTACCCATTCCCATGACTAAAATAGTTCCACCCTACCCATTCCCATGACTAAAATAGTTCCACCCTACCCATTTCCACGACTAAAAGAGTTCCACCCTACCCATTCCCACGATAAAAAGAGTTCCACCAACCACACTCCTAGGACTAAAAGAGTTCCACCCACCCCACTTCCGGGACTAAAAGAGTTCCACCCTACCCATTCCCACGATAAAAGAGTTCCACCCATCCCACTCGCGCAACTAAAAGTGTTCCACCTACCAAATTTCTGTGTATCAAGAGTTCCACCCACCCCACTTCTACGACTAAAAGAGTTCCACCCTACCCATTCCCGTGATAAAAAGAGTTCAACCCAACCCACTCCCAGGACTAAAAGAGTTCCACCCTACCCATTCCCACGATAGATGAGTTCCACCTATCCCACTCGCGCAACTAAAAGTGTTCCACCTACCAAATTTCTGTGTATCAAGAGTTCCACCCACCCCACTTCTACGACTAAAAGAGTTCCACCCTACCAATTCCCATGATAAAAAGAGTTCAATCCAACCCACTCCCAGGACTAAAAGAGTTCCACCCTACCCATTCCTGTGACTAAAAGTGTTCCACCCATCCAATTTCTGTGTATTAAGAATTCCACCCACTGTGGTCCCACTCCTTGGAGTTCCACCCAAGTCTAATTCTCGAATTTCTGGAAAAAAAATGCCTATGGTTTAGCGCAAACAAAAAGACTTGGGGTGGAACTCCTTATCACTGTGCTGGCATGGGGGGGGTGCTCAAGCACCCCAAGCACCCCCCCTGGCTACGGGCCTGTGCCTACCCTGGAGGAGCAGGTGTAGGGCTGGGGAACAGAGACCTTCCATTATCATAATGGGAACCAGGACGCCTTAGGCGTGGCACTGGGTTGTAAGGGTGATGGGTATGTCCCGCAGCCAATCACATAGTGTGCAGCCCTACGGTGTTGTTCTCCACATCGGTAATACTAGTAGTGTTATATGTTGCATGGGGTAAATTTCTAGGTTATAATAGGTAGGTAATTGTGTTTATTAAGCCAAAAGTGCCTATAGTTCTAAACGTTTTGAAAAAAACCTGGGGACGGCCCTGTTCTATTGTACAAGTACATGTTTCTTGCAAGATAAAGTACAAGGTAGAATGCCCCAATATTTAATCAGCATTATAGGAACATCAAAAATTACAAGACTGAACATGAGTCTCACAGGGGGAACACGGCAGTGCGTCCAAAGGGACAAAATGGCAGCATACATACGGGGAATCCCATGTGCATTAGGATCAAGGGGACGGTGCCACAGGAGCTCATACCAGTGTCATATATACATATACATTTTGTGCATCTGTTATATACAGTGAGTGTGTACCAGGTGGGAGTAGGCCCTGACGCAGGGTCCCTGGGTTAGGTACAGGAGGCCTCCAGGGTGGGAGGATGGAGAGGGCCAGGTTCTCAGACCTCCCGCTGGTCGCGGCATCCTACGGCATATCCCCCAGTCAGGCGTCATGCTGTGGTCAGGGTCGGCCGACATGTAGATCCATGTAACTGTCTCAACCAACATGTTCCTGGAAAGTATATATATAACCACTGTGGTATAACTCCATGCAGAGGTAGAGAAGCATAGACGCTCAGATACGACCCTCAATCTCTCTGACCCCCTCCACCTCTCTGATCCCCTCCTCCACTCTCTCTCTCTTTCTCTCTCTCTCTCTCTCTCTCTCTCTCTCTCTCTCTCTCTCTCTCTCTCTGGCCGTGTCTCTCTCCGTCTCTCTATACACTCACATTTGGTCTACTTGTCTCTCTCTATCTCTCTCGCTCTCAGACCCCGTCTCAGACGCCATTAATTTTGTTGGTACTCAGATAAATACGCAACACCATGACCATACGTAGAAACAGGGTCGGTACAAACACTTGCTCTACAAATATATTCATATAGAAAAAGAAATAGGTGGGAGTGGGAGAGCAAGTTAGAGGACGCCAATACTCTGAAGAGCTGCAAAATGCCGGCAGGATTCTGTTACCAGCTACATTTACTCCTGGGTATTAGTTTCAGCCTGGCATCTGCCCTACTTGATGAGCTGTTGATGGGCCGATGACAGTCCTATTTCTGCCTGGCACATTGGTGTAGCATGCCACATGTACCTTATTAATCATAGCAAGAGTAGCACCAGACCCCCTGACACAGTAACCAGGGAGATCCCATCAACCCGTTAAGGGCCGCCTACTGCATTAATGCATTACTTAGTATATCCCGGGTTACCTCGGTGGTCTTGGTCGTCATGATGCATTGATGCAACTAGCTCGCCAGTACATTTGTACTGCATTCATGCACCATGACGACCTAACGTAGTTGAACCACTCCCGAAATATCAGCATGATGCTTGAATGCAGCCTTGGTGAGTGACTCGCCAGGGCTGCATTCATGCATCATGGCGACCAATGGGAAAAGTGCATTAATATGAGTGCATGAATAACCGCTGACACTGTCACCAGGACCTAATGTTATTCCACCCATGATTCCAAGGGCCAATTGGATATAGAGAGACTTCTGTCCCATAATCTGCTGAATTAACACAGAACGGCTGATTGCCACAGGGTATCTAGTGCCCTCAAGCAGCAAGACCACAATGCCCCAGGCTGAGTCATTTCCGGCTTGGAGTTGGTCACGTGACTATTGCCTATGGTCGATTAAGAAAACCCAATCAGGCATGAAATACAATTGTGAAGCTGTTTGAAGTCATGGATGCATGCTTCCCTTCATATTAGAACTACATGCCACCCATATGGTAGCTATTTTGGTCTATAATTAATAAGATGCTGCTGATTTATAAATCTTTAAAGCTTTTAAAATTGCCTTCATCACGAGTATAAACAAGCATACATTGTGGCATTTCTTTAAGGATTTGATGGCCCAATAGTAAATATTATTGTTAATAATATTATGAATAGGTCTTATGAAATTTAACCTTATATATATAAATAGGCCCCCTATGCCTTTATACTGTATGCTACATGTACTCATCAGTTGTAATGTAGAAATATGAAGCTCCATTGTTGAGTGTTGGTAGATAATAAGTGTATCATCCTTAATGACAACAGCTGAGTCTGCATGGTGGCAGTAATCAGGGTGTGAGAGCAGCCTGCACTGACCTCTACATGACCTCAGCCTACTCCCCCCCCCTGCCCCAGGCCCCCGTGAGATGGGGGATTAGATGGTGACGGGAATCAATACGGTGGAACTATTCCGGTCTGAGATGACCAATGGAGCTGTGGGGAATTCGGGATCGGTTCATGCAGAGTGATCTCCAGATTTAGATCACAACCCATGCCTTCACTCTGTCAAGACGAGGTTCAGCCGTAAACTACACAAAGGCTAACATAAGAGGAAGAAGAACCACCTGTCTTTGAAATTCAATGTAACATGTTAAGGGAGTGATCATTTATTATCAACAGGGGGGGGGGGGGTGGTGGGTTAGGGGGGGGGGGCAAAAAAATTTGGACCCCTTGACCGGGGCGGGGCAAAAAAATTTGGACCCCTCTTGGGGGGGGGGGAAATTTAACCTGTTTTGAGCCAAAAAGCCCGCGCGTTACTATGCTTCAAAGGGCCCCGCGCGCGAGCCGATTTTCGACCCTAAGGGGGGGGGGGGTAAAAAATGTTGACCCCTTGACCGGGGGGGGGGTGTAAAAAATTTTGCGCGCTCCGCGCGGAAACCCACCTCCCCCCCCCTGTTGTTAAAAAATGATCACTCCCATAATATGTCTTGAAGTCCGATTATTTGACTGTATAGATGCATGTGCAGTATATACCCTCCAAACAGAACTTGGGAATTGAACGTTCGCAACTGGGTAGAATCTGGGTAGGTCACAATGATACAAGAAAGGCATGGGAATTGAACGTTCGCGACTGGGTAGAATCCGGGTAGGTCATAATGACGCAAGAAAGGCACGAGATATTCCCAAGAATTGTGAACATATCTTTATTACAATCAGAACTTGGGAATTGAACGTTCGCAACTGGGTAGAATTCTACCCAGTTGCGAACGTTCAATTCCTGTGCCTTTCTTGTGTCATTGTGACCTACCCGGATTCTACCCAGTTACGAACGTTCAATTCCCAAGTTCTGACTGTAATAAGGACATGTTCACAATTCTTGGGAATATCTCGTGCCTTTCTTGTGTCATTGTGACCTACCCGGATTCTACCCAGTTGCGAACGTTCAATTCCCAAGTTCTGTTTGATATAAATAACGTGGAATTCCACAGAACATGACACAGTCAAAAGCTGTTCACATATTCTCGTGCCAGATACGTGCACAATTCTTGCAGGGATCCCGAGTTGTGACTCAAGAACCGCACGAGTTCTGCCCGAGATTTTGTTTGCAGGGTACCCATCAGAATCGGTCTTATATGAAATACAAGTAGTAGAACGTAGCTGTGTTAATACAAATGAAAACATATAAAATACTCCTGCCACAGCTTTTGGGTCAGCAGGTCGCTATGAAACAGTACAGAATCACTCACATTTTCCAATTATCTATCATATTATGCTCTATATGTGGGTAGAGATGCAGTGCATATAGAGCCGAACAAATGCCGTCATGTGTCTGGATAACTGCATCACCCACATAATATACTGTATCTAGTATATAGTATGTGTCATATATTATATTCCCAGATTCTACTTATACGTGTCGACACCCCTGCAAGGGGTCCATTTTCCTTTATAGGTCTGGCATAAAATGTCCAGATACCCTCATTGGGGAATGTTCACAAATGGGGTCACCCATTGTGGGACCTTTTTCATGTCCATCCCCTAAAACTATAATATTCTTTTATAGTTCGGCCAAATTCTCCTATACAAAAGATATATGACTGGGGGGGGGGGGCGTCTTGTCACTATATAGACCCACAGACTCGCCTGCCTCCCAAACCCATGTAGGTGACGTCATTTTGTGAGCGTTCCATTGCAGAAAACGTTCTCGCATTCTCAGAAATGCTATCGTTTGGTTGGAAAATGATGATCTTTGTCCATACGTCACTACGTGTGGTTGGCCCATGGATGAGGTCCCCATAACACCACGTAGCAGCTGCATAACTGTGTGTGGCCACTGTGCACACTGCCGTCATAGACGGTCTTCCACCACACAATATAGACAAGCATTATGTCCACTTTACATGCCCCGTTTGTCAAACATGCACGTGTTTTCCATCTCAACAAATGGGCAAAACCGTCATGCATCTCTTAACTTTACAAGTTAAAGCTATTAGGCTAGTTAGTCTGATATTCTATCATGTCCAAAGAACTCCCATCAGTAGTTTAACTTCTTAGCTGATTCCATAGGGCCAGAACTGTATATATATATATATATATATATATATATATATATATATATATATATATATATATATATATATATATATATATATATATATATATATATATAAAAGGATGACCAATAGCCCCACCATTCTATCAATGAGTTCACAAAGAGGAATCGATACTCTGGACAAGAGTATCTTGTTCTAACCTGGGTTGCTAAACTACAAATTGGAGTGCAACTTATTTTAAATGCACATTAATTATATCATTATCATGGCCTTTAAGTCTCAGAACTGTTTCAGAGCTGCTTTAAAGTTGTACCCCCAATGTGAAACGGTAGGCCTAGTTCTCACTAGTTTACATCTGGGAGGAGGGTATAATAGGCTTGGATGGCCTTTCAGCACCAGAAGTACTAGTATCACCAGTACTTATGTTGAGTGAAGACATACATGTCCGCTGGTAGGCTCCCTCACGTGCGTCCTAAAGAGGGGTCGTGATACCCGTCTCCACCCCCTCCCCCAACAGCTGCTCTTCTCCAGGGTCCTGGCACCCTACAACCACCCTGACCCTATCAGGCCGAACCTGGGCTGGAGGCTAGACCAGAGTGTTCCACTTATTAGCTTTTAATATTCTGACAAGTCATGGTTTTAGGAATGCCATTTCTGAAGCTGTTTGGCAGTTGAGTTAGTCGTGTGCTGATACTATGGTTATGTGTGAGTGGTTGTAGGATGCTAAAAGACAAGAGGCGCTCCGAGCTACTCCCTTATCAGCATAGTTTACATTGGTTCAAGCTGTGTTCTGTCATCTAGAGATAGTGTTTGTAACAATGTCAAATCTGGGTCTACCTATAGTACATATCCTAATAGTTTAAGGCCAAGTTAGTGCTTCTAAAAGAAAACGATAAAGTACATAAAGAAAAGGGTTAAGCGTTTATCCAGATATAGGTTATACAAGTTAGACAAAGAAGGGGAGAACACATTAACGTGCAAGGCAAAACGTGGTCTGGAATGTACCGATATATTACACCGTCAATCTATTGTCTGTAAGGCTACGCTTTAGACAGCACAAAATCCCACTATCTATACCATTGTCAAATATGACCTGGAATGATACCACAACAGAATATGATTCATATACATATCTGCTCTTTGGTTCCGATATTTTTGGACAACATAAACGTCATAACACAATGGCTTACGTGTACCTATGTTATTAATTTATAGAGCTTTATTGTAAATCTACAATAATTCTTAATCAAAATTGTACTATTCTGGATCCGATTTTAAACATAATATTATAGTTATAAAGAGCTTCTCAACTATGATTGAGTCGATGAGTATAATGAGATGTCATTGGGGCAGGGGTCCTGAAAAGTCTTTGCATTTTGATCCCCCCCCCCCCCCCTATATGACACGGGTCACACCGTATCTTTCCACATAAGGGAAACGATATTTAGGGCACGCTATTAAGACAATGAATGAAGTTCTCTCCTACCTGGGTTCCTATGGTACTTGAATGTCTACACCCTGAGCTGCTCCCATCACACACTGAGTGCCCTCTCACACAGACCAGCTATATACCGTGTACGGTGAGCAGCTCGCCCACAGCAGGTCTCACTCCCGCCCACATGGACCACTGCCCCACCATTTGGACAAACACTGAACCATATCAACATATAGTATACAGTATAATGGGTATATGGAATGAATTGCAAACATAGATTGATAATGGTGTGTGCTGTGCGACTGTATAGGCTTAATACAGGGCCTAGAGACTGCATGGTTTTATCTTCTTATTTTGATATTCTGTCTTTGGAGGCAAATGCAACTAGAGATAACTGTAGATACTGGCAGTCGACATACCATTGGTGTTCATTGAAAGTAGTTGCATACTCTTGGCTGTAGCTCTCTGATTGCTTATGATTAGCAGACTTCAAAGAGGCACGTAGACATTATTTTTTCAGATAAGATGATTTAGGATAGAGCTTGATTGAAAATACAATTTCCCGCTAAAATTAGTTAAAACAACCCTTTGAAGTAATGCAACGATGCATTATTGCAATATGCCCCTGTCGGCGCGATTCGCCATTACTGCATCCAAACATCATGTCAACCCTATATAAGTTGATATACCCTCGAAGGGTCGGCATAACGCATCCATGCATCGTGACAACAAATGGCTTGACGCATTAAAGCAATATAAAATTGAGTGTGTGATTGCATTACAATTGAATGTCTCAGAGTCGGGGGAAAATGTAGTATCATCATATAGGAGTATGTGTGTATGTATGTATGTATGTATGTATAGATATTAGATAGATAGATAGATAGATAGATAGATAGATAGATAGATAGATAGATAGAGATAGATAGATAGATAGGCCACAGGGTGAGCCACCAGAATGTGAAGTTCCGTTCCAATGAAAGGGGCACTGCATTTTGAAGGTGGTTTCGTATAACTATTGCCCCTACCAATCATAGAAAAAAAGTTCCCGAGAAAAATTGCACCGTTTGCTCATAGGGCAAGGTCAAAGGTCAAGGTCATTCAAAAATAGGGATAGGCCAGAAAATTTACTTATTTTTGAACTGCTCTTTTAATACCAATAGGGTGGGTCCAAAATGTTATGTCAAGATAGGGTTATCTAGGACCTTTATCCATGAGAAATTAAAATGACCTTGGCGATGGTCAAGGTCACTATTTTCAAAGTTAAATATTGATATATGGCCCAAAATGGCTATTATCCTTGGTTTCAATAGCTCTGGTGATCCGGAATATCATAAGTATGACCTATGCTGCTTAAATGACGCTGTCATAGGGACAATTTTTATATTAGATTCTTGAAAAATGGCTGCAGTTTCCATGGCAACCAGTACATATTTCAATGTTTGATATGATAAATAGCTGCAATGAGAAAGTACTCATGGTGACCTCTGGAGCTTAATTTGCATTGAATCACCTAGATATCTGGCATAAATATAGAACATGATGACTGCCTTGACCTCTACCAAGGTCAAGGCCATTATGTGCAAGGTCAAATATAGGAATTTCTGTCTTTCTGGCCATGTTTGCTATATCTAGACATAATTCAGTAAGAATACAATGTTTTCAAAGATTCCAAAGATTTCCTGGGGGGGGGGGGGTCTGGGGGCTTCACATGATTTGTAAATCTTTAGGCACAAGCCGAAAGGTCATCCCACCAGGGGTTTGATGGATCAGCTAGGTCAGGTGGTCCCATGTCAAAAAAACTTTAATCTGAGACCGGTTCAGTGTGGTTCAAGTTGGATAGGAGGTGTGTAGAGGCAGGGTCGGTGGGTTGCCAGTCCACAGATTCATTAATTAGATGCGTTCTATCCTTAAACATTAAGTTTAAGTTGAATCCAAAGTGATGCAGTGCCAGATGGGATACTGTTTCTATTTGCAGTCATTTTGGGTTCCTTCTTTGTAAAGTAAGCTTACGATCAACTCTACCCGCCAGACAACCCACACCAATTGTACACCTAGCAATCACATCGTATAATGCACACCTGAGGGCTGGTTTGGGCTATTTTAGTTTTGTAGCATAAATTGAAAAGCCATTGCATAACCATGGGAAGCAACTTTACTTTGGTTGGGAGCAAAGCCAAACTAAATGAAGTTCATAAGGCTGCGCGATTTTGAGCATCAGCAAGGATACAATGAGTTTAAAAAAAAGGGGTTTGGGGACTAGCCCCCAAGGATAATTTTGAAAATATTGTCATAATTTTGGTGGAATGTAATACAGACTATTACCAAAATCTGCAACATTTCGACGTACCAAATTCCCGACATTTTTAGGAATACCCCTAAAAAAAGGAACCCCCAATAGGTTGAAAAAAATTGACCCTTCGAAAACCCCTAAAGAAGTAGCCCCCCGCACCCCCTTTATTTCACTCGGCCTCCTCCCGGCCAAAAACAATGAATGCTTCCTAAGCCGTAAACAAATAACAAAAATCAAGAAATTTTCCCAAGAACCTTGTGTCCCCAGGAAACCCGAACGCTGATGTGACGCCATGAGTCTTTGAGTCTTTTACCTGGCAGGGGGCGGACGGGGGAGGGGGGGGGGGACTTTGCCGCCTCTACAAAAACTGCCTATCTGTACCATTGCCGGCCACATTCAAGAATTAGCCACGAATTTCCTCTGAACCGGCGCATATGACCCATGGGATGGGACCCTGCGACAACAACCCTTAAAGGGTAAATCCTTCCATGACAGCCGGTGTAGATGCATATCAACTTACCCAGATAAGCACAGCTGAAATAAGCAGTTGATACTGTCCCGAATGATCAGCATGATGCAGGAATGCATGTTAGTCGCCAAGCCTGCATTCCTGCATCATTGGCCATCAAAGGGGGTTTAAAGTGGAAGCATCGGCAGGAACAAAGCCTGTGCATGTATGGCTTCTCTGTACTTCCTGTCTTGTTATTTATAAACTGGTTCGTGTTAGCAAAGTTGAGGCTAATTATTTAGTTTAGTCACTCTTTCTAGGAACACCGCCACCGGGTCCTTCCCCCACCATACCCGCCTCGATGGTGGGCCTTATGGGTTACATCCTCATCAAGCCACTGGGGCTACACTAAGGTGGTCTTATTGGCATTATCATGCAGTTCTCCAAAGGTGCCTGTAGTTATTACAACCCTGGAGCATATAGCATGCACAGGGATTGTGAATGATATAGGTACAAATATGTTGACATGACGCCGAAGGGGGCTAGAAGTTAGAAGGAAGTACATAAACACAGGTAATACCTATTTCAAGTACATAAAAGTCACCAACAACCACCCAAGTTACTTCTCTCTTATATTGAATATCTTTCGATAGACTCGCACATTCAATAGATTTATATAGTTATACGTGTCTATGCTAAACGTGAAAAAAAAGATTTATGTTTCGAAAAAAGAAAGTTCTGTAGTCAATATCCTTATACTAGAAACAATTTAGACATAAAACATCTGCGTCGATCATTTGCAGGGGATCATTGTCTTACAGAGGATCAAATTGCCTTGATCCAGCACGTACATGATATGAGGGTATCTACCCTAGGTTGTACCTACATGTTCTCACTGTGAAGGTGATATATCCTATGTTGTTGTTCTTCCCCTGCAGTACAGGCCGAGCATGTTGTAAACAGGTGATAGGACATGTGGCACGGGTCCTGCACGGGTCTCCTGTAGAAACACTATCTAGCCGTATCCAGCGGTCGGTGAGGGTGGCAACTAAACCAAGAGGGCTTCTTCTGCCAGCCCGAGCCAACCTTCACAATCACAGAACACAGTGACAAAGCTGGATCCGATTGTTAATGTGTATCAGTATTCCTTTCTATGGTAATTCACTTCTTTTTTTTAAAGACAATGACCTTTGCGTTTCTTATATGTTCTGCGTCTCGAGTATGTTCCCATGCAGCAGAGGTCTCTCCAGAAGTCCATTGACCTCATCACAGAAGGTTAGCTGCACCTAGCCTACTGCACCTTATCAGCCTGCCCTTCCAAGTAGTCCTACTGTAGCCTTTCATCACAAGCTGGGCCTCCAGGCAATCAGCTACACAACACAGGCACTGGAGGAAACATCCACAGAGCCTGCAGGCTCCAACACGGGAGGAGGCTGGGTCTTGAGGGTAGAGCTACCACCACAGTAGTAGCAGCAGGTCCCATGCCGCATGGAGCTTCTACCTCCTCTGCTGACTGGGCTCTGTCTGTCTGCCTCCAGCCCCCTCCAGCCCCTGCATGCTGAGAGGCCCCTTTTAGCCCGGGGTATCAGGTCGGGGACGTTTTATCTCTGCTGCCGGGGACCCCTGCCTCCGGTTGCCGACCCAGCACGACACAGCCACGGGTCAGGGCCCGGGTCGTGGGTGATGGAATTGGCTGTGATTTTGTTACTTCATGCTTGTTTACAGCTGTTGATAAGGTAATAGGACCAAACGCCCCTATTTCTGATACAGGAGTAAGGAATCATTTTGCATTTGATCTTGGTGCGTCCTTGCCGTCGCTCATCCTCAATTAACCCCATTAAAAAAGTAAACTCGCTCCATGGGGTATAGTACATGGGGTATACATGTCGCTGCTCGCTCTTATGGGGATAGATGAGGGGTCGTCCTGTACCTTTCCTCCAGTGTTCCCCTCCTTTACAAGAGTGACACATGCACCCTTCATCCAGAGTCATTGCCCTAGAGGTCCTAGACTCCTTGATTCGACATGGCGACATGGTCATTTGTGGCAGAAGATGAATAAAAAGATACTGTGTCACAGGACATGAGTCCTACTTCTTTGAATCGACAGGGGAATCCGACGTGGGGAACCTATACACCACCAGCTGCAAAACTGAAAGTTTGAAGCTAAGTAAACTATCCTGCAATGATCTGTGATTTAGGCCATTTGCAAGATGGGGACGAGATGGGGACATGCAAGGAAATCCGCTGGTGTGGCACAATTGAGCCGCAACCGATATCGGCATCTTTGGTATCAAAGCTGAGACTACACTCTAAATAAGCCTATTGTTTTGGTGTTGCAGCCCATATCATCCTACATGTGACACAGTTGATTTACTAAAGTGGATCTTATAACTTTTAAGAACATCCTTTACCCTTGGGACCTTGGAGTCTTGGAATTTCAAGGATCTGTGTGAAATTGCAATTTCTTTTTATTACGTGGGCTTGATATGGCCCCTATATCTCACAAAACAGATGAATTTGCGAGATAGAGACAGTTTTGGCAACCTAGCCACTGTACTCAGATTCACCTTTTCAGGGTTTACACCTAGTAATACAATGTATAATGTTATTTTGTTGATACATGCTTATGATTCATTCCAGTATTAGGCCACTCAAAAAAATAAAATGGTTTCTCATCACCGTGCGCATCATAAAAATCAGCTTTTTGAGGGAAACTTTTTTTTTTTTTTGCTAATTTTTTATGAAAAATATGATAAAAATGGACAAAATTCATATAGGGTTATTTGGTATCAAATTAAAGCTAATACTGCCAGTAATGCAGTTGGATAGAAATAACTTACATTTCCCTTACTTTTAAACATCCATAAATCCTTAACTACTAAAATGTGAATTTTGGTCATGAAAAACATTATCATCCCATACATTTTAGCCTGCGAGTAAAAAAAGAAAAAAAAAAAAAAAAAAGCCTCCCTCGTCACATTTTTCAGACCTTGGTGATGAGAAACCACTTTTTTTGAGTGGCCTTAAATATGTTTGCATATAATATACTCGTGTGTAGCTAAAGGCAGGTAGATACATTCGACCAGTTTATTTTATATAGGATAATGTTAATATGACGGTGGATAGTTTAGAGCAGTTTGGTACAATGGAGGTATGTATGTGTGGCGTATATAGGCATTCGTGGTATACTATATTTCAGGCATTTGTAGCCTAATCATTTGACATTCATTTTTCAACGCCACTTTAAATTGTGGTTTAAGGTCCAGATGTGTGTCCTTATATGGACTCTTGGTCAGTGAGATGTCAAAACTTATCTGTAATGACTTTATTAGACTCTTATATTACAGGCTGATCCTGGGTTCCTATAATTCGAGGTAAGGGAGAAATATGCCACATGTTGTGGTAATATAAGGACTTTAACAATCCTACTGTATGAATATGCATTAAAATTGTTCAAACCATAGTACTTACTATCAACTCATGTTGATCAAAATCGTGTATTATGGCGAGTACACACAAAAGGGGGACAGAGAACCTGGGGCTGTGTGCATGGTGAATGCATCATATATAGGACAGAGGGGGTGGGGTGGGAAGGTTTGATGGGCGGCTTCATGACAGCAATCATCATGTCATCTACTGCACATGGTCCAATGGACAATTTGCCATTACAGATCACCCTCATCTACCATTTGGCCTACCCACTTACACTGACCGACCCTCACAACACTCATGGCGGGTATAAGGATAGACCTACTGCACACAATAACACGTTTGTCTGACGGAAATAGGGTACTTAAAGCATGGGAAGGCTTAAATGTGGGTTATCACTTATCTGTGAGAATATCATTATTCTGAGTTTATTGTTTTATTACGATGATTATGCTCTAATAAGCCAGAAGCACAATTTTTAGATCAGTCTGTGCTAAAACATAGTGCAAACATCGCTGTGGCCATAATAGTCTTCACTTCCATCATAAGCCTAAACCATTAACTTGTATTATTTCTTTGACTTTATATATGAACTAACAGCATACCTTAACCCATCTTTAAGTGGGTGGGAATTCTCATTGAGTAGGATGCATATCAAAACATGCGTACGTTGACGACCATAGATAAATGCATATGGGCAGTACTGAACAAGTGTACCCCCTTGGTACAAAATGTACCAGGCCCCCATCATAAATGTCACTCTCCAAGTAGAGCAGTAATGTATGTTATACTCTGCTGACCGACTCCATGGACTAGAAGGTGTAGAACGTGGCGTGTTGCATTCATATTTTGAGATCCTCATTGAGACCCTAAACGCAGAGTAAGACCTGCATATGTGTCCAAATGAGGGAAAACATGTCTCTTTTCAAAGTTTAAGTTGCAGGCTTTAAAATGAGATATCTTGAGCTAAAATATCCAAGTTAGCTTTGCTGTAATCGCTTGTCAATGCTAGGTTGGTGTGTACAATTAAAAATGGCAAATAAGCTCTAAATCCATAATTCCTATCATAAATACTGATAATGCAAAATAAAAAAAGTTTTGTTGAAAAGTAACCAAAGAAATGTGATTTTTTAGATCATAAAATCGGTTCTGCAGGGAATTTTTAAGGTCTTATTCCTCATGAAATGTTCATACCAGAACGTGGCAAAAATTGTCATTTGGATTTATGGAGTGGCTTCCATGGAAACCAGAAAGTGGCATAAATGTCAATTTTGTATGTTTCCATGGCAACAAATGGTCATTTTGCCTTCCAAAAACGGAATGTTTTCAGTGGAGATACTGGGCGTCACAGTTATTTTCCCCGTGTTTTTCCCTGTGTTTTGGCAAAATTGTCGAATATTCCCCGACTGCGATATGTACTTAAAAAAAACATTTTCCCTGTTTTCCCTGTGCGGTGGGTAACCCGCAACATAATTCATACCCCCCCCCCCCCTCCAAGGTTGGACTTTTTGCCCCTGTTGTTATCAATGACCGTCTATAGAGATGGGTGGTGGTTCAATGTCCCCGTATGCCCTGGGATGAAGCCACATAGTGTTCATCAAAGGCGTGTCTAGAGATTCCATGGAGTAATTGCTGTATGGTATACACACACATGAAGTTCAACAGTAGTCACGATGTAGAGCATCATTTTCCCCACGAGTCTACAGATGGCGCCCCAGTTGCCTATCACTCAGGCTCGATCACTCACACTTCATCTGTTACTGTTAGCATTGATTGATCAGCGATATAAAGTACTACACCCCATGGATTGATTGATTACTTATGTTATTTGGTTTCTTTCACATACAAGGGGCGCTTTTTAGTAGACTAGAAGAGTACTAGAAAATTGACCTGTACACCGTTGGTTAGAATGCCACTTTAAGAAAAAATAAATGGACAACTTTTTTGTGTTTTTCTACACTCCAATATTTTATTTGCCTAACCTCTGGTTGGACATTTACGTGGGCCATACACAGATCTTCTTTTTCATGACAAGTACCTGGTTTATTGAACAGACATTACTATTACGATTAGCATTGAGATATATGTCTGTAAATTGACCAACACCTACTGAACAATCTGTACGGTATAGAATCCAATTATGTATAATTGTAGCCAATAATGCAATTGCATGAAGTATTATTTACAAACACTTAACACAAGGGAAATTCTCAACCAAATGTTGTTGCAAGCGTAACCTTTATGATTATCTATTGTTTATATTATAAATGGGATGAATTTACTACAATTCATAATGAGCCACTGATTCACTGAAATGCTCTTTTAAAACGGTGAATAGTATTTTAGAATGGCAATTCACATACTTTGTCTAAAAAACATATCATATGCAGCCTTGGCGTTACAATATTAGCCCAAATACCAATCATAAATACAGGGTTGCCAACGACAAAGTAGTTCTAGATTCCCTGACTTTTCCCTGAGATTTCCCTAACTTTATATTAAATTTCCCTGACAACTGCGAAATGAATCCGATGTTTTTAAATGCCCTACAACTATGAATATGCGCACCTTTAAAAGTTATCTTCTACTCAGTAAATGGTCATTATCTAACAACAGGGGTTTGGTGTATTTCCTTGCATGTACACAAAAAGTTTACACCATTCCCCCTTGAGGATTTAGAATTTTTTCTGATCTCCCTTGAAATTATAGTAAAACACAGGTTTTTTTTTCAAAGAAAACAAGTGACTTTCTTTTGGGTATTTCAAAGATTTTCATTGACAAAAAAATCGGATTCTTTGTCAACAAATCTGAAATTTCCTGACATTGCCCTGACCTGGAACTAAAAGAAATGTCCGACATTTTTCCTGACGGTGGCAACCCTGCAATAACCTATTATGTATATATATACATGTATATGTACATATGGTGCCAAACATATTGACATATAAACTGTCTCGTAATCATCCCATATTTATCAGTAGGGTCACTCTATAGTAGACTATACATTTTACTTTTCTCATCTTAACATGAGATCATTTATAGGCCAACGTCTGAGTGCTGCATCACTTGCTCTAATATATCCGTTTACATGTTTTCATTTACAGCAAATCAATGACAGGTCAAATGTGTCTAAAGCTATCCTGAAAAAAATATAAAGGAACCGTCCTGAGATCCAAGAAAATAAATCGCTGCGTTCAGGTAACATGGACCAAGAAATAGAGTAGGTACCGGGTAAGTGATTTCTGAAATATTTATTTTAGGGCGATATGGTAGTCTGAAGTACATTCGAAAGATAAGACGATTTGACAACCCAAAAAGCATAAGAAAACGTTCAGGCCTAACTACAGAACTGGTAACCGTGTCGATGTAATAACCTTTGGAACGTAAACTATGTTTCTATGAACGGATGTATTAGAACAAGTGTTGCAGTCACTGCGCTAATAGAATAAATACTATTCATATATACCGGTAGGTATGCAACATTACATAGTCAGCGGGGCAACCAGTTACCAATTAGGTAACAGAGAAGAAAAATAATCTCCCTTGGGTGAAATATTTATATGCATCAGTAGAGATACAAAATGTAGTATCTTTAGTGTAGTATTGATTATGAATACATGTATGGTAGATCCTCGCGTATAAGTGTTAGATAGACTACACCTGGACACGGTTCTTCCATATATACCCACTGCCCCACAGGGTCAAGACGAGGTGTCATACACCGAGTCAATGACCAGTGGGCAGTTGGTATATGGAAGGACCCTGGCCAGGTGTAGTCTATCTGATTTAACCCTCGGGTATGCGATATACACAACGTGTGAAGCCTTTGTTTTAACCGCCTACCGTGGGTTAATAGGCCTAACTCGCGTATAAGCCGCACCTTTAACAAATTCACAGAGGGGATCTGATTATAGCCACTCTAGTACTGTATTATACTTTTAAAGACTCTTGTACAAATCGCACCCTTTATAGGCATGTTTCGTATCAAATGAAAGCTGATGTTGACTCGCGTGCAAACCATAGCTTCTACAGAGAGAATTACTGTACTGTAAAGTTAGGCAATCCAGTCTCAAAAACACATTATGTACAGATCTATCGGCTATTCGCACTTACGGGCTACTATTACTTATATTATCCGTTTTGAGGTTAGATTTCACAAATCTCATGACACCAGAAAAAAGGGTTGGGGGGGGGATCCTTAAAGGTAAAACACAATACTGTATACTTTTGAAAATAAACATCTTCTCCGTGAATCATTTGTCTGAAGTACGAACTTGGTTTTCTGAGAAAGCTTGCACAAATCAAATCTCAGTGTGCAACGTATATCGGAATAGGACAAACTTAAATAGCTATCACCTAGTAGGACCCTAATACCATTGGGAGAACACAGTCTTTAAACGAAGATGAAATTGACGATCTGCAGATATAATCCCTGATTAGTCAGCAACATTCGTACACGTAAAATGATGTATACGTACACGTACATGTTTACATGTATCTTTGAACATTTTCATTATATAAGTAGAATCACATGATCAACATATACATTTATATATGAGGTAATTGGCACTTTATTCTCTTGACTATTCACACCTCTTTACCTCCTGGGCAGTGTTCATACTTTGATTGTGTATCAAATCTCGTCGTGAAAAAAACATTAAAACGGTGGGCATCAGCATCATCTTAGCATAGGCAAAGGGAACACAAAATGAAATAGTCATACTAGTGTTTTAGAGCCTAAAACTCGAGTCCACTATACTTGAAAAAACCCAGTACAACTTCTATAAACCATCTAGATCTGAATAATCGAGATACTCCTTGATTGGCATAGGCAGCGCCAGGTTATACAGTTCATTGAGACGACCCGAGAAGATTGTCCGGATACTTTGTCGACAGAGGCTTTGCAGCTCGGGTACGGTCGACATTCTGTCGAGCTGCTCCCTCAATGTCTCGTCTGATACCTTAGAGTCGGGAAAAGCCTGCTGCCGGACAGCGAGCAGGTCGTCTTTACTCTGAGGGAAGGCTGCACAGCCGATGGCCAACAGTGCTTGTAATGATGACAGATGCTGATTCCACCAGGCCAGTACGAGAGGGCTGAAGGTGACTTCAGGGTACCGAGAGTCATCACAAGGCGCGCAGACATCTGACTCAAACTGCAGCAGCAAGCGCAGGCATTCCAGGTGTGCGGGCTGCAGAGGGGAGGTACGTGAGAGGAGGTTGTGCAGGGGCCGCATGCCGTCCTCTGCAGCTATATTGGGATCTGCATCGTTAATCAGCAGGATTTGTGCCATGTTGACCTTACCGAGGTAGACGGCATGGTGCAGGGCGGTCTGACCATGTCCACCCTGGTGGTTAATGTCCGCACCATGCTCCACTAGGTAGTTGACCATAGCAGTCTGCCCCTCAGATGCTGCCGTCAGTAGGGGAGTGTCTCCGTTACTCTGCGTCTCATTCACTTCTGCACCATACTCCAAGAGCAACTTGACGCACTCGACATGTCCACGAAACACCGCGACAAACATGGGTCGCAGAATAGTCAGTGTGCAGAGCGAGGGGCGTGCGCCACCTTCCAATAAGATCCTGACCACCTCAGTATTACCCCTCATCAATGCCGTGTTGAGCGGGCGGCCATCGTAGGCATTACAGTCTGCCCCAGCCTCTATCAGGGCACCTAGGATGTCGGTGCGCTGCAGTAATGTAGCATGGAGAATGGAGCGATTAATTTGGCGACGGCGGTACTCCTCCGATACCTGGTCTTCAGAGACATTCTTCATGTGGTCCAAAAGCAGCCGTAAGATACCCAAGAACCGGGTGGCATAGACTATTGGTGTCGTCCCATTGCAGTCCTCGCACCACATGTAAGCGCCCTCCTCTAGTAGCAACCGAACACACTCCTCCTTGCCATTGCGTACGGCGACATGCAGGGGAGTACGATTGTTCATGTTGGTGGCGCCCATGTTCGCACCATAACTTAAGAGCAATCGCAACCCCTCTATATTACCATCCTCTGCTAAACGGTGCATGGCAGTCATTGACTGGTTGTCCCTGGAGTCGAAAGGTGCTGATTTCTCTAGGAGAACAGTCATACACGGTGTACTTCCATGCGCAACAGCCTCCCACCACAGCTGTTTTATGACATCCTCATTTGACTCATCACGTAGAAAAGAGGCTAGTCGTTCAGCATCGTTGTCGTGAATCGCTGTCTTCGCCTCAGTAGTCATTCTGCAATTATCCAATTAGATTTGCATGTCATACATGTCAAGATAACGTTATAACATGTTGTATAACGTTTTTTGTTTACTGGGTATAGGCCTAAATTTGCCATGAAACCTACCGTATGTGGTGGTACATCATTTTGCTACGTCTACGGTATACTATAGAGACCATCCACGGGGGACCATCCATTAATTACGTTGCACAATTAAACGAACAAAAAAATGCATTTAATATCATCCTGACCTCCCTGCCCCCCCCCCCCATACCAGTACCATTATTACCGGTGCCTCAAGTTTAAGTACAATAGGCCTACTAGCTAGTCGATCTACATCTATATATTTAATATGTTAATATAAGGGAGTGATCATCTTTTAACAACAGGGGGGGGGGGTTGTGTGGAGTGCGCGAAATTCTTTTCACCTCCCCGGTCAACGGGTCGAAATTTTTTACCGCCCCCCCTCCCCCCCCCCCCCCCCGAGGGGTCAAAAATCGGCGCGGGCACGGGCCCTTTGAAGCTGCTTAGTATGGCATAGTAACGCACAGACTTTTTTGGCCCAAAACAGGTTAAATTCTTTTGCCCCCCCCCCTCAAGTCAAGAGGGGTCCAAATTTTTTAACACCTCACCCCGGTCAACTCAGACTCCGAAAACTTCAAGGGTCTACCGGTATTTCCCCCCCCCCCCCCCCACCCCATGTTGATAAAAAATGATCACTCCCTAAATTTGATGGATTGTGACCAAAACCAAGCCTTGCCCTTGCCAAGGCAGTCACACAGTGAGTGACACTTACACAGACAGTCACAACCAAACACAATATTGAGACTTGTCAGTAACACTTGATTCAATACGCACACACCGTACCGTGGGACACTACCAGTGTCAGACACTAAGACAGTGGGGCAGCAGTGGGACTGGACTGTTGGAGTCAGTGAGGTATGCCCAACAATCAACAATGAATGTGAATGTGAATGTGTTGTTGGAATGCTTCAAACCTTACATCGACAGTACCGAGGTACGCTGTACCTCGGTACTGTCGATGTAAGGTTTGAAGCATTCCAACAAGTGAATGTGGTGAGTGACAGACTGACACTAGAGTGACAGACAGTCACAGAGACGACTGGCGGTGTCTTATCATACACATCTTATCTAACTGCATTTCGAGTCGATTACACTGGTATTATATGCCATGGGTCCATGTCTAAGTATGCACGGATATACACTACCTCAATACTTATGATCCTCTGTCCATAATCCATAAAACTCAACTTTCTGCCTGTCTTTTCGTTTTGTTTGGTTCGCGGTTTTGCTTGTATCCAGCTGACTGTGAGCGTGGAAAGACAGAACGCCGTGAACAAGCGGGAAAGAGATACCCGGCTTCAGACAAAGGATCTCATTGGCTGAGCCTAGATCGCGCTCTTCAAGCACATTAACTCCCCCTCCGAGCACAGTTTGAGTGCCTTCCCGCCTAAGGGTGGGGCTCATTCAAATTCTAGGCCTATGTATATAATGTAGGCCCTACAGCCAAATTTTAAGGAGCGGATCCATTTAATTTAGATGGTTCAACACCACCAATGCTGTAGCCCCCCTTTCTAAAATTCCTGGATCCGCCACTGATTTTACTCATGACTATTTTACTAGGGACGTGCAAGACATAATTTTATGATGTCTAAAATAGCATAGGGCTAGGCCTACAGTGAGACAGAGAAGTTTATTTTCCCCATAGGGCCTAAACTCTGAATTTGATAAACGTTTATAAATATGTCAACATTCAAAAGTGTATAATTTTCACTCATTTTGGAGTTGTGATCAATGGTGTTCGGCCTACGGACAAAATAAAATATTGTCTCACTGTACCCCACTATGAAAAATCAGGGGACACAGTGAGACGCTAGGTGGGGCACAGTGAGACATTGTTACGGTAATCTGTGATAGTGTAAACGTATTTATTTTTTGGAAATACAAGATCTCCTATGCTTAAGCACTAGAAGGCCGTATTCAATGCCCCCCATTGAATACAATGTTGCTGTATTCAATGGGCTAACAAAAAGTAGTTTTTCCTTCATTAAATGTCTTAAAATAAAAAATAAACCCAAATGCCAACTACATTGATACCGCTCTGATGTATTTCACTCGTGGAGGCTGGGGCGCATCCCACTCAGCCTGCGGCTTCGTGGGATACTGCCCCAGCCCCCACTCGTGAAATACAACAGAGACGGTATCAATGGGCGTTGGCATTTGTCTATATATTTTCACGCAGCTAAATTTTTGCGCATCACCATAGAAAGACATGTTCGTGCAATCATATTTTTGCACACCTGTAGCCTATAGGCATCACATATTCAGCTACATATCATTTTTTACGGTTTTTAAATCGGACAATTATTAAGGATATTAGCCCTCATCTATTGTCATTATAGATACAAGTACATTTAAAAACATATAGTGTTACACATCATTGGAAAGCTAATTTCCTGGGCATAATTTTCGCGCACATCATAATTTTGCGCACTTAGGCTCTAATCCTGGCTCTAATATTAGGGTCTAATATGCGCGAAAAACGCGAAAATATGTACTGGGCGAAAATTAATACGTTTACAGTAGATCATGTAAATAGGTGAATATATGAAAAATTTAACTTAAACCATTTACCTTAAAACTATGATAGCACTTTTTGATAGTTAGCCTAGTCAATCACTTAAAAGTTTCATAAAGTTGCTAGCTCTTAAAATGTCCACGCTATGTTAGCTGTCTCACTGTGCCCGTGACACAGGGATTCCACGTACTGTAACCTATGATATTCCTATGGCTCGTCTCACTGTGCCCCATCCTCCCTCATTATCTACAATTCAATATAAAAAATTATGGTTCCATATTAAATTTATCCAAAATGATAATTTTGTAAAGCATATTAGTGTGCTTCAAAATTATAGGAAAATTTACGAAAATTCCTTTTGGTAACCATGACAACCTGCTTTGTCATAAAATATGAGAAATTTACTTTTTGCAAAAATATAGGCCTAGGGCCTAAATGATAAAACACCTCCCAGTAAACAAATAACGTTATACACCACTTCATAACGTTATATAACGTTATATGTCAACGTTTTTCTAAGGCTCTTTAGTATGACATAACGTAATGTAAAATTTAAAGCGTTATTTTGACGTAAGATAACGTTTTTTTGTTAGCTGGGCTAGGCCTACTTGTGGTACTCAAATTTTCGCCAACATTTTAAAAAATATGTTTTTTTTTTGTTTTTTTTTAAAGATTTTTATTAAGGTTACATCCAGTATAGTATGTTAAAACATACAACCAGAATCTAGGCTCGGTTATAACCGATTTGCAGCCTAGTCCTTCTTTTGTTATTTTCCCTAACTATCTGTTCTAATCATTGTAGGTGTAACGGCAATTAGTATAAGTACCTTATAAGTCACATACATTTTATACATTCAATATATCATTATGTTCGACACAGTTGTCACGGGTGGGTGGATGGGAGGTAGGGGGGGGGGGGGTGGCTAATTTTATCTATAATAAATTATTTTGAGCTACCGTAAACCGGGGTTACTTTGGCCACTTTTGACTAGTTTTGTTGGGCTCATAGAAAAATACTTTGCATGTGTGGATATATTATGTAATGTAAATGGAGGGTATATATATAAAGGTATCTTGAGGCTACATAGTTTGGACCTGCTCCCAATATTAACTGTCATAAGCACACAGGAAGTGGATGGCCAAAGTAACCCCGGTGCTGGGGTTACTTTGGCCACTTGACCTACTTTTCCCCCATTGACCTCCCCAGAAACAGACGATAATCGTAAATAATCCCGAAAATTGATCATTTCCATGCTTATTATGTTTCAAATTGCCCAAATGTTGAGTAGAAAGCTAAAATTTAATTTGTAAATCTATAGCCAATTGACATCAAATGTGGCATACCCAGGTATCTGGTTTGACCTGCTAATTGGATACAGTGCATAATGTGTAAATACATTAAAGTTAGGGAATTTGCCGATTCTGCAAATTTTGAAAACAATTAATTTTTTAGAAAGAAATGGCAGAAACTTATGATTTCTGTCAGAGATGTAGGTTTGATGCCTATATTGGCAATAATGTCAAATATGAATTCCCTGGTAACAGTAGTAGTGGTTTCCATAGCAACCAATGACGGTTGGACGTCAAGTGGCCAAAGTAACCCCAAAATTGGTCAACATTGGCTGGGTTACTTTGGCCACCCAGATTTTTCACACATGGCTAAATTTTTCAATCATCATTTTAAAATCTCATTTACATAGTGTCATTACAGACCTTTTTAACCCACTAATTTGCCAGAAATTATTAGTCTTTTTATTTTGACTAACAGAAGTTTACGGATATGCCTATTTTTTTTTTGACCAATCATTATTCATGACAATATTTCTCGCGCCATTCTGTGCAAGACCAAAAAATTGAACGTGTGAAAAAAATCGGTCATATGCCTCTTTATGGCTTTGGGTAACAATATCAATGTGTAATATTCATATTTGCAATAATTAAATATCATTTTGGTACAATATTTGATAAAATATAGATTTTGTTTTGAAGTGGCCAAAGTAGTACAGGGTGGCCAAAGTAACCCCAGTTTACGGTATAACTCTAAATCCGGAGGCCCCAGGCCTTCTGTCTCACTACGCCCATGTCTCACTCCGTAGGCTATATATGGGTAGGCCTACCGGTAGGCCTAATATCACGCACCTAGTGACAATATTACAACTTTTCCTCAGCACTCTTGTCCACTGTCATTAAGAACGATTTTTATAAGTAATTTAAAAAAAATTAAAAAACTAAAAGTTATAAAAAATTGAGAAAAAAGAAATTCCAATTGCAACCCCCTTCTATGGTAAGCAGGGGCATAAAAGTCTGGTTACATTTTTAGATTATAGGGCCTACGTATTACAGCAACCCCATTTTTATGTGGGGTAATAGGCCTACGGGTGAAAGGAATTTGTCTTTATTTTTTTCTACAAAATTGTTAACCTTCCACATAAAAGAGAGACTAAACAAACTTTTTTGTTGTTGATATTTTTCATGTTTTAGATTTGTATATGGTCATGGTTTGTGTGGTGGCCATTTTCCAAAATGGGGGCATGAAAATACATTAAATTTATGTTGGCGGGCTGTGTACACAGCCCGGTCGGGCATTGCTCCCCCTGGAGGATTAGGCACAAACTATATTCACGCCAGTGTCTCCCTCTACCCCCATATACTCACACCATTACTGTCAACCTACCAACTCCCTCATTCCTTCCTTCCGCCCGTTCCTCTCAACACCTTCCAATTTGTTCACCACCGGAGACTTACCAATACAAGTCACCATTCTACACCCGCAGGCCTACAACTCACCGGTAGATAAGTATAGACAACGCTTATCACAGACAATTGTATATTATCGGTCGATGCTTGTGGTTTTCTCGGGATTGAATTAGATTGTCTTCCTGGGTGCCGGTAGGGACAGCTCCCAACATGCCGCCCAAGAAAAAGGAGCCGGCCGGCACTCGCACTAGTACCAGGTCAGCCGGCCGCCCTAAGACAAAGCCAGCTAAGAAAAAGGGTAAGAGGGACCTATCAGTTTCGGAGGAGGAATACAAAAGGGGGAGAAGCAAAGACAGATCCACCACTCCACACACAAAGGTAGCAAAGTTAGAGCTCGGTCTCACAACGGTTACCACCAAGGTCAACAAGATGAGCTCCCAGATAGAAACTATAGCTGAGTTCATAAAGTCCCAATCCCCCAACATTGGGGGTGATACTGATGTCGAATCTGGCTCCAGCTCAGATATTTCACCTCCCCGCCATAAATCCCAGCCCTCCCGCAAAGGGGGCAAGTCTAAGTCGAAGAAGGGCGCCCCCACCAAGAAGGCCAAGCTCAAGTCCAAGGTAGTGAGGGTACCCACCCCTGACCGATCACATGAAACAAGGGGTCGCAGTGGGTCCCGGGACAGGCGCCACAGGTCAAGCCGATCACAACACTCCCCCTCCCCCAGGTCCCACTCCCGCAGCCGGTCACCTAGGGGCAGGGCCAGGGAGACACACAGGAGGGATCGGTCATGGTCATACGACTCATATGTAGACGAGTACCTTCACCAGGAGGAGTACGCCCAGAGGGACCATGAGGGTAAGGGCACACTCTTAGACCAGCTCCATGGGAAAAAGCCTATATGCAAGCCATACATGTATATTAAGAGGGAGGGCCTACACACCCCCAAGCAGAAGCTAGACGTGCGTCATAAGATAGGCGACTTCGAGTACATCCATGCAGCCATCACCTTGGTCCTAGATAAGAAGGCATGTCGATCTCGGGATAGGGACCACATCCTTGCCCATATCTCAGAGGTCGCACGTGACCTCACACGCCGAAAGTGGCCAGAAGTCCGGGCATGGACACAGGCCGTATGGGACCGTATAGAACTCCAGGAGTTTGGCTGGTCGGACACACAGGCCATCCAGAACGAAAAAGTCAACCAGGTCATAGGGTCAGCTAGTAGCAGGGGACATGGGACCTACGGCCATGGGGACGACATTGGGGACCCGTACACAGCACAGGGTGTATACTGCAGGGACTTCAATTCAGACAAGGGTTGTCGGTTTAGATCCCACCATAGCCACAACACCAACTTCCTGCACTTCTGCTCACACTGCTGGCGTACCAGCAAGCGGGCCAACCACCCCTACACTGCATGTATCAACAAGATGCGGCCCCCGGCCGCCACCGACCACCGCCCGCCTCAGACCCAGGCCGCCCCGGGATGGACACAGGCCCCCTCGGCCTACGCCCCCAACACCGCCGGGTATCCAAAAAACGGACAGTAGACGCCGCTCATCAGCCCACATATGAGCTGGCATCACTAAATAGTGCCCCAGAAGCCGTTACGGCCATCAATGTTACACTTTCACCTGTTTATCCACATTTTCCAGACTGCAACAGTAAACAACTCGCCATCCCGGAAGGTGTAGGCCGCCATGACAGTCGTGCATGCGCGCCGCGCATCACCGAAGCTGCTCCCAGACAGCAATAATTCAGCTCCCACAGCCGGGATAAAGCTCGTTACACTCCCTGAGCACGTGGAAACGGCGAGCACGGCCCCGCTGGTCATCGCCACACCACCGAAGGACCAGCAGCCAGGCGAATATGATCAAGAAAACGGTCAGTTGGTAACCGGGTCACCGGACTTTGAAAAAATCCGTGCCATGTGCATTACCAACAAGTGGGACCCGCAGGTGGATGGATCCCCCGCTGCCTTCAGCACCCACAGGAGGGCCCACTGGCCGGACCCAGTATACGGGACCCTGCCCACCAATATTTGTGACATTTATACGGCCGTTAAAGCCACAGGACTTCCAAACGCTGTGCAGGCACGCATACCACTGCCGACAGCCCTGGACACGGACGCGTGGGAGCGTCTCCTCCCCCGTACACAGGACAACTACCACCTCCTCCAGTACATTAAATACGGGTTTCCCATAGGCTATATGGGACCGGCCAGCGACATACAGGAGATACACAACCACTCCAGTGCCACTGACTACCCCGCCCAGATCCAAGAGTTCATAAATAAGGAGGTGGCACTTGGGGCCATGCAGGGCCCATTCACTCGCCCCCCCCCCCCCCCCTTCTCCCCCTGGGCCCATGTGTCCCCCCTGATGTCACGGGAGAAGGCATCGGCACATGAGAGACGTGTCATCACCGATCTAACATTCCCTCATTCACACTCAGTTAACGCATACATCTTTAAGAATTGTGTACTGGGTGTGGAAAGAGACCACTCTCTGCCAACAGTTCGTCAGTTTGTAGACATCCTCCAGGGCATGGGACCCGGGTCCATGATGGCCACGTTGGACATCTCGCGCGCATACAAGAACTTCTTCAGTTGTCCAATGTCATGGCCTCTCCTGTGTGTGGGATGGGAAGGTCAATATTATTGCGACCTTACCATGCCCTTTGGGGGCCAGAGCTAGCTCAGCCCACATGCAGAGAGTCGCCAATGCCATCACATCAATGCTTCAGGCGCGCGGGGTTACAGCGGTCATGTACCTGGTCGCCAGACATATCATCAAGCAGCTCGGCCTACCCGAGGCTAAAGAGAAGGCCCAACCCCCAGCAACCCGTATTAAATGGCTGGGAGTGATCATAGACTCTGAGGCCATGACCTTATCCGTCCCCCATGACAAGTTGGCCGAGGTAAGACAAAAGGTCGCCAAGGCCAAGGGTAAACGCTCCATGACAGTAAAGCAGCTCCAGAGCCTGGTCGGCAGCCTGCTCCATGTGGCGAAGTGCATACCACCGGCCCGCCTATTTGTGGGCAGGCTGCTCGATGCCCTTAGATCCAACAACGGCAAGTACATCAATGTCTCCAGCGACATGAGAAAGGACATGGACTGGTTCGGCCAGTTCTCGCAAGATTGGAATGGTGTGGGCCTGATACCCATCACCCAGTTCTCCACCGAGATATACGTCGATGCAAGCGGCACTGGCATAGGCGCTCACAACGGCAAGCACGCATACGCCTCCAGGGTGGCCCCGGACGCTGACCCCGTTGACAACATCGCCCACCTGGAGGCCGTCAATATCGTAATTGCCCTCCACACGTTCATTAAGAACGCCAATCGGGGTACCACCATCAGGGTACACTGCGACAACGAGGCCGCGCTGGCTGTACTCACTTCCGGCAGAGGCAAGGACAGGGTCCTTCTGGATGTGGGGAGGGCTGCATGGATGCTCGAGGCGACTTATGACCTGCGTCTAGTATATGTCCACATCCCCGGCAAGTTAAATGTCCTGGCAGACAGGCTCAGCCGGGCACATAACTCGCAGGCAGCCGCGTGCGACGTGGACCGCCTCCTCCAGGAACTTCACATCAGTAGGTCCTCCCCCTGTCTGTACGCACTGGACAACATCTCTCCCCAAATCTATTCCAGACAAGGAGTACCGTTCTCTACAACGACGTGCGGCACTCAGGCAAAAGAGGGCGCGGGCCCCCGGGACGGACAAGGGCCGCCACTCTACACTCAGACAGTTCCTCAGGTTCACATATCAGATGAGAATCGACCCCCTCGCCCCCACTTACCAGGATGTGTGCGGGTGGATAGAGGACAGAGTGGAGAGAGCCGACAAGCCCCTCACCATCAAGAACAAAGTGTCCCACCTACGGACCCACGCCCTCCTGGCGGGGGCCCCACTCCAGCACCTCCAGCACTACAGAGTCAACAGGGCCCTGGATGCCCTAATACGCGACAAGACATACTCCCACAAGCCAAACAGGGCCATATCCATGCCACACTTGAGAAGGGTGGTGTGCGCCACCCCACGGTCCCCTGGAGGAAGGGCGACCAGGGCGGCCACCCTGATCATGTACCATGGAGCCCTCAGGCAGTCCGAAGTAGTCCCACCATCCATCCGGCGCATGGACCCCCACAGGCACCCGACACTGGCCGACATCTCCATCTCCAAGAAGGGCATGACATTGCAAGTAAAGTGGGCCAAGAACTTGCAGTCGTACACAAGCTCAAAAACTGTCTTCATGGCCCGGGCCCACAAGCCGGCCTTCTGCCCGGTGGCCGCCATGGAGGCGCACATGAGAGACTCACCAACCCTGGACACCGCCCAACCACTTATTACATTCCCCCTCACCGTACGTCCAGTGCCAGTAACTTACATCAGAAAAGTGTGGCGACAGGCTCTAGCAGCCACCAACTTGTCCCACCTGGAGTATACTCTCCATGCACTCAGGAGGGCCGCGGCCACGCAGGCCCACCTCCAGGGCTGCAGCGAGCTGGACATACAGACGTACGGGGGCTGGGCCAGCAATGCACACCGGGTCTACGTCAAGAAGACAAGAGATACCGGGGTTAACAGGGCCATATCCCATGCCCTGTGTTCATAGACAATGACACTACACACATGTGTTCTTATAGTATTTTACCCTCCCTCACCACCCCATATAAACCCTTATCCATATACATTATCTCTTGGCAGGTTTGGGTCTAGTATATTTTAATAGGTTAAAACATACTCAATAATGTATATCTCATGTTATATTACATACAACCTACATTCATACAGGTTCAATCATAAAATTAATAAATTTTATAAACCCAATCCTGCGTTGTCCTTGTCCTCTGGGGTCTAAGCAATGATGTTGGTGGGCTGTGTACACAGCCCGGTCGGGCATTGCTCCCCCTGGAGGATTAGGCACAAACTATATTCACACCAGTGTCTCCCTCTACCCCCATATACTCACACCATTACTGTCAACCTACCAACTCCCTCATTCCTTCCTTCCGCCCGTTCCTCTCAACACCTTCCAATTTCCCACCCGCCCACACCTCAATCTATTAATATCAAAACAATTTTATATCATCGTTCTTAGGGTCTAGTATATTTTAATAGGTTAAAACATACTCAATAATGTATATCTCATGTTATATTACATACAACCTACATTCATACAGGTTCAATCATAAAATTTATAAATCTTATAAACCCAATCCTGCGTTGTCCTTGACCTCTGGGGTCTAAGCAATGCAAGGTCAATTTTTACGTCAAGCACAATTCATAATTTTTGCACTTTCTATAGTGTTCTTTTACTACACTGTAAAATAAGTGTTTAGAATTGAAACACTTATTGTGTCTGTTATTTTAAACACTTTTAGATTCTAAACACTTTTCAACTCAACACTGCAAAGTGTTTAGATTCTAAACACTTATCTAAACACTATTTTGAAAAGTGTTTAGCATCTAAAAGATAGTGTTCAAAATACTTCTAGCATCTAAAGTGTTTAGAAAAAAAGTGTTTGGATTCTAAAAAGTGTTTAGATAGGCCTAAGTGTTTAGATTCTAAACACTTTTCTATAAATCTAAACACATGAACACTTATTGAAAGTGTTTAGCTAATATGCGTCTAAACCTAAACACTTTTGAATAAGTATTTAGATTGAGATGATCCTTTGAATTTTTTTTTATCTAGAAATGGTAATTCTATTTTGCTTTGACCATAGTAATCCTCGTAAATCGTCCTATTAATGGGCTTCTTTATTTTTTCTATTCAGAATGAAAATCATGTTTCCTTGGCAACACATATCAACAAGAACATCCTGTCTTATACTACTGTATTCTACAGAAAAAAAAGTATCCTCGATCAGAACACAATATTTATACATGTATACGGTAAGTACAGGTTGTTTATTTCTACACATAGAAAGGGTATCTTTATTTATAGTCATATATAAGCATGCATAATCTGTGGTGATTTTGTAAACTGGATTATAGATAGTCTACACGATGTTCTTCCTTGTCCAGTCCAGGAATTTAGAGATCCTTGTATAAACGGAGGGGGCACCCCGTGTTCTGCAGCCTCGAACTCCCCATGACGTCACTCCTGCAAGCACCCATCCATTTTTCTTCTTACAGACAAATGGACCTCCTGAGTCTCCCTGCAAGTAAATCATATTGGAGGATGCGTATAGTTAGTTATCAACCAAACTCTGAAAATATTCTTGTGTTATCCATTTAGAAAGCAAATATAACAATTCAATTTATTGTATATTGACATTAACAGAATTGAAACCTGTCAAACGTTTCTATTTATATAACTTAGATTGTAAACTTTAGGCTGTGTCTCACGACCTTGGGCCAATGTTTTTGTCTCTGACCGGGTGCCAGCTCTGACTGGGTGCCAGCTCTGACCGGGTGCCAGCTCTGACCGGCCTGAATAAAATCGGGTTATTTAGGGCAGATGGAGATAGAATTTGGCTGAAAAGGTTAATGGATGTTATAACTCTCTAAACTAGTCAACAGTTGTCCAATTTTATCATCATCTGCCCTAAATGACCCGTTTTTATTCAGGCCGGTCAGAGACAAAAACATTGGCCCAAGGTCGTGAGACACAGCCTTTAACATGAAAGAGAAACATGGCCTAATTTGGTACTCATGATAAATGGTGCTCTGACCTTACTTGCACATATAATTTGGTGCACTAATTGGAAAATCCCTTGTTTCATGCTTGCGAGAAGGAATGCACTGAACCAGGTGCCGGGACATTTGCATACCTCTCATATTCTTAAACTACATACCTCATGTATTCTTATATATAATTGGGTTTAATAGGCTACAGTTGTGCTATCAGTTTTAAAAAGAAAATGAAAGAAATAAAAGGTGGTTCGGGGCAGAGCCCCTGCTAATATCATGTAGGCCTACAATACCGTTACCATCTATAATCTTAAAACATAGCTAACATTGATAACATAAAATGCATCATAGCCCTAGTTCAGTTCGTTCCTAAGAGCAAGTTTCACCATTGGTCACAAACATGTTGCTGTACTGACCTGACAGGAGCCTACTTCTCCAGTGCCTACACAGATGTTAGTGTCCTTGATAGAATCCTCTCCCCACATGAGTTTGCAGTTTGCATTTGTTTGAGGTTTGATTAGCAGCTCGTTCAAGATGGTGCTGTCTCCAGTTCCTGTAAATACGTTTTCTTTTAAACATTGTAACTACACATTTCCTTCATCTGTATCACTTCAATATAATAATTGTCTACCTCTTTTTATGTGAAAAGACTTCTTGGTCAGCAAGAATACAGATCAGGCATGACTATTGTTATTCCAAAAGAAAGAGAGAGAGAGAGAGAGTTCTGTCCATTATGGAGTCTTTCTGTCCTATAGAAAACAAAATCATCAATTCAGTTTATTTGGGTCAACATTGACTTAAGTTTGCTTACCTTTGGTATCTCCCCAACCTGTCATGTAGCAAGTGTCCTCAGGCATGAAGGGTTGGTCTGGGTCATCAGGCATACATACAGGGGAATAGTAGGGGCTGGGTTTTAATGGTGCATCCAACTTCAGCAGGGCAATATCATTAGGCCATGGTGAGGAATTGATGAATTCAGGGTGCTGTATGTAAAATGTAAAATAGATGCACAGATTGTAGTACATTATAGTCTCCGTTCTCTATATGATCTAGGTTTACTTTCTGCGATTAAATCCAGTACACTTATGCTAGCAATGGGATTTATGCAAATCAATTTTGCACTGCATGGAGATACTACCCTGTGCCACATAAAACATACTGAGATGATGCAATGAGCACTTACAATAACAATCTTGGATGCCTTGAGGCGAAGTTCCTTTCCGGAAACAACATTTCTGTTATGTTCTCCAAGGACAAGATTCACAGTTGTCTCACTGCAAACGTTGATAAACATAATTATTAGCTTTGATATCTTTTTAACTTTTTTTTCATCATATAATTATAGCCACATGCATAATATACATGCATTGAAGGGGCATAATCACTGAGCTCATTCCATTCCTATTTTCTAGTAAATACTGCTAGTGAGTGGTGGTATTACTATTTAAAAAATGAAGATGGTGATCAGAGAAAACAGCTTTGATACTTACTCCTGCACACAGTGGGCTGCTGTGACCACCCACTGGTCACTGAATAGGACTGCTCCACAATAATGGAACCCTGTGTTGGTTTGGAGAGAAACCTGCCATGGCCAGGAGTTAGGTTTGGCTGGTTCGCCTCCTACGATATGTACTCCCTCCAGCAGACCGTTTGGCCGTTCTCCACACTCTAATTATGAAGAATGGAATCAGTTATAGGTCTATTCATAAGAAAATGCTAATTTATATCTTTTGAATGGTCTTTTCTACAGATACTGTGGTGTGGGGACTATAATATTTTATTTCTAACCAATTCCCCCTGTACATAATTATGGGTATTAACATAAAGTTTTATCATTGTTGAAGTAAGGAACAATAGCAAGGAGTCTAGATGCGTTAGTTGTAGTGCTGAATTAACCAGGAATATATCTATGATTTCACAGGTCCAATATAATGTCAAATCCTACTTGCATTCAGGTAAATTTAACAAGGCAACTGATACTGTATCATGTAACATTTAGGGATCGTGAAACATACTCTAGCAAGAAAAGCACAACCACACTCCACAGTGATACTGAACACACTACACCTACTGTCAGGGAGTAACTTAGGCAGACAACACTGAAGTCCTGCACCACATGCCCACTCTACAGCACCATTTGAGCAACTTGCTGAACAGCTTCCTCCCATGTTCTCACAAGTGGCCTCTGTCGGATGTAACACATTATATTAGGTTTCATGGAAGCAATTGACCCCCTTCCCCATGGGTTGTTTTGGGGAAACGGTTTGAGAGTAAAATCCAATGTAACACATAGCAATAATGGTAGTTGGGAAGATACTATTTGAAAAACAATGTATGGCAGAAACTGCAGAAAGCGTACCTACTTTTGAAAGTAGCATTGAATCCACGGAAATTATCTTGTACATCAGATACAAATCTCATAAAGATGACATCACCAGAGGCTACAAGACGTGCAGTAGGGGTTCCACAGAACCTCCCAATCTGCTTAGCTCCTACATTGTCACCATCATGGATCTAAAATAAGTACATAATTATGTGGACCATATTATCAGATAGGGCTAGAAATGTGATAAAATCAGACAAACCCTCTTTTCCTATGAGATGTGTCATAATTTAAATCATAGATATAGGAATATCCAATCTTGGGAGTATTGAAGAAATATCAAATCTGACATCTTTCTCTTCAGTTAGAAAATGTCAAAATAGCCTAAAACATGTTGCATATCGGTGGATATGGATATGCAACATATATCCCCCAGACACTGCTATTCATATTGTTGAATAGGTTGGATAGGCCTTATGAAAACAAAGGTAGGTACATGTAACATACCGTTACATAGTCATTTTTGCATGCATTGTCATGCTCCAGTTGGAAGTCTGCAAACTCTAGGGAAATCTGTCCTCCAGTTGCTAAACGCATGATGTAGGCACAGTTAGTCTGATCTGGGTAGTTTTTAGGGTAGTTTGGTGATGTCACAAACCCTGAGTCTGCAGTAACCTCTGTAATGCATGGAGCTGGGGTTGGAGGAATGTCTGTCTCATTAATAGCCTGGTATCTAGCCTTGAATCCACGGAAGGTGTCAGATACATCTGTTTTGAATTCTACACGTAGCTGGTTGCTTGAGGAGTAGGTGATAGGTGGCCTCCTGTCACCACAGTAACTGTGAAAGGATGACGAGAGTAATTCTTTATACAAAGGGATATTGGTTATACCGATCATAATTATAATGGACATCTTGGTAATGAGCATGTTATTTGTACATAATCATCTGACAGAAAATTGGCGATTGTTGAGAGACCGATTTTGTTCATGAATTTTCTGCCAATAAGTTTTTCCGACATCAACAATACACTGTAAAACAAAATTCCGTTAAAATAACGGAGATTCACTGGCAGCACTGGGTGCCGGACTTTCACCGTTATTTTTACGGTCACCGTTTTTTCCTAAGTCACAGTTATTTTTACGGAACTGTCACCACTATCTTTAAACAAGAAATCTCCATTATAAATTTTTTTAACAGTGATTCTCAGTACCGTTAGAATAACAGTGATTCACTGGCACCACTGGTGCCGGATTTTCACCATTATTTTCACGGTCACCGTTTTTCCATTGTCACGTTATTTCTACGGAACTGTGAATCACCGTTATTTTAACAGAATACAAAACATCAGTGTATTCTGATTCAGTGCCTAAACAATAATTGTAATGGTATTTTGTGTAATTTAACTGATTTGTCCCAGTGTTATTCAGTTCATTTATCCCCCTATACCTAACTCCATGCTCAATATGGTTCCAAACCCAATTTGGTACCAATCAGCAATATCATCTTAGTGTCAAGACTTCAGACCTAATCATTAGGAATTAGTCTATGAAAGCCTTATAGAATGCTTCATGACACTTTGTAATACCAGTCCATGTCTATGTGGTGTCAGAGGTTAAAGAACCCTTGCTTCGAAGGAGCGGGATTTCTATCTTTTGGCTCATCTCATAGATTCGATCATCCTGGATACGATCATCCGAGGTAGGCCTTCGGCCTACATTCTTACTTGTGAAAAACTGAAACTTGAGTAAGTCTCACCTGCATAGTCAGTGGGACGTTAAACTACACAAACAAACAAACAAACAAAACCATGAGCAGAAGTCACTCTAGGATGGCTACAGAGCAAACCTTACAGCTGTGTCTGTATATATATATTTCTTATCACCACAAGAATGGTGTTCCTAGCATCTAGGAAAATCTCTTCATGAACCAAACTGCCACCTGGTGTTATAAAACTGAAATCAATTAAACGTAGCTTCACCGTAAAATAAACTGTGTTTCACTGTAAAAATAAACGGCGTACACTTTTACACTGATTCTCCGTATATTCAACGGAATATTTTTACAGTGTACTGTACTGTACAGCATAAATTTCATAGCTATATTAATGGATTGTTATAAACAAGATGGACTACAAAATGTTAGCATGTATAGCTTAGTAGACATACTATTATGTCAAACCTGTACATATAATACATTGTTGTGACTATGAATAAAACCTTCATCAAATTCCTGCTATTATTTAGCATCTTACAGGGTGGGGAATGTGAATAGAACAAAAATGTTCTTTTTCTAGTTTCTTTTCATTTGAGCAACATTATGGTACGAAAATAAAGAATGATTCTCAGGTCTAATGCTTTGAAATAGGGTTTTTGCGAGGGCAGATTCTTTACCCAGATGAGAATAAGCCACTTCATTATTTAAAAGCAGTAATTTTACTTTGAACAGCCCTGTAGACATTAAAGGTTCAATTTCTTATGACCCCTGAAAAACTTATTTCTAATAGGGTCTTACATAATACCACTTAATAATAAATGCAAGGGGGTAAAGGACAAGATAAGGGTTATAAGGCCCACTCCTAATGAATGCATTGTAGTATCCTTTGGTACTCAGCAGTGTACCTACGTCCCAACAATCCTTGAGGTTGCTGGATCTATAACCTTCACGTAATCTACACAGTCGCCACCACTTTCATCCTCCAGCTCAAAGTCAGAGAAGCTCAGCTTGATAAGGTTACTTTTGTCCACCTCGATAGTCCAGGTACAGTCAATATTATTTGGATATTGATTTGGGTAGTTTGGACTGGTAAACTCTCCATCTTGTGCTGATAAGCTGCCACCACAAGTTGGGGTTGGTGTTGTTGTTGGTGTTGTTGTTGGAGGTGTTGTGGGTCCTGTGTGATAAATGTGACATTAACATAAGTCATCTATGACTCAATCCAGCTACTGAAGATGTGAATCATCACACTGACACTTACTAAATGAGTTTTCTCCTCAAATATCTGTGAGCAAGTGGACATTTTAGACACTCCAATAGCTAAGCTAAAATCTTCTGAAAATGTTCTGAACAGAGAGTTTGCATGGTTTGCCATACCTGCTGTGGTGCTTGGAGGCACTTCTGTCTCATTGATAGCCTCATATCTAGCCTTGAATCCACGGAAAGTGTCAGATACATCTGTTTTAAACTCTACACGTAGACGGTGGCCGGAGGAGTAGGTTGTAGGTGGCTTTTCAGCTCCACAGTAACTATAACAGGGTGAGGAGGGTATTGCTATGATCAGCAGGTGTCGCTGTTACAATTGAATTGCCTATCAATATAACAGACATCTTGGCCAGCACCTTTACCGTAAAACCTTGAGTATAAGCTGCACCGCAACTTTGTGCCAATCCTATAAGCCGCAGAGGCAGAATGCCTATGTTCAGGATATTTTGTGGTGATTTTTAAAAATCGAAATTCGAAAAAACTTGCAAATAAGCCATACCTCGATTTTGGGCCAATTCTATAAGCTACACTGGTGATCTGATTCAGTAAGGTTTTACGGTAGCTGATTTAGTGAACAAAAGGAGATTAATCCAATTATCTATCTCTCCAGATTCTGTCTTTACACCTTCCAACCTCATTCCTTGGTGTAAACAAATGCAATCCAACACAGAGAAAGAAGTGAGTGTCACTCACTGATAAAATGAAGCGATCCAAACTTGTCAAATGGTCGTCTTATAAGAAGAGTTTAGGGTCTTTAAAGTGATGGTCATGAAATAAACAAGTTAAAGGTTGTCTACCTGAGGACCTACCAAGTTACCATACCACAAGACAACACTAGACTCATCTAACTGAAAATGTTAGCCCAGGCCGTGGCCCACTCCAAATGACAAGTCTAGGTCGTCAAATTCACTATGCAGCCCTTCAAGGGTTAACTTGTGCACTATAACCTCTACTTCACTGCAGGTGGAGCTCACTGGGTTCTGAGCCTAGGGATAATTGCTGTCCATGTCTGTCTCTAATTCTCAGGTTTGTAATAGCTAATTCACACAAACATAGAGGTATGTGGGTTAGGGGAATCCCTGCCATGTGCCGAAAGTCTGTATGAGAGTTTTTCTACTCCTCACTTAGGGAGTGATCATTTTTTAACAAGAGGGGGGGGGTGATCTTTCTACGCGGAGCGGGCGAAATTTTTTTCACCCCCCTACGAGTCGGAAATCGGTGCGCACGCGGGCCATTTAAAGCAAAGTAACGCGCGGGCTTTTTGGCCCAAAATTTGGACCAAGAGGGGTCCAAATTTTTTACACCCCCCCGGTCAAGGGGTCCAAATTGTTTTGCCCCCCCCCTGTTGATAAAAAATGATCACTCCCCTATGTGTGTGTCATACCGATGAGAGTTTCCTTGGAGCTATTGTACTATTGAAATAAACACAAAAGAGATGTCTATGCCCTACACATATTTGTTTTGTGTTAATTATATCAAAACGTTTTTACCTTTTCTAGCATCCCCAATAGATATTTCTCAAGATTCTCTAAAGCATGAATGTATATTTCCACAATTATGATTAAGATCAACATAGAAATTATGGAATTCATTCCCTCACTTTATGCATAATGCATGCTATACTGATGCCACCTACAGGGGGAATCCTGAATCATGCCCTGGTCTAGGGCTGGCATACGTCAGGCTTTAAGCTGGCACATGGCAAGTAGGTGCATTATCTGACAACTATAGTTAGAACACCCGTTACCTTGTCACATAGAATAGTCTGCAGACGAGTTTTTTTTTAGTGCTGTCGATGCGCTCTCAGTCTCATGTTAAAGCCAGGCAGCAGCACCTGTCTTTTAGATGAGAGTGCTTTTGTCGACAGTGACGCTCACTTTTTTGCGTGTGAATATACAGGTGATATTACATTGATTCTTCATCCACACACAACTGTTATATACAAGGAGTGATAATTTGGACAGGTCCCACTAATGTTTGGTGATGATTGGTGATGTTTGTTGATAATTGGTGATGCTTGTTGATAATTGGTGATGATTAGTGCTTATGGAATTAAGCTTTCCTAAGAAACAATGACAAATGTAACATCCGTCACATTATGTTTCAACACCTTATGATATATATATGTTTTGGTTGATATCCTGTACTCCTAATTGAGGTATCGATCCCTTCACCACCGCTTCCTTAATATATTTTTGGAAGAAAATTGTTATTAGGATGTCGATAATTCCAAAAAGTACACATACGTTCCAATTTCATTTGAGGTGGCGGGATCTACAATCTTCACGTAGTCTGGGCATTCGTCAGCAATTGCGTTCTCCAGCTCAAAGTCAGAGAAGCTCAACTTGATGCGTTTGCCAGGGTCTACCGAGATAGACCATGAACAGCTTATGTCATTTGGATATTCATTTGGGTAATTTGGACTGGTGAACTCTCCATCTGATCCAGATAACATGCCGCCACAGGTTGGCGCTTCTGTTGTAGTAATTGTTGGTGCTATATGAGAAAAGAGATAATTAATGCAATTGGTAAGACAATCAATGCAATGAAAACATAGAAGAGTTTATCCTCAGCCATGTGTATTCCAATGGAGGTTATTGCATGTGAATGTGAATAGCAGTGAGGCTCTGACCCACTAAGATCAGCAGTGGGCCAGCCCCATCCCACCTGGGTTGACTGAGCTTACCTGAACCTATAACATAATACCTGAAATCTTGCATTGAGTGAGGGATTGATCTATGAGAGTCCTGTATATATTGTATATATATATGACAAAAAGAATTCTCCACATTAGAAGTAGTGTATAAAAACTCTCACACTGATAGCATTGTCATAGAGTGTAAAGCTGGGACTCCACTACCCGATTTTCTGGTCAGATCGGACCCATTCTCACAAATCGGACACAAAACAGATGTAAATATAAACAACCCTATACTTCAGGTTTGTTGATATTTACATTTTGTTTGGGTCCGATTTGTGAGAATAGGTCCGATCAGATGAGAAAATCGGGTAGTGGAGTCCCAGCTTAACTCCGTATGCTTCGGCCTTGAGGTATAGGCCCGACACATGTATTCATTTATGTACCTGCTGTAGTGGTTGGAGGTACATCTTTCTTGTCAATAGCTTCATACTGAGCCTCGAACCCACGGTAAGTAATAGATTCATCTGTTTTGAACTCAACACGCAACCCATTTTCTGATGAGTAGACGGTCCCTGGATTCTCACTTGCACAATAACTGCAGCAAAATAAGTTAGACAGAGGGTAAAGAAAATGAATTGGACAACAAATTAAAAGCAAACAAATTTCTTAATGCCAAGGGTGTTGTGATTAGTCATGATTTCTGCAACAGACATTTCAAGCCAAAACCAATTACCAAACACTTTTGTAAAGAAGAGAAAAGTAGTGCACTCACGTTCCGATTTCCTTAGATGTGGCTGAATCAACGATTTTCACATAGTCTGGGCAGGTGCCAATAACCCTGTTCTCCAACTCAAATTCGGGGAAGGTCAACCTGATGGCCTTACCCTTTTCCACCTCAATATTCCATGTGCAGTCTGCATTATCTGGGTACTCATTTGGGTAGTTTGGGCTGGTGAACCCTCCCTTTGGCCCTTTTAGATTGCCCCCACAGGCGGCCAGGGCTGTAGAGGATGAGAACAGGGAGTAGTTGGAAATAATGAGATACAATGGTTAACAAAGAAAACACTGATGATATTTCAGCAGATGTCACTTGGTACACAGAGAGAAGAAGTAGGATCACTGTAACTCTCAAATGGGAGTCCAGCCCAGATCACTGAGGTAACTCTCCCCACAACTCTAAAGTGACTCCCAATCATTAGGGAGTCTTAGAACAGAGTCATAATAGAGTCATTATAGAGTTATTTTAGAGTCCTGCTAATGTTAAGGAGTCACGTTAGAGTCCTGGGGAGAGTGACCTCAGTGATCACGTCGGGAGTTACAGTGATTCTACTTCTTTTCTGTGTGTAGTCTTGTCACCAGCCCTCACCAATGGGAAATATTTACATTCGTCTTGAGCCTATACTGGCTGCAATGTAAGTTCATACTTAAATGATAGTGATGGTTCATGCATACAAGTTGCAGGATACCATAGCATAATCAATTGAACAAAGTCTAAATAAGCATGACTTACAAAGGCCAATTGCAAAGCAGAACACAGCAATGTGCAGGAGTGTCATTGTGGTGGACAACTAACCATTTGTCATATTGGAAATCTCTTAAGTACGACCAGATAAGATTCACAATCTGCTAAGGGAGTCTTACACCTGGCAACCTTCCATATGAATCATATTACATCACAGCCTACGTAATCCCTAGGAAGATAACAGAATGTACATAAACAATGGATTATGAACTTAGATGCCTCTATCTAATATCATATACTCTAAAAACAGTGTTTATATAGCACATGCAAATGCCCCATATCTCCTAACACATTAAATCTTCTAAACATTTTTGATTTCTAAACATGTCTAGATAAAACATGTTTTTAAAATGATTAGTTCTATGGTGTGCTATGGTATTTGGTTTTATAGTTCTATATTTATGCGTATATCGTACTTATGATAGGGAGTAGATATAACTTCGTAACGCTCACATTGAGTGTCAGCACATGAATTACCTATTAAGACCAAGAGAAAGTAACCAATGGATACGATATATGTGCAACGTGATGACTGAGAATACTGCTATATTATGCACTCATATTACAATACATATGTATTTGGCTATACTATTCTAGGAATAACATACCGTTGGGTATCGTACGTAAAAAAACGAAACAGTCATAGTGTATGTAATATAGACAACATCCCAGCCAACTTGTGCCTACTTTGCGCCTACCCAAAACAACATGGGTTGCATTTTGTTGGGGCTATAGGTCTAGGCAAGTAGACACTAATATGATGGGATACAGTTTGGCCCAATTCTAAAACTGTCTTTAATTTGGATAACATACAGGACAAAACCTTGTAAATAAAAGTAGTATTTCGCAAGACTGGTATTTCTTTTTAATTTATAAAGTATTTTATTTCACGAAGTGATTTTACCTATATACAGTACTAGTATTGAAAAGATGAGAAGATCATATAATATGATTTTATTCACCATTTGGCTGTAGGGTGTTGATACAATTTCATGTTTATATGCACAAATATAAATATTACAATATTCCATCGAAATACTGGTCATAATGTTACTATTTCTGTGTAAAACAACCCCATTTTGATAGATTCCAAACCCTATTATTGCCCGTGATATTATGGCTGGTCCATTGAGGACCCATAGTCATATGTCGAGGCCACTGCATTCTGTGAGGGAAAATAACAGCTCCAAGCAGTATCAACTAAATGTATTATAATTTATTGCAGCATCGCGTTTAATGCAGTAAGATGGAATACTATTGAAGAGATGAAAGAGTTGAACGTATGAAAATCAACTAGGAAAATAGGTTCTGCATCTGAGTCTATCCCCGTGCTTAGATTCGGGGAATCAAAATGATAATTGTGGACAACATAGTGTATTAAATGTAACAGTGACACAAAATTTATTTCACAGTATTCTATTTCCACATTGATGGAGCCAAGTTAAAGAATCACATGCACCACAATGGCGATCAGTGGTCCACGTTTAGACTGTAACCGTTATCTATAAGGGTTATAAGCCTATTGTGTTCTTTCTGGCCCAGTCCAGGTACTTTGAGACCCTTGTGTAGACACTGGGCTGACCCCTCGTCTTGCAGTCAGCAGAATGCCAGGATCCAACACCAGCCAGCACCCACTTTGTTCCCTTCTGACACACCAGAGGGCCACCTGAGTCACCCTGTAATGGAAAAGAGCACCTATAGTTTACTTCATGGACATTTGACAGGTCAGTTTAAGGGAGTAATCATTAATTAATAGCGATAATTAATAACGAGGGATAAATCTCGCACATGATCGTATTACTTGAAATCTACTTCATGTGAGAATGATCAAAAATAATATAGGCATATCGATCTATGGATCTATCTAACTGAACACCCTCGTTGTAGAGTATGAAGCATGGAATAGTCCTACCTCACAGCTTCCTTCCTCTCCATTGCCCACACAGATGTGGGTATCTAACACATTGTCATCCCCACGTAGTAGGCGACAGTCCTTTGTTGTCCTGGGTTTAACTTGTAACTCATTCAAGAAGTTACTGTCCCCTGAGCCTTGATCAAATTCAGCATTGCATAATGTTACTATCATTGTAGTACATAATTATGTATGTTAGGATCGACTTTTAGAATTAAAAATCGATTCCAGAAGAATGCCTCTCCCAATCCAATCTGGTAATACAACTGATTTAGCTTTGTCACATTGTAGCATCATGCATAATCCCTAATGATATTATCAATCGTTCTCAAGTTTGATAAGAAATATAGTAGACAATTGTTAAATGTATGTCCTGTGCCATGAGCAGCCGTTTAGGAGGGCAGAACAGAATGAAACCATCAATTCCCCAATCTGTGATGCTTGCTCTTGGTATCTCCCCCCCCCATCCTGTGATGTTAGACCATGCTTACCCTTGGTATCTCACCACCCAGTGATGTTAGACCATGCTTACCCTTGGTGTCTCCCCACCCAGTGATGTAAGACCATGCTTACCCTTGGTATCTCACCACCCAGTGATGTAAGACCATGCTTACCCTTGGTATCTCACCACCCAGTGATGCAGAGGCGTAGGAAGCAAATCTTCATTGGGGGGGCCCAGGGGGGGCCACTCTGACCAACTTTTAGAATCAGCTTTTAAGCATAATGTATCATAAATACGCCTATATTGGAATTGTATAAAAAAAGTAGTAATTGACTCCCCTTTAGTTCTAATTGAGGGCCCCGGCCCCTGCGCCCCAACTTTTTCTTATGCGGGGAGAGGTCATTTTTTGAAATTATGTGTATTATATTATGGGTCTTGACAAATTTTGGGGGGGCCCAAACATATTCAGGCCCCCCCTCCTTCATGATTGGGGGGGCCCGGGCCCCCCTGGCCCCCCCTTTTCCTACGCCACTGTGATGTTAGACCATCCTTACCCTTGGTATCTCACCACCCAGTGATGTTAGACCATGCTTACCCTTGGTATCTCACCACCCAGTGATGTTAGACCATGCATACCCTTGGTGTCTCCCCACCCGGTGATGTAAGATCATGCGTACCCTTGGTATCTCACCACCCAGTGATGTAAGATCATGCGTACCCTTGGTGTCTCCCCACCCGGTGATGTAAGACCATGCTTACCCTTGGTATCTCCCCACCCCATAATGTAAGACAACCATGCTTACCCTCGGTATCTCCCCACCCCATAATGTAAGACAACCATGCTTACCCTCGGTATCTCCCCATCCGGTGATGTAAGACCATGCTTACCCTTGGTATCTCCCCATCCGGTGATGTAAGACCATGCTTACCCTTGGTATCTCCCCCATCCTGTGATGTAAGATCATGCTTACCCTTGGTATCTCACCACCCTGTGATGTAAGACCATACTTACCCTTGATATCTCCCCACCCTGTGATGTAAGATCATGCTTACCCTTTGTATCTCCCCACCCGGTGATGTAAGACCATGCTTACCCTTGGTATCTCCCCACCCGGTGATGTAGCAGGTGTCTTCAGGTGTGAAGGACTCATCCTCAGTGCTCGGCATGCACACAGGTAAATAGTCAGTGCTTGTTTTTAATGGCGCATCCAGCTTCAACAAGGCTACATCGTTAGGCCACGGTGCAGAGTTAACGAATTTTGGGTGCTGCAGAATACAATGGTTGTAACTTTTTATCTTCAATAACCACACTAGCGGAGATTCTGAGCATATTTTACCATCGTGTAAACATGCCATGTTTTTCTCTCAAATAATCCTCATGGATTCTTTGGTGCTACATGCAGTAGTGACGTTGTTATAACATTGATACGGGTTCAGGTATATGTACATGAATATCAAATTATCGGAACAATGAACTCTGGATTTTCTGAAACCATGTATATCACTTACCACTATGATCTTTGAAGCCCTTCGGCGCACCTCTGTGCCTGAAATATCCCTTCTGTCGTGATCTCCAATTACCAAATTAACTGTCTGCAGACTACAGAATAGAATCATGAGGAGCACTGTGCAAATAATACCTACGTTATATGATATAGTACCACAAAGAGTAATCCTACAGAGCCATACAACCGTAACTAGAATTTTTACATCTCAGTAGATTTAGATTCAAAGCTCAGATTAGAACTTAGAGTAGAAAGTGGGAAATACAAAGGTCTCTTACTCGTGCACACATCGGGCAGCAGTGATAACCCAGTTGTAGTTGAAGAGGACTGCCCCACAATAATGTGCCCCATTGTCACGTGTCAGGGCAACCTGCCATGGCCAGGAGTTGGCTTTGGCAGGTGTGCCCCCTACAATGTACGTGTTTCCCTCGTCTTTGGGTCGTTCACCACATACTGTAACAGCATAGAAATATGAACTACACAGAGAAAAATGTGAGGGTCATGTGTCGCCAAAACGAAAGTCAGGCACGTACTGCCTGATTTTCAGAAGGTGTAGCTTATAAAGGAGTGCACATTTTTTAACAGCAAGGGATTCGTCAGATTTATCACCATTATTCAAATTTTGACTAGACTTGGATGCTGGCATTTAGCAGGCAATGGCTCAACTCACGTATGCCAATGATTATCACAAGGCAGCTTAATAGATTTGTCATTTTCATTGGGTAACCGACCTTATTATATCCCAGGTGTTTGGGGTAAATCTCTCTCTTGTACGTTTCAAATCCAATTTTGTTTTGTATACTGATTATGACCTCCATAACAACATGTTTAAGATAAGTGTCACTGTTACTCATGTTATTGAACCGACAAGTATACTGGTACCCAACGGATGCTTTTGGCATTTCTATATCTGCTTTCTAAGCTGAATTATACTGAATGGGATAAACTTACTTTCCGGGGCCAAGCTAGGTGGGCAGCACTTGAAGCCATTTTCACATTCCCAGTCTACCTCGACATCATATGGACACTTGGCCGCGCACGTGCCACCCATACCGCTACATGTTACCTCTATGAACATGGAAAATACAGGTTTAAATCGTTAACCCTTTGACGGTAGCATAATGCTCTAATGTGATATACACCTTGATGCATGAATGTATTCCCGTTTACAGTAGACATGATGCTTGAATGCAGCATTGGGAAGTTATTCTAGGTCTCTTTAAACTTTAAGCTTTCAGGTGAGAGTGCTTTCGGCGACAGTCACGCTCACTTTTCTGAGGTTGAAGTCTTTATGGAAAGATAGGCGTGAGCTTTGCCATCATGGTCTTTAAAAGCCATTTGTCATCTATACTCACTTTTAAATGTTGCATTAAAGCCACGGAAGTTATCTGTTACATCAGAGACAAATTTCATGAAGAGGGTATCTCCAGTTGAGAACACTCGGGAAGTGGAATGCCCACAAAATTTACCGAGCTGCTCTGCTTTATCATTGTCAGTGTCACCATCGTATATCTGAAAAGAGGTGTTTAAGGATATCATACGTCAGGATATCATAAGTTAGTCCAGACCTTTAGAATGAGAAATTGAAAAATTGAAAAAGAATCAATAATGAGATCAAACCTACCACAACATAGTCATTGTTGCATGTTTTCTCGTATTCCAATTCGAAGTCTACAAAGTCCAAGACCATTTTGCCACCAGTAGCGAGCTTCATTGTGTATCTGCACTCGTCAAGGTCATAGTAGTTTTTGGGGTAGTTTGGTGAGGTCACAAAACCGGAGTCAGCAGTAATGTCCCTGTCACAAGTAGGGACCGTGGGTTCTGGCGTCGGTGTGGGCTCTGAGAGAATTTGATATTGGTGTATAAAAGGAAAGATGCTTTATTCCCGAGATATAGACTAAGATTGGAGATGCATGCACACTCTACACATAACAGCTACGATGACCATAGTTATCAACATTTGTTCTAAATCATGTAAAAAAGTAAAGGTAAACCAATAACATGATACCTCTTGTATGGGCGCTCTACGTTTTTAGGACCATGCCCATTCTCTATCGGGCCCTCAGACCTGTATCTATCATGAATACATGACAATACTGCAGTGACTATTTTCTACCAATAAGTTGAATTTGCAGGAAACTATAGCATAGATGGAGAATCAAAGCACATGCATGCACCCACCCTCCGTCGTGGTAGTTTCGGGAATATCGTCTCGGTCTATTTCTTTGTAAACAGCCTTGAAGCCACGGAAGGCCGTGTCATGATCACTAATGAATTCTACTCGTAAAGTGTGAGCATATGAATAGATGGAAGGAGGCATCTCTGAACCACAGAATCTGTGACAATAAAGTGTATTGATGGAATTATCAATGATATTTATAGATATTTACTCTATCAATATCTAAATAGATAAGTGAGAATATTTTCTTTTAACACATTCTACTATTGTTTTCCATAGCGATGTTGATTAACATTATTGAGAAATACCGTCCAAGTGGTGTTTGGTCCTTTTAGGTATTTACATTACCATGCGTCTTAAGAGGAAATGACAGCATAAGCTTTAATTTGATACCAAATTTGCCTATATTTTTCCAATTTCATCAAAAATGTTTTTTAAAAAAATTTAAAAAAGTTTTCTCCGATCATGATTTTATGATGCGCGCGGTGATGAGAAACAATTTTTCTTAGTGGCCTTAGCCTGAGCCTTTTTTGTGAAGTTAATGTCTTCTACCAGGTGGGAACACAATGCAGAAATGAGTATAAAGATACTGATTCATGATTATGATAGGGTGTAGACACCATTTCTTTTGATTTGTGAGTTGAATATAGGTTAACATTGTTATAATCACAGGAATCACTTATAAAAATATGTTGGTATATATGTGTATCTTTGTTGCTGAATGAATGGTGGTCTGTGTAGCACACCCTACCTAGCCTGTACAAGTGTATTCTAGAATAGGGTAATTGAGTGTCTGGCTAAGGGGGAATATAATACATTGTAGACCTACTCTCTCAGGTCATAATGCTTCATTCTGTCTCAGATGAGATGATAACGTTGGATGAGAGTCAGACAATGCTTGACTCTCGCTTCAGTGAGGGTCAGGTAGTGTCTGACTATCTGTGCAACAAGGGTCAGGCATAGAGAGGGTCTAGCATTGCCTGACTTTGACTGTATATATGCTAATGAGCGTCAGGTCTTGTTTGACCCTGTTTGGAGTGAAAGTCAGACAATACTGGACCCTCTTTACAGTCAAAGTCAGCCTGACCTTCAGAAGGTGGTGCTTTTGACGACACATCCCTGACGGTAGTATGTGAATCCACATTTTTCTCTGTGAAGTATTATCGTTTTGATATATTATGAATGAGTGTACACATCTGTTATTTAGCAGGTGAATAACTTTTGACAAGCAGCAATGAGTACTCACGGTCCAAGCTCATTGCTATTTTCGTAGATCTTGACGTAATCCACACAGGCGTCAAAAGTCCTCCCCTCCAACTCAAAGTCAGTAAAGTTCAAGTTAATGACCATGCCAATATCCACTTCGATGTTCCAGTTGCAGTTGACATTATTAGGGTACTTAGCTGGATAGTTGGGAGAGGTGAACTCACCCTCCGTGCCATTTAGTTTACCCCCGCATGTTTGGGCTACACATGGAATAAGAATTGACAAATGAAAAATACTTAGTGCTTTATGTGTTGAATTAATAGTCTCTAATATGTACACAACTACTGCTGGATCTCACTATTTGCTTATAAATTGCTTGATGTAGGTCGTATCTACAGTTCAAATAAGGATTTATGTACATATAAAAACCGGCAATCACACCTTAGATGTGTAAACTGTAAATCGTTCATAAAATTAATAATGTATTGCGTCTCTTATTAACACATTAGGCTGCTAGATGGACATAGAATGCTGATCAGAGCAGTTATCAGTACAAATGCATTCTATTTCATCATTGCTTGTGTGCATGGATATATCACATTGACACATGTTATCTTTCATCTATAGTTTCTACAACTTTAATTAAACAATCAAATTAAGAATAAGTATGATCACTGACTCACATTGACAGAAGCCAAGGAGAGAGCAGGCAACAGCGATCCACAGGACAGTCATGTTGATGGAAAGCTAGCAAGAACTGTGTGAGACAGTACCTTTATGTACCATCTGCTAATCTATCTAATCTGACCCAACACCTGTGGTCTTCCTCATACCACTTTATCACAGCCGTTGTCTCTCTAGGTTAGTTTGCCCATTTCTATTATGAAAAGCATCAGTATTGGCATTATCTGCACCTGTTCATAAGTAAAACGGTGGAATACTACCGTGTAATCTGCTGATTTATTACAGTAGTGCTTAGATAATATGATATTAATGTAAATGTTATATATAACCCTCTAAATAGCTATTCACGTTTCACAACTACTCAGTTAAGGAGTTAAATTACCCTGATGTCTGATTAATTCATTCATTTATTATTCCAAATACAAATATTTCATTTGCAATATTGAGTGAAGGCCTCCCCAACTGACGAAAATACATTTTATCAATATATAAAGCCCCTTTATATCCGTATCAATGGACCCAGTTAATCCTCAGGACTCTCCCCAGGATCCTGTTTCTCCATATATTTGCGGAGGTCCGCAAATTTGTGGAGGTCCGCAAATATATTTATGGAGCTCCGCAAATATATACGGATGTCCGCAAATATATACGGAGGTCGGTATTTGTATGCTTAAGTACCAAAAAGACATATAGGCTTATATTTGCGGAGCTCCATAGATAGATGGAGAGTGTACTTACGGACCTCCGCAAATTTGCGAACCTCCGCAAATTTGTTGAGAAACAGCATGGGTAGGAGTAGTTCCCTCACTCCTCAACAGAGGGAGCACTGTCTCCAGCCTGGCAACCACTGTTTAGGTTGCCACAATCCGCCATTTTTTCTGTTTACATTGTCATCCAATGAAAGGTATGCTGAACGCATTCTGTATCATTTATCTGTTCCTTATTTCAAATTTTAACAAAAGTAATAATACTAATTGATTATATAGTTATTGGCAGGCATGAGGCTGAGATAACAGATAGGCCTACTTATAATGAATATTTGGCACACTCCCTCCCTTCAATTTCATAAGAAACACTATCATTATATATTCTGCTTTGCCATTATGGCTTCCCTGGCGCCCACGCATTGCAGAGGGTAATGCACAGGCTGTTTTCGCTAAAAACAGGTGAAATTCTTTTACCCCTGCCCCCCCCCCCACACTCCAAGAGGGTAGACTTCTTTCAGCCCCTCCCCCACCCCGAGTAATGAAGTTGAAAAATTGACCCTCGCCTATGCTAATATTATATCTACAACGTTATTCAACTTTAAGGTTTGAAAATGTCTTTATTTGTCAGATCACACGTTGCAAACGTTTGTTACAGCCTATGATAAATAATATTGTAATAAAGAATACTTGTCAGTTATTGGGGCTAGTGTGATCTCTGTTTGTGACATGTTGCTAAACTGTATGGGTGTGTTTCATGCTACAAACATGGAGCAATTTGCACACTTCTAATAAACTCCTCCATGTGCCATGGTATCATAGTCAACAGTAAGCATGGTATAATCAGTAATATTAATGGCCAGTCGGCTCCACATCGTGTCCCTTTAAATTCGCATGTTTTCTTTTCAAATCACTTGAAAAATATGAGGTCAGGCCCAGTGTGATAGAGCCTGGTGAGGGGTCTTTAAACTGTTCAGATCATCTTAACACTGTTAGAAGTAAGTAGTGTTCCTGTACAGCAAATACTGGGGGCAACTTTGGTTCCAGTAGATTGTGCTGTAGACCTACAGCAAGTCAGCTTATGTATATATACAGCACATATATACTGTACAGTAACAGCAAAATCTACTGTTACTGTACAGCAGAATTAGTTGTAAAACCAAATCTGAAGGTCCTAGGTTCGCCTCCCAGTGCTGGTGATAATCATCCATCATCCATGTGAGGGGAAAACGAATTTTTGGTGGATTTAGGTAAAACAAGAAAGGTGGCTGGACCAATGATTAAACTCATAACATGCGGTGCTGGAGACAGGCCCTGATCCGTTGCACCACAGAGCCATTTTGGGATATAAGCTACCTCTGCCATGTCTGTATTAAATGAGCTACAGCCTTGTTGCTAAAGATCCCTAAGGAGAGGTGGCTAGACCAAGGATCGATCCCACAACCTCTCGTGTACATATTACAGGGAAAAGTGCTGTAGATCTACAAGTTACTACCGTAACCTGCATCTACAGTAACAGAATTGTACATGTACAGTAAAATTTGCTGTATTATTCTTTACAGCTAAAGTACTGTACATTTACAGCAAATTTTGCTGTTTACGAACAACAACTTTTTACAGTGAATTCCTATTGCATCTAGTTCCTGTACAAGTGGGATTTAAACAACTGTTCAGTTGAAATAAAACTGTGATCTAAACGAGTCAGAATAGACAGAAGAAGTAAGTTCATATTTCAAAATTTCGTAGATGTTTCTTTAATAATTTCATATGAAATGTCCAGAGCATGTGACTGACAATGATTGGGGCTATATGACCCAGTTTTACATGGTCCTGATGACCTTTGACATAATCATGATTGACATAATTATGGCCTCAATGTACCAACTTTAAGTGTCTAGGGGCAGCAGAGGCATTATTGGATAGACCTCACTCCTATACACATATCGTTAGTAATACAATATTCAAGATCCCTAGGGTACCAAACTTACATAAATTCCATTATTTCATGATATTTTGACATAAAGATTGTCAACATATTTTCTCAGTCAACACCAATCAGTAACGATTACCTCTACCCCAAGATAACTGCATTGATATTAACCCCCACTCTCCTTCGAAGAAAATGAGACCGCTACTGCCTTTGTATGTTGGATATCAAAGGATATCGGGGAGAGCTCTGTCAGGAGCAGTGCAAAACACACCACAGCAGCCTGAGGTCTATTGCAGAAAGAACAACGAGCACATAGATATATAACGAGCATGGAAATAACGAGCGCAATGATCTCGTCGGAGAGGTGATATTTAAAATGAAATCTGGGTCTATTGCAGAATGCATTTGTTCTATTGCAGAACAGTGGTATATCATTAGTGAAAAGGCAACGAATACACAGGTCTATTGCCAAATACAGTACTGTTCTGCAATAGACCATAAGGTTAATTCTAACGAGATCATTTTATTTTCTTAAGGTCTCGTGAAAATAGCATAAGTATATTGGTAATTAGCGAGGTATATTACATTCCAAGTTTAAGAAACATTAGACTAGAAATGGTGACTATTAGTGTATTATACATTAAAAAGTACCTAAAGCAAATTCTAAATAACCATGACGGATGTCTAACGCTGGTACTATACATCCTGCAAGGCGCTACCATTCTGCCCACATATCTCTTGCACCATCCTCATCACTCAGAATTAACGTATATGGGCAAGCTGAGCCTCAATATATAGATGTTTACCGTAAACTACATCTGCATGGGGTGTTTTAACCTCTAGCAATTAGCTACCTAGAAAGTACTGAATGTGTTCCCATTCTTTAGATATCAACGCAGATCAATACACTCCTAGGTATAGCAGGCATCTATCTTACCGATCTCTTACATCAGCCTGTTATATAACCTACACTGGCCTCCTGCACCTCTCCCTATCTAAGTGTCCTGGTGACCACAGACGCTCTGTGTGTCAGGTTCCACGTCCCAAATGGGGAGCTTTTGAGTCTCATATGTGTCTGTCTGAATACCCAGTAAACAAAAAACGTTATAGAACATTTTATAACGTTATATAACGGGCTCAGAGCTCTGAGGTTGTGGGTTCGGTTCCTGCTAGAATATATATTACTAATAAACGAAAACAGAGCCTATAGCTGTAAAACCAGCTACTTTGGTTCATTTTGATTAGACCTTTTCGTATAGGCGGGATATAAATTTAACAATGCCATTATGTATATTATTATACCTGAATATTATATCATAAATCATAATTATATTTTAATCAGAAACGAATTGGTCTCTGTCCAATTGCATACTGTGTAGGCCCTTGTAGTGGGTATGCTAACGTTGCAGTAGGTCCTGCAGTAATATAAGTGGGATTCCCAAGCTGGGTAACTTTGGCTGGTGCCTGGGGATAGGTGTGAGGATAACGCTGGGTGACCTTTCTGCGGCGTGTAGAACTGCAGCTCCAGATGGCATAGGTGGCCACAGTGAGAAGGATACCTCCCACCAGCCCTGCTGCCGCAACACCAAGGATGCCTCCTAGACCTAAGTCTAATCGTCCTAAAATAGAATAATATGTAGTGTTAATAAAATCAATAATTATTGGTGTCCAAGTTAAGTTATTACAAAGTATGCCATGTAAGAATTTCCCTTCATTAAATTTCTATTGTCATGAATAGTATTGTTGTGTACTATATAATTCTACAGCATGATGTAATATACATATTTTGTGTAATAGGACATTATTACTTTAGAAGGGAGAACCTTGTGCATAACATATCTATACTCCACAGCATTATAGCCCTTTCCCCTAAATTACAAATAAATACTTTAATACATAATATCATTTACCTTGATTATTATCTGGAAATGTAGGTGGTGGCCTGGGTGGCAGGAATGTTGGTCTAGGTGTTGGACTGGATGAGGGTTGGAAGTGTGGAGAAACTTTCTGAAAGCCTCTTCCAGTGGTAAGAGCTACCTGTGCCTCATCCTGATACCTGTCAAACTGCTCAGCTGTAAGGCTAAAGTTGTCGGTGCAGGTGGGCATATTAGGTGGCACTGGAGGGAAGTGGTCTTCTCCTTCTATCAACAAGAAGTTCATGGGACCTTGGACGTTGTGGTGAATCATGTGACAGTGCACAAGCCAGACTCCTGGGTTGTCACTGCGGAAACGGATCACTGTGTAGCCTGCGGCTGGTGAGATGATGGTGTCTTTGAGTGGAGGGTTAAGGAGGTTCAGAGAAGGCTGGACCCCTCCCCTCCAGTTAGCACGTCTGCACAGGAAGTCCTCACATACTATATCAGGATTAGGAGTGCCTCCCAGTGCATAAGGTGTTGGGTTCCCAAAAGTGAAGTCAGCAAAACCCTGACGGACAACAGCAAAGTGGTGCCCATGGACGTGGACTGGGTGAGTAGTGACCGGTTCTCCAGGAGCAGGGGGGAAGTTGGAGATGACCAGCTGGATAGTTTTGTTGAAGGGCAGGAAGAGTCTGTGGGTGCAGAAGCAAACTTCATCCTCTGGGCAAACCTCATCACAGTCTACAGTCTCACTGTCTGTTTGGTAGAATGGTGAGGTAGCCCCCACATTGTTTATACCATTGAAATTAGCCCCTTTATAGAACATAAGGTTGACAAAGTACTCTTCATCAGGTTCAACCTGATCCAGCCCATACTGGGCACGTTCCCCTGGAGCATAGCTCCTCCTGGCATCCTCCATGTGTACACATGAGGAGTTAAACTCAGGAGGGAAGTACTTAAATGGACAGTTGAAGACCCTACATGGGATATCTTCTGTACATGCCCTGGGTGAGGAGGTGGGATCAGTTCCAGGGAGTGTACCTGCATACCTTACTATGGCCAGAGTCTCTAGCGTGAACCCATCCCTGGAGTCGTCCTTGGCATACCTAGACCTCATCCAGTAGTGTCCTATAGGCTGGTCTGCGTACAGCTCAACATCAGCTCGTTCTGCACCATACAGAATAAGGGAGTCTACAACCATGGGTTCTATGTCCACCCCATCGAGGGCCATGATCCTTAGTCGGTGACCGTCTACTGACACCTGCAGGGGAACCTCACCCCCAACATTGGCAAGCCTGAACAGATGGGGCCTGTTCTGGACCACCTCAAACTCAGTCAGAGGCCAAGGCTCATCTTTGTTGAACCTCCCTCTCCCGTTGATGATGCCGCTAACATAGCGAACAATGCCAATGTCAGATCCATCCACCTGGTAAAGCAAAAGGTATGCCTTCAATATTTAAATCATCACCAGTATGTATTAAGGAATAATGGTTACGCATCATAATATTATCATATTATGATACATGTATTAGTGTTTTTACTCAACTTATGGTTAAAAAGAACTAATAAGAGACTTGTCGGTAGATCACCTTAGTTCATGTATGTTAGGTCCCTATGCCACCAATGGAAATGCCATTGGATATTGAAAGTTTCTCACATGAGCTGATTATTGTCCATTGTACCAGAGTTTATGCTTTATCCTATTTATTGATTGCCTCAGTCATATTCCCAATACACTGCACAATAACAGTTAAATAAGTAATGTTTTCTCACCAGGAATGGGACATGGCCAGGTGTGAACCAGTTAAATAGGTTTCCTCCTGATCCTGCCACCTCTGGTACAGCTAGAGGTTTGGTGAACCAATACACATGACCCTCTTGGTGATACCACTCCTGGAGGAGCACAGGGAAGTAGGGGATCGTGGGTGCTGTCTTGTGGACTAGCAGAAACCCTGTAATATGAACAGAAAGATTCAAAACCAAAATAGTGTGTATTAGAGGTTGACGAGAGAGTATTTCCTCTTTGGCGCACTAGAGAGTGTGCACTAAGCGATGAAACAGAAATAAAACGTAGATGCTCCTTAGTCTCACATGACTGGAAATTAGTACATGCATTAGTTCACAAGTACAAGTACTTTGATAATGCTAGACCTAATTGTAAAACCCTGTAATCCTTATAGGTTAGACTGTATTCATCCTTCATCCGCCAGAACTTGGGGAGGCCAACAAAGAGCCTATTTTCTTTGAGGGAGTTTTCTAACAACAGTCAGTGGTTACATTGATATCTAAAAAAACTAGACTTCTCACCCTATATGTAATTAATCCCCCCCAACCCACATACCCTCACAACAGGTGAATCCCCTTGCCCACTGCTTTTTCCATTCTGTAAACAGACAACAGGTGGACCACTTTGAAATATTCATCAAAAGTTAAGCACAATTATTTTTATCAGAAACCACCCCCGGCATCCATTGCAGAGACCCTCTAGGATGTGCCAGACAAGGCACAGAAGACCCTAAGGTCCTCTCTAAGGACCAGTTTAGATTTTACATGTATATTATGCGTACCTGATAGACCATCCACTCTCTGGTAGCCAATGTGTGAGTGATACCAGAATGTACCTGCAGGTGTCGCTGTGAACCTGTAGGTGAAGGAGTCTCCAGTCGGTATGGTGCACTGTGTAACGTCAGGTACTCCATCCATCCAGGCATTTAGACGCATGGGCAGGCCATGCATGTGGATCGTCACACTCTGGTCATGAAGCATGTTCCTAACATGAACGGCCACCTGTATAAGAATGAAGAATCTAATCGATTTGTTCTATACACATGAATCCACCTGCATTTTAGGACACAATATGTTAAGACTCAGGCCCCTCCCCCCCCCCACTCAGCCAGGCCCTATGGTTCATACTAACTTCACTTTAATAGACTATGATATGTTATATGATATCTATCCGTTTTATCTCTCTTTTGCCCTCTTTTCTTTTCTCTTCTTCTTCCTCATTTTTTGAGGGGGGTAGGAAGGGGTGGGGAGGGGGAGGGGAAAGGCCCGTCGCCCCCCCCTGGATTCGCCAATGAACAATTTCCTTAAACTCCATTATTTTTCTTTTCTGATGCAATAAAAAAGTGGTGTTCCAGTGTTATTTAATTACTCCATGACTCGCCATGTAGGAAGGATGTCTATATCATTAGATCTAATTGGCCTAGCCTATGAACTTTGGTGATTAGATACCGTACCACATAAACCGGCGAAAATCTGTTGTATTATTGGCAAAAATCAACAATAATCATGATGTAAATATGGTTCACAAATATATTTGATGTAAGGAATGTCACAAAATGCCAAAAATGCCTGCAATTATCATATCAAAGTATAAAGTGCTACGAAATGCTCAAGTTGGGCTAGCATCCTATAACTTCTGTTATAGGCTAATTTTGGACGAACAATGTACAGGGTGAACACACCTATCCATATTACCAAATTGTGTATAGAAATTATCGTTTTCCTACATGAGAGGGAATACAAGTTTTTTAAAAAGGGGAAAATAAATCCGCCCTATACCTACTCTAATTTTCATACCATCTTGCCTAAAACGTCTTTCTTTTCTGGCCCAGGCAGACAACCCCTCAATACCAATGCCCAATGGGAAGTTTAGATTTACATAAAAGACCAGGTAGTCTCGTGATTTGCGGTTTCCGACTTGATGATGTCATTCATTCCTTTATTGATACAGGGTCAAACGTATTCAGATTAAATATGATAAATATTCAAATGAACATTTATATTTTGTTTAGCTCCTCTATACAGAAGAAATAGATGATGAGAATATTACATGGGATATGGACTATAGCATGCCTAAAGACAAGAGCTCTACATTTGATAGCGTATAGATTGTGCGAAACTTAGTATATGATTTAAGGTGGATCGCTACCCTTGGATTTCTCCAAATTCTTAAATCTATCAGAATGGGCTAATATTGCATGGCCAGATACATATATACATTACCTAAGCTGTGTTAGAAATTTAGATCATTTTAAGCAAAATTGTGCATTTTGTAATACTTTGAATATTAGATATAGTGGTAATTGATAATATTTCCTTTTTTTAAACATGAGCTAGTACATTGCAGGTATTTACTATCTAGAACACCATAGATGCTATGATATTACTCAAAATAATCAAGGGTATAAATCATGACCATTTTATACACTGATTTTGCCATTTTACCCATCATGCAATGCCATATATATTTAATTTAGTCTTTTTTTAGCCTTATTTTTTATTTTCAACGGTCCAAAACCCTAAAAATATGCCTGGGACCCCCTATCAAAATTACTTCTATATGAAAGCTAATGATCTAAAGTATATCCTGTGTGAGTTAAAAGAAATTCTGTTAATACTGAATACTATTTTTGGCCAATAAGGCTTAAATAATGACGATTTCTTTGTACTTTTTCCTAAAACTTCATATTTTTACCCAGAATGCTATGGCGTAAAACTGTAAAATTATTTTTCCAGTAAAGGTGACCATATAGGCGTTTCACATGTGATGTTTTACATTTCTGTGCATAATGGTTGATATGAAAAAAAATCATGGAAGTTTTCACTTTTTTTTCACATTTTTAGAAAAAATATAAATACTTTATTTTTTCAAAATTCTATATTTCAAAAAGTAGTTCGGGACCCCCTATTTTTCTTTGCATTTTCCGATTTCAAATAATTTAAACTGCCTGTAAAAGAAATTTGGCGAGATTCTGTTAACTTTCAGTGACTTTGACCCAAGGGTAGCGACCCACCTTAATGTATTTCGGTATAGAAATGACTTTATCACCATGAACACTTCTAAGCATGGCGTCCTCCTTACTTCAGCTCATATATTTAAATGGGACACAGGCAAAGGTTAGATCCTAATAAGGGCGTAGTCTTCAGTGGAGACACTACACACTTTCTTATACTGTTGACCAAGTATATTGATGCATGCCTTTGAGTACTATACTTCCTTGTCCAGAAATACATTTCTATTGAATCACATGTACCGAAGCCGAGAAAGGCGTGCTCGGGAATTTCCAGGCTAGGTGGGTGCGTCTGATCAGTGACCGCACATTAACCCTTTGAGGGTCGCATACATAGTGTTTTGATATAGTATGCCATTTATCCTTATTAGGCATAAATGCATCGTGACGACCACATGATATGATATAGAAGCAATATGGGGTTAATATGTTCCCATTTCAAAGGACACTTAGGGAGTGGCCATTTCAGGTTTTTGTTGGATTTTCGCACAAGCATTCAAAAGGAGAAAAAAGTCCGACCCCCCTCCCTTTTTATGAAAAAAAGCTGAAGATGTAATTATCAATATAACATTGAAGCAATATGCGGCCCTTTCGTACAAGCATGCGAAAGAGAAAACCCGATTCCACTTTCTGTGAACTATAATGCACTTTTTTCTTGGAAAGTATGAAATACATCACCCCCCCCCCTCCTATAGAGGGGCCAAAGCTTTTAAAGTTAAAATTTTATTTGATATCATAACGTCCCTTCTAACAGGAATTGAACGTTTGTGACTAGTATATTCTGAAGAACATCTTATGCTTTTTCTGGGGTTCTGGAGACGTCCCCAGATTTGCCCTACTTGCGAACGTTCAATCCCGGGAGATGTTTAATTAATTATCATAATATCATTACAAGGTTCTCCATACACACAACATATTTAGTCAATGGCCTTCTGGAAGGTAATACAAACTACTGCGTCATACAGAATAAGCATTTCCGAAACATCTCTAATGCAACTTTTATCTTCATCAATAATGTACATGTATTAGTATATGATGTGTTATCAGTTAGAGCTCAAACGGCAAGAGGTCGATGTGACTAGAGAACCCCTTTCTTTCTTTGTATCTATACCTATGTCTCTCTGTGAATCTTGAGCTCTTCTGGTAGTTTATAAAGATTCTGAAGATTATAGATTCTTAATGGAGCTATGAACCTTAGTGGTTGATCGTCACATTCTTTTATATTCTTTAAATTGTAAAATCTCAGAAGAGTTGGAAGGAATTTGTGAATTTGTGTATTCTTCTACTAAGGAATCTTTTATAAATAAAAAAAGACACTTGAGAATATTTTTCTCGTTTAACAAAGACTAACCTTGGCCCCCTCCATGACCTCCAGGGTGGGACCGGGGAACTGCCCATTGATGGTGAAGACGTTGCGCTTGACCCCATCCACAGTGATGACCTGCCTCGGATCGGGCACCCTCTGGTTAATGAACTCAGGAAAGTTTGCTGTCGGTCTAAATGTTGAATTAACCACCCTCAGGTCTCCATTAGGGTCCAGCTCAACTTCGAAGTATCCAGGGGGTCCTCCAGGCGGCTTATAGACCAGACTCTGCTGCATGGAGATGACCAGCTCAAACTCACACACACTGGAGGTACAGATGTCACTGTAGGCAGGGTGAGGCAAGGTGGTCAGCAGCAGGAGGGTAGACAGGAGACATTGGGGGCCTTTGAATGGTGATGCAGCCATAGTGGTTTTTGATCGTTCTATGGTGGGGTATATCTATATTTGCTTTGGCAAGTCTCTGACATTGAATGACATACCATGTGGTAGTACAATCCCTTTATATATTGCCAAACACCCACCCATCCCGGATGTACCCAGCAGAGCATTAAATATATGTACCTGTATGCATGGCTATCGAAACTAGTACTTTGTGATGTCAGAGATCATGCAACACCCTCCTCTCTCTTCAATGATTGGTTGAGTCACATTCCTTGAGTGCACAAAGCAATTGACCAGGAAGTGCACAGAACGTCAGCAGTAATTATCGTGACATTTTAGTTCATGCATTTAAAGAATACACCTTTACTCAAGGACTGTGGTTATATATGGACATTTTAGATGTTGGTTATCTCTTCATATTGGTCCTTATATGAGAATAAATAGCTGTACATGTACATACAAATACAACAATACGTCAGTAGGTAGTATTGATTTTATGTGAGCATGTGAAGGTAACTGTGGAAATGTTGATCGCTTAGGAGATACTCTTTCTTGCAATGACATGACATGGGGTTGTGTGGATGAAAGGGTACACATTTCTCACAATGCAGTAGTTGAAACAATGGTTGCGCATGCAGGTTTTAACAGTCAGTCCGATGTTGTGTATCCTTTGTCCACAACATGAACATGGCTGAAATACCATTGTCTTGAGACATTAGCACTACAGGGCCCACTGTTTACTAATAGTACACAACTTCCTTTAAGTAAATGCTTTATGAATCAGGAACAATAATTATCTAAGGACATTAATCGTTTAAGGCTTAAATAATATTTTCTGGTGGTGGGGGCGAGATGCATTGCAAAACCCTTCCCTAAAGGCCTAGCCTATGCTAAATCCCATAGAGTTATAATGGCTATAGTCGGCCAGCCATGGCATCAACTATAGTTGATGCTCGTTCAGCCAAGGGTTAAGTGCGGGCACCATGCATGACTAATTCCTCTATGATATTTATTTATCTTTTCATTATTAAACTGCTGCTAACGATTAACTACAAAACTATCACAAATATTTAGTACATGTACTATTCCTATCATTTTTTATTGTTTATCGTACGACACTGGCAACTATATTAAACTTTTCATGTTTGGAAATTATATTCTTATAGATAAATGTAAGATGTCATATGCTTCCCCTTGCTGGTTTGTTGGATATTTCATACGTGAATGTTGTGTGAAAGGTTACTGCTCGGGATATAATTGTGGACAGTCGGGGGAAAAGGGTCCTCCAAGGTAAAAGCTTTTGCGTTTATAAATGTATTTGATTTGATTTGATCATCTTCGAAAAATACATGTACATACACAAGTGCACAATAACACAATAACACTGATGTCATCAGCTTTCCAGTGGTATCTTTTATTACCCGGTAATAGGTACCACCTCTAGTTTTTGAGTACTGGCTCCCTGAATATGTGTGATCACCATCCAACCTTAAATGCCAATAAGCGGTATCTTACTTTGTTTTAGAGATATTCTATAAATTAGCATAATATTATATCTAAAATATCCAAACTTTTTCAAACATTTGGTCACATTTGGCCTTTGTCCCTTGTTGATTCACAATTATCCCTGTAACAGGTTAGTTAATAAAACATGTACATGAATTAATTGTCCTTATACCTTGCACAATATTTTATAACATTATAACCGAAATATAATCAAAAACGTAAAGTAGCAATGTATAAGATATTCCAATGGTTGACTGAGCCGCTATGAGAAATCTCCATAGGCTTCATGGCGTTACATTGTGTAACACCAACTGCGTTAGGTCGTGGTAATAGTGTCGGGTTGCCTACCCATCACTAACCATGGTTTTATCTATATCTTTATGGTTTTATAAGTATCAGAAATATTTAAAAAGGTAGATGTACACACACAGTTCCATGAACATTAGAAAGTCAAATGAATGATCACCTGATGAAGGCAACCACCTCTGCCGAAACGTCGTGTTCGCTATAATTCAATATGATGAAATCGAAGCCATTTAAAGCAATAGTTTTGTCGCTCTAGTTATGTCTATTATATAATTATAATGGAAAATGGAAAATCTACCACGGATTTCCTCCTAACCCATCTTGGAGTAATAGGCGGTTGATTTTTTCCTGACCTGATTTATTTAAAAATACCCTGTCTGACATGGCGAGATATTCGTGAAAAATAATTTCTTTTTTGAAAAAAGAATATTTTTCATTTTTTCTCCCTGTCTTTACCGACTGGGCTGGCGTGGGGAAAAAAAACAAAAAAAAAACAACAGACAGACACAAACAGCTTTTTGAGGTATGATTCTGCTCATGCCCCAAATGTAAAACAGAGCCTGCCCTACAGCCAATTCTTGAGGCTACGTAGAATCTGTAGCAAGGAGGAAGATTATCTTGCATGCCTAGCCATGAAAGAGAAACAATTCCTGAAAAAAGGTTATCCAGCATCCCTACTGAAGGATGCAAAAGACAGAGTATCGGCCCTATCTAGGGAAGATCTCTTGACCAAAAAATCCAGAAAAGAAATTGAGAGAGAGAAAAACAAAGAAAGGGAACTCGAGAGACAACGTCTCAAAAAAGACAAAAATTTAGAAAACATGGAACCAGAACAGGAGAAAGTTTTCCTGACATCCACATTCAGACCAAACTACAAAAAAATGGAAAGTATAGTGAAAAGAAACTGGGACAATCTGTCGCAGTCACACACAACCAGACAGTTACAAAGGATGAAACTAGTCACTGGTTACAAGAGACCAAAGAACATACGGGATCACCTGGTGAGGGCCAGGTGCGACTTTGACCCAGCAAAATGGGTCAAAAAAGAGGGAGAGGAGAAAAGAGTCAACACAAACATTTGTGTTGACCCAGAATGCACAGTCTGTCCAAAACTGGACAAATCTGGAAAGATTGAAATCACAAGCCAACTTGAGCGAGAAACCAAGAGAAACATTTGTTGCAAAAGCTCAAATGTCATTTATTGCATAGAGTGCAAAAAATGCAAAAAAAGATATGTAGGTGAAACCTACAGAGATGTGTTCTTTAGAATCAAAGAACACATAGGCGATATAGACCACAAAAGATACGGCAAGAGTGAAGTGGCCTACCACTTCAACAAACCGGGACACAACCAATCCCATGATATGAAAGTCTACATCCTAGATTTCATTTACGAACACCCAGAGTCAAAAAGAGGCACAAAACTAAGAAAATCTATAGAATTTTCTTGGATTCAAAGACTAAAAACAATTGTACCGATGGGCATGAACATACTCGAGAGTCGCTATGGTTAGATCAGTACCCTACAAAAGCCACGTCATTTTTTTTCCCACGCCAGCCCAGTAGGTAAAGACAGGGAGAAAAAATGAAAAATATTCTTTTTTCAAGAAAGAAATTATTTTTCACGAATCTCCCGCCATGTCAGACAGGGTATTTTTAAATAAATCAGGTCAGGAAAAAATCAACCGCCTTGAGCAATTGGTCTTACCTAAAACTGCGATCCAACATGACCAAATCCCCACAAGTAAAAGGGACCCACACAGATGGGCCCTCTAGCTTCCTCCTGGTGAACCAACCAGGGCCACTCTTTTAGTTTCCAACACAGGTCAAAACTTTCAGAAATATAAATCCAAAAACAAAGATAAAATATTTCTGATTGTAAATATAAATGTTCCCCTAGATTACACCTGATGAGGCCATTAAATGGCCGAAACATTCCAGATACCAAACTAAGCACTGAAAACAAATAGCTACATTGGCATAGCAACATAACAACCACACCATGTGACCCATGACTAAGTCTGAGGAAACTTATTCAAAATTTCAAAATAAATTCAATTTAATATTGAATACTGTAAGTCCAATATATTTGGACAATTTTGAATTAATTCAACAATTGTGTGGAAAAAGAAATGAGAGAATTGTGGGAGAACTGACCTGGTTCCACCACAACAGCCAATGAAATGCTTAGATTTGGACCACATGACCTGGCAGTACCTGAGGAGGCAAATTTGAACTTACTTTTTGGTCATTAGGAATGTAGTGTTGGGACAACTTACACGCCACGTCCACCGTACCCATCTTGGAGTAATAGCAATGACGCATAATTGAGAAGGGGACAGCCAGATACAGTGACAATAACAAGATCCACGCTTCTCTACTGAGATCTCACGTGGACTCCACATGGAAGGTTTGCAAAACGAATGTGAAGATAGAGTGGGGTAAAGGGCCCATTTGGGGTAAAAGGCCCATTTTCGGTAGGGGGGAAAAGGCCCATAATATAAAGGCAGTTGGATAGTGAATTAGAGAATAAATTAAGCAAAAATGAAAAATTAAAGTGAATATTAGATGCAGATCTATCAAGAAAAATTATAGCCTCATGTAAAAGGTCTGTTTAGATTTTGGGATAAAAGGCCCATGGGCGTCTCAGCCCTGGTGTGGGCATTTTACCCCTAGGCGGATAGGGGCTACACCTTTTCACTTAAGAATTTGGGGTGTCAGCTTTATTTCGCGGCAGTGTCGCCCTAACTATCACCAGGAACAGGGCAACAATCAGGGCGACACTGCCGCGAAATGAAGCGAAATGAAGCAAGATGTGAAAAAGTAAACATAGAAAAGGATCGCACCGTTTCGCAGGTACCTGTGTCGCCCTAGTGGAGCCCGGGCTATTGGGGTTTACACATAACTGCAGTATGTTTTGAGGGAGGTTAGGAGAGGGTGTGCTCAATAAACCACATCGACATAGAACTCATGTAAGTTATCACCCCGACTTTGTGAGAACCCTAAGATCCACACCGGAGGCCTGAAATTAGCGATTTTAGTACTGTTCTATGCTACCAAAAACCCTTGTATTACCTGCACCTATAGGCTATACGTTTGGCGTTTTGTAGAACCCATACTTAGGGTTTGGTTCACGTATAACCTGAGGGTTATACGCGGGAATTTATGGTTAGTCTGATACATTGAAATACAATATTATAATATAGTCACAGTACACACTCTTTTAATCCGATCATACCCTGGTACTCATAGCTAGCCCATCAATATTATATATCAGGGAGGGGATCAGATTAGAGATAGTGTTAGACACACATTAGGTACACAGTTGTATTATCTTGCTGGTGCCACTGCTTTGTGTAGCATTCGATTTTTTCGCTTTATACGGTGATCCTTTGGTCTTAACGGATCAATTTTGCTGTATGTCCTGCAGTAATTCTGGTGTGATTCACAAGCTGGTAGCTGTTACCTGGTTCCTGGGGATAGGTGTGAGGGTGGAGCTGGGCAACCTTCTTGCGGTGTTTACAACTACAGCTCCAGATGGCACAGGAGGTCAAATTAAAGAGGATACCTACCACCAGCCCTAATGCTCCCACACTAAGGATACCTCCTAGACCTATCTCTATTGGTCCTGAAATAGAAAAAGCTATGGAAGGTTCAATACAATTTGATCATTATTAATATCCCAAATTATGCTAAATCATCTTCATATACCGTATTCAATGTAATACGCACCCTTGGCACGTATGAAATTATTTTAATGGCATTTTTGTAACTAACAGTTAATAAAGCATCTAGTGGTAAGCAGCTGAGCATTGCTTTCTTTACATAATATAATATATTAATAATTAAGGGTATTATGCTACTGAATTACTTATCATATATGTATATGAAATATGTATATGAGAAATATATATGATATACTAGTATTTTGAAATTCAACATCAGTATTTCCCTTTCCCCTCGATCATGAATGCATAGTACAATACATTAAATCATTTACTTTGATTGTTATCTGAAAATGTAGTTGAACCAGATGGGGGTCGGATATGTGGAGAAACTTTCTGAAAGCCTGTTCCGGTGTTAAGAGCTGCCTGTGCCTCATTCTGATACCTGCCAAACTGCTCAGCAGTAAGACTAAAGTTATGGCTGCAGGTGGGCATATTGGGTGGAACTGGAGGGAAATGGTCCTCTCCTTCTATCAACAAGAAGTTCATGGGACCTTGGACGTTGTGGTGAATCATATGACAGTGCACAAGCCAGACTCCTGGGTTGTCACTGCGGAAACGGATCACTGTGTAACCTGCAGCTGGCGAGATGGTGGTGTCCTTGAGTGGTGGGTTAAGGAGGTTCAAAGAGGGCTGAACCCCTCCCCTCCAGTAAGCACGTCTGCACAGGAAGTCCTGACAGACTATTTCAGGATTAGGAGTGCCTCCTAGTGCATAAGGTGTTGGGTTCCCAAAAGTGAAGTCAGCAAAACCCTGACGGACAACAGCAAAGTGGTGCCCATGGACATGCACTGGATGAGTAGCAACCTGTTCTCCAAGGGCAGGGGGGAAGTTGGAGATGACCAGCTGGATAGTTTTGTTGAAGGGCAGGAAGAGTCTGTGGGTGCAGAAGCACACATCATCCTCTGGGCAAACCTCATCACAGTCTACAGTCTCACTGTCTGTTTGGTAAAATGGTGAGGTAGCCCCCACATTGTTTATACCATTAAAATTAGCCGCCCCTTTATAGAACATAAGGTTGACAAAGTACTCCTCATCAGGTTCAATCTGATCCAGCCCATACTGGGCACGTTCCCCTGGAGCGTAGCTCCTCCTGGCATCCTCCATGTGCACACACAATGAGTTAGGAGGGAGGTATTTATATGGGCAATTGAATACCCTACATGGAGTCTCTTCTATACATGCCCTGGGTGATGAGGCAGGATCAGTTCCAGGAAGAGCATCTGAATACCTTACTATAGCCAGAGTCTCTAGCGTGAACCCATCCCTGGAGTCGTCCTTGGCATACCTAGACCTCATCCAGTAGTGTCCTATAGGCTGGTCTGCATACAGCTCAACATCAGCTCGTTCTGCACCATACAGAATAAGGGAGTCTACAACCATGGGTTCTATGACCATCCCATCGAGGGCCATGATCCTTAGTCGGTGACCGTCTACAGACACCTGCAGGGGAACCTCACCCCCAACATTGGCAAGCCTGAACAGATAGGGCCTGTTCTGGACTACCTCAAACTCAGTCAGAGGCCAAGGCTCATCTTTGTTGAACCTCCCTCGGCCATTGATGATGCCGCTAACATAACGAACAATGCCAATGTCAGAGCCATCCACCTGGAGAATGGTATGCCTTCAATAATCAAATTGTTATCAGTATTCCACATAACCATTTCCACCCTATAACATAGGATATACACACAAAAAGTATCGAGAATTTCAGTGAGGAAGGGTTATCATTGATAAATAATGACTATGCAGGATAATGTGTATAATGATAATATCAAGGGTTTTGCCCAACTAAATGTGAAAAAAAACTAACAAGAGTTGGTTCATGTATCATATAATACTATAATGACAATATACTGGACAATGTGTCAGAGTTTACCCCTTACCTTTTATACATCAATTCTTTCCATCCTATTCCCATATATAGCCCAATAACAGCACAATAACAATTAACTACCGTAAATTCCCGCGTATAACCCGCATCTCGCGTATAACCCGCACCCCCAACTTAGGAAAATTCTATAACCCGTTTCTGGGTTTGAAAACTTCCATTTTAGTACTGTTCTATAGTAATAAAAACCCTCGTACAACCCGCACCCTATATAGGCATGTTTGGTATCAAATGAAAGCTGAGGTTGATTCGCGTACAACCCGCGGGTAGTACGCGGGAATTTACGGTAATTCAGGTTTTCTCACCATGAATGGGACTTGGCCTGGTGTGTACCAGTTCCATAGGTCCCCTCCTACTCCCTCTACGTATGGTGAGTGGGTGAACCAATACACATGACCCTCCTGGTGATACCACTCCTGGAGGAGCACAGGGAAGTAGGGGATAGTGGGTGCTGTCTTATGGACAAGTAAGAATCCTGCAATGTGTACAGAAAATTTCAGACCAAAGTGGTATTTATCAGAGGTTGAAGAGACTATGTTTCCACTTTAGTTCACCAGATAGTGTGCATGGAGCAATGAGATGAGAGGATAATGTAAATGCCCCCAAGTGTCATGTAAATGAAAATTGTTATCTGCATTAGTATACAAGGACAAAACTGTGTTCAGAACTTCAGAGCTGCATCCTTGTCACTATTTGGGATCGGCCTTTATCAATCCTGCAACATAGCACATGCTGACCAACTGTGGAATTAATGTATTACATTGTATATTACATGTATCATGACTAAGGCAACATTTGTCATACAACATATTAGCCATGGTTCAATAGTCCATATCCTTTTAATGTTTTTAGGCCTGCTTCTATAAGTATGATTATGTATCATTCTCCCAAAGACTCACATGTAACTTCATCTTTATTGTACAGACTATCCACCAAAATGAGTGATGTTGATAGACAATATGCCCCTACCTGAGAGACCATCCACTCTCTGGTAGCCAATGTGGGAGTGGTACCAGAATGTACCTGCAGGTGTTGCTGTGAACCTGTAGGTGAAGGTGTATCCAGTTGGTATGGCACACTGTGTAACATCAGGTATCCCATCCATCCAGGTATTAAGACGCTGGGGCAGACCATGCATGTGGATCGTCACACTCTGGTCATGAAGCATGTTCCTAACATGAATAGCCACCTGTATAGAGGATAAAATACTATTGTTTAATTCAAGATATCCATGGGAATTAGTGACCCCTGGGATGAATGCAGCGAAAGAAATGCTGCCAACCCCTTTAAACTATAGTAACACACAGGCTTTTTTTATACTAGCAACTTTGGCGGGGGTCGTTATTTCATTTCGCGCCATAGATATTTTTGCATAATTTGCATTTCGGGAGGGCTCTCTCAAGTCTCAGGTCACGGTGCTATAGGCTAACAGTGCATATGAGACGTGAACCTTTCTACCCGAGACTCCACTACCCAATTTTGTTTCACAAATCAGACCCAAACTGATGTAAGTATAAACAAACCCTGACACCTGATCATCTATGTTACCATGATCTGACAGATTTACTTTTGTGAGAATTGACGAGAAAATTGGTTAGTGGAGCCCCAGCTTTAATTATGACTGTTGATCTTGATCAAATAGGCATTGAAATGTCCAGTTGAAAAATTGAGGATTGATCACCTAAACTTTATTGGTACCATGGCTCAAGCAGCTAGCTGTACCCGACTAAAACCATACTTTAGTTGGTCCACTTCCAGATTCTGTTGTTAGATGTAGGCTATTCACACAAATCGGATGCCATGGTGTATACATATAGCTGGGACTCCACTACCCGATTTTCTCGTCTGATCGGACCTATTCTCACAAATTGGACCCAAACAGATGTAGATATAACTAACCCTATGCTCCAGGGTCTGTTTATATTTACATCTGTCTGGGTCCGATTTGTGAGAATAGGTCCGATCAGACGAGAAAATCGGGTAGTGGAGTCCCAGCTTAAGGGTTATGACATTGTTACCATGATCGGACAGATTTAGTTTTGTTAGAATAGACCAGAGAATCGGGTAGTGGAGCCCCAGTGTATCAGAAGGACTTCTCAAAAACATTTGATGTGTTTAGGCCTGCTTTTTTAAGTATGACCATTTATTTTTTTCACATATTTTGGGACTTGGTATTTGTTTTCAGCTTGGGAAAATGATCTTTCGGAAACTCGACCTAAAACTGGACCTAGTAAGCCATTTCCCCCATTTTTAGCCGAGGATGTTCCTAGAAATAAATGAAGCTGAATTTGATACAAGTCTAATACTGATGATTGGTGTTATTAGTGGTCAACTGATAATATTGCCACTGTCCATCTGAAGGTAATGTTACTCTACATGGCCTGTCCTTTTCTTCATAGATGAGAATAAGATGGCCGCATTTTTCAGTGGATTCTTGTCATTATTTATTCTGTAAAACCCTGATTCCAAAAGGAAAATGGTGAAGAAATATGGCCAATCAAATCTACATCAATTTATCTTCACCCAAACAGACAATTTGTGAGAATAGGTCCGATCTGATGACAAAATCGGATAGTGGAGTCCCAGCTATTCTTTCTTCTATTTTATCTACTTCTGTGTATCTATAAATCTCCTGGATTTCTAAATATATTACAAAGTCGTTTTGTTAGATCCATAAGGAATTGGGGAATCTTGAGTATCCCTCTAAGGTACCTCTAATGAATAAAGAAAACAATTGAAAATAATTTTCTCATTAACAAAGACTAACCTCCACTCCCTCCATGACCTCCAGGGTGGGGCCCGGGAACTGCCCATTGATGGTGAAGAGGTTGCGCTTAACCCCATCCACAGTGATGACCTGCCTGGGATCAGGTACTGGAAGTCCAATAAACTCAGAGAAGGTTGCTGTAGGTCTATATGTTGAATTAACCACCCTTAAGACGCCATCAGGGTCTAGATCAACATCAAAATAGGGTCCTCCAGGTGGCTTATAGACCAGACTCTGCTGCATGGCAATGACCAGCTCAAACTCACACACACTGGAGGCGCAGATGTCACCGTAGGCAGGGTGAGGCAACTGGAGGAAGGTGGTCAGCAGCAGGAGGGCAGACAGGGCATACTGCTGGTCTGTGACCGGAGGTGCAAGCATGGCGGTTAAGGTGGGGTATATCTATATACATGTATACGCTTGGGCAAATGTCTGTCAAATGACCCACCATGTGGTAGCATGATCTCTGTATATAGCGTAAGTAATACATCCCAACAATAATTGTTGTAAAGTAATAAAAGTTTTATATTGTATTAAAACGAGCTGTATATCAATATTCATGAAAGTTATATGTGGAATTACATTTTACTTAAGCATGCCTCCATCCACTTATCAACTAGAGTTACAGTGATGGAAACAAATAACAAAATGCTGTAAACAATGTTATTGCATGTTTGTGCATGCAGGTTTTAATTATCAACCCTCTAAAGATGATCATATCTTGTGTCCTTTGACCAATTGACTTGAACCCTAAGGTGGCTATTATAACATTGTGTTGGGATTATAGGTATCGATGTTAAATGTTTTATAAAATAAGATCTGCAACGGTATTGCAATTTGCATACGTGCACGCTTACCATATCCGGCAATTTTAGCGCAGGTTAGATGATGGGATTGAAATGATATCAACCACTAAAATGGATCTAAAGAAGTGCTTACTACTCCGCTTGTCCTGTACTATTGCAGGGCAAATGGGAGGTTAAAATCTGTAAGGGTAGGTGCGCTAAAAGGGGGGATACGGTGATATCACTCTGGTCTTGACATGATTTTTTTCTACAATAAAAAGAGATGTACTACAACTATTATTCTTTTATTATGTTTTTATCTCTTCATTGTTGAAATATGTCAGGCGATGATCGTAAACGACATTATATAGTAATGCACTCAAGATGTATACACTCCTTTGGAAATAATTGTGTTCCTCTTTTAACGTGTGCCCCTGCTCATGGTGGTTAACAACAATGTCTTAATGGTCCAGATCCGGGCACATTTAGTAACGGTATTTATGGTTGTAATAACATACCTATATCCATGTAATAATTTAAGATAACAAGACTAACGTATACAAGTATATGAACACGGTGTAGTTATTACATTGATCATTTGACATGTCAATTGAAGTAGATTCAGTATCTACGTTTTGTACTTAGCAGTTCATACCTAGAGCGTTCCTTGTTATAGAAACATGTCTTACTATTCTGTAGATTTAGCTTCATTGTTGTATTCAAGAAAAGTCCCTTTCATCATGATACATGCTTGGCATTGAGACCGTATTGCGTTCTCTACAATTTGCCTTGTGTTAAACACGCATCACAGACAAATAAAGAAAGATATAGAAAGCATTGGCTTCCCAGTTTACAGCTTGTGTGTAGCCACTAGTAGCTGAGTTTGTGAACTCGGCTTGTCGCTGTTCACATCATGAGGAGAAGTTTATAAATATGCACCTCATCATTGGTCATGTACATTACGTACATAGTCTATTACATATCATGATTGTTCAAAGTCACTTTCAAGAATATAGGGATTACCAACCGCGGCGCATCTAACGGGTTATTTGACTACAAAACTGTTGTTTTCTGGCCTTTCATGTACAAGGACATCTAGAGTCGTTCATGTTGTGATTCCTGTATGTCCTCAGTGGTGACACCAACATGCCTTACCTCACAGCGTTGTCTGGATGATAAACCGTGTTTAGATATGCTGTACACGCCATCAGTGGAGGTTATGTTTTTAAGGGTGATATCCTGTACCATTTTCTCTGTAGCCCTCAGGTTCAAAATCTGTAAATTTTGCAAAATATATTTCATGCACAAGTAGGAGGAGTTTTTATTTTCACATGGAGAACGAGAGTCTCTATATTCAGGTATATGAAGACTTATTATCCACAGGGGCGTGGAGAAATTAAATCTTGCCACAACTATGTACTCCACAGTAACATCATCAACATAACTGCAAAGCCATATGCATATTTTGAATGTCGTTTTGGATAGAATTAACCGATAATTACATGAAATAGACACAGAGATTGACAAATGCACTCAAAACTATCCAAACTGCATGATTCTTCATTCGCTAGGCATCGAGTGGCATCTTATTCGGCACGACATCGTGAGATACTACTCAAGGTCAGGTCGTGATGAAACAAGCAGTTTGGACAGATTATCGTGGACCTCGATCTGTCTATATTATTTCATGCGGGGAAACACCGTCACTATTGTGTGGTTTGGATAAATTCACTGAAAGAGGTTTGTCGAGGCAGATATAATCATACTGGCCTTTTAAGCATTTATTAATTAATTAAGGTCATTAGGAAATACCAAATTAATGTATATACGTAGGTCTAAAAGCACATTATTCAACCCAACTCATTAACATTTACGATAGCACCGCAGTGGCGGATCCAGGATTGTCTAGAAGGGGGGTCCCAAACCTGGCCAATCTGGAATAACAGTCTGTTTCCCGCGAGCGAGTTGCAGCAGCCATACAAAGAGAATTAGGGGGGCATGTCCCCCGAGAAAATGTTGATGGTCTAGATATGAAATGGTGCATTCTCACGCATTTTAAGACAGAATATTTTCCTTCTTTTTTTGGAGTGGGGGGGGGGGGGGCAAGGCCCGTCGGGCCACCCCCCTGTATCCGCCAATGGCACCAACACAATGTTAAAGCTCACCTTGGGGACAAAGATGATGAGAAGGGTAGCCGTTGTGCCCATGAGGAGGATGCCTGAGAGACAGCCATAGAGTAAGGCTACCTTGTCGGTGAGGGCCACAGAGAGCACCACCCCCAACACACTAAGGACGGCCACGTTGTAGACGCACACACCAACGAACTGTGAGTCATTCAACCCCTGGATGTGTACCTGCAATGTGTCCCATTAAACCAGACATTAAACCCGTATAGCGATTTTTTTTAAATACTGACAAAAAAGGACGAGTTTGTACAATCACTAGGGATAACTGGGCAAACCCTATTGGATTGGCTTGGGTATATCTGCGTATGCAACAGGTATGCGCAACCTCGCACTACATGTAATTTACTGGGGAGGTGTGTCCTTTGGCGGCTTGGTGCATTATACCGTAGCCCGTGCGAGTAACTCTTCAGTGCTACATTCAAGCATCACACCAATCGTACGGGGTTGAGAAACCCCGCAGGGGTCGGCATGAGGCCTGGATGCAGCCCTGGCAAGTAGGATTGACAGGGCTGCATTCATACATCATGGCGACAAAGGCACATTAAAGCATTAAGCATTGAAGTATTTGACAGGAAATGATTGTTTAAATAAAATGTTGGTAGTTTACTGGAACAATTAGATTTGAATACAAACATTACTGGACGTAAAAACGATCTCATTATAATTCCTTATGAAATACATGTACACTCAATTTAGCCTTTTAATGATAGCAAATGCATTAACATTTTAATGAGAGCCAAAATAATGGGAGCGCGTTATGAAACACACAAAGTTAATGATAGCAAAAACTGCCCTAATGAAAAGACTCTCTGTACATATAAGTAGCCAATGAGAGGCATACTATCATTATAACATGATTTCATGAAAACCAAGGATTCTACCGCACCTTGCGTGTTTGGACAGCAAGGAAGGCACCAAAGACCAGCAGAGAGCCTTTAATCATGTACTGGAGGATGAGATGATACATGCTGTAGGCTGACACACACCTGTGGACCACAGTCTGTAACACCATGTCCCCTTCAGACACTTCCTGTTAGGGACATATTAACAGATATTATGTACAGACGTCATTGGTAGGGCCCTAGACAGGGGGTTGCTGTGTCACTTGTCGATTTTAAGAAATGCCAATGTACTTTGTCAATTTAAAAAAAGGGTCTTGTCCCTTTGTCACTAACACTGTAAAAATATCACCAGCCCTCATGCCACTTGTCGATTTTAAGAAATGCCTATGTCATTTGTAGATCTTAAGAAATAGGTCTTGTCCCTTGTCACTAGGCTCATGTGGATTTGTCGATTTTACCTGTCTGGGGCCCTATTGGCACCAATAAATCGTGGTGATGAGCTCAAGCAGGAGCATGGACAAGAAAATCTGCCTAATCTTAATTGATATAATCTTAATAATGTTATAATCTTAATTCAAGGTTATAACATTTATTTCAGAGTATGTACAGAAGACGGAAGCTTGATGCATACTCTTAAGAACAATGTTATAATGTTGAAATTAAGATTATAACATTATTTGCATCGTATGAAGATAGGGCAAATTTTCTTATCCGCGCTCCCGCTTGATTACCGTACCGTCGCGTTTAAGCGCCGGGTATTGAATAAGCGCCGGTCTTGTATAAGCGCCGGGGGTATGAGGGTCTTGAAATTACTCTTAGGCACTAAAACTGGATCTCGAATAAGCGCCTGTCTTGTATGAGCGCCGGGGGTAAACACCCCTCTAAAGTTATAAGCACCGTGAATGACGCGCACAGGGACTGCGGCGGTGGTCTGACTGTGATTGTTAATTTTAGTTAACATCCGCAGTGAAGCCAAACAACGCAGGAAGTGTCCAAAGCCCCAACACCAGGTGCAAAGCTCATTATCATAATAAACCAGTAGACAGGCAAGAAGCAAGCTTCTCCATCAGTAGCGCATCTCCAGTAGACATATTGCTGTGGGAACAGGATCCTGTAGATCAGAACACCAACTTGCTGGAAGTAATTAACGTTCAAAGCCATGAATCTTACACCAGGTCTTAATGGGACGAGCAGCAGCCACGCTGAGAATGCAGGCCATGAGGCTATTGCTGAAGCTGTTCGCTTGACAACGGGAGTATCAAGCCTATTGTCTAACACATTGTTAATCATTGCCCTGATGAAACTGAGGACGGGCCACCTGAAGACTTCAACACGTTATTTTCTCGTGTATCAAGCAGGAGCCCATGTGTTAATGGTTGCTGCGGGAACTGCGAGAGGATATATGTTGGGGCATACCTGTGCGTTCTTTATTGTATACCCTTATATAGGATACCTCATTTGCAGTAGTACAATGTTACTGGCCTTGGATAGCTTTATTACTGTGTACAGCCCCTACAACCACAAACAAATCCTGACACCCCAAAGGGCAAGGTTGACCCTGGTATTTGCATCCCTTGCCCCCCTGGCTCTGGTACTGCTAGCTGCACTGACTGGGGAGAAAACACCCGAAGACAACTCGCACTGCACGCTACATGATAGCTACTTCTCACCAGTTCAGCTATTATTCATCGTTAGCATTATACTGGTACTGATAGTACTTAGTGTTGTGTTTCAAGCTTTGACAATACGCTTGGTCAGCCGCATGAATCGCGTTGAGGCAAGGAAATCCCGTAGCATTAATACTCCAGTGACAGATGCTGATACTGAAATTGGGAATCTGGGTTCATCTGTACCTAGAGCAACTCCCGATGCCTCTACGTTTAACCCTGGTGACTCTGCCAATGGACCCCACCTACCACCCATGGCTGATGCCGATGCAGGGCCAAGCACGTCTGATACAACTTGTAATGCAGTAACCGTTCAAGTGCTTAAGTCATCTGAGAGAGATGTTAATGCACAGCATAGACGACAACGTTCACTGAGAGACTCTGCCAATGGACCCCACCTACCACCCATGGCTGATGCCGATGCAGGGCCAAGCACGTCTGATACAACTCGTAATGCAGTAACCGTTCATGTGCTTAAGTCATCTGAGAGCGATGTTAATGCACAGCATAGACGACAACGTTCACTGAGAGGTATGCCCCAGACTGCACCAGCAGCAAAGAGACCTACACGCCAGATGAGATTAATCCGACTTCTCACTGTCGCCCTGCTTCTGACTCTGGTCTGTTGGCTTCCATATTTAGTGGGTCATTTGACTATAGCCGTGTATAACATTCATGGACTTGATAGATCATGGTTTTCGGACTTGAAAATTGCCATTCTGCTACCTGTAGAAGGCCTTGCATATCCCATTATCATAATAGCTCTAAGTTCAGAGTTGAAGGCCTCTTTAAAATCGCTGCTATGTGAGAGTTGCAGTAACTAGGTGAATTATGAATATAAGTATTGCAGCTTTATGGAATCAAATGGGCTAGAGTCAGGGATCTTTTAGATATTAGATATAAGATATTGATGTTGAGCATTTCATGTCCCATGTTAAATATAACACTAAGTATGTGACTCACTGAGTGGACCTCTGTAACACTAAGTATGTGACTCACTGAGTGGACCTCTGTAACACAAATATATGACTCACTGAGTGGACCTCTGTAACACTAAGTATATGACTCACTGAATGGACCTCTGTAACACTAAGAATATGACTCACTGAGTGGACCTCTGTAGCACTAAGTATATGACTCACTGAGAGGACCTCTGTAACACTTAGTATGTGACTCACTGGGTGGACCTCTGTAACACTAAATATATGACTCACTGAGTTGACCTCTGTAACACTAAGTAGGCATATGTGACTCAGTGAGTGAACCTCTGTAACACAAAGTACAATGTATATGACTCACTGAGTGGACCTCTATAACACAAAGTACAATGTATATGACTCACTGGGTGGACCTCTGTAACACTGAAAATGTGACTCACTGAGTAGACTTCTGTAACATTAAGTATATGGGGTCACTGAGTGGACCTCTGTAACACTGAGTATGTGACTCACTGAGTGGACCTCTGTAACACTTAGTATGTGTTTCATCGAGTGGACCTCTGTAACACTGAGTATGTCTTTTTTTGTGTGTTTCAAGGTTGCATCGCGGGAATTTCACACCAGTTTTGGTTTTCGTCTCTTTTAAAGTAATACTGAGTATGTGACTCACCGAGTGGACCTCTGTATCATAACCCACCTCTTCCTTGATGGACTCGGTGATGACCGTTTGAGGGTCGCCTACTTCCTTCACGATTACCAATAACACATCGATAAGCACCAAGACAATGACCATTCCAAATAGCTGACGGTCTAGGAGAATAACCCTCCTCGTTCTGATGGTGAAGATCTTGTAAACACGCCACGTCTTGGCAAATAAAGATCCAAATGACAAGGAGAATCCTATCGACATCGCAATAGACCGGGCCTGAAATTAGAAACTTACATTGACGGATAACTGAAACAAGAAAGAGGAACTGTCACTACTTGGCTGCCGAACTGATAGCAAAATAGAATCTATATATCGAAAACCACCCCAGCGGAATAATGGTAAAGGTCTGTTTACGTTTGATCGTTTACTTTTATTAAGTATTGATAATTCAATACTAATTAATTGTTGTTTACCTCGGAGATGTTAATTAGATTTAATCTTTATATACATTGATTGTACCATAGATTCATCGACTTGATGTTAAGCGTATACCTTGCAGTGGAATCCCGTCCACTTTGATTCCAGATCCTGCAGGAATATCGTAGCATAACCCAACATACAGCCAACAATAATGAGGTTGTTAAGTGATGGAGAGGACATCTTGATAACCCTGTGAGAATTCGAGATGGAAGCTCAACAAATGGACATAATTATGTTGGCATAGGGATAGGCGGTGTATATGGCGCCGTGTATTTTAGGACAGTTAGCACATCATAATTCATATATGCCAATTCATGGAAAGAAAACTAGTATGCAGTACAAATAATCAAGTCAGTGCTAATTTGATGGAGCTCAAACCCAATAGATTGGATGTGCAGCACAGTACTGTAGGCCACATATCCACCAAGAGCCCTTGCTTATAAATGTGTTTTAATTTAATGTGTTTTAAAGTCGGACACCTGGATGTATTAGATATGATTGTCTTGCAGAAAACTCTGGGAGGTGTGGATTCTAAAGGATGTATCTTTAGCACGGTTTGAAAAGAAACAAATCTATCATAATCAATATGTACCCTCCTTGAACTTTCTGCCCATTAGCGGCTTCAATGGAGCATGAGATGGTCAAGGATGGGAAACATTCCACAGCGGAGTTTGAGATTCATCAATAAATTAAAAATAAATGCTAAGTATACGAGTAAGAAACAGGTTACTTAGGGATAGGAGCATTTTAAGGAAAGTTAAAATATTTTGCTGATTTCCAGGTACTCCTGGATGTAATGTGGGTAATCTAACGTGCTTGGTTATTCTTCTATGACAAAGTGTGTTATACATGCACTGCTGTAGATAATAGTTTATGAACCGTTGTATTGTCCTGTATCGTAGCGGGTCAGATGGACATGATTCATTGCTATCAATAGGTTTTCTGAGATTTGTTTATTTGCGGAACCATTGAGTCTGTATACCATGAAACATATGTTTTGGACAATAAAGAGAGTGTTGCTCTTGTGGAAAAATAAAAAAGCGAACCTATGTCTTCGGTGGATGACATTGATAGAGAGGAACAGTATTGATAATGCAATCCCTAGGGTGGCCAGGACGTTCATTGTAATGTAGAGCGGAACCGAAACAAATAGCGACTTCCGTTCTCTTCTAATGGAGTCTTTAGGGGGGATCCCATCTGCAATGGAAAAAAAGTTAAACTTTATTACTTGAAAATGTGAAGGAGTTTCACAATAAGTCATTGTGTGTGGAAACGTCATAATACATAGCGTACGTTTGATATAATCAGTGAGTTGAGTATTCATAACATATTCCATACCATAATACATTAATGATTGCCCGACCTAAGACTGCTCATATAAACCATAGAGCAGACTTTATTTATTTCATCTTTCACTTAGCTGGCCACTTAGCTTTATCCTGATATACAATTTTACTTATGATGGAACCTGCATGCAACTCGAGCATCCTTTAAAGTGGTCTTGGGTAAAGTGAATTGGGCATGACTGTATGGTTCTAAGGGTTATAGCCTAGGACAGGCTATTGGCAAGGGACCCGTTTTTTATGTGTGGCCTAAGTGCAAGGGGCTTAGTAGAGAGTGACCCTTTATCCACAGACCGGTATGAGCAGTTGATAACTGCTCTATATAGACTCACTGTGCCACCTGATGGGAGTGTCGTCCAACCACTGGATAGAGCCTCCTGCAGAATGGTAGCCCAGAACCTCACGGCGGCCACCTGACGGATCATAATGGAGGCAACCATTAATGACAATAATTATATTGGAATTTCTAGGACATTATCACGGGCCTCACATCCACCTAAATAACACAAAGACATTACGGGGTTTCTCCATCCCGATTGTAGGCCTAAGTTAGGTGTGGTACTTTGCAATCTTTGAAAAATGTTGTAGGTTCTACTACATGTTGTGCTCGGGGGGGGATTGACTTATGCTGATGAATGGCTACATAATGTACCTGCATCTCATGCCTTTATAAGGAGCAGTTTGAATAATCACATTCTATAATGGGCGCGTAGATTTCGACATGGCTAGAGTTTATATCTTAGTTTAGTCCCATGTGTTAACTGCACTGACCTTGAAGCCTTCTGACCTTGATAACCCCTGGGTTGTCACCATTCTCGTCAAATGTGACATGACCTTTGACACCCATGAAGTTGACACGGCGCATGTTGTGGAGTAGCATGTCTGTCACTTCTAGGTCCCCGTACCGAAACTCTTCCAGGGCCCTCTCTCTACCTGAAACCGATGCACGGGGGAAAGGGCAAAATTGCTGAATAGTACTAACTCCAGTGCAAAGCTTGGTGCAAAGCTTCCACATTTGAAATGCAATCAGAATGAATTGATGCCTAACCTGGTGGCAGTGGTGCCTTGTACATAGTGATTGCCGTGGAAACATGATCTCATTCAATATAAATATAAAGTTGATGCAAACATAATGAAAATACTATTTCAAAACACTCTGACTAAGTGTTTGAAAAAGTATGATTTATCATGATAAACATGATTTCTAATACATTTAAAAGATCTATTAAGAGTAGTTGTTACCTCACCTGTTTGGCTGAGTTGTGTTAATGTCATATTGAGTGCTAAAGCCGCCGCCCAGGCCGCGTCATACCCCTGACTCGCCTCCTGGACACCTATGACGTCAGCATACCCGATCCGCCTATCATAGGCTTCCTTCCACTCACGTGACGTCAGCCCGGACAGGCCGCGTTCCTGGACCGGGTTGATGTAGACGAAGCCAGTCCCGAAGTGCCCTTCGGCTGCTTCCGTGAGCTGCTCGGGCGAGCAGTTTCCGGCCAGCTCAGGCTGCTTCCACCACCCCTCGTCGTACCAGCCCACCAGGATCCACACGTACTTGGGGCCATAGAGGCCTGCCCGATAGGCCTGGTTAAACAGGATATTGCAATGAGACATGGGGACACATTATATATGTGACATGTACAGGGAAAGGGGATCTTATTGTACCCTGCACCATAATCTTGGAGTGCCTTTTTGCAGATTCTGTCACATATCAGAACTAATACCAAACTGTCCTCGGGAACTTGATAAGTTATCGGCAGTATATCATTTGAATGTAGGCGTGAATATAGCAAACATGTGTCAGGCAATAATATTGTAACTTTTATAACAGATGTCATGACATTGGATGTATTAGGTCAATAAAAGCTTATGCTCACCTCACAAAACACTTTCCCCAATACATCCAAGTAAAATCCCCCCACTATGATCCTCGCATCGTGTTCCTGTAAGAAATCACAAATAATTGCATGGCCTTGCAATGCATGAATAATATTATTTTGATTCACTTAATTAATCGGCCATAAGTGGCAGCGCGTGTATATTAAACACAACCCAACCCCCTTAACATAATACCATTTGTATACCACACATTATTCCCCTCCCCATGACACATTATGTATGGGATAGTTTTCTATTAGTATAATACAACATTGTGTTATAATAATTATTATAACAAATAGCCTTAAGTACCTTAAGGTTCCTGATATGTAGCTCTGGGTTGTCTGTGAATATCTCTGAGGTGAGGAGAGTGATGTTTGCGTCTTTCAGACGCTGCACTAAGTCCCGTGTTACCTACACCATATACATCACCGGCAGATAAACACTGATCGCAACATACTGGGCATTTTCTTTCACAAAGTTATGTCATGTCAAGAAGTAGAAATCACCGCACTGAGGGCAGTAAAGGGAAATTAATCCTATACATGATGCAATCCCCACACGCACCCTAAACCCACGCGGCGGTGGCTGGGCGCCGTCTTGGGCGCCGTAAGTAGTATATAGAAATAGTAAATATCGCCTGGTACAATAACACTGAGCGTAGCACCCCGGAAGTGGGTATTGGGTATTGAGTTAAAGGAGGCCTACTATTATATAGGCACATTATTTTGCTAACAATCAAAACAGGGCCATCGAGTGCGTCATTTTTCAACTTCCAGCCCTACTTAGTTTTGGCAAAGGTTCCCCGAACAGATCCCAAGAAACGATTTTAGTGAGTTAAGAATAATGAATACCTTTTGGGATAATATAAAAGTATTTACCTCGGAAAATAACTCCACCGATTGATGAATGGTCGCCACCTTTGTCCAGCCGAACTGCTGGAACATCTCGATGCGGGTCGGGTTAACGAGCACATCCGGCGCCGCCACACGGAAGAAGCGCGGGAAGCGGTTCTTGTCTGACAGTGACGGTGACGAACTGACGTACGACAACTTGACGGGGGATATAAAACAGGCATGATCATGGTTGCTGGTTAAAGTGGGTATATCCGATTTTTACTCAATTTTAAATTCTTCATAAAGACGTTCCATACACTGTAAAAGTAAATTATTTGTGGGTTGGGGGACATTAAAATTGTATCCATGGTACCATGGCCAGTATCAGTTCGAAAAGTGGGTTCCATGGGGTCCAACCGTGGTCTTTTACCATGTATTTTCAATGGGGAAATAAAATCGTGCGCGATTTTGTTCCAAAATGACCTAAATTATATATTGGACAAGAAAACCAAATTAGAGCAGAATCTGAGGGAATAAAGAAGAATGGAGTAGATAGGGAGTTATTTTGTTATCTATGAACATTCTGATTCATTTTTAGGGAAATCTATTTTTCGGTCCCAGACAGCGAATAACATGGGAAACGTGAGAGAAGAAGAACGGGATAAAGGTTTCTGGACTACCTTTAATGATCAAGTTGTCTGTGAAGCGACACAGGTTTGTATTTAAAAAAGTACATGTAATAGACCTGCTATGTTGTTCTTTCAAATTCGTATTTTGACTTCAGTTCTCGTTTAAGTCAACCCATGCCATTGGAAATGCCGAGTTCTCTTCCCCAATGTACCTCATAAAGAGCCATAGATTGACCATAATATTATACAGAATTATCAGGAATATTGACTAATTTACCTGAACTAGTCCCCACAGATGTGAGGCCTCGGCGGTGGCCTCCGTCACTGTGGAACACCCACCTCCAAGTATCATGAGTTTAGGGGGACCTCTGTATAGGAAGCTGTACATCATGTCTACTCCGACACCAGGACTGCACTGTACGCGGAAGGCAGACAGGGAAAATAATGTTTTATAATTGCATATTGTATTCACGTAGCAGACTGGATACCCCTCTGTATCTGTATGCGCTGTAATGTACTGCGTCTTTGGTCGTCATAATTAATTCTCGAACAAACAAAAGTATACCACGTCTCGAATGTGTTATTTGTTAATAAACGAGAGTCGAGAGCTCTCATTGAAACAAAAAAAAAGCTGCCATAGTGAGTCACTCGCCAAGGCTACATCATATAATCATTATGCTAAATGGGCATAGTGTATTGATGGGATACATAGACAGGCCTTTTAAAATGACCAGAGCAACATAATATGATACTGTAGTTTTTTTCTGTGTGGATGGCTTGTAAAGTGCCTTAACAAAGCTTAATTGCCGACGTGACTCGATCGTGATTATGATTATTGTGATTCAGGCGTTACTGCTGTGATCTGTAAACCTTTACTTGTTGATCATTGACTACAATTGAAATCGTATTTTTTGTCAATAAAAGCGTATCAACACTCAACTCAACTGTAATAGTGTGATAGATAAACAGTTGAACAGTAACCCGAACCCTAGCAGTATATACTATGATAGGGGTATAACGGCTACATCCACATTCCATGTACAGACCTGAGTGTCCCCCCACACCATGGTGAGGTTGTATCCAGGCAGAATGTCCTCCCGGGCATTAACGTCCTCCAGGCCCATCTCCACGGCCGGCAGGAAGGCGGCTCCACTCGGCCAGGCACCCCCGAACCCAAACAGGCCAGCCACATACAGCCTCCTGAGGGTAGAACCAGTCCCGTTAAGCCCTCCTTCCTCCACCAGCCCTGAACTGTTACCTGTGGATGCTGTTTCTATACATGGACAGTTGGTGACAATCCCATTACCAATATCCCAATTCAAAATGCTGAAAATTAGAGCAGGAAGCCACCAATGGAGTGCCATGCTATAAGGTGTCTTTGGTGTGCTTTATCTGAGTAGGTAAAGTGATGGTACCTTGGGCAAACAGTGGTCTTAAATGGCATGTCTCAGCCCACACATATTGTCTATTATCTACTACCTATTATCTACAAGGGCATCCAAATTATCATAACTGGCGACTGGATGATGGGAACCGGGCTGAATATTAGAAATTAAACCTGCATCACCTATATAAGGGGATGCATACCTGTCATAGTGATAGGTGAATTCCTTTTATGCATCCGGTGTTGCCATCTAGCAGGTTAAACCATCACAAAAGCCAGCAAGATCTGCATCTATTGGTGACTTCCTGTTACCTGATTGGAGGACCTCGGTCTATGGGCGGATCCTCACTGTACGTACTGTTTGGTGTGTACAGTCATGTAGTTATGAACACCGTTATAAATTAGGGGGAAGGGCTAGGACCTCATGTCTTTTTATTTTCTTTATTTTCTTTTTTTAAGTCAATTTTGGTACCGTGACCTACCCACCGATACTGATAATAATACCTATAGTCAGTAGTGACTATACCACCATATTTTGGCCCCCGTAGTCAGGGGACTATATAACTTAGTCACATATTAGTCATAAAGATAGTCTGGAGTGACTATATGTGGATCACACATCTACAGGAATGTGTGCACAGGAAACATGATTCAAATTTGAATGGTCCATGGACTTCAGGTAGGCACATCCTCTCCTAAACCACTGTTCTATGGATATCCCTGCTTGTTATATGTTATGTTACAGTTGACTATGACAACTCAAGATGTTATAGGGTGCATGAGTTCTCATGTTTGATAGAGTAATCATGGTATTTTGTTCCAATTTTGATATCATAGAAATACATGAACTTTGTATGTCTAGACTGACAGAGCATAATAGGCCTACACAGGAGCCTGTCACCTGCTCTGCCTTATCTTAGTATGTTCCCTGCCCTGCCTTGCCTTATTCTAGCTTGTCCCCTGCCATGCTGTGTCCTAGCTTGTCCCCTGGCCTGCCTTGTCCTAGCCTGTCACCTGCCCTGCCTTATCCTAGCATGTTCATTGCCCTGCCTTATCCTAGCATGTCCCCTGCCCTACCTATCCTAGCCTGTCCCCTGCCATGCCTTATCCTGGCTTGTCACTTGCCCTGCCCTATCCTAGCCTGTCCCCTGCCCTGCCTTATTCTAGCCTGTCCCCTGCCCTCCCTTATCCTATCCTGTCCCCTGCCACGCCTTATCCTCGCTTGTCCCCTGGCCTGCCTTATTATCCTAGAATGCTCATTGCCCTGCCTTATCCTAGCATGTTCATTGCCCTGCCCCATCCTAGCCTGTCCCCTGCCCTACATATCCTAGCCTTTCCCCTGCCATGCCTTGTTTGTTTGTACCTTGCCCTGCCCTGCCCTATCCTAGCCTGTCTGCTGCTCTGCCTCATCCTAGCTATTCTAGAGCTAGACATAGCAAGGCAGAATAAGGCAGAGCAAGTAATGTAGAGTGGACCAAGGCAGAGCAAGACAGAGCAGAACACATAGAGTATAGCAGGGTAGATCCAGGCAGAGGTAACGTAGAGTAGAAGAGGGCAGAACAAGGGAGAGCAGAGTAATGTAGAGTAAAGCAGGGTAGGGTAGGGGAGAGCAGTGCAATATAAAGTAATGCAAGGCAAAGTAAATAATGCAGAGTAAGGCAGAACAGTGTTATGTAGAGTAAAGTAGGGCAGAGCAGAGCAATGTAGATTACAGCAGGGCAAAGTACGTCATTGCAGAGTAAGGCAGAGCAATATATAGTAGAGCAGGACAGAACAGGTTAGAGTAATGCAGAGTAGTGTAATGTAGAGTAGGATATAGTAAGGCATACCTTGTTCTGTGCTATTCTGCTCTACATTACACTGCTTTGACTTGGTCTGCCCTGCTTTACTATATATTACTCTGCTCTGACTTACCCTGCCTTACTCTGCCTGGCTCTAATCTACATTACTCTGCTCCGCCTTACTCTCCCTTGCTCTACATTTCACTGCTCTGCCCTTCTCTCCTCTACATTACTCTGATCTGTCTTACTCTGTTTTGCTCTGCCTTGTCCTCATCTACATTATTTTGCTCTGCCTTATTCTGCCTTGATCTACCCTGTTATACTCCACACTACTCTGCTCTGCTTACTCTGGTCTGCCTTGCTCTGCCCTGCCCTGCTCTACATTATTTTTTGCCTTGCCTTGATCTATTCTACTATACTCTATATTACTCTGCTCTGCAATGCTCTGTTCTACATTACTCAGCTCTGCCTTACCCTGCCTTGCTCTACTCTCCATAACTTTGTTCTGCCTTACTCTGCCTTGCTCTGTCCTGCTCTACTCTACATAGCTTTGCTCTGCCTTGCTCTAACCTACTGAATCTTGACCTGCCTTCAGTACTTAAGTTTCCCTTATTTCTCATGATTGACTATATCTATTAGTCATAGTGACTACTTTAGAACATGAATCCATTCAATTCACCGTCACTTGACTATATAGCCCAAATCAGCCGATTTAATGGCTGACTATAGGTTGACTATATGACTAACTTATGTTAGACATAGGTGACTAACTAGGTATAGCCGTTCTTTCTACGTTCATGTGACTATAGAAACGTAGTCCATTTCCAGGTACATTATTATCAGCGTATAGTTCCCCATCTTGAGTTATTTTCCAACTTTAGATTTAATTTGAAGTAGCATTTACATGCCATACCTGAACTACATTGGTACTGCATTATATTATGCAGCATCAGTTTTTGGGTGCTGAAAACAGGGTACTACATTATATAGAGTATCGGTTTTACAGTGGTAACATGCTAACATGAGTTTGAGTTTGATATAGGTTTATTGACACAGACATGAGCACTAGAGTAAGTTCATTATTTTATGTGATTGTGATTGTGATCATTTGATACCAAGATAACATTTGGTAAACGTACAATCTTTCAATTTGTTGAACAAAGGGGGAACACAAAAATCGGTATGTATCAATAGGGTTCCAATGCATTATTTCTCATTTATATGCTATAGGGAGATTGTTGATACTTATGTAATTCCAACTGTATTAGAACCATTACATGATATGACACAGCTCTTAGACTACTCAATTAATCAAGACGTGTGCCGTGTCGATTCCCCGAAGGGTATAAAAGGGTGATTACATTAGAAGGGGTTGTACAGGGGTCGCTGCCCTTTTAGAGTTCAGGACTCAAGCAGAGATGGTAAAGTATAGTGTACCAGGAATCCTTCGACCCGTCTGACAGCCGAAGGGCAATGACTAGCTTCTGAATTCATGTTGGCCTCCATAAGAAGTGAGAGCACGTATAATATTTCCTCTGGCCTTGTCTTCTTTTTTCAACTTTTATCTCATGTTCCCTCGACTCTGTAATTGGATATTTTTATTTTTTCTGTTATTCAATCAGAGCCAAGCTTAACCAATAAATTTAATTGAAATTTGATCTAATAAAAATGATAAAATTGATTGAGCTAACCTTTTATTAACTTTGAACCCAAATGCATTATTGTATAATCAAATTATAAGTCATGCCAACACCAAACGCCTATGTCCATAAAATAGCTTATGGCCACCGTCCACTAGGCTCTAATCAGTTACAGTTATAAGGGACATGTATGGGCTTCATTGGCCAAAATTCCCCAATGGATGGTGCCCATTATGGATATCTCAGGGCAAGAAAATCGACACCTCTGCCACAGGTGTATGCACAACCTGCGTGCATGTAACCCAATCGGACATACAACGCGGGGGAAGATTTGACACATGTCCAGGCACACCTGTAGAACTTATTTTACTGTCATTATATCTCCTCCTAATCTTTTTGTGCATCCAAATGAGGCATAAAACACAACTTGCTGATGATGTGGTATATCTGGAAATATTTGATAAAAATACCTTTACGCGAAACACTATTCTCCAAACACAACATGTGCTTCCATGTACTGTGCGCTAAGACAATGTGCGCGATGTCAGATCCTAGGTCAACTTTTACCTATAACACTACCATTTGTATCAGGGTTAGCCACTATTGATACATAAATAGGGAAAAAAATAAATGACGACATTGTTAGTTTGGGTATTCTACATACTTATCTTGTAGGTCTACTGCTGTATCACCCCAGTCAAAAAAAGTAATGCGACTTCCAAACTTTACCAATATATTAAACCAGTAAGACCATGAATGTAATGCCGGTTTTAGAAGGGCAAAGGGCGGCCCTTGAAGGGTTAAAACCACTTGAGTTCTGATGATTTATAGTTGCTTTATTTATACAATTCCGGCAATACCCACGAGGGTGCGTGACCGTCCATATTGCACTTCGGAAACCTGTTAATGGAAAAGTAAGCAAGAACCCAAATTGAATCTCTGCCGAGACAATTATTTACAAAGTTTATGGTTAGTTTTTCTAAGTTGAGACGACTGAAGAAAATCGGGGTCGTATATGCAATTGAATTATTCCGTCATAGGTTCTACATTGCAGGTTTATTCGATGTGTCTATACAGACCCCCTCTAAACGTATACTATAATAGGCACCTTGATTCTATCTGATAATAGATTCCCGGTGAGATTAACTTATTGGCTGATCTATTCTCATTATTTTGATCAAAGATTAGAGATAAACGGATTATCTCGTTCAGCAACCCTGCTGTGTTGAGCTTCTCTTATCATACAGGCTTACGGGACGTAGTTTTAAGTGCTCAAGTCGAAAGTGTGTATAGTGCCATGATCAGCATATAAGCACGTTACGTCATGATAAAATATACTGCATACAGGTCAGTATTGTGTGTAGGGCCTAACCTTTAGCCTCTTATTCTAATTTATACCACAGCGGGCACGGAGAACAAAGCATTTCACACCTCTTGTATACTGCAAACAATTAGTGGTATAAAGTAGTTATAGGCCTTGTACCAATCTGTAGGGGTATAAGGCTCCTTCACCGTATTTCGCGTACAGATTGGTACACGTCCTATAACTACTACCAGACAACGTTCTGTTTGTATTAACTCGCCAGCTGCTTGAGCTATAACATTCGGTTGATTTATGTTACCTCACCAGATGCTTGAGGCAGTTGAGCTATAACATTCAGTTTGTATTACCTCATCAGCTGTTTGAGCTATAACATTCAGTTTGTGTTACCTCATCAGCTGTTTCAGCTATAACATTCAGTTTGTATTAGGCCCTACCTCGTAAGCTGTTTCAGCTATAACATTCAGTTTGTATTACCTCATCAGCTGTTTCAGCTATAACATTCAGTTTGTGTTACCTCCCTGGATGCTTGAGCTATAACATTCGGTATGTTTTACCTCACTGGCTGCTAGAGCTATAACATTCAGTCTGCATTACCTCACTGGCTGCTTGAGCTAAAACATGCAGTTTGTATTACCTCACTGGCTGCTTGAGCTATAACATTCAGTTTGTATTACCTCACTGGCTGCTTGAGCTATAACATTCAGTCTGTATTACCTCACTGGCTGCTTGAGCTAAAACATGCAGTTTGTATTACCTCACTGGCTGCTTGAGCTATAACATTCAGTCTGCATTACCTCACTGGCTGCTTGAGCTAAAACATGCAGTTTGTATTACCTCACTGGCTGCTTGGGCAGCCCTTGTCCATACACCTTGCTGCTACTGCATGTAAGTATGTTGTGTGTCGGCTCAGCAGGCTGATCTGCTCTGTAATGATTTATAATGCTGTCTAACAATACTCCATGTCTCAGTACATTGTATTGGCTTCTTAAGGAGTTCACGGCACAGAGACCTGACAAGATGCCAGCCCCCTGCCGTGCCACTTAAAGACGGATTAGTGAGGATTAGCCACAGGAAACAAGTGTTGGAACCAGGGCAGATTTGGCATAGCGCCTCCCAAAGCATTGGTGGAACTGTACATTGTGTGATGGATATAAATATAGGGTAGCAAATAAGCCACACACATATGTGTCATACACATGCTGCTCACCCACTCAATGAATGTCATATTTAGGTCAGGCCTTATATGAGATGGAGATCAACTGTGATTATTTGCTGGAAATGGGCGATAGGCAATTAAGGTGAACTTTGTATTGAGGGTGGTGGTGGGTGACAATCCTATACATGTATTGGCTGCTGCACTGGAGGCCCAGGTGTCGAAGAGTTAAGTTCAAACATGTCGGCAGTGTGTGTATTGGCGCTGGGAGCCCCGCGGCTATCAGCAGCCGTGAAGTGGTTATATTAACTCGTTAACACAGGTGAATTGTTGGACTGGAGCTGTACAGCTGTGGTTAGACATGTATGTGTGGACTGACCACTGGAGGCACACTGGAGGCACATACAATACAGGAACATGGGTCTCTAACCCTGGAGTAACAGTACACATCATGGAACACTTACAGACCTACCACACACAGCTCCACCATGGCTAGGCATCCCAAAAACAAGACAAGAACATGGAGCTCTCCTGTGGGCCAACTGGAAGTCAGAGCAGCGAAGAGGATGTGACTATTTTGATCTCAGTGGAATCGTATCTATGGAATGTACCCATGGTGTTTTCGGTCAAGACAAATAGCCAAAATGAGCTCCCGGTGATTTCCCAAGAATGCCAATCATAATGTAGACAACAGCAATTGGACCACTTGAAACGTCATTTTCGTTTGGGAAAAACAGCTTATTACAGGGAAATCACATTTATAAAATGACTTCAGTGTGGTATAAAAAGACACCCAAAATGAACAACTTGGTGGAGATGTGTGTTGCCTTCAGGCCTGGTGTACTGGACGGTAAGTAGACTTCACTAATACTAAGTAAGCGAGTTATTTATGGGTATTAGGGCATGGTAAAGTGGCACTTAATAATTATTGCATTTGAGTTGGGATAACATTAGATGAGGTGGCGCTACTTTAGACCCATGCTACAAAATAGACGGGATTTTCTGTGGGAATTCTTTTTTTAACCAAGTATACGCAATGTATTTGTATTCAATCTTTAGCATACCGAGATATTCACATTGCAATAATATGCCCTTAAGGTGGGTAGTCCCCATAGTGTAGAAGTAATTAGATTTCGTCAGGATTTTCGCCATGAGGCCCATATTATAAGTAGTCTCAAATGGTGTAAAGAACATAGGGGGGTCCCCAGCTAGTTTCTGAGATATCTGGCTTTGAGTTTGGAGTGATCTATAATAGGATCATATTGAGATAGTACATATGTGCATGGAATAGCATCTTAAAGTAATTAACTTTCCCTATAGTTCACTCAGGATATAGTTTATAATCTTTTACCCCCAAAGACAATATTTTGAACATATGGTCCCCTGCATATTCTAAAGGTTTTTGGTGTTTGAAATAAAAAATATATAAATGGAGCACACAGTCTTGATGTGGTATAGGTATAGCTTTCAGCATGCCTACTACCAGAGCCCCAGTAGAGTAGGGGTAAAGCCTTAGACTCACATGCAGGAGACCCTGGGTTCAAGGCTCGGTCAGGTCTTGGAGGGTAATTTTGACAATACATGAAAATATATATCTGATATACCAAAAGATGACCAAAGGCACCCCCTGGTGTCTATTGAAACAATTACATGTGCATAGCGCACTGACCTGCGCAGTTAACGTGTTTGCAATGGGGTCTAGCCACCTTAATATATCATATGCAATGACAACACATTTGCAATACATCAATGTATATTTGGTATTACCATGCTAAGTTATACGTTAGACATGATACAATTGTAGATCACTGTTGTGATTAGTACATTGTATAAATCTACAGGTATTGTGTTGTTTTAGCGAGATACATATAGTTAGATCCAGAATTCTGAAATCACCTTTCCTCAATGTTTTTCGGTATACTAGCACATTGTTTAGTCTACCAATATAATTATTACAGGTATGTGGTTAAAGACAGAAGGTGTACATGTATATCCCAGAGGTAACACCGGTTAATATATTAATATCATGTTTTTCACACCATATAAATAGTAACATGACGTGTGAACGGACAGGACCCCCGGGGATAACTGTTTTTACCGCGCACACAGGCGTGTGACGTATGATCGGGGGGGGGGGGGGGGGTGATTAATTCGGATCACTGCAAAGTAATCCCGTTTTATATACGTATACGTGTTGCTACTTTTTAGCGGTATGTTTTCTTTACTTCCCGAAATGTTTCACTGATTTACAGGTTGGTAATAAAGTGGACAGAACTACCTCTAAGTTCCTCTGTGCCGGCTTAGGCTAGTTGACAACTGTCTTGCATTAATCCTAGATACTCAAGGAGTTAAATTATCATATTGTTTTATTTTATCATTTTATCACACTGTCCAACGATAGCAAAGCGGTGTCCGAGCTTATAGGTATTCCCCTGGATTCATCTCCAATTTACAGCAACCCATACTCTGTCTTCTTCTAGTCTGAGACCCAAACTCCAACAACTAAACTGTTTTGTCTGTTCGCAAAATGGCTCCGCAGCTGTACACTAAATATAACAGGGGCGGGGTGGTGGCTTTGATGGGTCCCTTGAAAGCATTTTGTAGAATCTTGAGAAAACGGACACACCTACCTCTCTCTCAACTCTTCTTGCTTGTGTCTATACTATACGACCGTTATGGTAATTATCAGAGATATAATTCATATACAATTATGTCCAGCCACGTTTCCCTAATATTGTATAATGTACTATTATATTGCCCTCCGTCAAAAGTTCACGACGAGGCATGACCTCACCGCTGACTAGCGGGTAGTGGTTATATGACATACTATATAATATATATGTGTAGGTTAGCTAATTCAAACCACAGGTGGCAATTATAACCAAAAATCATAACCAAAAATCTTTTGTCATAATTATACATACATGTATAATGTTGCCACTGAAATCGAAAGTACTCCCCTTTATCTTTAGCAGGCTTTACCTGTATACACCTGCTGCCCCTATAGAATATCTCTGTATATAGCCTATAATCATACGTGGTTTTTTGTGTTTGAATATGACAAAGGCAACTAATTTGAATCTGACAGTTTCTGCATGTGGTATTTCAGAGTATGACAAGGAGACCCGGTCCATCATGAGTGAGCTGAAAGGACTGCTGAGTGCAGAGCCAGGTAGGTGGTGTCGTCTGGTGTCTCAGACTAAAACTACATCAAGGGTACTAGTTACTGTATTGATTATAGTTGTCAGTATCATGGTACGTCACCTAAAACTTAAGGACAGCATGGTGCAGTAAATAAAAGCAGCATTTGTCTACTTGATACCTCAATAATTAATACGCACTCCCTTTTTCTATATTGATACATCCTGCAGACAATATGATAAATAGGATAGGTATGCATGATGCTTGAATTAACACTAGCAAATTACCCAGGGCTGCATTCATGCATCGTTACAATAAAGGGTATAGCATTAAAGTAGTAACACACCTTTAAATGGTCCTGAGCTGTTGGCGAGCCCACAATAGCTGTCTTTCTGAACAGATCCCTAAATAGAAACGATTTGTCATCCAGCATTATCGTGAACTCATCAATACCCAATCTATAATTGCTACATCAATGGCGCGGCCTGCTTAGAGGTTGTAAACCAAATGAGATATCATATTTTGGCAACGCTGCACCTACTCGATGTTGGTCTTAAATAGACACTTGATAAATTAGTGTGAAGTCTTTACAATAAACAGTATCAATGCTGGGGGCCCTGTGCACCGTCTCCCAGGTGGATACCACGCAGGACACTTGGTCCGGCTGTTTAATCAGCCTAATAGTAAACCATAATGGAGCGTTTCATGTTTTTGTTTTGCTAAACTGTACATTGCTATTTTTGCCCGTTTGGTCAAAACTTCTTATTTGCCGGTCTATATGTACATTTCTTGAGAACGATCATCAATCAGTTACTATAATATATTACTATTATCAGAATTACGCCCAATCTCGGTAATTGTATCTCCATAATATTAGAAGGTGCATGGCTCGTTCGCGTGATGGCTCTGTTGGAAAGTCAATACTTAATAGGGATGTCATTGATATTCGCTATTTTGACATATATTGCCATTGGTCATATGTCAATATCTTAAAATTGTTATAGTGATATTTTTTGATATGTCAATACAGCTGTGTCAATACATATGTCTTATAAGAATTTGTTCTCTGCCAGTAAAGAAAACAAGGCATGCACTATGTTTTGTATCATGGTAACTGAATGTGCCAGCATCCAGAGCACCCCCATAGAGGGTGTTCTCCACTATGCAGTAAGGGAGGAAATGGACATAAATGTTGAGCTGATATAGTCCTTTTGACTGGCCTAATATTAGGTCTTAGGTCAGATTCTGACCTCACAGTATCAGAGTCTGGGGGTTTTGTATATCATGTTGACGATTATGAAGTAAAATTTTCAGAAATTGATATACCTGGTGTGCAACTACCATTGACCATTGTTTTGGTTACTTTGCTCACATAATTAAGGCAATAAACAGTGTTTAAATGTTCTTAATAGTTTAAATGTTATAATAATTATTACAATGCATTGATGCATCGACAATTATAATGTCAATAATCGTCATTGACATAAATTGGATGTGAATGACATCTCTAGTACCTAATATTCGCTAGGGAAGAATGAGGCCATTTGCATTACACATCGAAGGTTAAATTATGGCTTTAAGAGTTCAAGGGATGCTACAATGTATACACAGAAAAAACTCTCGCCTACACCACCTACAATCCAGATAATTGCATTGCCCATAGAAGATAGGGCCCTGATTGGCGAGTTGCATGTGTGAGAGCTGTAGCAGGTCTGACCAGCTTACTACTGACATGTAGTGCTTACCTGTGTCCGGACATCAGGCTGACTCATCACCATGACACCCCACCACATCGGGGCCCTTGATGGGGGGGGGGGGCACCATGTCGCATGTTGATTTTCACAAATGCCCATGTCATATGTCCCTATGAGGAAAACCCCATGTCACTAGTGTCACTGAGAAAGAATATTTTGAAATCTTTAGAACAAAATGGCATTCCCGTTTTTGGAGCCCAAGAACTACAAAGTACAAGGGGAGAATACATGGCGATTTGCACCCCAAACATTTTTGAATGATTAGACTTCAAATGGTGCATTCTGATGCACTCACAAATAATTTTTTCTCGTTTCATTAAGGCCCATGTCGCATGTCGAACTCAAGAAATGACCCATGTCCCATGTCACTTAGATGGCCATGTCCCATGTGGATTTTAAGATATGGCTATTTCGCCATATCGCATATAAGAAATGACCATGTCCCCATATCGAATTTAGGGGTCTATGGCCATCCCATCATACACATGGTCACTATAGGGCTACTGTAGTGTGGGGCCTAGAGCATGTCCTCCGTCTCATTACTGTACATCACCCATATGTTTGAAGGAGTGCACTGCAAGCAGTTTAATGTAGACTAAAATAGGCATGACATTTGTATGGAATATCACCTGGAGCCAATGTGGAATTCCTTTCTGATAATTGGTCCATGCCCTAAGGATCTGATTCAGGTCAAAAGATATGGTGGGTTGAAATATCATCTGGGAAAACTATGCCCCAAAACGTATGAAACCTCCGATTGGTCGAAAACAAGATCGTTACAAGTAAAGGGTGTAGAAAACCCAAGGCACCTGGTCCAAAGCTGCCCCAGATTGGCCAGACCTTTTCCTGTCAACTAAATCATTCATGGGGCACCATAATCGACCTATACCTTACAGACCAGCACACCTTGAGCAGGCTAACCGTTCCCTTTCTTAAACCGCTATGTGTCCGAAATACATATTTGTGAATATATATGTATTGGGTGTTTATATAAAGATTGGGGCTTTGATCGTAAGGGATCATAAGGATCGATATGGAGCTTGGGAACCGAAAGTACATAATTATAATAGTGCAAAAGAACTACACCCTTCCTCTGAGGGATTGTAAAGGGTCCACACCATAATAAATAGCCTGGAGCACACACTGGTTTTATCAAATACAAGAAAAAGAGGAACTGCATGTGCAATGATAAAAATGATTATTTCAGCCATGCCCAACATGGCCTCCCCTATAACACCCGACCCTTTTCCTCTCCCATTAAATGCCCAATACGGATGTAAAGCATAGATCCAGCTAGGTTGGGTGGAGGGAGTAGGTTGAGGAAGGGGTAGTGGAGGTTGGGGCAGTTAGAGAGCCTTGCCACGCGAAGTCCATGTACACCTGAATAGAGATAAGGCGTTGGTCATAATATCTGTCTCACAACTACCTTTGGCAAGCAGTCTTGGCGGAGCGCTACTCTGCTGGACTTAAAGCAGGCGGACCCCAACGTCTGGCCATCAGTCGGCTTATGATTCCATTGCCACATAGGAATCCCTACTTCAAAAGTCACCTCCTCCATATACATATAATAGTAAAACGACTGTGCCTGGACATTACATTGGGAGACATTCAGTGGCACTCACTGGAGGTTTCTCATCATATAAATGACCACAAAAAGGCAGCAACTTCTAGGATTTATTCGCCTTTTTTCGACAATGGCTGGAAGTGGTTATTGGGGACTGACCTATGGACGTTTCGTCCGATTCGGCGATGGACGTAATTATCTGACGCACGACAGACGCAGCCATCTACGTCAGAGACAGGGCAGTTACGTCAGGTGGGCCGTGGCCAATGCCCCGGTGGAAGCTACACAATCGTGTATGTGTTCTTATTCGGCGTAATGCCACTGTGTTTAAAGTTAAAAAGCCATGTCTATTATAACTTTATTTTGCCCTCATGTATTACCAAAGAATAACAAGGACAGCCTATATACGTCGTGATTTTTATGGTGTTGCATCGGCTGGGCTAGATAGGCAATAAGGGCTAAACTCGTCTTGGGAGTGTCATGGGGGTAACACTGGGCGGCCAGGTGGCACACTGCTGTACTCAGCCCACAGACCTTTAGAACTGCAAATGTTAATAGTTGCCTATATTGAAAATAATTGAATTTGTTCTCATACATGTACATACCAGTGATGCGTTGAAATTAACATTTGAATATTTGCTATTGTATAAAGATGGGTTTCACTGGATTTTGGCAAAGTGGGTTAAAGTGTCTGTCAGTGTTGTATGGACTGCCAGGCGGGTCCCATATTGGGTACAGCCCTTCTGGACTTTATGGCAAATTCCATTCCCTCTTAAGAATGGGGACTCTCGGCTCACTGCTCAAATGTTCTTGAACTAACCACTAGATATCCGAGTTAAAAGTGATTTCCATAGTTAATGTTATGCAGACATTTTGATTAATTTTGTTGATGGTCACCGATTGTCAATCAGTGACTGTGAACGAATCATACTGCACAATACATTCATGGAAAGTCTCCTTGAATATATGAGGATAGGATAGTCCTGCCACTGACATAGGTCTCAAATTCAGGTTGGTTGCGAGCTGGCTGTGTCACACACATTGACAAACTTAAATGAGAGCTATATGGAAGCACCAACATAGTTGGGATATGATATCTGGATATTGTATCGTGGCAAATAATTACAAAAGAGTTCCACATCATGAACCCCATTTGAGCAAGTCCACATGGGACCCACCTACTGGCTACCTACCTGGAGAACCCCAATACAAATATGCGTTAGCCAATCTGGGTCCCATTTGTTAGCCCACGGCCAAAGATATGGTGGGTCCTACGTGGGGCACCTCACTTGGGACCCAAATGAGGCCCAGGTATGCAATGCTGACTGGGCCATAACTTGGCTTGGCATATGGACGTGTTAATTCTAAGAATATGAATGCAGTTATAGTTAATAGTCAATGTTAACAGACTAGTCAACAGTCAATGTTATTGGCTTTGGGACCTTGTCCCTAAAGCCATTTACACCACAGAAGGAGAGTTGGTAAAAATGACAACGCTGAAAAGACTAGCATGGGTCCCATTGTTCATTGTTAAATATAACCATAGTTGGCCCTTCAACCTTGCCCAGGCCTGGCTTGTAGAACCAGTATACATTGATGTAAGGCCTTTTCCACAAGCATATTTTGAGCTCTTAAATGTGGCCATCAATGGCAAGGATAGTTACCAGCCTGATAACCATCCTATGTCAAGCCAAGCTGTCAGAGTCAATGCCAATCCCCATACTATGCACATGCAGGATTTATACTAGAAGTTGAGTGGTCCAGGATGGCTCTTGAAATCACTCAAGCCCACCCAAAGACAAATTGTGAACTCCTACATAGTTAATTACCCCCCCCCCCTCCCCACACACACACACATGCAACAACTTTGGTTATCAAAACAACATTTTGCCATCCTTAAAGGAAGGCCACCACAAGTCCTCCCTCTCTCCCCTCCTGCATTGTCTCACCTGTAGCTCTTAACAATCCTACAAAAACCTAAAGTCACTATGGCTTTGCCATAAAATCCTTGAATTTGTCCCCTTGTATACCATATAATCATTAGCATGTACTCATGCAAAGTAGAAGTAGTGTTTCTGGATCACAGTTACCGGTCCATACACGAGATTCCTATTGCCTGTAACAGTCTTAAGTGGCTACATTGATACTTTAATTGTGGGTGATCATGGCCCTCATGACGCAGCTTATGCACTCAGTCGACTTGGGCAATATGCACACTACGTGTACATGTAATACGAACAAATTGTGGTTTCAGGGAGGAGCCTTTGTGGTCACAAGTTGAGGTTGTTCAGAATTGGTTTTATATAGGAAGCGTAGGCTAAACACGTCCTAATGTCATTAAGAGATTAGCTTATCCAGTGCAATGGTTCATGGTGGGGTAACATATTGTTGTTTACTTTGGAGACTTAGAGTCATGATGATTATCGAAGCATTTCTAAGCCCATGTAGACATTTACCTGACCTCTGTGTGTGGACCCGGGGGTCACAAAATAAGAGTCTGCGTAATGTATTAACATTGGCATGTCAGCTTTTCATCAAAAAGGTAAAAAGTGCACGCATCAATTATCTTTGTTACGAACAAATTGTGGTTTCAGGGAGGAGCCTTTGTGGTCACAAGTTGAGGTTGTTCAGAATTGGTTTTATTTAGGAGGCGTAGGCTATACACGTCCTAATGTCATTAAGAGATTAGCTAATCCAGTGCAATGGTTCATGGTGGGGTAACATATTGTTGTTTACTTTGGATACTTAGAGTCATGCTGATTATCGAAGCATTTTTAAGCCCATGTAGACATTTACCTGACCTCTGTGTGTGGACCCGGGGGTCACAAAATAAGAGTCTGCGTAATGCATTAACATTGGCATGTCAACTTTTCATCAAAAAGGTAAAAAGTACACGTATCACTTATCTTTGTTACGAATACCGACCATAAGAACCATTAAGAATCATAGTTGTATATACATTTAACGCTTTTGCATCGTAGTCTGTTCTTATATCTTACCTGTCCTTTCTAATATAATGCTCTGTATCATGTCATTGTCTGATGGTGACATGCCTTTATCTTTGTATTAGTTACCTGTTAGACATAGCCTCATCCTCACAGGAGGCAGTTTGCATATAGCCTCCACATCTACATGTAACAGTTTGCACATTGCCACAAGCTCAGATAATCCTTTTGAAAATCCCTCGCCTTCATAAAAAGTGGTAGCTGCATTGCCTCAAAGTTACATAGGGTGATATGTGCCTTATATCACGTTCACGTAAGTCGGCATAATTGTATCACATTCAAAGAACCAGGACTGTCCTAGTCAGCAATCTGATCTGCACGTACAGCATGCAGGCAGTGGATGCATTGCCTTACCGTCAGTAAATCTCACAGAAGCCACAAGCACACCCCAAACAGCTTAAAGTGGCATTCTCACCGAGCGTTTCCCACTCACAATTCTAGTACTGTTCTAGTCTGCTATGTGGTAAGTGCGAGTGGTGAGAATGCCCCTTTACTAGTACTCTAATTTCACTAGAGGTAACACGACATCACAGTCAGAGACATTGCCACAGTAGCCAAATCACAACTCAAAGAATAATTTTACCAATACCCCAATTTAAAGAACAATTCACGAAATAATTGTGTCCCAAAGATCATATTGACATGCCATATATGTTTTTTGTTAGTGCAGATCCTCTTTCAACACACCCTCTGATTAAAACATGGCTGACCCATGGCATTTCTTGTCTACGCCAATGCCACACAAAGGGCACGACTTGGCCCGGCTTGGGCAAGATGGAAAGTTTAATTGGACCTTCCCATGCCATTCTGTAGCTAATATAACGAGGTATATATTCACCTCGGTAACCTCAACACAGAGCTCTCTCCTTAAACAACCACCAAATTACCAAACAAAAAAAATAAATTACAAAGTTCAATATGGTACAGATTACACAATACCAGCTTTACTTGACGAGAGGCTATCATTTGTCTCAAGAGCAAACCAATGTCTATATCGGTGTTTGTGTGCACTGGTAGAAGAAAAATACTGTTGGTGAGCTGGGAATGGCCGGGGGGTTAAAATGGTTGGTACAAGTAATGTAGTCATGGGCTGGAGTGTATAGGGCCAATGTGTGTCTGTTTACTGTGAACACTGAAAGCTAACAGGACACTGGAGGGACAAGGTCCACTCACTTATAGCATAGGTAACTGCCTCCAGGTGCATTACCCTCCACTCTACTCACCTTACACGTTACCTTCTTATGGACCGATCCAATTAGCTACACATGCTACCTTGTAACTCTTGTGATCCCCCAAATCAGTGATGTGGGCTACAATTGCATCTTAGCATGCCTAAGGACTTTTGGGACATGTCAGTCTATGGAAATACATAGTAGGAGATTTGGACATGGTTAACCAAGAAGACTCAGTGATGTTACTTATTGCTGGTGCTGGTAAGAATATGGAAATTGCACTCTTCTACAGGCCCAATGAGCCTGAAGACCTAATCAATATGTTATAGAGAGCGAATGAGAGGAGCTTGGAGAACTAGGGAGAGGGACAGAAAGAGTAACAGAAACAGACAGACAGACAGACAGACAGACATAGAAGGGAGGGAGCGGCAAATGTACGCAGAGAGAGAATGAATCAATTTACCTTCTTTCTAATCATGAAAATCTCAGATCGTTGCAGGTCATATCTATAGTTTGGAAAATTACATATAATTATAGCTCTGTAATATTATATAGGACAACGGTTTGAGGTGTAATGTATACATTTGTAAATCCATATCAGTATAATCGATGACTCATAAATCAAGGTTCACCTTAACAAAATGAGAAAGCACAAAATCAATACTTGTTTGACTAATGGACTTGTTGAATATCCCAATCATATGTCTACACACTCGTATCTTGCAGGTGTTGGTCCAGGTGTATCTAATACATCTAACGTCAAGGGTCTCAAAGCTCTTTCACCCCCTGGTCCTGGACCTCCAGTCACGGCTCCGGCATCAGCAAGGAGCTCAAATTCAAACGTTGCCATGGAAACAATGGTAAATACCATAATGACCAGGGAGTCCTTCTCTGAAAGCTACATCGGAGCCATGCGGAAGGACATTAAGGCAATGGAGGAAAATGCTTTAATAAGGTACCTACATTTGTGACCCTATACATACTATTTAAAAGATTAAACTAACTGTATATGACAAATAGAATGAACAATTAACGTATGTCTTAAATACCCCCATCCCAAACCAGCAGGTTGAGATAGAACCTTTACATTTAACTATTATAAATCAAATAGTTGTAAATGGTGGGATATGGAAAATATATACTTTGCTAAATATATAAAAACGAGGTCTTGGTGGCCCTGCTGTATTTTTCAGAATGAATAAGTCATTTTTGTGCGGTACCGCTCTTTCTCCTTAAGACGTTCATTAAAATAGAATACGTTTAAACAGGGTTTCTTCTAGCCTAATTGGGGACACACCTGAATGCATATATTAAATATTCATACATAGAGAAGAGTGTGGTTCCCCTAGTGATAGAAGTTGCGGCTGGTTCTATATTAGAAAAGTAAATCTGTAGCAGGCATTCTATTGATGAGAGTCGTATACTATATACTTCATGGGCTCTGTGTACCTTAGCCATAGTTTAGTGTAAAGACGACATGTTATATCTGCGTGTGTCAGGCAGCATGAATGTGTTTACACCAAGGGGCAGGTAGACAACCTAATTAGACATGTAGCTAAGGCCAATTCTGCCCCAGGGGTAACCTTCTCTTCCAACTCTCCAGCCTCATAGTCTCAGGGTCCAGCCATGCCATAAAGCACTATACAACCCTACAAGGTAGGCCTACGCGGCAAGCCTCGCCGCCACCGACGGGATTTCAGCGAGAGGTGGTCGATAGGTTATATTTCAGTCCGTCAATTACTGATCTCTGCTTCTGAGCATATAGCTAGCTATACTGCTCGGAGCTACTCGTGTAGGTGTAACTAAGGAGGGCAAATATGGCAGGACGAGGATGTGGGAGGCAGTGGTGGAACGCTACAATATTAGTCATTAACTGTGATATAGAGTATAGTACTGAGCAGCACCTGAGCTGCTCGTAGTTAAGTGGAGCGGAAGAACTCACTAACATACCACAGCCGACCATTGTGATTGTACAAGGGAAATCAGTGTTGGACACCTACAGCCTACACTCTACGTCAGAGCAATGAGGGTGGATACACTGATGGATCATGATAGGCTACCCATACTACCAGTATTACCAAAAGGAAATACTCATTGAAAAAAAAAAGATTATTGGATGTCGGATACATGGCAATAAAATGCAATGTGACAGGTCTAAACTGCTGGAGAAGGGTGGGATCCCCACACCTGCCTTGCTTGATTGCTTTGAGAGTGATCCCATTGCAGAACAGAACAGGAGTTTGTACTTGCTCTCCCACCACGAGAAGCGGCGACAAATCGAAGACAGCCCCACATGGATTATTGATACAGGTAGCTGTTTGCCCCCCCCCTACTCCCCTCCCACACCTGAGGCATGCACAGGTGTATACCAGCAGCAGCAATAAGCAGGGTGCTGGAGTGGTGGCCTCTCAAATATTGACTTTACACTTGTGCAGTGTGCAGCTCTAGATCATGAAGCATGAGCTTGGCACCAATAACGTGAATAATTACTTTGGTAGAGCAGTAACCATAACCTCTATGGAGGATGTGATTATAATAACGTGGTGTGTCATATCTAAACAGAATAGATCGGGGGTAATTCCTTTATACAATAATAGGTCAACTGGAGGTTAGCCACTCCCTTAGGCCTGCTAACCTGGCACCTGTACAATGTATAGATGGCCGGTTGGGATGATTACTTCCTGGTTTGGTGGAGGATGTATATTGTAGTGATATCAAACTGTTATCAGTACCCTCACCGATTGCATGGGTCAATAATGCTCCATAGGCCGAATAATACGGAACAATCAATAACCTAGGCATATCCTATAGAACTACATGTTACCTTTGATAGTATCACCGAACACCATAATATAGACTAAGACATAGCCTACTATATAACAATGCCAAAACCTTCGAGAGATTCATGAGATTAGTATGTAGGGTGTTTACCTCCAAATTGAAATAATATGTCTACAAAGGAGTGAGACATATCACTGGAAAGAGAAATATGTCTGGAACATTATGCAAAAGACCACATATTGATACCTGCTTTAGATCCAGTGCAATCAGGCAGAGTGTGAGCCAGAGTCAGGGTTATTTTGGGAAAAACTTACCATAGCCTTCAGCAGGGAAAAGTGGTCACTGCAGGCCACAGCTGGGGTAATTACATGTAGGTTTACTGTAGCACTAGGCAGCTCGAAAAGGGCAATTTCTCTACTTTACTTGATGCACTTTAATGGTCCATCATGTCCATAATAATCAGTATTGGATAGAAATTCCAAAAGGATATCAAAGCCATGATATTGCACACTAGGTCCATAGATCTATATTAGCAGTTGTGTACTTTGTAAACATTCTGTTACCCCCTAAACCCAGGGAGTGAATTATTTAGCCAGGGATATGTCCTCATATAACCCAATATCCGCTTGTAACCACAAGAAATACAATCTAACATGCAATAACTTTTTGAAACCTAAATAATAGGTGTTCACAATGTGCCTAGCTCCATTGCGATCATATTGATATTTCATGATGATTTGAGCCCCTTAGTTATGTTTTTCAATAGCAGGTACACTTTAAATAATGATAGGAAAACGGAGCTAGTGCCCAGACATAGCTTAAAGTGTCCTCTATACCCTCAGTGCACTAGATTTATACATTTCAATACCACTTTGAGCGGAAATGGGAACAAAGAAGATGTGTCTAATACAGAGACTGCAGAAAGAAGCTAGCTGATCACATCAACTGCTAGTGTGAGAGTTTCTCCATGAGTATCCCATAAATAAACTATTACAAATTTGATAAATATCAAACCCTTGTATCATGAGAAAGCCCCAAGAATTGGCTTTCATGTGGTGTCAGAAAATATCTGAAATTCCAATTTTTTCCTAGTGAAAATCCGAAAATACTGAAGCCAGGCAGAAAATCGGCAGTTTTCGCGGCCCTCAGCGGTACAGGTAAACACCCTATAGTATGTACGTTTAACTACAACTAAATAAGTTAGTGCAACTAATATGCTAGTTAGGCTTTTGTGTACACGGGAACCATTGGATCAGTGGTAATCCATGGTAGATTCGTGATACAAGTGTATTGTTTTATTGCTCTAGTCCAGAGAGCATAAACCAATAGTGTATTTATTTTCCTTCTCTAGCCATATAGATCCGTGTTTAACCATCTTCCCGGTAAACCGACTTATATATTCATGCATTGTAAGCAGGTTGTATGGCATAGCCTTGTTCTATAGTAAGGTGTAAAGTATCTAATATTTGAATCTTGATAACGAGTTACAGTGCATCGGTATTATAGTCACCGCAGTAACTGTGTAGACTCCGTGTCTATATATGCTACGTTTCCGTCAAACATTGATAAAGATATCCCTAACCTCTATACCATTGGAGTCACTATAGTGAGCAGGCAGGCAGAAAGGGTAGTCCGAGGGGAAAAGGCAAAATGCTGTAGAGCTAATATTAAGGGAGATATTGATGGAAACACTTAAAATAATGTGATATTCAGTCTAGGTCAACTTTATATGCTGTTTTCTGGTTATACTTATAAGAATATTCTATTGTAATGGAATATATCCCTATTTGGAACGTGTTATACCCTTATTTGGAACGTTTTCCCCCAAAAATTGACCTTTCTATGGTTGCCATGGAAACTTTTTCATTCTAAGATGTAATAATGGTAAATCAGGTCAATTAATTAGGAAACCGATGAGGCATCTAACACTGAAATCAGAATATGAATATCCCTAATACATGTATAATGTACCTTATGGACAAAACCATTTCATGAAGTTTGATAACAAAATAATTATATCTTGCATAGATTTCTCCTATTTTCTATAATTATTGTGGTTTTGATATGTGGTATGGCATATGTATGGTTTTGTTATCCATGACTACCCCCATCTTCTGCTTTCCTGCTCATAGTCATAATCATTTAGTTATTACATCAATTTGCTATTTTCAGCAAGTCAATTCAGAAACCACAGCGAGGCGTGAAGCAAAAACGACGTTTAGGCAACGCAACTAGGACTTCTCGTCCAGATCAGACTGGCGTCACTTCCGGTAGCATGGCGGATATGACGTCGGTCCCACCTGACAGTGGACCATTGGCGGTAACAGCGGAGGATGGGGCAATCCGGAAGTGAGTAATTGTACTAAAGTTAATAAACAAATGAGGTCAGGAATGGATCCTTGGGATGGTCCCAGAATTAGTTAGCCTATTATAATGGATTATAATGGATGAGATGTGTTAGATCGGATACCCCTCTCTCCTTAGGCCTATAGGTGGTCTAGCTCACTTAATTGTTACTGTAGTGCTGTACAGTGCTCTCATGTTTCTTGGCCGTACAGTCCCTGTTCCTTTACAAAAATGTATTCTTAGGAATTAATCTAATCTTTTCTGAAGTTGGCTGGCTGAACCAACTATCAAACGAACTGCCTATTCCATTCCAGCGCCTGCATAGCATCATTTTATGATCCATCAAAATGCTTTTGCTTTTATTGAGGAATGTTATTTTTGCCACAACCACTCATATACTAGTAGTCATATAGTTAGGTAAAATAGATCAGAAAAGTTTGCCATAATAGACAAAGTATGCTCGGAGGCCCATTAAGGCCACCGCAAACGGAATGTCTCCATCAGATGTCTCGATCATTTGATCGGATCAGAGCATTATCAAACATGTTTGATATGCTCTGATCCGAGGGGGGGGGGGGGGGGGATAAAGCCCCTTATTAGCAACTAGCCTGCGCCTAGGCCCTGCTAGGCCTATAATTCAAGATTTTCGAAATCTCGCCAGCCCCCTCTGTATTCAATAAATGAACACTCCTTTACAGGCCTAGGGCCTACATCGATTTTCTTTCTGTATTAAAGTTAAGGGATCAACATTAATTTGTTATCACCACTGCATAGGTCATGGTCAAGGTAGGGCATCAAATTGATACATCTTAGTAGCGGCATCAAATTGATACATCTTAGTAGCGGCATCAAATTGATACATCTTAGTAGCGGCAGCAAATTGATACATCTTAGTAGCGGCAGCAAATTGATACATCTTAGTAGCGGCAGCAAATTGATACATCTTAGTAGCGGCCTACTGCCATCCTTAAAAGGGTGGGCGAAAAGTCACGTGACCTCAGTCCTGACTTCTGATTGGTCAAAAGCAAATCACGCAGGAGACGACGTCTTTGTGGCGTCAGGCGGCAAGGAACACGCCATCAACTAGAATATCCCCAGGCAGTTGATTGTCAAAAGAATTGATGATAATTTAAATCAGAGGTGGAATCGATGTATCATTAGGGCTTGCTTTGGTCTATTAGAGATACTCGTCTAAGGGTCTATATTGATGGTATAGATATATAGGCCTACTGGAGTTTCAGAAAGCCTAATATCTAGATCGACTCGACCAAGTGAAGTCTTGTCTTTACCAAAAAAAAATTGGATGCGCAATTCGCAAATGTGTATTCCGACCAGCCAACATAATATTAATTATTTTGGGTTAAATCTATCGAATTAGCACGGAATCTTTACTGTAATCGACAAATATATTGACCATAAAAGATTGTTATTCATCGATTCCACCTCGAAATAACGCCCCTGCAGTTAAAATGAGATGTTTTGATCATTCAAAATGACCACCGCCATGGTGGATATCGCCCTTATCGGCGGTCATCGACCGCTCAATAAATTTACAATTGAGCCTTACAAAAGCGAAAATCTCGGCAAAATAGGTCGTTATTGATCGAATTCCCTCAAAATACCGCCTCTAGCCGCAACTTTGGGTCCATTTGACCGGTAACACTGAATGTGGGAGGAACATGCCAAACAAAATGGCGTGTCGATCTGCCGAAAGGCTGTAGTACCGACCCGTGTTTTTGTCAACTTATTACGATATGACAGAAACCAAAATAAGGCAAACAAACAGAAGATGTGGGAACAGCAATTCTTTTAGCTTCATTTGTCATGCTTGATGTAGAGCTTGTTTCAGCAGAAATAGGGTTTATATAGCAGAGAAGATGATATTCACTCTGCTGCAACTTCAGTTTTGCCAAATAATTATTGATTTCATCAAAAAGTGAAATATAAAAAGATTTATTTTTTTTGGTGAAAAAAATCATTTCTCAACATGTTTAGATATGGAAGTTCATTATGCTGCTGGGAAAAAAACATGATTACCTGCTGTATTTAGCTATTTAGATGGAAAATGGAAATCTGAAACTTGCATAACTATAGGCTAGTCGACCCCAGCCAGTGGTATGGAGGGGGAGTAGCACTTGGTGTGCTTAGTCTGGGTGCCTCCTCGCCAATAATATTATATATAACTTTCCATTTCAGGTTCACCATTTTACCTCCAATCGAGGGTGCAGAGCAGCCCGTACCACAAGGTCAATGTGAACCGGAATCGGAACACCCAAGGAAAGAGCAAGATTCTCGAGATCTGGATTACAATGACCCAGCAAATTACGGCTGGCACATCAGCAGTGTTGAGAAATGGTCAACCAATGAAGATGGCGGTAAAGGAGATAGGCTAGGTCCGATAGCAAACAGTAAGTTACATATGCGGCCCTCACTCCCAAATTCAACAAGTTATGGGACAGGTAAAGCAGGGCAAGAGCAGCACATATCCAGTACTTTCCTTACGGATGCTGGCTCAGTTCCTAACCCCTATGTTGCTATGTCTGCTATGACGTCTGGTCAGGAGGAGCTAAAGAAGCATCTAAAACACAGACAGCAGCAAATGGCTTTAGACCAGAAGGACTTCAAGACAGAGGCTGTGAATGGTAAACCATTGAACAACGCAGGCACGTATCTTATAAAGTATGGCAATGTTGAGGTACCCACTACAGACGTTGAACTCTATGCCATTCTTTCAGTGGAGAAACACAACAGTCCCTTTGCTAATGAGTTTGACGTCCCCTCTTCTACAAATGAGAACTCGGCCATCACTGACAAAATGGAGGAGAAGTTGGCTAGTCTTGTTGAGAAGGACAGGAGGGAGACCCAGATGCCAAACCATGTGCTTAATGAAAGGGAGTACCATCTCAGGCAGAGGGAAGAGCAGGACACACAGTCTGATGGTTCAATTGACACTAAACCCCAGGCTGAAAGTCCAGACAGAACTGATCAAAATTTCCCTCTGGTTCATATAAGTAAACCACTGACGACCAAGGGGCATCCAAAGTTAGGTAACCTCATAGTAGCAGATACAAGGGCAAAGCGTAGGTTAAAGCAAGGTCAGCTGTATAAGTGTTACGACACCAAACCAGCAACAAGAGTTAAACCCACCATGGAGGCTATAGCCCTAAAGCCCCTTGTTTCAACAGCTCCGGTAGAAGTTGTTACCAGGGTGCTTAAGGGTTCAGAATCCGAGCTACAACCAGAGGAACTAACTGAACTGGACGAGGATGAGTCCAAAGCAGGGAGACGTAATATACGTGTGACCCTGCCTACAGTTACCTGTGATTACTCAGAGGAAGATTCTAGCCAAACTACTTCCCAGGATGGGGGCAGCATCATACGTGATGAGCTCTCACCACATTCAAAAACAACAGCACCTATTCCCACCAATAGACAGCCCTATCTCCCACCTAAAGTCACCCTTGGTGACACCAAAAATGTCATACCCATATCAGAAATCCCCTCTAGTGCTAGATCCAGTGCAAGCTCCAGCTCCAGCAGAACACGTTCTGCAAGGCAATCCCATGATGAGGAGAGCAGGAGGGAAGTTAAGCCTCCAGATGCTGTGGACATTGAGATGAAGGAGAAGTTGCTGACCGTCATGGGGGCTAACTTCACCGGGAGGAATCCCTCCAGTGCTAGTTCCACCCACTCGCGGTCCACCCGCAGCAGTGAAGGTAGTGGCACCTCCTCTCCGGAGCACACCCGGAGAACGGGAGCGCCCCCCGCACGGCTACCTGCCAGGAGGCAGACACTCAGTGACGACAAGTATGAGAGCATGAGTGTGTCCATGATCTCAGTATCCAGTGACCCCATAGACAGTCGGAGCTCCTCAGCCCACCTCAGAGTTACTCCCAGTGGTGAGGCAATGATGCCCCCCACTGGCATCTCTGCACATGCCATAACCTCTGAGCGCCTGAGCAGCTCTAGAGGGAGGACAAATAGCTCATTACCGGCCTCCAGGGGGTTGAACACTGGCTCCTTACCAGAGCTGCACCCTCCTGCTGGTCCTGGGCTGCAGGCAGTGTCGGTAGTACCGGCTAAGGGGGTGCACAGAGCCAACATTGGCCTACAGAACCAGCCATTGGAGGTGGGCGTGCCTGTAGTCGGGTCACCACCGGCTCTTATCAGTACAAGGGGGGCTGTTAGGTCAGCCAGATTACAGAAGTTGTAACATTGAGCATGCTTTACTTATTGGGCCTTACTCAGCCTTATTGACAACAGGGAGACTACTCTCTTCATATCAGTACTCGGAAACATTAACATGTTTGTAAAATTCTCATTAGACATATGAAAGTTCAAAGATGAGATATCTGGAGGAAAACAGTTACACGCCTGTTCTTGCCAAGCATTTAACTTGAAGGTAATCTCGCAGTGATACATATATATATATATGGATTTTCGCATGAATCTTTCATACAGAATAAAAGCTATGAACAAATTGCCGTTCAAAAGTACCTTAACTTAATGTTAGATCACTTCAAGTATGGCTTTGTTTGTACAAGAATTGTATAGATGCAGCAGTACCTTTTCGAATTAGTGCACGTGATTCCATATGGAAGCTTTAATTTTTGTGGTAAATATCGACCAATGTTAATGATGCCAACTACCGGTATGTACTGCGTTCTTTGTACACCTAGGACAAAAAATAGATCCACAACATGTGATATAGAATCGTTGGATCACAAATGATGAAGGGCCGCAGAATGATTAGAGCTGTTTATTATGAAGAACAGCAGAAAAAGTCAATCACAGTTATTTTGCTTAATTATATCATTTTACACTGATTCTCTCGTTGTTTGAATCAAGCCTGGGATAATTTTATCTGCCTTATCTAATCTGACAGCAATTTACTTCTGAGAAGTTACCTAAATTACACTACAACCTCTGAGACTAGCTACTTAGGTAAACTGAGTTGGTATAGTATCACAAGCCATACAACAACTGAAACTATATACTTTTATTTAAGTGTAGGAACCGCATTTGACAATTGTACAATAAATGTATTATAACGAGGAAGTCTTCATGCATTTTCAATGCCTTTAAACAATGTAACTGTTCAATTGATAACAGCGAAACTGAACAGCAATAAATATCTTTGTAAAATAGTGTAAGTGTATTTTTTTGAATATAGATACCTGGTGGGCGAAGTGTTATACATTGTACCAATGTACAGTCAACATTTATATCCCACGAAATATATATGATCATGTTATCTATTAAATGCAGTCACATAATTATAGTACATAGGCATATTGGTATAACATACGTAACGACTATATTCACAACAGTATTCCCACATACATTGACAGCAGCAGTAAGGGATCTGCCCAGAAATTCACTGGAAGTACTCTAGGTGTTAGTACTATAACTTACGGTCACCAACGTCAAATGCTTCATTATGCTATGACATCAAACCGAGAACCGTTTTAAGGACATTGAGAAATTTTAGGTCTACAATGAACACAGATACTTTCACCTATTAGTATGAACAGATGCACAGCATCGCTAATAAGTATAACTGAATTTCAATAACATCACAATAATTTTGCGAACTATAACAAGTGTACAACCCGGGTGTACAACAGCACAATATTAAAAGCTATGATACATTAAAGTGGCATAATCACCAAGTGTAGCGCACTCACAATTCTAGTCATGTGGTTAAGTGCGAGTGGTGAGAATGCCCCTTTAAGTACTTAGAGAGTGTGTAATTTACAGATCCCCTCACCAGTAACTAAATTACCCAAGTACATTAGCATTTAAAACACATATCTAGACGGATACATACTGTACTTGGGTAATTATGAATATATAAATCAAAGTGATTGAGTTATAGGCTATAATACAAACATATTCTAGTTCTACCACCGGTTTTACTGAAATTCCATTTCACATTCTATTGTATGATACAATTCCCTTTAAACTTATTCTATACAACCAGAGAATACTACATATTATTTTACTCAAAATATTCAGTTTAACAAAGCTTCTTAATTTGTACTTTACAAAGCAAGCATAATTGCGAATCTACCGAAATTTCAGATTGTCTATCAGTTTCATTGTAGACTCCATCAAGTTGCTATAGCTGCACCAATAACATGTATATAACGAGACCAATAATACAGAAGTACCATTAGCCACAAATAGGTCACTAACACATAAAAATTACAAGTCATCCAGTTGTACACAATAGTGCTGTACCCGTAGTCATACTAGGGATCCCAGCCTCTGTCTATAGTTTACAAACTGGAATACAAAATGCCTCTATTCATTGTATATATTATTCCTTCCTACATGTAACAGCAGTAGTGGTACCTGACCATGTGTTGAGAGAGGGTCTGGTAGAAGGTAGGTAGATGACTGGGTGGTGTACAAGGTTAGTGTTGCTGTTGTCTTGAGTATGGTGGGCAGGACATCCCTTTGCCGCTGCCACATTTTAGAGCACCCAAAACCTGCAAAACATGAGTGTGCTATCTGAATTTTGTAATAGTGTAATAAAATATTCCATGTTAATATTTCTTCCAAATTCTCCTTTAGCATATTTTTCATCATAGTGAATCGATTTTTTTTTTACATTTTCTGTATTATAATTTACATTAGTCGGATTAATACATTTACGAAATCATGATAGTTTTGCAATTGCATTTGGGTAAGAGAGAGTGCTTACCTCGCGTCTGTCCTGTGGGATGAGGTCGGCGGCACGTTGACCCTGGGCGTTCTTAGTTCCTACCTCCGCACCATGATCCACCAGAATCTTCAACATGATCTGGAAGCACAATTTACACATTTTACCTAAAAATGGGAAAATGCACAACGCTGACATACATACATTACACCTTAAAGTACAGGCTGCTGAAGCTTTTTTTTCTCTCCTATGAACTGTACCCAAAATATCCATCTATCTATGACATCTATTGCTTTTGCGAAATCTCTACGAAATCATGTATCCCAATAAAGACACCAATAATAGTTCAACTGGACGCACCTTATGAGACTCCATGTCCATTTTGAGTCCTGCAGCGATATGCAGGGCGGTACAGCCGTCGTAGGTGGGCACCTTGACGGCGTGTTTAGCCCTGTCCCTGCCCAGAAGCTGCAGAACGCTCAGCACCAGTCTAACGTCCTGCGTCTCCACCATGTAGTGAAGTGGACTCCGACCTCTCTTACCCTCCTGTATGTATCCAAAAGAAAGTGTTATTTTTGTTGTTAGAATACTTGTTTTTTTGTGTTTCTTTTGTTCTCCAAGCCAACTGTGGTATAAAATTTAATACAATTACTGTAATTGATTCATCCAATGTCATAGGCGTATTACTCCCTGAAGATATAACTACATTGGATTATACGTCACAGTTTATCATTCTTTAGGTGTTTTCCCTCCTTCGCCTCGAGTGGTATAGATAACATTACCTTGGCATTAATATCAGCACCTTGCATCAGGAGGTGACGGATCATCTCGTCACTGGGCTTATCCCGGTGAGCCTTGGCTGCATAGTGAAGAGCTGTATGACCTAGAATTTAAAAGTATATATGTTTATGTTAAGAGGGCGTTGAAAAGACGACTCCAAGGGGAAGTTTAAACATATTAACTTCCTTAAAGATACATTTTTAGCACAAGAGTGGGAAAACCCTCAGACTACTTGGGGAATTCACATTATCGATTACAGAAGTTTATAAGCACATGTGGCAACACAATCCTGCAACAAAAAACAAGTACTGTAACAAGTTATAATGTTGAGATTTAAATAGGAATATAATGACTGGGTTCCCTCAGCCCAAATATTAGATATATATTAGACCACAGGACCTCGCGACCACACTGGATATTCTTTTGGATAATTTTTATCAGGGATTAGATAGTTGACAACATATGCAGTTAGTGAGTTAAGGGTGTATGAGAAAATCAATTCTTAGAACGCTTGCTTAGATTATGACGATACTTTTTAGCATCCAGGGGACTGGGGATGGGACGTGATAGCAGCAGAAAGTAGTACTATAGTACTATGTGTAGTACATTGTAGTACCTCAACCTAACAACAAACCAATACTACCATTGGATTCCCAGGGCCCAATTTAGGGGGGATAGGCATGGTTCAAATTTGTATTGGGACAGTATTAATGCTATGGGAGATGTGTTTTTGGCTAATTTAGCGGCCATCTTGGATTTTGGCTGTTTCCATGGTTACCGATTTATTTTGAAGATGCAACCTAGGCTAAAATTAATCTTTATGACCAAATGAACACCTTTGAGAAATTTGGCGCTTTTGTCACTCCGGTAACGATTTTTTGGCTAAGGGACCCTACTAATAGGACTTACCTGAATCACAGCCTGTAGTGAGCTGCTCCTCTCGCTTCCTGGTGAGCAGCTCACTCATGATGGGCACGCCCACGTTGCCTTTGTGTGCTAACACATGGATGGGGTAGCGGTACTCCATGTCTATAGAGTTCTTCCTGGTGAGGACAGTCCTCACCAGCGGGTCGGCGTTATTCTCCATCAGGATGGCCACCATGTCGGCCGCACTGCTCTCAGGGGTCGCAAGGACAGCCATGAATAGTAGAGTCTGTGGTGTAGGAAAAACGTGTAAATTATGGACGGAAAAGCTGATATGTATATGTATAGCACCCTCTTTAAACATTGGACGTGTGATTCCTATCACAATTGACTCAGCGACAGCGTACCTAAGTGATTGAATTGATTGATTGTAACATACCGGTACTTCGTTGACAAGAGAACGTACATAATTATCCTATATATAGCTTCATACAATCATCGACGTATGATCTATCTATCTATCGATCTATGATGCTATGCATCAATGCTGAACTATAGGGTTTATAAAACAGTAGAGTAACTGACAGATGTACGTACCTCCATAAACAATGACAATGTCATATACATGACAATATATTACATATCATTTTCCTTATAATATGCAGGAATAGTATGTAGTGGTAACAACATGAGTGCCCCTGCTGTTTCCTATTATATTGTCTTACTTACCTGGGTCTCGTTGTTTTGTCGGTTGATGAGTAGCTCCACCAGCTCTTCCCGTTTGCACCGTTCTAACAGGGCAATCAGTTTGGGGCGGTCCGCTTGGCACACCACGATATGAAGAGATCTACAAATAAAATATACGTATTTAGTTGGCATTCATAGAAATAAGCATTTGTAATACTAACAAGAGTAACTGTTGTTATTCGGGTAACATAAACAATCAGATCTATTCAGGATTCATACAGGTATTAAAGTACTAAAACAGGCCAGACCAATTTGTTAATGTTGATTCTTGGAATTTTGTACCTAGGGAACTTGGGAGCCTCCTATTTATTATTTCTAACTTTAATCAAAGGGAAAGTGGGAAACTGGTGGGTAAACGAAAACGGTAGGATCAGGGCTTATATATTATTATCATTAGGTAGCAACTGCATAGTGTAGGATTGAATGGCCAACATCTATATTGAAGTATAGGGTAATGCATGATGAATATCTAGTTTTCTTTAAAATTATGTGAATTAAGTTGTCACTTACAAGTCCCCATCGTCGTCAGTGTTCGGCAATTCGGCTGTCTTTATGGAAGCTACCCAGCGCCGTGCCCCAACCATCTCTACTCTGGGTAATCTCTCAATGATATCATCTGTAAGGACAAGGCAACACTTAAAGTGGCATACTCACCAAGGATCTACATGTAGTATTTCTAGTATTGTTCTAGTTAAATAACATGTAGCGTGTGAGTAGTGAGAGTGACACTTTACATCAATATAAAGAAAACACCAAGAAGATAGGGAGTTATAATGCGGGTGATGTAGTGTCAAGAATTCACCAAAGGAGGCCTTTACCGTTTCATTGTTTACTATAACCACCTATACAATAGTACATTGGAACATTTTTTATCAACATTTTAGATATAGTTGCAATGGGCGGAGGCATGAAAATAAAATAAAATAAAATAAAGGTTTTTTTTTACTCACTGCTCTTTGTGGCAGGTGGCCTGTAGACTGGCACGGGTGGTACCACGGGGAGCGGTGACGTGCCAGTGGTGGGCTTGGGGGCTATGGGCACATGGATACAGTTCTGTAGACCACAGCCGCAGTTCCTAGAGGGCGAAATGTTCCCATTGAGACAGGGCATCTGGCTGATGGAGGTGGTGGTGGGCGTGGTCAGCACCCCGGGGGTCAGCACATGGGTGATGGTGGTGTGCTGGACCCCCAAGACATTGGTGGGTGGCTGCTGTAGCAGCTGTAACTGCGACTGCTGCTGCAGCTGCTGTGCCAGCTGCAGCTGTAGCTGTAGCTGCTGCTGTGGCTGCGGCTGCTGCTGTGGGACATAGCGCACCCTTTCTGTGATCTCAGTTTGTTGCATGTGTTGGATCTGTTTCTGTATAATGTCATCCACCACTGGTGGCTGGGGTTCTCCTCCAATGTAGAACTCCTGGGTCTGCTGTGTGGAGAAGTTAATGTTGTTGAAAACCATGGCCTCCATGTCCCGCACGTTGTTCCTGATGCCCCCACTGGTCTGGGGTGTCAGGGTCCGGCCCGAAGTGCTGGTGTCACTATAGTAGTCAGAGAGGGCTGGGGAGGCTGGGGGCAGGCTGGGGTCTGGGGAGAAAACCTCCTCGCTAACATAGCCTGAACTATTGGGTGAGGGTGCATTCTCAATGGAGGTCACACTCTGTGGTGACCTGGGCACCTGTTGTAATGTGGACCCCCTGGGTGGGTACATGGTATAAGGCTCACTGGGAACTGTCATGGCATTGTCTAGTTTTATCTCCTGGTCAACGTATAAGCCGACAGATTCCTTCTCATTTGGATCTAGTGAATTAATGTCAGAGAGAATAATTCTGGCTTCATCGGGGTCACCTGTCTGCTTCATCAGGTAATCAAAAATGCCGAACGCATCCTCCTCTAAATATGGGAGGTAGGTTGGCAGCTGATCCCTCTCGTCCTGTTCTGAAGGCCCCTTTTCACGGAAGAACTTGGACGCATTTCTCTCAGGTTCCGGTGCCCCTCTTTTCCTGTTGGCCTGCTGATCGTAACCACCTTGATATCCCTGCTGCTCATCGTAAAAGCTACAGGCTTTCCCATTGAGTGGCCCATGGGCGATGAGGCTACCCTGGTGCCCCTTCCCCATGCCATGTGCTCTGAACATCTTCAGTTTCTTTATGGTTTCAATGATACTCTGTGCAGTGGGCTTTAGTTTGGATTGTCCAGAGGAGGGAGGCTGTGCCTCCTGTTTAACTGAGAGCTCATCCATTTGTACAGGTTGGGGAGGAGTATCAGAGGAGGCCTTGTTACTGACTGAGAGCTGGTCAATGCACCTGGTGAGCTGGTCCATGTCGGTACTGGAGGGCTGCCTCTGCTGCTGGGACACTCCTCCACTCACCTTCCCGGCCATGGTGTTGTCGTCGGTTTCTGTTCCTGTAGATCTGGGCCTTAAGAGCTGACCTAATGAATAAAAACAAGGAAAGATTTTAAAGATGCTTGAACATTATGACATGACACAACTAAAGCCCTTGAATGAGCCGTAAGGCTTTAAAGCAACCCTTCTTAATTATTCTGTCCAACCTTTTTACTATCTAACTTGCATAGAAGCTGAAATATTGAACCATGAGTAGTTACATAAGAAGTTGTGTATATATAAGCGTGATTGTGCTTGTCATGAAGGATAAAGGCAGTATATCACATTTACTGGAAACTCTTGTCGTGGATGATAAGAGCTTTGTACAAAAGAGATCACTCATGTAAGGTGAGACGGAATAAAACGATTAAACTATCAAAAAAAAAGAAGTTATAGTAGCTGCATTAGGGCTACATTCATGCATTATGTCGATCCTTTTAGAGTAATGCTGGCATTCATGCAACATGATGACAAAAGGGCATATAATGCAGTAAAGCACTAGGTGGGCCTTAAATGCCTTAGAGGGTTAACCCAAACACAAGAGACAGCTGGCAGATAAGTTGATACTGCATTAGCAGTGACGAGCGATACCGTATATAGAATAGACATGTTTGTTGGAGCTTGAAGCATGCTTGAACTTGAAGATTACAGAGGTGACCTATTTCCAGAAACCACTCCTTTGCCAATACCTAGTAAGAAATCGTAAGAATTCATGCTTCATGTAAACTTTCTCCTACTGTAGTTTCCTAGTTACAGTACAAGCAGCAAATGCGCTAGATCTCAGCTCCAAGGGATTATGGACGATTCGCACTACTGTCAGTTCGCCCTAGATGATTCGCACTAGTCCCTCTAGACAATTCGCACTACCTGCTGGACGATTCGCACTACCCCTCGACAGGAGAACGGGATTGGATGATTCGCCCTACTGCTCCCCGGCAGTTATACCCCTTGGCCCAAGGCTTGGGGAGGGGGGGGGGGGGCGTCATGGATAAACAATGACATTTTGGGGCCAAATCAACTGTTAATCGTATTGAAGTGACTACTTATTCATCCCATTTGTAGTTTGATATCTATGCTATGAGATGTATGTTTTTTTAAGTGTTGGGTAGTCTCGTTATGGGGGGCTCTGCCCCCCAACCCCCGTCTTTTTTTGTAGTTTTTTTCTCTCTCTCTTCTTTTCCCATCTAACTTATTGAAACCTGAATAGTAGTGCGAATCATCCAAAAAGTAGTGCGAATCGACTAGGGCGAATCATCTAGTAGGCCTAGTGCGAACAGACAGTAGTGCGAACAGACAGTAGTGCGAATCGTCCATTTCCCGCTCCAAGCACCCACTAAAAAGGAATAAAGGGCTCGTGGTGACATGATTCATTGTATGCCAGGTACATTTGTACCTGTGTCGGTTCATTCATGAATAATTATATAGGCCCATATGTGTATATGTTGTAGCTACCCAGAAGTGAATAGCCTATGTAATGCTTGTATGCAGTGGTATAGATGATACAGACCCACCACAAGGAAGAGCATATTCTGTATGGGTAGGGGCTACTTTGGTCTTTATTCCCAGTATTTATTATAACCCCATGCCCATGTCAAATTTAATAAATGGTCATGTGCTACCTGGGGTGCCATGTCGCATGTCTATTTCGCTATGCTCATGTCCCGTGACAATTTTAAGAAAATCCCCATATGTCCCCCTCTTTTTATTCCTCCTGTCGTTTGTCACTATATATAGTAGTGCCCCAACATACCATGCCGCCATGTCAAATTTACTATTTTTAGGCATTATTTTATCCTCCAGTAGGCTATATATACTATAATATAGGACCTACCGGGTATATACCGGGCTTTAATAGCAGGGCCTGCAGGGGGTCCAAATTCTTGCATTGACCTGAGAGTAGGGGGGCACACTCCGCAGATACAGCCCCCCCCCCCCCCCACACACACACCTGTAAAACTAATGTCTTACCTTGGTCCAGATTGGAAATCTCAATTTCCCCTGGAGTGTTGTCATCCACAACCTCCTTTGGTGACGCCATGCTCGAGTCTACGTGAGAACCATCTTGGGGCGGAGGCTCCGCCAACGTGCACCTTTCGTCTCCCATCACGTTTGGCTGTTCTCTCTACGGTGTATGCTGATCGTCAACTGCTACCATCTATCCAAGCCGCGATGTTAGCAAAGGCAGATATTAACTGTATGTTCTGTATGTGCACCACGTATATATATGTGCAGGAAAGTTCCAAGCTCTAGACTGCCCCGAGAGAGGGGGAAGTTAGAAGTCCAAGTAAGTAGTGACCTAGTTTCCTGCGATATGATTGGTCACGATAACATTTTGGGATTTCCCCAGGCCTTGCCGTCATGGGGCTATTTATAGCACGTGCCCAAATGTAAACACAGCTCAACACGTGGTCTGCGCTTCTGGTGTTATGGTGTGGGTATATCAGTGAATCCACTTCAGCACAGTAGCTGCGACACCTGTGTAGGCCTACTTGATTAATTAATAGAATCTAGCTGATTAATTGGAAAGGCTGCATGGTAGCCTATGACACTGGCCCAGGTCAGGGACATTGGCTGTGTAGGCTATCGGTAATATTATAGGCCTAACACAGGATGGTAGCTATAGGCCTACATGGTCCTACTTGATAGACCCACTAACGTAGGTTTATATATTTTGGAACTTTTTACAGTTTTACACCGTGTGCGCCTTAGACACATTAGGCCTAGGTCTAGTTATTTCCTCTTGATGACCATGAACAACTGGGAAAGGGCATGCATCTGGGCTCCGAAATAGGCTCCTGCATAGTCCTATCAACTTTATCAGGCCTAGCCACTCGAAAAATTAACTGTTTTTTTTCTTCTCATCACCGTGCGCATCATAAAACTTTTATTTTTACATTTTTGATGAGAAATATGTTAAATATTGGAAAACAAAAATATGGGGGCAATTTGGTATCAAATTATTACAAGCTCATGCTGTCAGTAATTCAGTCAGCTAGGAAGATAGGAAGAACTTGCATGTTAACAACGTTTGCCGATCAAATAACTAGAATGTGAAAATTGATCGAGAAAAGTCCGAATTTCCTTACATAGGCCCAAGCCCCAAGTAAAAAAAAATCTCACTCGTCATATCTTTTACTGTTTAGTGATGGGGGGGGGGGGGGGAGAGAAAAGGTTTGTTTTTTGAGTAGCCTTAGGTGTCTGTTTCTGAATTAGACCAGCCAATTTATATCCCCTTCCATCACACATTTGGACGTGCCTTTAGACATCCAATTAATGTTTGGAATCTGAAATGGTCCATTGTTAGACCCTTTGCATTACTTCTGTTTGTTTTTGTCACTCTCTGGGTCAATACAAGAATGGTTTGCTGTCTCATAAATGGAATACATGTACATTATAATGCTCCAATACACATCAACAGTGTATAGGCCTAGGTATAGTGTAACGTTTCCCCGCCTTCGTACAGAACATGTAATCACATGTCACAACCTGATCCTGACTTGGCTATATGCAAAGGCCACACCAGGGAAATCACTTGGGAAGCTTGTCCCCGTATCATCATGATACCTATCACTGCATGTGTTCTAGAAACAACAATACGTTATATATGGGACATATTATAGCAACTCCCATTTAAGAGCAAAAATTAATTGAGCTTAAATTATTACGTTAGTTTCCATCATTCACCAATATAGCCCGGGCAATATAGGTCATATAGCTTAGCATAGATGGTCTGTTCATTGAGGTCGTCCCTTGTTGGCCTCACAGTTATGTGAGAAAGAGAGCTTCCGACGGTGTCTTTGATATGTGGTACTGACTGCTCCCTCTATTAGGTACCCTCATATACCCTTCCTAATCTCTCCCGTTAATGCCCCGCTTGACTTTGTTTTAGCCACCGCCCGGCTCTAATGTACTGAGTCGCCACCAGAGGAGCCACTCCCTGCGTACACTGGGGCCGGTGTCTGAGCTCTGAGCGAGATAGACCTCTAGTCCAGTAGGCACCGGCTCCAGTGTACTCCCTGCGGTGACAGTAGCTCAGAGAGCCGCTCAAAGGGCACTTGTTCTCTGAGTAATTATTGTAGCAATCAAACCAATGAAGGGCAGAGTTTACCCACCGCACCCTAATTACCAAGGTCTATTATGGTGTTGTTGGTATTGCCTATAATATAGGATACGCTCATGTATCTCTCGGAAACTGTATCTACATGGTTATTTGTATGTATGAATATCTACACGAATCCATCCCCACGTACTGGGCATTGTTCAATTAGGCCAATATATTGTCCGTGCGTTCTCTGAATAGGCGATACACTACGTGTAATTTGATTTTCAAGAGACGGGTGTAATCAAATCAAAATCGGTTCCCTTTGATACAATACGTAACACATGTTGGCCCGACACCCTAAGTGCGACGCACCTCGGTTCCCTGGTTCCACACTCCCCTTTCGCCCCCTCCTCCCCCACAGTTCCTGTGTCAATCACTCCCATCACACCCTCCCTCCGGGCTCCTGACAATATCGAAGTTCATTTCTGGGAAGGTGGCAGTTATCTTTTGGGAGACCACCCTGAGCTAGCCAAAGGCCAAATATGTTTTTGTTAGAAGAAGTTCTTTTTAAGTGTATATCATTATGTTCTTATCTATTATATTTTAGTGTCGATTGTTGGTCGGTGCCAAAAATCTGGGTCAATTACCGAAATTCCCGGAACAGCCTCCATTCCCCATTTATTAGCTGGTGGCCATATACTGATCCAGATCCACATGCCATCTATGTATGTCCTTGCTGACTGCAATAGGTACGTATTTCGGCTGGCGGCTGGTAGCCCATCTGGTCCATCATGTGAGGGAAGTTGTATGACTCACCAACAACTTGGGAGATGCACTATACCCTACCCACCCAACACCCCTGATGGGACCACGATGACGGGGTGGCCAACCCCCAGACCCGACACCCCTGAGTGCACTGGTCAGTCGTCAACTCGTCACCAGCTGGAGAGGAGCAGCTCATACCAACCCTAGAAGGCTCCTATAGACTACACCACCACCTGAGGATCCTCCCTATACATGCTACCCATGCTGCTATCGTGACGTGTGGATATCAGCCTACCTCTATACTATCTTTATCCACGCCTCGGTGACTTTGCTGAGCTGTTATTGTCCATAAGTACATTTTTTGTATACGTCCTTTGGGGACTAGGAACATATCTCAGTTCTCACTGACCGCAACAGTAACCACAGGCTAGGCACCACGATAGGACAGAGGAGTAATTTTTCCGGATACCGTCCCATCCCATTTAAAGTATCAAGGACGGATAACAACCCAGATTTTTAGGGGTAAAACAGGTAGGTGTGAACTCTGAAATAAAAATCTATATGGATGCATAATGCCTTGGTGTTATCACCATTATCGGCGCGTGGGCTAATTAACGTATGGACATGTTAGGTGGATTATATACTATAGGCATTTTAGCAATTAATCGGGAATCTTTGGTCTGTTTATATTTACTGAACTTAAAAGTTAAACATGGTGTTGTCGAGCAGTGAGCAATTCAATATGTTTAATGTAACCATTTTAGACACACTCGATGATACTTTATACAATCTGAATCTATACAATTTATTTTGGTCGTAGATTGTCGAGAAGTCCGTGGGTCGTCGGTGCCTGGCTAACACATGTGTTTGACCTGGTTAAACTACTTTGGTCTTTGATACATTTAGTAATAAATTAATATTTGTATGGATTTTACTGTCTAGTGAGCAAACAATGGTATAGATCCGTCATTTATTTAATTTTCAGTATGATTACCGAGACGCCCTCCCGTGAACGTCCTCTTGGGGACGTCATTACCGGAAGTGCTGTGCCCCCGGCTTCATTGATGACCCAAGGCTTAGATACACCGGAAGTAGCTGACACCTATCCCGACTCGCCAGCCCCGGACCGACTGGTGATCGACTGGACGGACCCGGAGGACGCTCTGCCAGTAGCTGAAGGAGTGAGCCCCTCACCTGTACAGCAGCAACACCCTGGAGGTGCCGGGGGAGACCCCCCGGTGTCCTCCGGGGAGCAGGGGCTGTCCTCCGCCAGGAGGCGCCTGGAGTGGGCCCTAACCACTGCCGGTTCTCTCCATCTGGAAACCACTCAAAAATCACTCAACCCTGGAGCAAACAATACCGTCAAAAATCCATTTTACCCAGAAAATTCATATGATAACAGGCCCATGTCCAGTGGTGTCTCCTGTGTCCCTCAGCCCCCAGGTACTAGTACATGTATGTACCAGAATACATATGTGGGGGCAGCACCTCACGGGGTCAGGTCTAGCGGACACCACCCAGGTGGTCGGTACCCTATTACAAGCGGTATGCTGCAATCTACACCCAGTAATTATGGACACCTAGGTATTCCTTTACACCCAAATGACCCATCTTCTCAAGAATATGGCAAATTACCTTTGGGTAACCAATCTCAAACCAACCTAAACCGTCTTCCACCAGGCCTTTCTAGAAATACTGCTTATGGATATACTGCCGGGAACATGCCTTTTACTATGAGCAATACAGGAGCAGCTCAGAACAACTCCCAGTTAGGTAAAGGTGTACCATTGAGCAGCTTCTCCCACCTTGCCTCATATCCCCATGGCCAGCGTATCCACCCATATCCTCCTCAGGTTGGCGTTCTAGCACATCCACAATACACAAACAGTGCATGCCGCTATGAACCCCCAGCCCAGAGTGGGATGTCTAAGACATTGAAAAGTAAAACTGCTAAAAGGCAGGTGAAGCAAACCAAAGGCAGTAGGAGGGACAGTGCCCATTACTATAGCCGCCCACACGACATGTGTAGGTACATCCTAGTGCCGACCAAGAAGGCACCAGCTGGAGGAACTAAACTCCAGGAGGAACAACCTAAACCACAGGAGTTAGGTCGTGGTGTGCAGGTACAGATGAGGCAACCATCCCCACAGCTGAATCCCCCCAGTGTGCAGCAGGTGGGTGGGTGGGAGGGGAGGCTGTGGCATCTCCCCACCACCCCTGTTAGTGGTAGCCTGCACCCACCACCCACTACCTGTGGGGTAGGACACACCAACAGCTGGAGTTCAGGTCAGTACAAAGCATCCATTTTTCATTGATAATGATACTGTAATTGCCCCAGTAACTTCCTCAAATCTGTATGCTGTTTTAATATGTTTAACTTATAAAACATAAATAATCGGATAGCAATGTGCGTACTGACTATGACGATGATATACGCTCTGTTGAATTCGTACAATGTGTATTCTCAGTACATTCTCAGTACATTCCATAATCACTATCCAGACTAGTACAGTACACTCACGTGATTCGTTGGCGTATTCTGGAAATGGAATGGAAACTAAATACATGCATTGGAATGAAAGGGCGCAGCATAAAAATAAGTTCCGCATCTCTATTTTTGGGCAATTTTATGCTAAATTAGGGAACACAAAAAGCAATAAACAAGTACAACGGGCTAAAAGGGCTTGTTACATTTATTTTTTGGAAATATATTAGGTATAGAAAACTAGGTATAGTATGACCCTCGCATAGAGTGATGCATAAACAGGTTTCCCACAAGTCATGGAATTTGAAAGCTGTCATGGAATGTCATGGGAAATTGTAAAAATTTGCTGTGTGTCATGGAATGTCATGGAAATGGAAAATAATAGAATTTATATTACAAAATCTCTGCGAATGTACCATTTCCCATCTAGATTTTAGGATTTTTTTCAGGGGCCAAGCCCCTTAACCCCCACAAGAATATAATAAATGTCATGGAAAATCGAAATGTCATGGAATTTCAATCAGATATTTTTGTGGGAACCATGATAAACCTTGGATTGTTACAACATGCATTTGGTTATAACAACATTTCCATCACCAAACCCTTGCAGATAAGACCATTCCAGCAAGCGCCATCCACCAATGCAATTCCACCCTCCCCCACCCAGGGCCGCCGCCCAGGAGGAGCCCCAAGGCTTTGGCCGCCGCCATGGAGGAGCTCAGGGCGGCCATACCTGCCCGTTTCAACCCGGAGCGTCTGTCCAAGTTAAACACCCTGCGTCTGGCCGCCTCCTACATAGCCCTGCTGACCAGCCTCGCCAACAACACTGGAGGAAATTGATGCAGGGTTTAAAGGTGAGACCCCTGTTTATGAATCATAGTAAATGGAATGGGTCCTCTTTTACTACCTTTATATAGAGAGAGGGATATTAAAACCGAGACAACCGAAGGCTGGTCAGCAGATTCACAGGGCCCATACGGACCGAACCTGTATTTTATCATGCATGACTACATGTCGGCCTATATAGATATTGTTGACGCATATATATATATATATATATATATATATATATATATATATATATATATATATATATATATATATATATATATATAGAGGCCTCTATATATATAAATATATATATATATATATATATATATATATATATATATATATATATGTGTGTATGTATGTATATATGTATATATATATATATATATATATATATATATATATATATATACATATATATATATATATATATATATATATTTATTCATTTATATATATATATATTTATATATATATTTATATATATATATATATATATATATATATATATATATATATATATATATACGTACATTTATTCACAAATACAGGGTATATTCATATTCGCTTCTGCATGTATCGTCAAGGTTTATTGTAATGACCCTGCAAAAATCATATGTTGCCTCATTACAATGATGTAGACAAGGGGTCCATGCATGTCCCAATGATACATCCAAGGTTCTGGGAATTAACAATTGTAGACTACTTTGTTCCATATAATACCTCTGTTACGTTATACTTGTAATATAGCCTCCACATTTATCTTTATTGGTAAGAGTTATCCATAACAAATTATGCATAGCTGTAACTATAAAAAGACACCTTCAATTCCAGCTGATATGTCTACACTCGTGACCCCTAGCATCTACAGGAAAACCCACCGCAGGGATTCCCCCGTCCAGAAGACGTCAGAGCGATATCACATTATCAGCAGAGCTTGACACTGATTTGTAAAGTGTCTGATCGGAGGTTCCATAATCTCGACCAAGTTGAGTTTGTCTAGAGACGACAGCTATTTACTCAGCCATCGATAATGGCCTTCTTCTTTGTATAGAACATGCATACCAGTACATGTAAAGAAATGGACCATATATCCTAGAAAGTACTTATTGTGTGGTACGCCGGTAGTCGTAGATTATGAACAGGTGGGAAGTTGAAGGAGACAGTAACTCTTTTTGTAACTTTTTATGAAAGAAAATGACCCACAAAAACTATAGTGTTTTCACCAAGGAAGTGGCTGTATTGTAAATATATGTATAACGCCTTGACTGGTAGAGAGAACCCATATAGGATGATGTGAATAATGACCAGCTGGCAATGGTTCCCATTTTTTTATAAACAACAAAAAGGCAGGGGTATTCAGAATGATGTTTATGTATATTGATGACATGACGTGTAGTGCATTGTTTGCCATCTGGCATAGATCGCGGGTAACGTATAGACTAGAGCACATTGCTTATGTACAAGACTGTCTGATTCACATTCAATACGAGATGTAGTTCAGTTTGCTTCTTCCGTCTGTGTCGACGTCTGTGTTTCCAATAAAACTATGAGTATATATCATAGTCCAGTGATTTCTGTTTAACTGTATATAAACTATGTATTATGTCTCACACATTCTATGTGTGTCTCTGTGTGTCCCTTCCTCCCTCCCTCCCTCGTTCGCTCGCTCCCTCCCTTCCTCCCTCACTCCCCCATATCTCTCTCTCTCTCTCTCTCTCTCTCTCTCTCTTTCTCTCTCTCTCTCTCCCTCTCTCTCTCTCTTTCACACACACACACTCTCTACATATATCATATATTGTTCACATATAAAAATCGATATACACAGGGATGAATTAACATTTGGTCTTGAGGTATTTTATGATGTGCTAGTGTCGTTATATTGTCTATAATATAGCCTTAAATGATAAAACTGTAGCCAGACTAAATGGGGCCAATCCTTATACTATATCTCGTAAGCGACTGTCGCTTTAGAAAACATTTCATGAATGCTTATGTTGAGTTGCGATTGTAACTGTGGAGGTCATACGGGTGCCATGCCTACTACTTTCCTCAGCTGTTCGAAGATGAAGAAGGTGACGATGGTATGGGGGCCTATCCGCATCCAGTTAGAGATGAAACCTTTATACAGTCCAAGTGGTCCCTCTGTCTGCAACGTCTTCTTGAGGCAGTCCAGAGGACTACTATACAGAGCTAGAGTATACAAAAACGGATGTTTAATGCCGTGTATATATCATAATATTGTGGTGTCTTTTTTTGTCGTATGTATATATAATATATAAATATTATTATGGTATATGTACACGGGATTGTACAATTTACTTGGCATTTCATTCTGCATAAGGGAGTGTTAATTTATTAATTACAGGGGGGATGGTGAGATTTCGCGCGGAGGGCCGAAAATATTTTATGCCACCCCTTGAGAGCGCGTGGAACGTTTTGCGTCCCCCTCGCTGAAGGTGCCAACATTTTTCGCCCACCCCCCTTTGAACTATAGTAACGTGCTGGCTTTTTTGCTAAAACGGGGCTACATTTTTTATGCCCCCCCCCCTCAAGAGGGCCTCAGAATTTTTTAAGCCCCCGCCCCTGCAGGATGGGTCAGAAATGTTTACGCCCTCCCCCCCCCCAAAAAAAAACACACCACTCCCCCCCCCCCTGTAGCTAATTGATGAACACTCCCTATAATGGCGCTAGGAATATATATGTGACCCACATGTCCCAGCTGTTACGATATTAAGGTTTGACAATTGAATTGAGACTGCCATGTTGAAAATGTGGACCACAAATAATTGTTTATATATAGTATTTAAAGATATAGTGTCCTTCTCACCATTGCCTTTCTGGTTCATGACGCGTGTCTTGATGACGTCAACAGGTGACGTAGTGATGGCTGTGACGAAGCCTGCTATCATGGAGGCCACTAGGTGGAGCTGTATTCCCTCCGTCATCCAGCCCCTGTTCAGCAGTGTGTGCTTGATGTGGTCATAGGAAGGGATCTGGCACAAAATAAATGTTTTACCATAAATTCTTTGTTTTAGAATTAGAAAATCTGAAATTCTCACGGGCAATTACGAACCCTATATATTATATAGCTGCCCCCTATGAGACATAGACTTTTAATAGGAACACATAAAACCCTTAGTCGCAATACGTAGTTCTAATTCAATTAGCCATTCATCATGAGCACACGTTAGGTAATCATCAAACAAGTAAAGCCACTCAAAAAAGTGGTTTCTCATCACCAAGAACCGAAAAAGATGACGAGGGAGGCACCTTTCCCCCTTGTTTTACACTCGCAGGCTAAAATGTACAGTACTGTACTGTACTGAGTACAGGAAAAAAAAATTTCACCACAATGCACAATTTAGTAGTTAAGAATTCATTGATCATTAAAAGTGGGGAAATGTAAGTTATTTCTATGTTACTGTATTACTGGCAGTATTAGATTTAATTTGATACCAAATATGCCAATATTTGTCATTTTTTTCATGTTTTTCATTTAAAAAATTAGCAAAAAAATCGTTTTTCCTCACAACCTGATTTCTATGATGCGCGTGGTGATGAGAAACCTAAATGGGTGCCTTCGTGGAATATTGAGTTTAAAAAGCATAAATGCATTGCAGGAGAGGAGAAGATAACTCATCAATAACTATACTCTGCCTACCTGTGTAGCTGTTAGAATAGCAGCACGATAGACAGTGGGCATCATGCCCACATAGAGGCCCCTGAATCCCTCTGTCTGCCATATCGTCCTGAAGGCTGCTAGTGTCCCTGGGTACCGCTTGGTGGCGCTGTCTGTGGGTAGGCGGCAGGCCTGCATGCGCACCTTGACCAGGTCTGTAGGGGTGGCGATGGCTGCCCCCACCGCACCTGGAGGACATGTGGATACACCGGACAGTAGGTGAGTCGGGGTCAGGCTTTTATTGATCGTATCTACCAGCCTGCCTACTACCTCAGGCCACCCCTCGCAAAGAACAAGCAGGCTGGTAGGTAGATCCGGCCAATAAAACCCTGATCCCGAGCTCACCTAGTAATGAGGCCATTCCAAAAGAAAAAGTGTTTTTTTATCACCTATAGCCATGAGAAATAATTATGACGAGGGCCCTTGGGGAATCTAGGACCTCGGGAAACTTAATTCACAGTTTAGTAACTAACCCTTTAAGGAGGGATGTCTCCAAAAGATGACATTATTGTCATGATGCACCAATGCAGCCCCGGTGAGTTACCCGCCAGGGCTGCATTCATCCATGACGACCAACAACAAGATGCATTACGGCATCATGCCGCCCTTAAAGGGTTAAGAGAAAAGTGATCTATAAAAGTACTACTAACAATTTACTAATGAGCTGGTTCCAGATTTGGTGAAAGGGTGAAACACTCCCAGTAATGTGTTTTGTAGTAAAGTGTCAGTGTCGTTATTAACACTAGACAAAAAGAAGTATGTGGGGCGCAACGCCACGCCACATGCCTAAATGCAGTGATACTAGATGTAGCGACTACAGAATAGGTAGGCTATTCATGAGATGAGCCTAGGTTACCTGATATTCCTCCAGCGCATACTTTCTTCCAGAGGGGTGTATTAGATGGGTCAGTCGCACCAAACAACTGTTTGAGAGGTTCATAGGACCCCAAACGGATTGTGCTGTAACTACCTTCCCTCATCAAGGACGCCGGTAATCTGATGCGGGATAGATAAGAGAAAACTGCAGGGCACCTCAACAAATACAAACCAGAATCAACACATATAGGACAGCATCAAGTTATATAATTGGCACTTATTATTTTCTTGATCACTTTAATTTTTGACAAGGACTGAAATCCACTGGGGAAATCTTGTGAAGCACACGTTTATGCCGACATAAAGCGGCATAAAGCTAAGAGGCTATTAATTTATATATTTAAGCACATAATACAGTGATCTATAGGGGAGGGGGGTAAACAAAATTAAAAAGGGTGTACTGTATAGATGAGTGTATTGAGCCCTACCCCTTATAGATGCCCCTGATGCCTTCCTCCCTGACGATGAGAGCGCCACCACGCAGCATGCCGCGGTACTGCCGGCCCCTGAGCGTCTCCCTCACGTCACCGGGGGACGTGAGCTCCTGGTCTAACTGCATCCGGATCTTGATGACGTCAATGGGATTGGTCACTTAAGAGGAATTGGTGCATTTTAAATATTTTAAGGGAATACATGCGGTAGTTTTCCTAAATGTCCAAACTACCCAACATTAATATAATATATATACATAAGTGTGTGTGTGTGTACATGTCAGCGTTGATGAGCATTATGATTCACACCTTTTAATAATAATGTAACATTTTAGGTCCGGATGCCATCATCAATAGAGGTCACGATATTTTGCTCATACAGTCATGTATAGGCTATACATGTGGACCTGCATGAACGGTGCCGGAGTAGGGGGAGTCTTTTGGTATCTCACCTGAGCTTATAGGGCTCATACCTGCAGCCACACACAGGTGTATCACTATAACAGGTGAGCAGATACAAGGGGCGGGGCATGCCGTTTAATAGAAGGGGCTTCTGACATGTCCCTGTTGTTTTTGTATTTTATTTCATTTTTATACCACCTTTTGTGTTTAACTTTTTTGGTGTTTGTCTAAAAATGACCGGGGTGGTTGAAGCGCCCGGGAGACTCCTATATCTGAACATAATCATCATTTGTAAGTGGTATCATTACAGCTATTACAGTGGGAGGCGTCAACCCGATCCAATCCGGGAGCAACAACATGTGGATATAATTATTATGCTCACTTTAAAGAACATGGTATATGAGGGTACGTTGAAATACACAGAGTCACTCATGAGCAATCACCTCAGTTCATGATCATCACCATAGCAACCATGGCTGACCACTGCAGCAGCCCCCCCCACATCCACAGACCATGGCATTCAGCAAACCTGCAGGTCTGTCCCTTCCCTGGATTATGCACACCACATATACCACCACACCCATGGACACAGATCCCCTGGCTGATAACCATGATCACTCAATCCCATGCCTTTGGTCGACTCCACCATTCATATCCTATAATTATCAATAACTATATTAAATATAGCAACTTGTAGTTGTATTATTGAGGTATGCCTGTAATATGCTTTCAATTTATGGCATATTTGCCATAAAAATGACAGATATTTATAGTGAGATGCTCATGGATGATACACTGACATTATATGCTATATATACGTGTGCTCTACTGGCATGGGTAATGTGCAATGAAACAGTTGCAGTAAGTGTGGCATTAGGTCACAAGGAGCCGGTGTACACTAAACATGTGGTGCTGGTTATATTGTCATCTGAAACAAAACGGACGTGGTAGCATGGGCAGCCTAAATGTATACAAATGTATATATACGTATATGCCTGTGCTGTTTCTGTCATCTGTGCAGCATTACGTTGTAGTAAAACTATCCCTCCCTCCAAGTCATGTACTAGTTCACATTTAATTCTATGTGGCAACAAATTCATCCTATATAATTATGTCCTATATATACGCCTGGGATGTTAACACACAACCACGACATGCTCTACAGCCACTGCCTGACCAGCTATGGACAGCTATAGGGTCCCGGTATAGGGTGCAGAGACTGAAGCTGCATTGCCTGGACTTGCATGCGTCCTGCTGACAGCATTGCTGCTGTCAGACTGCCTCTGCTATACACTGACACTCACCTGCTGCTGCCGACATACATGAGGTTCCCGCCAGGACGTACCTCCACACAGCATCATTCACACCCGACATCCTCCACACCAACGCCTTAATGCTCAAATATAAGTGTCCTTATAGGGAAGCAGTGCCTCAACGTAAAGAGGCGCTGTAGGAAGCAGGGCGTTGCTACCTGCATTGGTCCTGGAGCATTGGTCCGACGCTTGCTAGCCTTCTCCTGCACCCGCCTACCTATCTATACCAGGCCTGCTATTACTGTACACCAGTACTCTGATCAGTACTGGTAGTGACGGGTCACTCCAGTAGAAGCTGTAGGCAGAGCTGATTGATATACGCCTGCATGTAGGATGTAACTGGTTGCAGGCTGTTGTCGACTACTGTAAAGTTTTACTCTTTTTCCTCCACGGGCTGCGGAGCTTTAAAGACGCGCCCATTAAAGAGCGCCAATATGTTTGTTGTCCTGGTATGAGTGAACCAGGACTAGTGCTCCCGGGGGGGGGGGGGGGGTCACTTAGTATATTTTGTATACACAGGTGTGCGGCTGGCAAGGGTACATTTTCAACAAAATCTCCCTAGCAAGGGTCCTGTTTCAGAGGAAAAATGTCCCTAGAAAAGGTCTAGTTTCAACAAAATCGCCATAGCAAGGGTCACTTTTCAGGACCCGCTTTTAAAGAAAATGTCTAATTTTCGCCCATTTTTCGCCAAAACTTTGCATACACGGGTAAAATTTCTCAGTGAAATTACTCATCTATCGTACATTTAGTGTTTTTCCTCTTCAAAACAAGGACTTTTCGGTTGAAAGTGCCCAAGCAAGGGTAGGTTTTTGAAGCAAAAGCTCCCTAGCAAAGGTAAGAGTTGTCACTGGTCCAGCCGCACACCCGTATCAGAAAAAAATCAAGTACCCCCCCCCCCAGGCTAGTGCTGCACGGTATGCCTCGTATACCCACAATATTCATGGGCCCCAGGGCCAGAGGTCATGACCTCCAGAGATAGGTCACTGAATATGTGTTCCATACCAGACTGACTGCAGCCTGTGTCTGTAGAAGGGGAGGAGTACTTTAATCGGACTGCTTGTTAGTCTAAGGAACTTCATGAAAGAATACATGTATATATAATATATAATATAAAAGATTGAGCGTGTGAGTGGCCTCACAGATGACTCAGGGTAAGCTGGGTGTGTGAATGAGTAATGGATGTTTAACACCATTTCGACAAACCTGGGTCTGTAGCTTATCATGTGCAGTTAGATATAGTACTCCCTTATACTCATTTATTGGTCAATTCTGGCATCAGAAATGAATTCCTTGTTTAAAGGTACCCTCAAGTCATGTGTCATACATGTATGTTATTCCATTTCAGGCCAGCAGGTGGGTGTGGGTGAGCAGGTGGGTGTGGGAGAGCAGGTGGGCGTGGGTGTGCAGGTGGGTGTAGGCGACAGTCGTCGGCTGCGGGCATGTACCGCCTACCAACTGTGACGTACATAGCGCAGCAATAGGTAACGACACAGAGCCCCCTTGTATAGTGCAGGTATACTAATCCTCTGTCCAACCAACACACCCCCTTGTGACAAGCAGCGGTACCACAGGTGGAAATAAAATACTTGTGGCGCCACCATGTAGAAGACGGGTGGTATGAGAACTACACTGAATCATTGTCTTTGGTATGTTCAGGGTATTATATAAAGTTCATTTAAGTAATTTAAATAATATGGAGGGCACTTTAGCTTGGTTGGATGGCATTTTAATATGTAAGATGGTAAATTCATGGCAGAAAGATAGAAATGTGATACTTCTTTGGTGAGAAGAGCATTTCTATCAGCTTCAATTTTTTTTTTAACCTTGGAGCCTATGGAAAGTTCATTTAGAGGGTAGTCATTTAACAGTACTTAAGTGTTTAAAGAAAAGAGAGAAAAAATAGCCAAAGATTGCAGTTGATTTGCGACTAGAAGGAAAGTGATATTGATTAACTTTCTGAAGGAAACATTTGTACCCGATGTTGCCAATTCTTTTATTTCATTGTATTTTTTCTAACTAAAATAGAAACTGAGTAATAAGCATTTTAAAATGGCTAAAAAACGTCTTAAAGAAAAAGCCAGGCGTCGTATATGCCTCAGGGTATGGACCCTGAGTCAATAAATATAGTGTTTGTACTAGTGGAGTTTTCTTGTGTTTTGAATACCAATTACAAAATGTAGAACGATACAACTCGACAGGGGCGTGGCAACCGGGGGGGGGGGGACGGGGGGGACATGTCCCCCCCCCCCCACTTTGACCAACCCCCCAAAAGGTCAAATCAAAAAGGTCAAGTAAAAAGGGTCAAAAAGGGTCAAAATACCCCTCAGTCTCCCCTACTCTGAGACTGCTTGCCAGGCCCCTGCTCGGTAGAATGAAAGGTGTCCAATTACAGCCCCCCCCCAGGTGATGGTTATTAATAAAATTAAAAAATTAAAAAGACATAAAAAAATGAGTATGGTCACAGGCCACAAAAATGTTGTTACAGGTCGAAAGGTCGCCTGGAAAATGACCCATATATCTCTCAACAAACGTACGCAGCTCGGCTGCCAGAATATTTAATTCATTATTTTAGCTAGAGTGTTTATTTATGTGTTTCTGTGCGCCCCTCCCTCTTTCGGCGGCAGCTCTTTTCCCAAATCTTGGGTCCTGCTTTTGGCAGGTGTCCAGCCCACTGAAAGCTCCCACCGATTGTTGTGTAATGTTCATGATTGGCGAGGTCACCACATGGACCGCTAGTTAGTGATATAAAAGTATGGCTACCCTGGTAATTCCATCTTGATTGTTGTTGTTTTTACTTTTGAGATTTCCATGTTTATATTCTGTATCATATTATCATCAAAACCTAATTCAAACGAAACCATGTGTGTGTCAGTTAGATCTAAACTACCGTTATAATGTAGATCCGCTGTACCCATAATATTCTACATAGCATCTGCTAGTTCTTCTAGTATAGTTGTCAAAAAGTATCAATTATTGATTTTGATTCAATCTTTGCTTCAGTCCTGCTCATCAAGCTTTAGTTTCTAAAGTGAACATCACATAAAACGGAAAACACCTATCGCCTTCATGGACTGCACTTCGAAGTGTATATAGATATGAGAAGTTAATTCGCCCTATTGATGATGACCACCATAATAGTACTAAAGGTATGCAGAACGGCATGACAACGCTGAGGAATGCATATTACATGCCCTATTATCCGGTTACAGTGCGATATAAATCGATTTCGTGAATATGAATACGATATGACATTCATGGGGACATTTGAGACTTGAATGGGCGTCTTTCGTTAGTGTCACTGATACTAGGGTTGAAATGAGAATTATTTAAAAGTCAATTTGTATTCATCTATTATGTAGAACATAAGAAACATAATTCAAATCTTTTGGAATTTTCTTTCGATCTATCATAGAACCTGCACAATCATCAGATATGTCAACAAAATCCACCAGGTTCCCCAGTACATCTTCTATATATTTAGTAGTTGGTATCCACATTTGGAGTCAATCTGAAAGGTGATATAGCGTCTATTTCTGTCAGGCAGGTATGTCGGAGGTACAATGTATTTAAGTTAGGGGTTTGGAGGGCATGTTGAGTACTGGCCAGGCTGGGTCATGATAGACTAACCCTCTTAACATGATCACCCAATATACTGCAAATCACCGCAATAGGTGTGGGTATAGAGTAAACAAAATTAATTGCCTTAATGACCCAATCATAATCATTTTGATATTTTGGCCTAGGAGCAGGTGAGAGCATCCTTTGATTGCCTCCATTCTTTAACACTACATATATATAACAACATATTGGACAATATCACATACCAAGAGCCAACAAGAGCCATTCATAACTTTATAGGGTTTCACCTGTTTTTGATATAACCATTTTCATCACCAATAGAATAGGAAAATCCTTAGAGACTATGTATGCCAGGTATGGCTGCATTTCTGGGTGATAATCTAACAGTAATAATTAAAATGTCACTCCCTAAGAAGTGAGTTTCATAACAGTGTCTGTGAGGCACATGGATCCACAGCTGCCCCAAAATACCCACTTGCTGGGTGCACTGTGCACAGGGGAGCACCTTGCGGATTCTTGGGTCCCTAGTAATACTATACTATACTACACTATAGTGTCATTATAATCGAGCCTAATGCTCCAGCAGCAGGTCCTCAACAGATAAACCTGCCAGCCCAGATCCATGCACACAGAAAAGTAAAGGAGTCGCCATGACTCTGACAGCCAGAGTCACAGTTTGTCTCCCACGTGACACCTGTGGAGGAGAGTCAAATGAGTTTGACTCTCCGTTCCTGAAGAGTCAACAGCAATTGACCGCTCAAAGAGCAGGAGTCAAAATCGATACTTGAGAACATGAGTGGCCTGCAGGTGGATCTGTACTCATGCTAGGGAAGAGTGGGGCAACAGGTGTATATAAAAATGGAGTGTGTGAGTGGCCTCACAGATGACTCAGGGTAATCTGTCAATTCTGGCATCAGAAATGAATTTCGAATGAGTGATCTAATTTGAGTACAATACATTATTTCTCATTTCTGACGGCAGAATCGTAATCGCCAGAAAAAGCTACCCTAATTTCATATATTGGAAGTCATACATAATCAAATTCCAGGTGGTGGCTGTAGGTGAGCAGGTGGCTGTGGGAAAGCAGGTGGCTGGGGGCAAGCAGGTGGCTGTCGGCGTCAGCGCCCAGCAGCGCGTAACCGCTGTTTTACGTCTCGGCCGTAAAGCGAGTCGACCGGAGCATCAGCAGCGACACCATCGCCGTTTCCGTTTCGCCGTGTCGGTCGGCTACAGGGCGGCGTGTGTTACGCGTCCATGCCTTTGCCGTCCATCCCCTGCCCCTGGTGTACATTCGCTATCTGTATCATAACCGCTATCTGTTAACATATAGATATAGAGTGGATGTGACTTGTTGCATAGGTCATGGCGGTAGAATGTGCCCAGTTTTTGCCCGCTTTGAGTAGTAATATATCGAGTACTAGGTAGCGTCCTGTGGGTCGGTTCATGATGATGTGCAAATGATGATGATAATGATGATGTGATAATGATGGTAATGAAGATGATAATGATGATATGATGCATCATTCTACGATGCACTCAACATGATTCACATTATCATGATGCACTAGAATGATTAGAATCACCTATATATCTCGTGAAACACATCTAGGTCCATGAGACCCGCATCTAGATCCATGAGATGTGATAGTTCACGGATTTCCGCTAGATGGCGCCACCAAGCGATGTTCAGTTTTTATCTGAGTCATGCGGAGTGTTTCATCGCTATAAATGCTCACAATAGACACATTTGACAACTTTTATCATTTTGTTCAAATTCATATAAATAAGCGACACTGTAGCTATGTCTATGCATCGATAGGTTTAGTATGAACAGGTTAAATCATATACGTTTCACGTGCCACACCCAAAGTTTGGTTACAGCTTTAGTACATAAGAAGATCAGGCAGCTGGTCAAATTATCTCTCACCGTAAAATGTCCTCTTTTGTTTAAGGGTGAGCCCCTTGGTGCAATGGCCCAGGATGCTCAAATCCTGGCCACTAAGGGTTTGTCAACGTTTATGTCATATATGACATCTCGTTGACAGACCCACAAAAAACGGATCCCTCTTTAGGGATCCCATAATAAGCAAAAAATAAACAAGCATCTACTCATGATGAGTACATGTGACACAGAGAATGTGATAGAAACTTGTTTAAAACTTAATACTCACAACACTATAATGGATCATAACGTTTACCTTTCACCACACCGATTATGATGATGACAATCATATTGAACATGTGTTGATAAGAAAACATGTTCAGACATGTCTGGGTCTGAGTCTGTACCTGTATCGTGACTTGTGCAATAAAACATCTGTATAAATACCACAAAGTTTTAAGCTAATCAACCATTCCGTCTGGTTTAGTTTATTTGTTCCCACACACGAGTACAATGGATTTGAGGCAAAACAATATTTCTGTTTACGGAATGCAGGAGGAACTATTATTAATATACGAGGATAAGGTGTATTGCTCAAACAATGCTGAGCAAGTACCAAATTGTCTTAAATATAAAGATGTGCGAAATATTATAATTCCTATAGAAAAAAAATGGATACACTATTTATTAATCCAATGGACTAATTTAATGTTTAAAAATGTGCCTGATGTAGTGGTTAATTTAACAAATGCATTGCTTAAATTAGATAGATTTTTTTATTCCCATATGTGTGAATATGTAATCTTAATTCATGACAGCGGTGATTACGCTGATAACTTAAAAGAATTAGGAGCAATACAAATTATAGCAACATTTAACCCAGAGGGGATAGATTTATACATTTTTAATCAAATGAGAATTTTTTTTTCTGAAATTAGGGAGCTTAATTTAGGAATTCCGCTTGAATTTAAAATATCTGAAAAAACCGAGTTTGGGGATGAAATTTGCAAAGCATTTTATTCTGGAAAATTACTCACCAAAGGTGGAAGAGAAATCCATTGGCCATTTTATGGATGGAGTATATGAAACAAACATACTTTGAAGATTTTATCTACCAGGTTCCACGTGTACAATGTACTATCTGTAACTAATCGTTTATATAGATAATTTTATGGTATAAATATGACCACTTTTCTTAGTGGATTATTAGAAGAAATTCTGACTCCAAGCACTATCATGCCTGCTCAAGTTTTGTCTCCTAAGACTAGTATTCAGGTAGTGGGAAGTGAGGTAGAGTTTCGAAAGAGAACGTATCGTGGAAGACGTATTGTAAGGGTGCCCAGACAACTTGTGTTATGGAGCATTGAAAACAAAGACCTCATTTCACTTGCAGTACCTACTGCTAAACACACCCATTCCTTCGACACCCCGGTTCCGGAATGGAAAGTGCAAAAGAGTCTGTTTCACTTGGACGAGCAGGTCTACATTTCCTACACCAAGGTGGAAGGAACGGAGAGGGTGGGGTGAGCATTGAAGTTTATATATCTTGATGCTTAAACTAATATCTAAGTAATGTTAACTGTATCATTATGATATAATGTGATTAGATACAATATGTTACACGTGGTGCATTATGTGTATTATATATTAGCGTATTTATGTTACAGATTTGACTGCTACTCAGTTACCTTGACGTTTGAGGAATACAATAAGATACAGCTATAATCATCCAAAAGACCTAATCTAAATATTTAAATACAAAGGATCCAAATTGAACTCTTATCAATATTATATTACAGAATGGACACAGTAAACTTGCTAGTGGAAGAGTTTGAGAAGATTGACTTGGACATGTGCACTAGAGAACAACCGGCTCCTCTCGTGCTCACCATTCCATTAGGAGGGAGACCAGCGATTGTTCAACCTGATGCCACGCCTCCTCCTAGCGCTCCATCCACCCCAGGCGCTGCGACATCCATGTTTTTCCCAAAGCTTTATGCTGCTTCAGCTGCAACCTCTGGGCTTGACATCGTTCCTGACCCAGCCAAGTCATCCACGTCCTCTTCCCCCAGCACCAGGCCTCTCTCCGTTGTAGAAGAACTCCCTAGCTCAGATGAACCATGCCCAAAGAAAGCTAGGGTGGAGATCTTCTCCAACACCTGGGCCTGGCGCGTTGTGACAAGTGAGGGTACTACTTTAAGAAGATCCACCAACAACTACCTGTCCAAGTCGAACTGCCAAGAGGAGATGAATACAGTGAAAGATGAGCTGGAGGAAGACGAGGATGAAGATGATGAATTAAATGGCTTGCTTATTCCAGAGGAGGGGACAGCTCCTACCCCTCTGGAGTTGGCACACCGGGTGTACAAGTACCTCCTCGAGAGCGAGTTCAAAGACCGTGTGAAGAAGTTTTGCCCTGGATGCATTAAGAAGTTAAAGGGGCAAAAAGGGCATGTTGAAGGATGTGGGGCAAGTCTTCAGGACAAGGTGAAACTACACGCTCAAGCCGCTGCTTTAAGGATCAGCAACACTCGTCTATATGAGTGTTGCATGAGCCTTTCGACCTACTATACTCCAGGGGAGTATGTCTCGATGCAGGATGTTGAGCTGACCCTTTCATCAATCAAACCTGGAGACATGTTGCTGAGCCCCGTAGAGGTGAAATTTGAGTCGGAATACGCCTACCTAAATTTAATCTAGTTCACCAAATCATGACAATCACATGAATTGATTAAAGAAATAAAAAAGTTTTAAATTTATCTGTTTGTTTTCTTTCATTTAAAGTCATATAATTTACACAAGTAATTTAAAGACCAATTCATCTAACTATTTTGCACAAATAATCTGCTTTGATTAGGTATGTATCATAATCTAGACAGAAGATACAGATTCGGTTTCTCCAGACAATTCACATACAGAAGATACAGATTCACTTTTCCTAGGATCATGACGCACATATTCATTTTCATTGGAAAGATCATGAATGTCCCACATGTCAATTTCTTCGGTCACAGTATCATATGTACGTTTAAAAATCATATAATACAAAGGGTCTTGTCTTTTTTTATATCGATAATACATCATGAACCCGATTACCATAATTAATAGAAAAATCGTAATTGGTATTAGAATATACAGGTAAATATAATTAAAGGGCTCAGCTGTTATTTTCCCTGGACAAATGGTGGTGGATATTACACTGGAGACAATATCATCCTTTTTTTCCGTGCTAGAAATAGACTTAGTCAGGAGTGGGTTGTCAGTAGTTGTTTCATCTGAAGTTGGGGGTGAATTGATAGTAGTTGGTTTATCTGAAGTGAGAGGTGAATTGTTAGTAGAAACACTACCACCAGGTGATGTGTAAATTGTAGCTGCGTCAGTTTTGATCGGGTTGGTGTTGGAGGCTGAGTTGGTGCTTAAATCATTGTTAATAGATGTGTCTAAACCAGTGGTATATGTAGTAGCAGGTGTAGTTTTTTGTATAACAGTAGTGGTTTCAGTTTTTAGACCAGAGCTTGTGGTAAGAGTCTCCGTTGATATACTATCAGTGCTAATTTCAATAGCTGCTGTTGTAGTAACTATAGTACTACTCAGGATGGTTTTGGAAGTAAAGGGTGTCTTTGTAAAAGTCGTGGTACTGGATTCAAATGTGCTTTTCGAAGTAGTAGAATTAAGGCTTGTGGTGCCTATAGTTGTGGTGGATGTGATAGTAGGCTTGGTAGGAATAGTGCTTTTTTTACAGTCTGAGAGAATTGTATAACCAGGATTTAATGGTAAAGTATTGCAATTAAAACCTGGTATGTCTCTGATATCCAATAGTTCAAGGCTGGTAAGCTTTTCATATGTTTCCGGAATAAAACGGTGCACGGTAGTTGTCCTCCAATTTAGTATTTTCCAGAAACTATGACCAGTTATTTTAAGCCTGTCTGGTCTTATCTCCGCTCCAGTACATTCTATTTTATAAAGATCGTATTTGCATTTGCACTCGTCACACATTTGGTCAACATATTTGGATCCTACAATTCCCAGCGACAGGAGGAATATTCCAAAAAGGATAAGTCCTTTGTTATTCCACATTGCATAGGCTGAGCGTGTGTCAAGGTTTGGTTTAACACAAAACCTAAGTGAGCATAGTAGCGCAACTTGCTCATAATATAGACACAGTACACATTGACCCAGTTGTTCTTATCACAATGGTCCAGACATGGTAAATCTACACCACCCGTCTACAATGTAATTTATACTAGTGATATATAATCTCTCTCTTTTATACCAAGATCGAATATAATAAATCCACAAACTCATTGTGCTATGTTTAATACTGATAATAACATAATGCAGAATGAACATTTGATCTGATAGTAATCATCTAGTGTACAATGAAGAATGGTTATTGATTTTTATTTTAAATGTGGTCTCTAAAAAGAGACCAACCAGTCCTGTGTTCAGGACTGGTTTGGGTTCAGTTTCTCTTATAACTCATAACTAGAGAAGCAAGAATGTCTTACGACACTCTATAGCTGCTCAAGACTAAGTTTAAAGAGGTAGAGGCGATGACCTAGGGACATGCATGGTCATGGATGTTATTCATTTTGTAATATTTCAGCTTTCACACTTCAGGTGTCCCAAACATGGTGGTGGAAACATGATCCTCTTTGGCACTATGAAATTAGCATATACATAAATTTTCTGTAGAATGATGATTTTGGAATACTTGTACATAATGATATATGTATATTAAAGGATATTATAACATCATAGCACCTGTACAATAGTGAATAGGTTATATCCAACACAACTTGTATCACACCCGTATTGTGGCGCCATCTGATGTACTAGCGGTGAACTAACATTGCGCGCACGGATAAATTAAGTTTGCTAAGTCGAGCGGGGTAAATGAAGTTGTTACAAAGTTTTCTTCATAAATAGATATAATGATTGAGTTAGATGATAGAGCTACAAGGATTGTTTCTGTTATATTAAAGACAGACACGAAAGAGCTGTCTGTGTAATACATTCGCCTATATTTTAATTTGGCTTAAGCCTTTCCGCTAAACCGGAAGGTGACTTCCGCCATTTTAGATAAATCATACAACCTCGCAAAACATTTGTATTATGGTTTAAGTTATATATATCCTTTAATGGGTATACGTGTGATTAATATTTGAATAAATAAACAAACTTGATTATACTTTATATACTGAACGAGTGAATCAAATTTATAGTAAAATTTATGAAATTTTAGATGTTTGGGATGGGTTTGCGAGGCAAACACGTGGCAACATTGAACACCAACAGGAGCGGGGAACTTGAACGGAATGAAAATGAACTTTGTGGGGAAGTGTCTTTTACTTGTCGTCATATTATTTTGCACACTATATGCACGACGGTGTATGGATTGTGTGTGTAGTGGAAGAGACTTACAATGTCGACGGATCAACTTGTTGAGTGCTTTGAGGAGGCAGTCTTATGAAAAACCCATGTCACGGGTTATACGTCTAGACTTTCGTCTGACTAGGGTGTCTGGTTTCAATGAAACCATAACTTTAATGCGGAAAATATTCCCAAATGCTTACTTTGTGGATTTCACTCACACTGCATTTAAATGTCGATCAGGAACTCACTCAGAATTTATCGTGTACACTGACTGTGATTATAACATCCATGAACGCTATCAACATGAAAAAACTACTACAACCACCAAGAGTACCCGATTTTCTAGTAACACACCTTTTCACACGCCTACAAATCAAGAATATGTTGCCACCACGATCATGACAACAACCGAAAAAGAGGAGCTAAACATTTCCATAGTGATTGGTGCAGTGTCCATGGATCAGGATGAACAAAAAATTAGACATTATATCATTGTTGTGGTAGCTCCTATTGCAGGGCTTTTTATACTAGTTCTCATATCTTTAGGACTAGATAAAATAAGAAGGAACTATTTCAAAAAGAAAAGAGGATTTTTGAATCTGCTTCCTGACCCATTGCTTCCCCCTGGTTTGGAGGATACTGATGATGATGTTAATGATTTAATCAACCGACTTGCCAGGTAGGTGCAATTTGTGTTTATGTGTTTAAATATCAATAAATGTACAGGCTAAATCCGTAGTTAATTTATTTATTTTATAAAGATTCATTAATGCATATTAATTACTAATCCTGAATTATATTGATTAGTGATACCAATTGATATTTAAGCTATAGTGTTGACTTTATTTATTTAATTTCAGAGAGATAAATATGGATGACGTGAGGGATGTTGTGGCAGGGGCTGCGGGGAATGTAATACTCCGGATGAAGGATGACGAGAACGTGTATGAGGATATAGACCAGACTGAAATAAAACAACCAACCCTACCCCAAGCCACTCCTGCTGCTGCTGCTGCCGCAACACTTGAACACGAGTCACTCAACAACCCATCTAAACCAAACACTCGTTCTCAGACAAAGAAAACAAAAGAAAGGGAAAACAAAAAACAAGACTAATACACCATGTATTGATTGACTTTGATCAGGTTACTCTGGTTTTATTTAATACTGTCCCTAGAAATCTGTAGACCACTGAAGGGTGCTTAGAATGTTTTTATTGAAGAGCTTACTCCTATTGATAGGTGTGATTTGAATATTATTGTATACACCATGAAAGGATACTTTAAATATTCATATTTGTTTATTTGGGGCATACTTTAATGCCAGATATGTTTGTGTGCGTTTAGCTCGTTATATATATATATCAAATAGTCTTGATTTAATTTAAAGCTTAGATCTCGGTATTAGACCCAAGAAAAGTCTTGTTTAATTTAGGACCTTGATACCGATGCCAGAGACAGATAGTCTTGACTTGTTTGAGGTATATAAACCTTACTTACCGGTATAGATGTATTTGTGTGTATATATATTGTACAACTTATTGGTATCAGTTTTAACAATACTCTTGGGTTAATTTAACACCTTGGTTACCGGTATTAGTCATATTGAGTATATAGCGTATAGACTTAAGTATAACCCATGACAAGAATGGATTTAAGTTTCATTGTATCAAATTGTGTATCTGATATTAACATAATTGCATGTTTAGCATGATTGTGAAATCAGTATGATTAGTGTTCTGTTATAATGTTTGATCTTAACCTTGAGATGAATTTAATACTCAGTTTATTTGCACCAGGATCAAATATTTGTTGTTACATTAAATGTAAACACTCAAACGGGTTTATTATTTGACTGATGTTTATTTAATAGTCAGGAGGCTTAAAACAAACATGTGTATTTGATATCATTGTTAGTTATGCATATTGCGCACACATTTGAATTAAGGCACGGTTATTCACTTTGAATTAAATCAATAAGTTAGCGTTTGATATTGTTGGGTAAATGTTTCAAACATTGATATAACCTACATTAATTAGCTCTATGTTGTGATACACAGCTGTTATCTGTTTGGATTTTGTTATTTAGTTGAATAAATTAGGATATTCTCCAGATTGGGTCACAATTTATTATTTAGTCTAATCATCAAATCATTTGACTTTAAATCTTCACTAAACATTTCAATGAAAGAATGCATGCTTGTTCCTCTACATCGAAAATACGAGAACAATACACAATAGTCACCACACACTGTTGAACCATATCCCTGGATTTGTTTTTTTGAAAAAATGTATTTTTTCTTTTGATTTTCTATAAACATTTTGGTTTCTACCGGTGCATGACCCAATGGGTCAAAGTATTCACATATTTTACCAACTAATACACACACCCAATGTTTACCAGGTCCAGTTGATATGTCAGTATTTACAATGTATAACCCAGTGGGAGCTAAACCAAAGTTTGGTAAACTATCATAAGACATAACACCTCTGAAATACTTTTTTGTGTATTTGTCAGTAGATAAATAGTTTGATATTTCTATTTGGTTCATGATTCAAGTATGACGTTGCGAGCGGAGTCTACTTTTAAAAGTGCCTCAAAGCTACCGTATACAATGGCTGTTATTGGTTTTTTTAAAGTAGCCTGAAACTTTAGTGTTAACCTGGTTTGACCTCTTCTTAAAGGGTTAGAAAACCCAGGGTCTTTGCTTTTTTCTAAATCAAATACGTATATACAATACCCCTCCTTGAATTCATCGTACATGATATTTGGAGGTTCTTTTTGATGTATTGGGCACGACTCAAACAGCTTTGAGTAAACTGAGACAAAGTTATCGTTTTTATAGTCAGGTTGCAAAACTTGGGATCCATTACTCTGTCCATCCACTTGAAAATCGATATAATTTACACCACAATTTTTAAAATTGAACGGGTTCTTTTGATTATCTCCAGCATATGCACCAGCGTCTACACAAACCAAAATAAGACGCTTCGGTACAGAATCTTGAAAAATATTATCCATAGTCCAGTTATAACTACCGGCAGCAATGTTGTAGGTTTTTAACACACTCCTAGTGTAAGGATACAAGGCCATTTCTTTTTTCATAACTTCAGCGTGTTTTGTCAACAATCCAGGATGTATTTTTGCATACGGTACAACCAATGTGGCATCTTCTATACTAAGTGTGTAAAATTTAGATTCTGGTGGCGGTGTTGTTGGGGTTTTAGGAGGGTCTCCATCAACATCAACATCACCGTCTGTATCCAATTCTGTCTCACCATTCTTCATTTTATTGAAAGAAAAATAAGACCCCTTTCTGTTTGGGTATATTAACCTCTCTTTGTCTGTTGTTGGGTAAAGTTTGATGTTAATTGGGACGCTATTGACTAACATTCTAGACTGTTGACAAATATCGTTAAACATTTTTGTTTTAAATACAGCCTTTTGCCCACCCGCTGTTTTATCATATCTAGAGCTTAGCCCCGTATTTGCTGAGTCATTTGGGAGAAAGTTATCCATTCCTACCCCCGCTCCATCCTTAAAGAAACCTCCCAATGCCATCCATGTTAACTGATCATTTTTACCATATTGAATCAGAGCATCAAGCATTGCTTTGTACTGAAAATTAGATCCAATAGAACTTGTCACTATTTTGTGTTGTAGCGAGAAATCCTGTTGTCTAAAAATGGTACAGGCTGGAAAATTAACCAACCCTACGTTATCTATATCAGAGATAGGTTTTCCTTTATCATTTAAAATTTGTAATGTTAAAAGTAGGCTGATTTCGTTTAATAAAATGTAGTCAGAAGAAGCGTTTTGTACATCAAATTCTAATGCTGAATTCCCAGAGCTTAATTGGGAAATGGGTTTATAATCTTTGAAATATATTTCCTGAATTGCTGTTTCTACAGGAGGAGAATTAAACAACGCAAGTCGTTTATCATACCCCTGCTTAGCATTTTGTAAAACATAAGCCATTTAACGTTTTTTTCTTTTCCTTTTTACAACTTTTTTAACCCGTTTGTTGATAGATTTCTTTTTCTTGGGTTTTTTAACAGTGGATTTCTTTTTCTTTGTACCTGTTTTTTTCTTCTTAATATTGTGTTTCTTTTTTGGAACTGTAGGGGAACTGGTGTGTTTACGTCTCTTGCTAGGAGGAGACTGAGGTTCGGGGTTGCTTAATTGTCTTTTAAGTTCTAATTTTGCTCTATCAATAGAACTTTGAACCGGGGAAACCATTTCTATGTTGCTGCCTTCACCTTTTTGTATAGGATAAAAGTTTTTTCCATATGTTTGTCCCTCTACATTATTCCAAGGTGTATCGTCTATGATATAGGGTATGTAACTTGTTTTACTCATGTTGACGCAAATGAAGAACAATTCTTGAATATGATCTTATTCTTGAACAATCAAATATATTACCAGAGCTATCGATTAGTTTAAATCTAATTCTTTTTACACTTTCCCTAGAGACTGGTATGTAATATGGATTAGTAATAGTACCAGAAAAAGTTATGATGTTAAGTACCGGTATAAAATTACCATCTACACAACTATTTTCTATGATATCACAATGCAGAGTTAATTCTTCTCTGTTTAGAATAAAACCTATGTTACAATCCACTAAAGCACACTCCCACTTTCCTGGTAACAATAATAACCTAGGTAACTCGCAAACAAAGTCTGTGCTAGTATTATTACTGTATAATGAAATGGAGTCATCAGATCTAAGAAAAACGTACATAGCTCTTATCCCATGGGTGAGTTATGTAGATGTGAGTGACAGCAAGTTGTGGTGTTGTATATATTGCACCCTGCATGTGTTAACACATTTTGATGTATCAGAAGCTTGGTGTTATATCAATGACGACGTTTTTTTCGTTTGTTTTTGTTTTTTTCTAGTGGCTCTGCAAAGGTGCGGTCTTTTAAATCTGTATCAGGAACCCATGAATCATATCTTTTGGCCCATCCTACCCAGCTCACAACATGGCCCGGTACTCCGTCTTTTATTTGTTTTTTCCCCACCTTGTTTATTATGTATTCAATTTCTTTGTCATCGCTAACTTTTTGAAGCTCATCTTGATAAAATGCACCTTCTATCGGTTCATTGTCCCATGCCTTGACCTGGTACAACGCTATTTGTTGATTTACATGCACTGAAGTGATTGTGTATACTTCCACAGACCATTTTTCTGTGTAGGCTCTTTCAAATGGGGATTTGTTTGATTGCAACCGAACCCTGTCATTAACCTTATACTTAAAAAAATTTTGTACAAAAACTTTGGGTTTTTTCTTAACAGGTTTTGGGTCCTTTACTTTGTATTGATTTTTCCAAAGAACTGCTCTATCTGCAGTTGTTGCCTGGAAAGGTGTCATTTTTATTGACCTGTGTTTGGCGTTATTATAAGCTTCTGTTACCTTGGGTAATTCATCTAACCATCTAGGAGTGTGGTTCTTATACATAAACCTAGTTAAACGGCTTTTAACAGAACGGTTGGCGCGCTCTGCGTAGTTTGCTTTTACCTCGTGTCTAGTGGTAAAAAAATGAACTTTCATTTTTTTTAAATAAGCCTTAACAATATCATTGTTAAATTCTCCACCCTGGTCAGTTCGAAGTTTAAGTGGTTTGACCTTAGGTAAAATAGTTTTTAAAGTTTTTAACATTTCCTCTTTACGCAATGTTTTTAAGGGAGCAGTCCAGACAAAGCGTGTAAAGATGTCTATCAAAAGCAAAATATAAGCATAATTTTTGTTTTCCTCTTTATAGAAAACCATATTGATCGTGTCCCCGTCCCACATATAATTTTTATATGTTGAGATAACCATAGGGCGCTTAAATTTTCTCTTTACTTTTCTGTGTATAGTGTATACCTGTTGTTTTTGTAGCCACTCTTCTACATTTTTTCTGCTAATTCCCTCGTTTTTTACTGCTTGGTATAAAGATTCCACACCAGAATAAGATGCTGGGTTACTTGGGTCAAAATATACATGACCCAAAACTTCATCTAGGTTTAGATTTTCCGCCATTTGTTTGTCCAAACAGACGGATTCATAAGATCAATGGGTTTATTATGCACTGGTATTCCAGGTGGAGGAGGTGTTGGAGCTTTTTTCTGATCAGTTGTTACCGGTATATCAGATTGTTTACCTTTTCCCGTGTTTAAAAATTCTTCACCCTTACCAACAAGCTTGGTTTTAGATGGGTGAAATAAGGATTTGGGTGCGTGTTTTAAGTTGTTATAAAAATGATCTATTCCAATTGGGGAATTAGAAGAATTTCCCAACGCGTGTTCCAACAGATCAGTAACGTGTGAGCCAGAATGCGTTGTATCACCTGTTATTAACTCTCCCTTCTCGTTCCAGTTCATATTTTGATTAATGTAATGTAACAATGACTCAGCCTTTCTTTTTTTTACCAAGGGTAGTGCAGCTAGTATAGTATCTTTCCTCATTTTATCCGTATCACGAGTGATCTTATTTTGATCAGATAAATCTTTTTCAGACAATGTCTGATCCACGTCATGGGAAGCAGCAGGTGTTTTATTTTTGTGACCTGTGTATTGATCATACGGTATTAAAACCATTTTTTTCATATCAATTTTAACAAAGAGGATTCGATTGATTTTAAAACAGAATATAATTTGTTTTTGTTTTTGCTAATCAACTTTTGACGAGATTTGTTAGATAATTTTTTATGAGAAATCTTTTTTAAAATGGTTTTGTTACGTGTTACTTCTTTTTTTTCTTTCTTTGATAATGGTAATTGTAATAAATTTAAAGCAATTTCACTTATACACAAGGCCTGTTCAGGAGTGGTATTATTAAGTAGTAAAAGGGCCTGCTTTTGGGTGGTGTGAAGCAACAGTCTTAAAAAATATGTATTGGATTGTAAAAGTTTGCTCATATTCACTAGACTAACACAAGATATCCTTCTTGCTCTATGTTTCACAAGCAAATGAGCACATTCTATGAACCCTAGATTACATAAAGAGTCAGTTAACACACGAAAATAGTTTCACACTTTATTTCTGAACTTATGCTGTACTTATAAGTTGGTGTGTATATGAATGTAGTAAATCATTGTCTCTTAGGGCCTCTGCGCCTTTTACGATCCGTGGAGCAGTCAGGGTCATCGTAAGCAGGAATCCATATCTCAGGTCTTCTTTCACGTGGCTCCCCCTTCCCACTCACACGACTCTCCAAGACAGCAATTCTCTCCCTCATTTTCTTCTGATCCAAAAGCAGGGAAAAGATTAAGTTGACATGACCTTGTTCCCTACTGTTTTGTCCCCGAAGTTTGTGCTGTATGAAGTCGCAGCATGGTGATTGCTTTATATGCTCCACGTCAGCTTTATGATGTTGCAACCATTCGTTTAACCTAATCCCACAGGAAAAACACTCCACAGTTTCTCCATGAATGAGGAAAAACCCAGATTCCGACATTTCACAAGGGTCGATAATAAATCCTCTTCTAAAAGAACTTCTCCTAAGATCCACGTCCGAGTATCGAATAGGAGCAGCCATTATTTCCCAAGGTATACAACGGTGTCTTCCCCCGGAAATATGTGTGATTTAATCCGCAGTTGCTCTTGTGTGTTGTGTGGCGACAGATCTATGACCAAGTAACCGTACTGTTCCCTCATGCAGTCTTTATATGCCTCCTCTATTAATCTTTCTTGACCTATTTGTCGTCCAAGCAATTTTATCTGTTGTATATCTCGCGGGTTTTTTAAAAGTATAATATAGTGACTGTTTAGTGTAATAGTTCTGGAGTGTTTTCCTTGAATGAAAAAGTTTTGTACTAAAAAAATAACCGTAATGTTCCTATGATGTGATCCCTCTGTGAATAAAGATTGAGCTATAGGTGAGTCCACCACACTAGACATTAGATCATCTAATACAATCAACATATGTTTGTCCTCTGTGTTTTTAGGTATATCAAGTCCTTGTCTAAATTCAATGCCATTCATATCATTAAAAGCAGGCTGCCATACCCCATAACAATACACTATTCTATCAGGTCTGGTTTTAAACATGTTTAAATTACATAAAACTTTTTTTAACCATGTTGTCTTTCCTGATCCGGTAGCACCACTAACGATGATAGTTGTAGGCGTATCAAAAACGAAACGTGATACTTGAAGCATTTTGTATTATGTGGTTTATTATTTAATGCAAGCATATATATATCACATTGCAACAACATCAGTGGGGGCACAAAATGTGCACAAGTTTTCCTCCGCCTCTTTGTTCCACATCACATCTGCGCGTTTTGATTTGCATGAATCACACATAAGACAGGTGAAAACATTTATTTCTCTTCTGTGTAACTCACGAATTTCCTCCCATATCTTTCCCAATGCGTTGGATCCTCTATGGCTTAGTGACACTCTAGCTAGTTTAGAAGACATGCCTATTCCCCAATGTTTGTCATACACGCTATATAACAACAAATCAGTACCCGTGTCACGCAAGGCTTTACGAACAGATCTATTTGTGCGCATTTTCTCTATTGATATTTCTTTCATAAATTTGTTTCTGTTTTCAATCCAATCTATGCTCATTTTGATTTTTTTCTCCTGCACAAAAGTTTTTAAATGCGCCTTATTTTCACTACATAAAACAAAATTGTAAGCCTCTCTAGCTGAACCAAAACAAACCCCAAACATGGACATTCTCGAGGGATAGTCTAGTGATAAAGGATGGATTTTATCCCCAAAACATGTGTTTGGAGGTATGTTCCATGGTGAAAGCGTTACATCTAGTGGGCTAGTGTTAATACCATCTGAAGCAACCACCCTCTTTGGGTATAGATATGTCAAACCAGCTCTATCCTGTTCATAAGTATACATTGTATTGTTTTTTGCCCTAAATCCTTTATTTTTTCCTGACTGAGGAAATTGTGTGTTTAACACTTCCTGGTACATAGAAAGAGGGTTTTGCATTGCTTTAGGGTTTATTCCTTTAGAACTGATTTTGTACTCATCTAATACTAAAGTAACTAAAAGATAGGTTTTACTTGAGAGGGAAACCATTTCAGTACCCAAGGCCTCTAATTTGAATACCCCTGGTGTTCTTTTATCAAATAGTCTGTGCTTTTCACAACACTCTCTAGGGAACCATTGTCTTTCTGACTTGTAACCATCATAACAATGGTTAAATAATAGATCATTATATTCTGCTCTTTTGCTTGGTTTTATGACATCTTCTAGTTTTTTTCCAGATATTGAGACATAGGCGCTGTCCGTGTCCATTTCCAAAAACTCATAGTCACTTCTGTCTACAAATTCATCCAAGAAATCATAATAAAACTCTAGCATTCTTAGCTTGGCATACTGTAAAATAAAGTAGCCTAGATAAATTGGTAAATTTAAAAGAATTTTCTTCTTTGCCAGCTCTACTTCGTATAAATCATCATCAAGCTCTGTGATTTTTCTAAAGGTAGGTTGATTCACCGCGCTACAAGCTTGACGCTTGCTTTTCAAATATTTTACTTGTTGATGTTTTTCTTTGTCCATGATAAGAGAACCGTATGCGCTATTCCCAATCAACTTCATTGTGTCTGCTATAATGGTCTTTTTAACATCTTGATCACCTAATCTTCTACAGGCTGTCACTTCCTTTTCAAACTCCTCAAAACACTTACTACCTTTAAATTCCACCACCTGATATATTTTAGTTATTTCTAAACCATGATTTAAATACCATTTTAATAATGGGGTAGCTATCAGTATTTTTCTAGCCTTCATTCCGCCAACCAGCAAGCGCCTATCCTTCTGAAATAAATAAAATAATTTATTTACCAAATGCTCACGTGTATATCTTGATGAATTAAAGTATCATTAGTGTGCAATAATTTAATTTCAATGCCAAATATAATAGACATTAGCCATCCATAGCATACACGAGATAGTACACCAATCATTAATATTGTGACATATATTTGTACTTACTTTGGATAGATTAAATCGATTGATGTGATCTTGCATATGAGGGCCAATGGAATCAAAGCTGATGTCTGTAGTGCAAAATATAGGAGACATTTCACTAAAATGATCATGCGGAGTTCTATCATTATTTATTTCAGGGCCCCATTTTTCAGGTACTCTAATGTCTACTTCAACTGCCCCGAAAAGCTCGTCATTTTTTATACCATCTAAAATCTGTAATGTGGATACTTTACCAGGATGTTTTCTGGTAAAGGGTGGAATTATGCTACAATTTTCTAGCTCAGGCATAGTATAGCTTAACTTTTTCAGCTCACATTCCCACATTTCAATAACAGTAAAACCTTGGCTTTCTATATATTTTACACGATCTAGGGTCCTAGTTTGTCTTTTTTGTCTTAATAGTTCATCCATTCGCCCTTTTTGACACTCGCATCCATGGTAGTAGCAACCTTGGAACTGAAAGACAAGTGCAACTATTTATGTTAAATCATATGATACATCAGTTACAATGTTTTTTAAATACGCTGTGCTTGACTAATTCAATTATACCATTATCCAATCAAATAATGCTCTTAACCTTGATGATTAGCTTATAGTATTACTATACAATATAAACACCATATGATGAGATCAAATACAAAGATAAATGAAGATTACCTCATACACCGTTTTGTTTTCCGTACAGTATCCATCCACCAGATATGGTCCAATCCTTTTTTCATGATTTGAATTTAGTTTGTGAATAATTGTAACACCCTCATCTCTCATTACCCATTCTAACCATTTGTACATTGTAACTTGGGGAGTTTGTCTGTCTGGTAAAAAATCATTTTCCCTTTCTCGTCTTATGTAAGCTCCTGTAGGCAACTTTTGGGAGACACATTTTAAATATAATGCGTTTGCATCCCAACCTGCAATGATCTGACATTTTTTTCCTCCGTTTCTAATTTCAGTTTCCCCTGCTTTATGATATCTTTTAAATATAATAGAAGGACCCCCCACTATATTCTTTTTAAACGTCCTATACAAGTCTTCATCTTCTGGACCAAATAATTGAAAGTAAGTGTTTGATTCAAGAGAGTGTCTAAACAAAAGTTGACGTGCAATTCCTGGAACTGAAATGGCTACTTTGAACACGTCTATTTTTAAATCAAAATAAAAAGATTGCAGCTTCTTAACAGCGGAAACAAAAGGGACTACATCTTTGTTATTATACCATATCAAAAAGTCTCGAAAGGTTTTCATATTTTCTTTTTCCCAAACCTGTAATAAATATGCGTATTCCTCTTTTGATATATTTGAGTTTTTTAACTTGGAATAAAACTCTTTGTGGGGAGGGAGTTTTTCCTCTTTTAATTTCTCAATGCTATCAAAATAATCATATGGAAAAAAACCTTTGCTTTCCTTTACTTCATACGCCTGTAAAAATTTTGAATAACTGGAGGCGTTTGCTAAATAGTTACCTATATCTAGAAACTTAAACTTTTCAGTAGAAATAGTGGAATAAGCATTTATTCTTTTTATTACATAATTGTTCTGATAGGGGTTACCAATGTCTAAGAAAGAAAATAATTTTGACTTAATTAAATTAATGTCATATTTTGCGGAATTAAATCCTAAAACCGGTAATTGGGTAATGTAACTTAACAACCTAGTCTTCAATGATTTCAATCTGTTATAGATCAATAAACCTACTCTTTCCTTATAACTTTTTTTCTCCTCTGGATTTGTGCATTCTTTTTTCTTGTTTTCTGAATTATACTGATCCTCCCCTTCCCAATTTTCCTCTTCTTCACAATCCTCCCAATCATCCATTTCTTCCTCTTCTTCTTCTTCTTCTTCTAACTCCTCCTCCTCCTCTTCTCCTACTAACCAATCCATGTCAAGAGTTTTATCTTGTTTTTCTTTTTCTGATTCATCATTTTCCTCTTTTTCTTTTGGAGCCCAAAGCAACATTTCATTTGTTAGATTTTGTAATATTCCACCCCATTTTTCTTTTCCCAGCTCAACAGATTTTTCTTGAATTTTATCTAAATGTTCAAACATCTGAGTTAGAAGGATTTCTAAATCATCGTCTATAAAACAGACAGGGTGCTGAAAAGTTGGTACATTGCTACAAAGAGAGACAGAAACAGGGTGATGATGTTGATTCCATATTAGCTTTTTGGTCCTTTCATCAGAAACGGATTCCAATAAAGCCTCAAAATCAAACACACTATACCACAGGTACAATTTTTGACTAGGGGTTAAGTCGTAGCCATATTCTTCCAAGTCTTGAAATATTGTAGATGGTGGAGTAAAAAAGCCCCCAGGAAACGCCAACTTTGTTCGACTGTCACAATTGGAAAGATGTCTTTTAAAATTGTAGTTAAAACTAAAATGTTTTTTGCACAAAGAACACTGAAATTTAGAAGCGTATAAGGAAAAGTCATAAATATAGGATAAATGTTCTTTGTAGATGTTTAAGTGCATGACAGACTTAAATTTAGTACTTGGCTTATAGACAGTAACAGCAACACCATCTGGTTGTAATTCGTGAAGATATATTGAAACATTAAAACATCTTTCAAAGTAAGGAAGCTCACTCATTCCTATTCCACTATATTTTTTGGCTGATCTTGGTATGTTTTTAACTCCAGATTCTAATTTATTATACGTTCTCCATTTCTTATAATTTGTAGCTACAGACTTGGCCAATTTTTTCTTATTTCCATGGTGTAGTGCAAGACATCTGAAAGCACACAAAGAATCCTGATAGTAATAACAGGTATTACCAGGGGGGTGTTCAAGAGCCTCAACACAATTTTTTAATTTAATGTATCCAGGAATTAAACCCCTTCCCATTGGATACCCAGATTTGGAAACATAATAGACCACATTGGTAACAAACGCTAATTTGCTTCTAGTGTCAGTTCTAACATCTTTAAAGTAGTTTTCCAAATCAAATTCTCTAATTTTACTTTGAATTTTTGAAAGATCTCGATAGTTGGAAATTTGTTCTGGCTTATCTTTTTCAAAGATCATTCTATTATGATGTGGTACATAATATCGATACTCTCCGGAATCCAATTCTTTTAACATGACCCCAAATGTTATATTTATCTTAAAAGTTTCGTTTTCTTTAATATATAAGGTGTCCAAATTTCTTATTATTTCCTCCACACCATCCTGCAAATCATTACTTGGAAAGTTATATACACTTTCCACTATTCCGTGTGAAGTAGGAGCTAAAATAAACTTTCTGTTTGCGTTGTACATTGCTTTAAAACCCTGATCCTCCTCCCCGTTTTGATTTATCCAGGGAGGATTTTCTTCTGGGAATGGGAGATTTTGTAATTTTTCACCACCCCCGTGTTGTGACCCCCTATGCAACATGAGTTGTCTTCTGTTAGGAAAATATTCATGACAGAGGGAGCATTTGACTGGCTTTTTGTTTTTAACTTTAGTTTCTACCACAGGAAGAACTGAAACTCTATCCTGTTCTTTTACAACGGGTGGTAATTCTGACACCGAAGAAACCTCATCAGTCCCAAACCCAATCATGTTTTTATTTATTTTGGATTTAGGATTGCTTTTTTCTTTAATTGAAGAGATGTTTTGAGATTTTGCTTTGGTAGAAACAAAGGAATTTTCTTGATTTTTTTCAGGGAGAGACGGAAAATCCTCTTCTTTTTTGTAAAACTCTGGTGCACGGGCATTTAAAATCTGTTTCTTTATTTCTTCTTGCTTTTTTTTAAGATGTGTCACCTCAGCATAGCTAAGTCCTAAGAAACAACTTGCGGGAAGGGTTGCTTGGTAGTTTGATTTAGCTTTTTTAACCTTACGTTGTTCAGAGTGTTTTAGTTCTAACTTCTTTGCTTTAACAAAAGGGTGATATGTTAGACCCTTTGATTTAGCCCAGGAATCAAGATCAGAAGTTGTGTTAAACTTATCCACAAAGTAACTCAATCCAGTATTTTTGATTCGTCCAACCTAAAATAAACATTTAAATCAATATTGAGTGAATAGTATCACACGGGGTAGCACTGACTGTGTGTTTATCACACACGTATTGGATATAAATCACAACCCAACTTATTTAAAATAGTATTCAGATCATTAACTCATCCATTGCTAAACACTTTGTTTACTTACCCGCACTAGAGCACTTCTTCTTGACTTGACAAACTCATCCGTCATTAAGCCGTTGGCTTGAATGTAGTGATCCAGATCCTCTACGCTCTCTAGCCTCTGAAGAATGTTGATCCACTCCTCATCCGAAACACTCCACTCATCACTTGGCTGCACCACCTAAATCAATAAGTTTAATTACACACTATGTAAACAAAAGTATTGCTGCGTACATTACACACACACACACAGAGAAAATAATACTACTTACAAGTCCACGACGTATCAGTCTAAGGCGTTCGATTACTTCTGCCCTGTGTTCAAAACCTGTGTTGTGGGCCCAATTTAGCAGGCTTGATTCATTGTAGAACGATTCCATGTACACCTTTAGTGCTTTGTTGTTCAAAAGAACCTGGGTATTTGATGTGGTAGACATATTGGATTAGTAGAGCCTGTACTACAAAGTATAGTAAAGGATTAAAACAGTGAACCATTTATACAATCTCCCTATCTCTACATCACCAGCTGCCCTTTCCCAGCTATTTTTAACTTATCTATCACTAAGTAGCTGTGTCGTGATATGAATCTATTGTTCGTGTTAGGATTTAGAATGAACATTCATCTAACTTTACACCCTAAAATGTCGTCTTGTAGAGAAGGAAAGATGTTGCCAAAGCTGATCTTGACCGAATTCCATACAGTAGGTGCAACTAGGTTGTCAGAAGTTCGACTGGAATATATTTTAACAGATGGACTGTATTTGTGGGTTACAATGGAACAAGGAGATAAAGAACCTAGCTTCTATATCGTAGAACAGGACAGGAAAATGGAAATACCCCTTACCACGTGGATGGATATGTTGTCAAGGTTAAAGGATGCAAGGTCTTTATACATAGACACCGTCCCTTTATTCCATGTGTTTCATCTGGATGGGTTTATTCTCAGCAAGATGACAGAAAAGACAATATACGTCATGTCTAAAACAAATTCTGACCGATTCAAATTAAACAAAAGACAATTTGAACTGTTGCTGGTCGCTATAATAGACGGAGAAAGATACAGAGACGTGGACTAAACCATAGCTCAGTAGCGCTGATTCTACTCATTCTAGTACATCATGATAATGCACCAAACTAGATCTAGATTGATAACAGTGTATTTTAATCTTGCACACATAATCCAAAATGGCGACTGGTGGTGAGGATCAACCCGCCCTTGTCCTAAAACATCATACGTGGCGGCATCCAAGTTCACCCAAAATACTAGCAATTCGTTTGGAGTATGTCTTAACAGATGGATTATTCGTTTGGGTATCCCAGAAGGTGGAGGAGGAGGGCCCTACTTTCCATCTGGTTCAAGGCGCAAGGAAAATGGAAATATCCCTAAGCATGTGGATGCAAATGTTGGAGTCTATGGAAGGGGCTAGAAGATTATTTGAAACTAGCACCCCCTTGTTTGAATCCTTTCACTTGAGGGATTGTTACTTCTCCAAAATGGGGTCAAATCTAGTTTTCCTTGTATCCAAAAGGAACTCTGATACATTCCGATTGAAGAAACATCAGTTTGAACTTTTAAGGCAGACTGTGGTGGATGTTGAAAGATACAGCCACGTGGAATAGAGTTGGGTGAATACCCATTCGATACACTCTGTATTTGATGTTAATGCATTAAACGTATGAAGCATCCTTTCTTTGTATTATATTCATTATTTAACATTCATAAACCAGTATGTGCATAGAATAATATAATTGGGTTGAATGATACATTCTCAACACGATGATGAGGGAAAGCGAATCATCATGATGCATAGCTTTAAGGAGAATACGACATGATCTTCACAATCTTTCCTCGATAAGGCTGAGCCAAAATGATACTCATATAACAATCTTTATCTTAAGAGTTATCAGTGTTCAGATAGTTGACCCAGCTGCTACTGTACACTACTACATTCATCGTTCAGGGATACCTACATCATTCACTAGACATCATCATCATTGTTAGTTGCTAATCATCATCATTACACATCATAATTACACATCATCATTACACATCATCATTGCACGACCTGTGGGAGGGGTCCTAGTACTCGATATATTACTACTGCTTTGGGGGTAGAAAGAGAGAAATATGGGCAAATTCGCTCAAAATGTCATTTCTATCTTGCACCCAAAAACTTAATGCCTTGCAGCCTATGGAGGCCCATGGAGGTGGTAGCTTTTTTTTACTACATTTCCATAATAGCGAAAGAGAGAAATAAATTTGTGAAGATCGCAGTTCAATTTCTTCAAGAAAAATTGAGATTTTTAGAAAAAAAATTGCGGAAAATGCTGTCCCCCGACCTTGCCTATCTCATGTTTTTTTCCGCTTTTGTCTATCTCGAATGATAAACGAAATACAACGATTCTCCTATGTCACAAAATTGTCTTAAAATGCAAAATTAGTAGGTGTATATTACTCAGGGTTAATTAAACCCTGAGTCAATTAGTGGACAGGGCAGGTGAGGTCTATGAGAGAAGTGAGTAGGTGAGGTTATTGCCAAAGACAGGTCAATAACAAGACATGTTGTCATGTCCACCACTTCTCCCTGTGTGAAAGGACTAAATTATATCTGCATCACACTACATTCTACAGGCCATTGGCCACATATTAGATGCCAATATCAGATCTATATGAAGTAGTAAGCAGTGCCACGAATTATATCTCACACAGTAAGTGCCCAGCCTTATGTCTATTTCCCATAGCCACAAATATGGTGACTAAGCTCTATACTGTTGGTGTGCTTGGAATGTATTGTATAGTTTGTCATCACATTTGATTCAGGTAAGTTAACTGGAAAGCTTATCCATTGACATCCCTTTACCACACTATTTAGACATAACGGACCTATGTATAAAGAATCAAAACTGTGTGGCATGTAACAATTATCTAAAGTATAGATAGTGGCTCTGCCTTGTGGTTGCCACTGGTACCAAACTAGTGTTGGTTGCCCCACCAGGTGGTTTCATATGCAACTTCTATCAGAGTCAACACATTTTTTTATTTGACTCTTCATGAAAGGTCAAACTACAAATGACTCTGCTGTGGGCAGAGTCAACTGCATTTGACTCTGCACAGATAAAGTCAAGAGGGAGAGTCAATTTGTACAAGGAGCAAGGGGTATGGCCGGAGTAGCTGTGACCCCTCCACCAGAGTCATCATGACTCTGCTACCAGAGTCAACTAGAGTTGACTATGGTAAAAGAGTCATGGCGACGCCTTTACTTCTCTCTGTGTGCCGGGGGGGGGGGCGCAAGGGCGTGCGTTTCTTCCCCTATTTTGACGTACATTTTAATGCATTATTATGTAAATCACGAAGGTAGTAGCGATCCTACAATAGAAAATCAAATGTTTGGTTTATTAGCAACGCGTCCCAAAGCATAGCTACATGTAGCCAGCTGATCATGATGACGTGTTGAGGCGGAGAGCTGCCTGTCTCAGGAGTATCTCTGTGGGCATCACTTCCGGTAGGATCTGATTATAGAGTGACAGTCCCTGAGGGATAACCAGGCTGTCCTCTTGTAAGTTGACGTCTTCCGGTACCTCTGCACCGGAAGGGTTGGGGGACGGCATCCGGGCTAACACCCTATGACTGGGCACAGAGAGCACGTCAGAGTCCTTTCTTAGGGATAGGATATTGACAATATCCAGACACGGCTCCACCATGTCTGGTTCCTCGCGAGGAGGCAGTCTGATCTCAACTACTTGGAGTCTTTGAGACCGGAGTACGGCGTCTAGACGGCTGTGGATGGCCCCGGATGCTGAGCAGTCGTCTGCTTCAACAGGACGCCACGGCAGACACACTTCACGAGCCGCCTTCCTGAAGACTCCACTACACAGAAGTAACACATAGAAAGACGAAAAGTTGGTGAGCAGTGAGACAGTCTCAGTAGCTTCTAGACTTAGAGAGTACTTGAGTCTGCCGATCCCTGGGATGGAGACAGCGCTATCAGGTAGAAACCCTGGTGTGTAGCGAAGTAGCAGACGACATACGACAACTGGAGCCATTCCAAGCGCCCGAAAAGCGAGCACGAGGAGGAATGGCTGCGCCAGACTTATACTGGTGCCGCCGTCCCAATGGCTCAGCCAAGGGACGGGTATTGCCTAATCTAGGTCACCTATTGCTGGTTGAGATCTCAACCAGCTTACAGCATATTACATAATGTATCAATGCACACCCTCTCACTCACTCATCTGGCAAATCCTAGTACACATACACTATAGAAAAGTAGTCCCAACCCATTTTACAGAAAAAATATGCATTTGTCACTAAGTATGGATCAACTGTTGTTGCATTCAGCTCATAATACATTATGCTAATAGAATGTATCAAAATAAGGCCAATATTAGTCAATAACTCAAGCAAAATCGATCAACCCATTTGAAAATGGCAGTTGAGATTTCAAAATGTTGTTTACAAACAGACTAGCTGTCAAATTTCCTATATTCATTCCAACAATGTATTCAGTAAAATTTCGGTCAGATATGGACATGACAATGGTATTTCATGATAACCATGCATGTAGATGCTTGCCCAAATGTTTATTAATGATTTAAGTATAGTTTGACAGGAGCAAGCACATGGCAATGTGTATGTTTTGATTCTGCAAGCCCCGCCCTATCCGGCCCCACGGCAATTACACACTACCGGCCCTTAGATTACGATCCTGGGCCGGCCACCAGCATACGCCAGACTGTTCTCCCGGCGGATTCTATTGGCTGTTAACTCGTCGTGTTGGGTGATCCGAGCGAGTTGGGCGGAGCGTGTCCTGAGCAGGTGGATGAGGACGCTGAAGCAGACGACAATTGTAATGAGAGGGCCGCCATGGGCGAGCGCCGAGTTTACTATGGCTGCCTGACGTAACCACGTGTGGATGGCCGTACAGGTAGACACATAGGGTGTGGCTAGGTGAGAATAGCCTCGGTACACGATTAGCACTGTCGCCGGGGTGTAGGCAGTGAGCAGGAAAACCACAATAGATACGCTCACCTTGACGGCCCTGGAGGCGGTACAGAAGGTAAGCCGGCTAAGTAACGATGTGAGAGAAATGATCCTATCCAGCCCTAAGGCGACGGTAAGCCATGCTGCTGAGGCTTTAGCAGCCTGCCCTAAAGCGGTGATAATACAAGATGGTGTCTGGGAGTAGAAGATGGAGAAAACCTCTAGTGACGACTCAGTGATGTGTGTCAGCGACAGGGTGAGGGCATCCTCATAGGTCTGTGTCAGCAACAGGAGGAGGTCGGCCAGAGCTACGGCCATCAGGTAGACAGCCCAGGAGGAGCGGCCCCTCAACAACCTGCTCCTGCACACGGCACAGGTCAGCAGGTTGGTCACCACACCCACTGTCACCAATACCAGCCGACAACAGCTGATAAGGGACACGGCCCCAGGGACTGTAAGAGGGGTATGGAGGTTCTCCTGGCCTGTCCTATCCTCCTCCATGGTAGAGGCGTCTTCCCCTGGAGCCACAGTGCCCAGATCGGACACCTGTATTAGCTGGTTAGCCATGCTACCTGAGCCGGACACCTTATAGTGCCTGTATGTGCCGGAGGTAAAGTGATCACCTGAGCTACACCTGGGTTGGTGTCATCTGTAACCAGTTCTCCTCTCTATATTAGGCCAACAGAAAAAGAGCAAAATATTTGTTGTTGGAAATGAGCGATCTATGAAGAGATTTATCTTCAGACCACACCACAGGACCACAACATTGCCCCAACTCTGTTAATGATGAAAGTACCTGCGATGTATATTCAAATATCCATGTGTGGGCGCATAGTGACATAAATCATTTGGTTCAAATTGACACGATACGCCCATTAAAACCGATTCAGAGTAGAGCAATTAGCCCATCTACTGGGCGTGGCCGTACTGGGACCTTCTTTACCACTCTGGTGAACGTGTTTTCTTTCGGCATGCACATGTGCATGAGTAGTCACTCATCAGCTCAACGTGATACCTGTATCGTTTTACCTATGCATTCCATTCAAGCTAAACCCTTTAAAGACCGCAGAGTTCTTTAATGCATTATTCCGTTTGTCGGCATGGTGCCTGAAGAGTCGGAATGATGATGGATGAATGCAACACTGGAGCTAAGACACGGGGTATCAAATATGTGCTTCTACATGGGTCCTCAGATTTTTGAGCTTGTCACTGCGTTACTTTTTAGGGAAAACAGTGTCACTGCGTCACTTTTTACATGTATAGGAACTCATAGAAAAATCTGTGGGTCGATTCTTATCCCAGATTTTCTGTGTCTGTCGATTTTTAAAAGGGCTGCAAAGGGCCGTGTCGCCCATGTCGAATTTTACCCATGTAGGGGCACAAATATCAACGCATTATGCGGCCCTTAAAGAGACAAATACCTAGCCATACGAAGGATGTGCTATGACCATAAGGAACATTGTGTCCATTTGGGCCCATAATAAATATCACATACACACACGCAGGAGAGGGCAAACAGTGAAGTCGGATCATTGGAATTCATTCATACAAGTATGCAGTATGCGATTTTCATTAATGAGCTGATTCTTATTATAACTGATACTGAAGAAATGAGTCACTGCGATTTCATGGAAAATGTTTTTTATTATTTCTACCAACTAAGTCATATCTTTGCGTATAGGCTTTAACAGGCGTATCTAAAATAAAACCACGTTTAGCTTACTCATCAATGTTAGCTGGGTATATGTGGTGTGGTATAGGGAAAGAGAGAAGGAGTTATAAATGTGTGACGATGGCTTACTTATATCTATTAAATCTCCCATTGCCTAGAGTAACTACAGTAGTTGGTGTTTCACACCGAGAACCGACTTGTTAGATGTTAAAGATACAACAAAGACACCTCAGAGAAACACGCGTCTTAACCACAATTTGGCAAGTCTGAAACCATGCATATATATATCTGCATGGCGTTACAGCCAAATGAAAATATACAGATCTAAATCTACTAAGCTAAAGTAAGAGGCAGAAGCAGAACACAATGCGATGATAATATTCACTAACATACGAAAGCGGTAAGGTATCCAAGCTATACTTCGTATATATACATGCACACACATTGCACTATCGTATAATCTCTGTTACTGTGCATAACACGTCTTTGATAATCTCACTTTATGTAGGGAATAATAACAGTTCTGACTAAATAACCATCTGATAACAATTTTGTTAAATCCAGGAACTCCTGCATTACCAGTTATACTTTTCATGACATAAGTACACATAAAACCTTTATCATCTACGATTATATGTGCTCCCCTTAAAATCAAGAAAACAGTTACCACGACTTAACAGGGTACACATACATAATGGTATATATAGTATACATTATATATTTGAAGCTCAGCAAATATATTGTAAAAACTAGTATTTCAGTTGACAATAGTGTAATGGCAAAAGGCATTGGTGCTTATAGCAAGACCTGTTGTCTTTTAAGTACCTGCGCTGATATATATTAACACAATACACAGGTGTATGATGGTAATCGAAGTTGGGACCACACAATGACGATTCTAGTTCTCAAGGTAGCTGCCAGTTGATTATGACTCTTTAATTTCCCATATACTAATACAGGGTTCCCACAATTTCAGATCCCTGACCAGTATTATTTGTTGTATGCTACAATGTTGGGTTGTGCGCTGTTCAATTTGACAGAACTTTAGCCCTGTCACTAGTGGAGTTTTTCTTTCTTCAATTTCCCACACTCAGGGATGAAAGTCACTAATCTCAAAAAAAACCTTGAAACCTTTGAAGTGAGGCCCCTGAATATAAGTTCTCCATCGTTAAGTATAGGTCTTCGTGACATAAAAAAGCTTGAAATCAGGGAAAGATTTGAAAACTTTCATCCCTGCTTTGTGACAAACTTTCAACAGGTTCCCCGATTTTCTATGACCACATCTCTTTCCATAACTTTCCCTTGCTCGTGGGAACCCTGATATAGTATTTTCGTCACACTAGAAAGTATTACAAACCGGTTCAGAATGTTTTCTTGTTTTCTCATCGTGACATTTATTTTAATAGTTTCATAGAATGAATCCAGCTAAACGTTATGTATAGTGGCCGTACATGGCTTCACTGCTCCTCGGCACATAATTTGGAAATGTGCCTCAGGGTGGTACAAATAACCCAGACCTGGCTTTGGTATTTTTCAAAGATTTTAGAGATATTCCAATCAAAATTATGCAATTACTAATCGATATTAAAAGAGATTAACATATAGATACAAATGGAACATTGATCTATTCCTCCCAAATCCCAGTTTCTTTCATGGTAGGCTTGAAAGATCCCCATTGAGGTGGACCAGGACCACAAGTCTGGATTCAAATTAACCTTTCGAACCTAACAAGAGATATAATGACATAACATATCATGTGTCTAAATGGACAATAAATGCTCGATCTTTCAGACTTACACATACCATACAGGCAGTGTCAGCTGTGGATGCAGCCAATGGTGTAAAGGCCGTTACACGGACATCATATGTGCTGTCCTTTGTTGTAATCTACTGAACATAATCTTTAAAATAAGTTAGGAAGAGAAATACCACAGGGACATACCCTAATTCGTTTCAAACAACTACACAAATAATCAGGATAAATTATCTCGGTAAACATTTGTTCCGACTACAATCTAGGTTGCATCTCTGTTTTTTTATTACTACGGTATATCATATTTCTACCGCATGGATTGTCTTGGATCAATTACAAAGAAAAAAATAACAGTACCGGTATTTTGGTTCAATACTAAAATAACATCACAACTAAATGAAACAATCAGCGAAAATGGTTGGAAAATAAAATACATTCATATTGCACAAATCTTAACCAACATCTTATGGGCTATGTGTACCGGATATCTACATTCGGCACGGTCAATTATTTTAAGCAGCTTCTTCTGGCTATAGGCATACATAATGAAAACATTGTATTTATTTTTTCCACAAACGATCTAAACCCATACTTCTCGAAGACATCAAAGCCAATTCAAAATCCACAAAGATGTTCAAGAACCATTTTGTTCACCAAGTATGTGCATGTAACTAACCAAGGTTAATAAGTAACACATTTCAATGACTTCGATAATATCAGAGTACGCAGAGAGTCGTGGCAGTATTGTTTATGTCTAGTGGGAATGGTAGTCTCTAGCTGAATATATGGGGCTAGGTCAGTAAAACCCCAGTGTGTGCATGGCTGCTATTGCCAAATTGGCAAAACTTCAAATCTCTGGTCGATCTCAGGCCAACGTGTTAAAGCTGGAGAATCCCTGTCGTTTGCGCTAAGGGTTACAGCCAGCATTGGTTTTGTCCCGACCACAGGTCCCCGAGGGATCAGGGTAATGGCAGTCGATATCTGTATTATTTACGTTATATTACGTTGGTTGTCATCAATTTAAGTGAGAAAGCAGCTGTTGCAGTATTGGCAATACTTGATTAACAATGGCAGTATAGTTTGGTCTTTATAAGACTGTAGACTATTGCTAAAGATTATTTTGAAACCCTTCTTAAGTCAATCGTATATATACAGGTCTTATGTACCAACTGTTGAAATACCACTTAATAAATGATAACATCATCTTAGAAACATCAATGACCACGTGGAAACCATAACATGTTCAAATACTATACACATCACCAGAGTATAAGAACGGCAGACCTAAAGATGAAACCACATACATGACCATGTATATCCTTCTACAAAAGCTTTCTTACAATTGAGACGCTGCGACTATTGGAACATCTCAAAACTGATCTATGGCAGCATATAAAATTACTGTACAGACATTGGTTATAATATGGACGCTGTGGTTTTCGTCACATTTCTAATCATGACTAAAAACAAATGATACACTACTTAGACTGTAACATAAACTTGAGGGCGACGCAGGAGATGGCAGATTCCTCCGGGCTGAGGCCGCTGTAGGCCTGCACTGTGATGTGGTCAGGTAGGGGGGGCAAGATGTCCTCTACCTTGGAGAAGCACTCCAGGTCATCCACATCGAGCACACAGTAGATGGGGCTGAACTCGGTCAGCTCCTCCTGTACGAAGGAGCTGATGGCCAGCTTACAGTAGGCCGTGTAGTTCATCACCTCCCCGTTAACCGGTACCAGAAACATGGCCACCGAGGGCGGCACCGCACTGTTATTGCGCCGCTGGAAGTGGTTACACATGTGGCATGTGATGGACTGCGTGTTGGACTCCCGCAGGATGACCTCCTTGGGCCGCACGCGCACCTTTAATGGGCCTCCCACTTCATACTGCAGCCACTCAGTCAGCGCGGTCTGCTCCTTCTCCATATTCACTTGGCGCTCCTTCTCCGAGAGCCCCTGCCGGCGTTGGTCGTCTAAACTGACATCGGGTTCCACCGGGTAGACACGGGTGAGGCCCGAACCGGGGAGCTGGCGGCGTATCAGGTGTTTGGGGTCGATGTGGTCGTTGAGGGGGAGACCAATGAAGATGGAGTTAAACTCGGCCAGGATGAAGCCACCGCCCACGTCGACACCAAGCTTCTTACTCTTCTGCACAAAATAGTCACCGATCACGTCTCTGATCCGCGAGTGGACATGTGTTCTCAGGTCATCGTTCATGTAGTCTTCATTGAACTCAATATGGTGAGTATAGTTTTCGATGTCAGACTCCAGCGGCCTGACAATTAGTCGGGCAAGGGTGTCGGTATCGGACTCACTGTGAAAATTAAAGCAACAAGAATAAGTATCTAAGTGTGATTTATTAGAAATAGGGTTTGAATATTGTAAAACCATATAATAAATCAAGTACCCCTTACTGCCTTGTACAGGCCCTTTCACATTAAAGCAGTGTGCTGAGGTGCGATATGTCATTTTAGGTTTAGACGAATTGACTACAGTGGTGGTTGCCGCACCAGGTGCAGTGTAGTATAACATGGCGGTTGGTGGGGAAGCCACGTTAGTTGTACATCTATACCTGCTAAAATGGTTCATGGACAATTCAGTGTACGAGATGGACGACATGAAATATGCTTAATATGTTTGAATAAGTACCAGTATAGGTGTGTATATCTGTGTTGTAGATTTTACTGCATGAATGATGTGAAACCCCATGTTTTAGTAATAAACGTGATTATATAATATAAAACCCAACATTGCCACGTTAATTAATCATGTTTAGGAACCAACACTATATGCAATACCATTATGACAATGCATATTAAGGGTAAAAGGCTTATACAACTCCAAGCAAGCACAATACCAAAGAAGGTTATGACGAGTGACAAGATCAAAGTTTGTGACTACAGAGATAGAACACCAAGCCAGCAAAATCAACTTCCATTCCAAATATGGCCCTGGGACATGCTGCCTTAGTCATCAGCATGACTTGAACTGGGTACACTATGCTGCTATCTACATTCTTAAGTATCCAGGATACTCCACAGCTAGAACAATGCATCAACAGGGTTCCGAGATATTACGCACCCCCCTAGTAACCGTCCTACGGTCGGCCTTTCAAAATGATGTGATGTAGCAAGGAACGTTCCAAGGCGCGCGCCAATGTAGTTCAATCCATTAGCCCCACTGCCCAGAATCCACCCCCCCCCCCCCCCCCCGGGAAATAATGTCAACTCCCCACAACTGTTACTTGAATAAATCATAAGTCGCACATGTCCATTATTCAGTTTGGGGTTGGAACAGGTGCCTTTCGTTGATTTCTTGCTCTATAATGGACCATTTAAATTTTTTCCGGTTCATTATTATACGGTATTATATTGTAAATTCCCACGCATACGTGTATAACTTGCACCCAGACTGTGGGAGAACCCTATAACACACACTAGAGCGCTAAAAAGTGCCCCTTGAGTAGTGTATCATACTCCCTAAACCCCCTGTATTACCCGCAGTATAGACTTTGAGAATGTTGTAGAACCAGCACAGGAGGTCTGGTTCGCGTATTACCCTTCACCTGCTTTAAAGCAAGTAGCACATCAGCGTACTGCTGGCTTTGTCAACAAATGTGGGGATCATCACTGATGAGAATAGCTATTAGCGAGGAGGGTAATTGTGAACATTTACATCATTTTAAAATCAAGGACTTAAGCAAGTGTACTCATTCATACAAAAAGCAGCTGACAGAAGAGTAGCACACACAACAATCTAGAGGCAGGCAGAATGTCTTTTTATATCTAGTAACACTTTCCCTCCCCCCCCCCCCCTTTTTATTTTGGCGCCGTGCGCTTTGGTGATCTCCGCTCCCCCTCTTGCAATGTACACTGTATTCATCTGTAGCATCTCCATAAAAAAATAAGATGATTCCCTTACATATATTATATACCAATAATACAATACAATAGTCCCCGGGTCCCTCCAGATGAGTCAAACTTAACAGGAGGGGTAGCAAATAATACAGTACACCATAACAATACAATGTAATGTGTGGCACGATATATTTCTATGGTCAGGGGCAGTTGAGGAAAGGAGTGCTACCGTAAGACCTCACATACAATCTGCGGGTCGTACGCGAATCAAGTCTTGGTATTGATGCCTAGCATGCTTTTTTAGGCTTGCGGCTTAAAACACAAAGTATACTAGTGTTGAATTAGCCAAAATTGGATACCCGGTTGTACAAAATTATACGCAAGGTTTTACGGTACTTGTGATAAGGGTGAATAGACTTAGGCAAAATGCTTTGGTATTCTCAAATATTTATCTAATTCAAAAATTTGAGGTTCAAGCGGTTCATTAGATTATTTTCATAACATTGACAAAATAAGATATTTCAATATTGGCAATAAAGAGATATAAACATAGCATTGAACAAAAGTAAAGTAAATCGAAAGGATTGCTTGTACATGTGACTGAGTCTAATTTGGAGTTTTATACATTTACTTTTGCTCAAGTGAAACTGCTACTGAAAAAGGAGCTACAGCTACATAATTTCCGTCTTCATAGACACTATCCATATAAAGACTATTTTCAGTTTTTGAAAATGCCTGAAAACACTTTTGAATACATACTAGACAGCTTTGGCCACGTCTCTCATGAAGTATAGCATGTGTTGGGGAGAGATCTGGTGCGTCCCGGGATTTGTCCAGAAGTGGACGCTAGACTCGGGCATGTCGAACTGCTTAGCTACCATCTGTCGGAGCCGCTCACCGTACTTGTCCAGATGTTTGCCATCTTCCATTATGCAAAGTATTAGCTCTGCCTCTGGGCCTGAAAAGCAAACGCTCGTTCTAGCCTATGTTTTCTTGATCTCCTTCCCCTGTTTCCCATTTTAACATTGTACCAGAATATGTTTTATCGTAAGTAAGGGGTTCTTTACTATCTAAAATCTCCCAAGAATTGTTAAACATAGATTCTCACTCATAGACTAACCTTGTCCCTTTAGTCTATGTTAAGGCCCTATAGTTAGCCCCACATTGAGAACTAAATCTACTAGTACCCATTTAATACCTGTAAATGCGATGTTAAAGACCATGGGTTGCCATTGAATGGTGCAGTGCAGAGATCACCACAGATCACGCACATTGGCCTTCATTCGACAACACGCACACAGCAATCACTCAACATCCATGTAATAAATGCACAATTACACAAAATCCTCAAACTATTGGAAACAGCCAACGTGTAATTAACACACAGAGAAAAGTGAACTTCACTATATCAAACACGATTCAATCTAAATGGTATGCCGACTCGCTATGCAGAATTAGAATTTATATAAAGATTATACACAATGTGTAATGATTAAGTTTGGCTGCAATCGATTTAGCATACCGCAGGAGGTTCCATATTTAGAAGAGGTTGGGAAAGTTCCAATCTCTGAACAACTGCGATGATTTCATAATTTCTGGTCTTTTTTCACTGCCAAAAGGATGTGTGTGTACAAAATTAGGGACATAATGAAGTTCACAAGAAATGATAGAAAAGGGGGAAGAGTCCTAACTAGAGCTTAGTAAAAGCAGGCAGCAGGGTTTATTGAAGTAGATTGAGCAGGGACAGATGATATTATGGAACTGTCTTGTTTACCAGGCTTTGAAGGCGGTGAACCGGGTGAGGACAAGTGTTCATTTTTCAAGTGCATCTCTTCTAGGCCGAGCTCCTCCTTCTGTGACTCCCATGAGTCTGCAAACACTAGTGTCTCGTCCGCGTTGTCAGGCTTGGCCTTCTTCGTCGGAGTGTCCGGCTCCTCTGTGCTAACCCGCTTCTGTTTGTGGTTTGCTGCTTTGTCGGCCTTCACTTCTTCTTTCTTGTTGTTTGCTGTTTTACTCTTGGCCTCTTTTTTCTTGGGTGTGTCTTCTTGGTCGTCGTCTTCACCACTACTATACTCGGACTCAGAACTGTCACTGTTGTAGCTGATGTCTGATTCTGCATTGAAGAAAATAAAAAAAATCGATAATTATTTGTTGTTCTGGTTAAAGGAAACTTTTTAAAACTTACTAAAATGCATACTGCATGAATTCTCAATCGGCTAAATCATTATTTTTTTAAAACAACTGTATTGCAAAATGGAAACGCTGCATTGTTTGCTAATGTAGTCTCACCTTTCTTCTGTGATTTTTCAAATTTCATCAGATGATCTGCGCTGCAGAACACCCTGAAATACAAATAATAATTGCCATTGTCAGAAACATGAAGCAAAATACTCAATGGTTTTTTTTTTTTGCTCGCTCGCACCAATTTTTAAAAAGTGAAATCCATTGACCAACTTTTTTTTTGGTGTGGCCTTATGTGAGTGAGCACACACAGATTAAGGGTTGATATGAGGAAGATGACTGCAATGCTATATCAGTCCTGGAAGTGAACTTGACACTAGCTATATAATATTTGGTGTAAGAATACTGCACGTACCGATACAATATTTGTGAATTTTGTGTGGCCTTGTCTGTGACTTCAATGCGCCTGCACACCGCCTTGGAGTCAGTGTGCGCACAGTAGTAGTGGAAGGTGCGGCGACAGTTGCTGATAGCACAGCCACATGTGGCACCCTTCATCGGCTTATTCTTTTTGAGTTTCGACCTCTTGTTTTTGCATAGTGAACAAGGCTGGAAAAAAAGAACAAATGAGATGAAATAGTAACACAGAATATCAGTGGCACCTATTGTGCGTGGCAAGCAGGACATGTTTACTGTAATACATATCCATGACCATTCACGGTGGACAAACTACCCCTGGGTTGGATCATATTGCATACTGGGTACCAGTACATAAAGCTTTACATGTACAGGATTCCGACAAAGATTTCAGATCGAAATTCCATGACATTTCCATGACATTCCATCACAAATGTCTTCATTTTTCATGTCATTTATTACATTTTTATGGGGGTCAGGGGACTTGGTCCCTGAGGAAATTTCGAAAATCTAGAAAGCGAATGGTACATTCTCTAAAATTTTGTAATATTGATTCCATTATTTTCTTTTTCCATGACATTCTATGACACACAGCACATTTTTACAAAATTCCATGACATCCCATGATGAATAATTCCATGACACGTGGAACCCTGCATGAATACATGTAGCTTATGGAGTTATATTGAAGGCCAATGTTTTTTGGGAAAACATTATCAAGCTTCACATGTTACCGGTAGTCAATAAATAGTCAGGGCAGGTGGAGCGATTTAGGATGAACGAGTACTTACTAGTCCTCTCCCTCTCTTGATCTCATCCACTACTTTACGCTTCTTAAAACCACCAAAGCCTGTGGTCCTGTATTGGACCAGAAGTGCAGAATATTGCTGAAAATACACAGAAAGAATATTAGGTTTCACTCAAGCAAGGAGATGAACTTTGTCGTTGAGTCAATTTGAGTCCTCTTATGTAATTTGACCAACTCATACTAGATATTAAAGCTTAGATACTGTGGCGGCAAGTGCGATACGACGTCTTTGGTTTAATCAATAGGTCTGCTGTATTCATTAAAAGAAATAAATAGAAAAAGGCCAACGCCCACTGATACCATCCTTGACGTATTTCATGAGTGAGGGCTGGGGCCGTACCCCAGGAAGCCACAGGCTGAGTAGCCCCAGCCCCCATGTGTTAAATGTGAGAGATGGTGTCAATGTAGTTGGCATTTGTTTATTTTTTTAATTTGAAGCCATTAAATGAAGGAAAGCAACTTTTCTTAGCCCATTATAAACGTTGTATTCAATGGTGGGGGGGGGGGGGGGCATTAAATACGGGGCTTCCTTTACATGGGATAGTAAATCTTGTATTTCAAAAAAATAACTGTACATGTTCTAGACTGATCTAAGATATTTGTGAGCTAATCACTTCATCACTCTATCTATGGATTTGAATACTCACCATGCACTTTTTGTGTGCATTACATTCATCGGATGTATACAATTGACCACAAACGTCCTCCACCTCTCGACCGTTGTGACAAAAGCCACATTCGGGCTCTTTCTTAGTCTTTTCCATCGCTGTAAATGAATGTAGATGATTGTTATGTACAGCTAAATAAACTGGTATTAAGGAATCACAGATTTAGGCCAAATTATCTAAAATATCTAATGTTCTAATACATGTACGTCAAGCGCACAATTTCTAGGGGGTAGATATTTCGCTTCAGGCTAATACACCTTTACACACATCCCTATTTTATGCTATAGACTGTAATAGTAAAGAATATAACAGGATTTTATGTGTTCTCTGTTGTTGTTATCTAGGCTCATTTTTACATGAAAACCTGCTGTCTTTCGGGTTATCCTAGCTATTAATACATGGATTTCCCTTGATCTCCTCCTCAAAAATGGTTACCATGGATACTCAAAATACATGTACTAATAAAACCACCACCTTCTTCTCTTCCCCTCCCCTAGTTGCTAGTTGCTCCACAGTCGAAGCAAAGTGCATGATAGAACCTGTTGTGGACATCATGGTAGTTTTCCCCCAAATTATTTCTCTCTTTTCCGATACATACCGGTAGGGGCCTAGGTCTGTTAAGCAATGAAAATGGATTGATAAAAGCCGGTGATCCCCTGCGGCGAATTTGCTGCGATTTTGCTGCGAATCACACTCCTGCGAGTACACACGCACAAAACGTTCCAGCAGTGGATCTGCTGCTGCGATTACCTGCGATAACGTCGTCGCGAGGGATCACCGCCTAAAACATGGAGCCGAAGATTGATTGATTGAGTGTTAGGTACCGGTAGTTTAACGTCTGGAGGGCAAGTTGCATTTTGCAGGCATTTGATATGCTGTAACTTGTAGGTCCACCACAGCATGGAAGATGGCAGCCAAAGATGAAGTCACAAGGCAAAGGAGACTCCAAGCTCATACAACTGTGTGCCATAAGTCTGGAGTAATAGTTCCCCAACTCACCAAGCTACCAACCCCTATCTTTTTTTATTTTTTATTTTTTGATTCCCCCCCCCCCCCCCTCCTTTATTTCATTATTTGTCCCACAATTGAGCCTCCGTGATCAAATTTGCAAAATTTAGGGTCATCATAAGCTCACAAAAGTAAGTGTCCGATAATACCCTCCGTCCGGTATTACCCTCCGTTACTCTATATCTTCTTCAGTGGTGTTAAATCCAGCCCGATCCAACCAAAGTAAAAAGGATGGCCAGTGACAAGGTAGTTCTAAATTCCCTAGTTCATCTAATCTGAACCCGTCGATGCGGACAAATCTGATTGGGCCCTGTAGTTTGGAGAGTTAGATGCTGCACAAATAAAATTCCCTGACTTTATATCATTGATCAAATTTCCCTGACAATCGCAACATATACCTAATATTTCTAAATGCCTTCCAACCATGAATATATGCTCCTTTTAAGGTTGTCTTCTACTTAATGAGTGGTCAATATTCAACAACAGGGTTTTGTAAATTTCCGCGTTACAGACGAAACTCAGACTGGGCGTGCAGAGGCTTAGAGGATGGGTATAGACCCCTAAAATCGACACGGCGACATGGCCATTTCTTAAAATCGACATGGCGACATGGTCATTTCTTAAAATCGACATGTGACATGGCAACCTAAGCGACATGTGACATGGCCATTTCTTAAAATCGACATATGACATGGCAACCTAAGCGACATAGAGTACTGGCGGGTATTTTCGGCCGGGGGGTATTTTCGGCCACTATGGCTTTATTTTTGTCCTACCCAATTGCATTTTTAGAATATACATTATGTAATTATTTCAGAATACAGCTGAAGGCATTGTTCTTGTTTCCTGTACATGAAAGGGAACCCAGGTTATCCAAATCAAGTATAAATTTCCTCATTTATAGAGAGACCACTAAATTTGTTGGCCATGACCTTGTAGCCTTATCATGTCTGTTAATGTATCAACATAATATCACCAGTTGCCTAGGGATAATCATAATGTGAAATTCTATCAAAATTCACTTTGTCCTAAGTATATTATAGCTCTATTTTATATTTCAGGTGAAATTTTCTTTTTTAAATATTATGCATCCTCAGTTTAGGGGGGTGGCCGGAAATAGGTGCCATAATTCAGCTTTGGGGGGTATTTTCGGCCACCAGGCAGTATCTATGCTGTAAAAAGCACCCATACAACCTTTTAAAATTGGTAACAGCTTTTCTCAGCTGCCAAAAATATTTGACATGCACATTTAACCTCATAATCATTTATGGAGCAATTTGTATAGAAAATATGTAGTTTTCTGCGTGGTATATTCATTTTGAATGGATTTTGAGACCTCGATTTACACATTTGGGGTTGGATAACATATATAGACCTACCAACATCATCCATATGTAGGGCAGGCCCCGAATCGCTGGGTTGAAACCTATTCACATTTTTTTTATAAGTGAGGTCAGAATAAAAATCTGATTGCTGGAGATTTATTTAGATAAATGTACCTATTTTGCATCTGACTCAACTTTAAATTGATACAAAAATATCATTCACCTGGCCGAAAATACCCTCCCCTGGATGAAAATACCCCCCCTAAATCTGCATAAACAACAATTGCTGGCCACAAGGCCAGTAGAATTGATATTTTTGTGCCACCTCTCAAAATATGTTGGTAATACCCTAACTGACTTCAACAATCATTGAGACTGCTTTAAATAAATAATTCCATGTGTGACAGCAGATTAAAGCTTAAGTGGCCGAAAATACCCCCCAGTATATATTCATGGGAAAGGTGGTCTGAGGGTTAGAATCATGGTAGGAAACATCAATAAATAGCACCAGAATTGACTGTTTGGCTTCTAGATTTTCAAGATTTTCCGGGGGGGTCAAAAATATGTCGATTTCAACAAAAGATATTAGTGACCACTAGCGACATGGCTTATCTCTTAGTGACATGGGACATGAGCTTTTCTTAAAATCGACATGCGACATGGGGACCCCCCATGTATACCCCCTAGAGGGGTCCCCCACTCAGGTCAGAAAGTCGCCAAAATTATTAAAGGGGCCAAGGTCACAAAGCCCCTTTTGCTACAATTTTTTACCATAGCCAAATTTGTCCAAAAGTTGAAACAGTCACGGTCCTGAAACTATTTAGGGAGGGTTCATTATTTATGGCAGGGGGGGGGGTGAGCATTTGAGGGGGGGGGGCAATTTTTTTTAGGGGTATTCAAAGGGGGGGGCCTTTTTTTTTAACCCTATTCTTAGGGGGGGGCCTTTTTTTTAAGGGGTATTCCTAAAAATGTCGCGAATTTAGTACGTTGAAATGTCGCGAATTTTGGCAACAGCCTGTGTTATAGTTTACCAAATTATGTCGCTATTTTCAAAATTTTCTAAAATTTTCCTCAAACTCTCATCAAATTTCTCACTGCATCACTTTTGACACTCAGAATAGCCCACCGTTTTTTCAGTCTTCAAAAAAGTGCCGGCCTCATGTAAGCACTGAGGGTGCTCAACTCAACGGTATGTAAGTCGAGTGTCTGAGGTTTGACTATTATCACTCACCAGCGAGTATCATGAGACGTTTACACTAAAACACCTTACAAATGGATGCATTTATTGCAAGGTAGTAAATTGTAGGTAAAAAAGTGCCCAGGATTAAATGCATACAATTAGTAGACACCAACATCGTTTTTGTAATAAACTTGAAAACGATCCAGGGTGAGGGGGGGGGGGGCGCTTTTTTTTCAACCTATTCGGAGGGGGGGGGCCTTTTTTTTTCAACCTATTCGGAGGGGGGGGGGCCAATTATTTTTGACGTATTCGATTTGCCAAACGCTCACCCCCCCCCCTGCCATAAATAATGAACCCTCCCTTAGTATTTTAATATACTGTGCATGAGTTTTGACTTTGCCAAATTGATTTAGTTTTTGGCAAAGCTACCTCCTAACAATTACTCGGTGATCCTCAAGATTAAATAGTCTGTTGTTAGTACTGAAAGGTGGGGGCGGGGTCTGAGGGTGGGGACGGGGCGTGGGACAAAAACAAAACACCAACAAAAAACGCGGGAAATACTAGTAACTGGTCGCTACTCCGCACTCGTGCGGAGTAGCTGATCCCGACCTAGGCAACTTTGTCAGGTTGGGTAGAGACAACCTGTCTCTAAGAATAAAACCTTTCATGAAAACTTTTCATACAATCAATTGTTGATATTTGAAAGAAGCCATGTGTGCCTTGCCTGAGTAGGAGTGCCAGTCCTGCGTTTATTTGGGAAGATGTAGATCGCAGTGTTTTTGTGACTTTTGTCCCTTTCCATGAAGGTTGCAACGGGTTTGTAAGGGTGTTTTCAGCAGGTGCTGTGTTTTGCCAGGAACCGCAGGCAGAGTTCCGGGAAATGACTTCCGGATCAGGCTCCCAACGTGGATTTTTGGTGAGAATTACAGTGTTTATTTGTTACTAGACAAAACTATACTTGTAAACCAACCCAACCAAGAATTTTTTGACTCCTTCTCATTTCGGGCCAGTAGCTATTATGTTACGGGTGATAAGATCCTTGTCACTTGCGCATAAGTTGGAAATAAGCCTGAAACTTGAGTCAGTGACTGAGTGAGTGCTCGCCAGAGATGAACCAAAAGACTTTAAAGAGCCTACTTAAAAACGGCAAAGATAAATTTCGCTCTCGTCCGAAATACAAAATCCACCATAACTCATTTGATACTGGTCTGATAAAAATTTATATAACAGCATCGTCTTCAGCAGAAAATTCTGCCTTAGACAAGTCACTTCCAAAGGATTTTGGGAAACTTTTGTTTTTCCCAAAATGTTTATAACAGGGGGATAATGTACTTTACCCCATGGTTTATACCGTAAATTCCCGCGTGCTACCCGCGGGTTGTACGCGAATCAAACTCAGCTTTCATTTGATACCAAACATGCCTATATCGGGTGCGGGTTATACGAGGGTTTTTATTACTATAGAACAGTACTAAAATTGAGATTTTCAGATCCAAAAACGGGTTATAGGATTCTCCTGAGTTGGGGGTGCGGGTTATACGCGAGATGCGGGTAATACGCGGGAATTTACGGTAATAACACCAGCACCTTCAGTGCTAGTCCTACCGCCCCTCTATAAAGCGCAGCATTTTTGGCGCCCATCTCCCCCTCCTCGAAGGCATCCCAAATTTCCTCCCCCCTCCTTCCAACTATAGTAACATATGGCCTTTTTTGCTAAAAAGGGGCATTACGTTGTAGGTCACCCAATTATGGGCCAATACCTAGCACCCCCCCCCAACGTGCCTATTAATAATATATGAAGACTCCAGCTATAGATATAGTGTGGTAGGCTACTTCTTCTAGACAAGTCTACTCATAGTCGTTTGATTTCCTAATATCCTGTGCAACTTACTCTATTTTTCTTTTAACAGTGCATAACCGCCCTGCTTTTGCTGCAATTCACCTTCATGGATAGAATCCCAGGATAGTTCAGTTATTTGCAACTATGAAGACTGCCATATTTGTAATACATACAGTTAGTTATATAGGTTTGGACATACCGGTAGAAAAATAATTGTACTTTTGAGGGACGTTGAAGCCCAGCATACATCTAGTTGTTGTATACGTTAGAACTAAAACCAACATAATTATACATTTTGAGGGACGTTGACGCCCAGCATACATCTAGTTGGTTTTGGAAGGATTAAAAGCCCAACATAGCCATACACCTCAGGGACGTTGAAGCCCAGCATACATCTATTTTGTTGTATAATTTTTAACAAAGAAACGCAAAATGATTGTACACTTGAGGGACATTGAAGCCTAGCAAATGTATTTTATTGATTGTATAATTAGAAATAAAGAAACATAACTTAATTGTTTACTTTCAGAGGGGCCTTCCAACCACAGTTAGTGCTTCTTGAGAAAATTGCACACAATCCCCATCAAAAGAATTGGGGACGATAATATACTGTTTGTTGCCTTCTTTATTTTGCATATTATGTATGGCATTATGATATTACTACTAGATCTAGTAGAGCTGGATGCTGTTTCTCCATAAATTTGGGGAGGTCCCTAAATTTGCTTCCATAAATTTACGAAGGTCCGGAATTTTATATAAAGCTCCGTTTTTGTATGCTTAAGTACTAAAAACAATTTCCATATATATTTGCATAAATCCATAAATATATGGAGAGTGCATTTACGGCCGTCTGCAAATTTGTGGAGAAACAGGACCCTAGAGTTTTCCTTCTTATAGCTATGTAATTATTCACAAGGAATCGATTACCAGAATGTACCCTAAAATCTCTGATAAGCCGCACCCTATTTTCGAAAATGCAAATGGAAACAAATATTTACAGATGCACCCTCATCATTTTCGGAGTAATTTTTTCTTTCTTTGGGCAGCCCCCTTTCTGATCGATGATTCTTGGAGTTTGTAAAATAGTTTGCTTCAAGAAATAAAAATTTGCCTGCCCTCAGCTTTTCTGGAAAACCTAAATCTGTAGACTTTGGTGTGGCACTACGAATACTTTTATAAATAAAAGTGGTTAGGGTGGGAGGATTTAATAATTTTTTATTTTTTTATTTCCTGAAAATTGTTTCTAATTTACTATTTTTAGCATTACCATACAGAAATCCAAGTGGTAACCATGTAATTGATACGTTATACACAAAGAAATAAGGAAAAATTTGCTAGTTTAATTACATGTCAACACAAAATAATGGCCGAGATGTGACATTTTGTCAGTAATTCATAATTTTTTTGAGGAAAATTAGAATCGAAATAATGATGCCGCCACTTTTAAGTGATGCAGCCAGTGTCTGTAAAGCTAATGAAAAAAAGTTCGAAGTGGCCTTAATATGCATTTAACAATGTATTACAACGTAAAAATTTCCAATGTAAATGAAGCATTTTAATTTCAGTACAGCCGTAACGGTGTATATTATGTTGATGCAATGAGTACCTGGGGCCTTCTCAGCGTTTTCTTTCCTTAGTATTGAGCAATAATATCTGAATGTTCTTTTTATTATTATTATCATAATTTATTTGTGATTGGTCTTTTAACGGGGTACCAAAAACTGAATAATGATTTCTTAAATGAAAAATGTTGAAGGCGATAAGTGCATGACAATATTCATGCTCATTCCATGTACATATTGAATTGTCAATAAAGAGTTTCAATAAAACTTTTGTCACATTCTTTTATTTCCCATAAATTATAAATCAATCGTAGTTGTATAGGGCCAGGAGGTGACCATACGTCAGGTGATGAAGCAGTTCCATTGCGAAGTATCCACGGCTATCCTGTAAGAAAGAGTAAGATACAAATTTTCATATATTAATTGTGGTGGTTGTGGGAGGCGGGGGGGGGGGGGGCGCAAAAGTTGGCCTCTTTAAGCAAAAGATCTAGAGTAGGCCTTATATTACTAGGCCTAGATTTCATGGGGGTGGGCCCAAATAAAATCGTGGGCCTTGAGAATTATAGTGAATAAACCTTAGGTGTATTTTAGCAGCTATGTTATAAATTTAATTTCTTAATTATTGTAACAAAGGTATGAACTAAACATGCTATTATATAGAACAACAGGCAAACACTTACCATCAAATAGTCTACTCGAAGTTGTAGAAATTGTTGAATTGTCCAATGTAGTTGTTATTTTATTATTATTATTATTTTTTTTTTTTTTCTGGGGGGGGGGGTGCTCAAAGGTGAGCTATTTTATTAAAAGAAAATCAGTGGTTACCTTTATAGACTACTTCATAAATCATATTAAAATGAACCTTAATACTAGGATTATTGGAAATTGAACGTCATAATTGACATTTAGATAACGAATGGTAGCCTACTGTCAAACATGCAAAAACTTAATATAGATAATACCTCAATGTAATAGTGCATATTTGTATGGTGACACCTTATGTATTCAATGGCAGAAAACAACATCAGCTGAACCCGTTGCAACCCAAAATGGCTGCCCCAGAGCCCTAAAGTCCCAAGGCTGGCTAACATATTTGCACAAACGGAGTAATCTGAACGTATGCGTACAAAATATCAACAAAAGTGACAAAATATGTGTGTTAGTAAGGCAACCCTACAAGGAAATAGCCCCCCGAAAAAGACATCATCCAATCCTATCAATCTGACAAAAGACGCCTAGTCGGGATGCCTGACGCCGCAGCCCGTAGCTGCGGGGACAGGGCACGCCTGACTAGGAAATACCGACGCAACTTTGCTGACTGTCACTGGTGTCTAACGAAGTTTGTGGCTGTACGGTTCACTTTAAGAGTTTAATATTATGTATCTATTTACTCTGGCACCCTAAGAAATGTCCAATGCACGCACTAGTAAATAGATTAAAGGGTTAAATGAGAATCAGAGAAAGAATTTGAGTTAAATATCGGGGAAGATGCCTTGGACTTAAAATAGATGGAAGGGGAGCAAGAGAGAGAGGGGACATTTCCGAAGCATACTCAACCCACATCCATGGATTCCACCCCGTGTCCATCCGAGTATACGATCCAAGAACACTTTCTAGTTATAAACGCATACACATGGGGTGTCGTATCAAGGCTGGAAGCTTACCTTATGCTTGAAATATCACATTCGTCCCCTCAGCAAAACACAAACAATGCCAAATTTTGAATTGGCACAAATCAGGATCCACGGTGAATTCCCAGCGAAGATTTCACTTAAATATCCAGATCTAAGAGATTGGAGAAATTACTTTGGGATATAAGATATATCATTCAATGCCGCTTGTTTTCATTTCATTACATGCAAAGGTTAGTTATATTGTACGAATATACATTTAATGCATTGCCATTTGAGAAAAATACCGTATGAATACCTATAATTCCAGTTACATTTGGCGGGAAATAGATGGCAGCACTATCGGATTTTAGTTCGTTCAGGACACTGCAGATGGCGCTACGGCTTGCGTTCCTGTTTTTTCGCGCTTTCCAATCTTGAAATCAGTCTAAGAGACGCAAGAGACGAACTGCTTAACCCTTTAAGGACGGCATGATACCTTAATGCAGTATGCCCTTGGTCGTCATGTTGCATGAATGCAATCCTGGCGAGTAACTCGCCAGTGCTACATTCAAGCATCATGCCGACCCTACGGGGTTGAGACACTCCCGAAGGATCGGCATGATGCTCCATGCAGCACCGGCGAGTTACTCACTGGGGGCTGCATTGGTGCATCATGACGACAAATGTCATCTTTTAGGGACATGCGTCCTTAAGGATTAAGCGACTAGGTATATAGCACATATTACCTTTTATCTTCATATTCATATTTCCTGTATGGGGAAGATGGGGTAGGCCTTTATAAGGGTCATGCCATGATGAGTCATGGGGGTAACATGGGCCACTCTCATTTAAGACGAAAATTCCCCACTATAAAATGGGGAAATGCAATTGAATAGACCTACCTGGAATATAGAGGGCTGACATCTTGATAAGTAGGCTAAAGCATAATTAAACACATTATTAGGTATGTTAGGCCTATAACTTATGTTGTGTTTGAAGTCACGTGGTTTATTGGTGAACGGTATCATGTTACATGGGCTGTACAAACGGCGTAGGTGATGCCGTGCACGGGAGTCGGCACTCGTAGTAGGATAGACGTCGCCGTCAATACAGGTACACAACACTCCTCCACACTTAATATATATGCTGGAATAAACACAACATTAGACATCACCTTATTGGTGTCAATGAACTTAAAGTCTTTGAGTCTTTTTGAGAATACTGTAGTATACTATAAGGAGTCTTTTATCTCTTTGAGATTACTGATAACGATAACTCTTATCTTTATGTAATGTTACTTTAACATGAACAATAATACTGTCAGAAACACAAATATATCAGTCTCTGAAATAGAACAGTTATTTAGGCACATAGTCATTGAACTTTGCTGGAGCCCTTCTAGGTCTCACAGATACACGTCTTGGAGACGGCACTCTCGGTGGAGTAGCAACCACCTGGGGTGGAATAGCTCTAGGTGGTTCCTCATAGGTAACCACATCTTCCTGTGGCATGGCCGTAGCTGGCGTTTCAACAACTACAGGGTCATTTCCACCTTTAGGTATATCACTTATGATATCCGTGATTGGCCTTTGCATAGGCCTGAGCTGTTCGTCATCAATGTCATCTTCGATGGCTTCGCCGGACTTTCGAAGATGGTCGACATGGACGTAACGGATGTTACGGCCGATTCGTACCAAGTACTGTACGGGACCCTTCCTAGACACTATGGATCCTGGTATGTACTTTACGTCGGTGCCTCGGCAGTTCTTTACTCTTACTCTCTCTCCTTGCTCGAACTCTCTTAGCTGTGGCACTCGCTGGTCTCGATACTCTATCATTTTGTCCTGTTTCCCCTCCACCGTCACATGAAGGTCGGGTTTTATCATCGACAACCGCGTGTGGAGCTGTCTCTTGAGAAACAACTCGGATGGGGACACCCCTGTCACCGAGTGAGGCGTCGAATTATACGACAGGAGGAAACTACACAGCTTTCTGTGAGTAGTCATGCCGGGTTTCTCGTCCAATGTATGCCGTTTTAAGGCATTTTTCAGGGTCTGCACCGCTCGTTCTGCAAGTCCGTTGGACGCTGGATGGTAGGGAGCGGTCAAGGTATGTTTTATACCCTTGTTATGCAGAAACTCGCGAAACACTTCCGCCATGAATTGTGGGCCGTTGTCGCTCACAACCTCTCTTGGGAACCCGTTAAGGGCCTGTTACACTGGCGGCACTTGCTGCGCGGCATCTGCCGCACAGCTTGCCGCAAGGAAAGCTAACACTGGTAGCTTTTGCTGCAGCAAGTAGTTGTGGCAAGCTGCAGCAAGTTTTGGGCCCGTTACACTAGCTGCATCTGCCGCACAGCAAGTTCTGCGGCAGATGCAGTACGGCAGATGCCGCCAGTGTAACAGGCCCTTTATGGGCGAACATCCGCTCCAGTACCTCTATGGTCTTTTCTGCGGTCGTAGATTTCATGAGCACTACATCTAACCACTTTGAGTGTGCGTCTACTACCACTAGGAACATTTCAGATTTGTACTCTGCAAAGTCTATGTGCAGTCGGTCCCATGGCCTTTGAGGATATCGCCATGGATACATCGGAGATGCTGGTGGATCGTTCTTGAGACTCAGGCATGTTTTGCATGCTTTTATTAATGCTTCTATAGCATTGTCGATGCCGGGAAACCACAGGTAGCTACGAGCTAGTGCTTTCATGCGCACTATACCAACGTGTTCGATGTGTAGCTCTTCTAGCATTCGCTCCTGCAGTTTCTGTGGAATGATAACTCGCATACCCCACAGAAGACATCCTTGGTCACACGATAGCTCGTGTCGTCTGGTATAAAATGGTAACAGTTCATCGTCGTCAACATGGTTCAGCCAACCATTCATGGTGAACTCGTATACCTTGGTGAGGATCCGATCTTTTCGGGTCGCTTCTTTGATGTCTCTGGCGTTGATCGGTAGCTTGTCAGTGTGGCTAAAATAGTTCACTTCAGCTTCCATATTCTCTTTGGCTATGTCCACTGGTGCCCGACTCAGATAGTCGGCATTGGCATGATCCTCTGATCGCTTATATTTGACCTCATAGTTGTAGGTCATCAGAATGAGAGACCATCTCTGCAGTCTTAGTGCTGCCAACGTTGGCACATCCGTTTTCGGACCCAATATTTTGGTCAGTGGCTTATGGTCGGTCAACAGTGTAAATGACCTACCATACAGGTACTTGTGGAATTTCTTAACTCCGAAGATAATGCCTAACGCTTCGCGTTCTATTTGGGCGTAGTTCCTCTCAGCTTTCGTTAGAGCCACTGACGCGTAGGCAATTGGTCGCTCCTCTCCGTTCTCGTCAACGTGTGACAGAACCGCACCAACTTCGTAAGGAGATGCGTCTGTCGCGAGGAGAAGCTCTTTGTTCACATCGTAATGTGTTAACACTGTTTCACTGGTAAGGGCGTCTTTGACTTTCCCGAATGCCCCTTCGCACTCCTTTGACCACTTCCAGGGGACGTCATCTCGCAGGAGATTGTTTAACGGAGCGAGAATTGTGGACAAATTCTTAACGAACCAACCATAGTAGTTGACCATCCCGAGGAATGTGCGAAGTTCTGAGACATCTTCTGGTGCCTTGGCGTCTTTTACTGCGCTCACTTTTTCTGGTAGGGCCTACGACCCTCTTTGCTTATCACATGTCCGAGATATTGAACTTCGGGAGCCAAGAAGGAACACTTCTCCCGTTTCACTCGGATGTCATGCTTGTCTAGTCTTTGAAGTACCAGTTGGAGGCGCTTTAGGTGCTCATCCTTTGTGGGAGCGGTTATCAGGATATCATCGATATAGCAGCAAACACCAGGAATTCCTTGTAAGACCTGGTCCATGATCCTTTTGAAGATGTGTGGTGCTGTCTTTACCCCATAGGGAAGCCTAGTAACTTCGTAAAGTCCTTGCAAAGTGTTGATGGTCAGGTACTTTCTTGACTTTTCCTCCACCACCACTTGCATGTAGGCACTAGACAGGTCCAGTTTTGTATACTGGCTACCACCCGCCAGCGTAGCGAATATATCCTCAGCTGTTGGTAGCGTATATGGTTGATCAACAACCGCACTGTTTATAGTCACTTTGTAGTCACCACACAACCCCATCTGTCCATTATCTTTTGGAACCACAACTATTGGAGATGCCCAATCACTTCCTTCAATGCGGCGACAAACTCCACTTTCTTCAAGCCTATTTAGCTCCTTCTTTACACCATCTGTGAGGTTATAGATAATGGAACGCGCCTTTTTGAACTTTGGCGTGGCATCTGGTTTTAACTCAATTGTCGCTTCAAAGCCCTTTATCTCTCCTATCTCTCCTTTGAACACGGACTGATACTCATGCAGGAGCTGTTCCAGGGGAGTTGCATGTATCGCGAAGACATTTTCCCAGTCTATACGTATGGCTTTTAGCCAGGTCCGTCCGAATAACGGTGTACAGACGCCTTTCGCGATCACCAGCGGCAACTGTCTCTTTTGACCCTCGTACTCCACATGGACGTCGATTTCACCGAGTAGCTCAACTTTGTGTCCGGTGTATGATTTTAAGTTGATAGAAGCTTCGCGTAACTCAAAATCGGGGAAGAATTCTTTGTAGTCGTCCTCACCGACAATCGAAACTGCCGATGCTGTGTCTAAAGCAAATGTCATTTCGTTGTTTTCGACACGGGCATTCACTGTTATTTCTCCGTATTTTCCGCTTTTTACTTCAAACAGTGATGCGTAACTGACCTCTTCCTCTTGTTTTTCGTCGTCATCGACGTAATGTGCACGGCCTTGGCCTCGCCCGCGACCTCTTCCGCGGCCACGGTATGGACGTGAGCTACCTCTCAACTGAGATTGACCTTGAGCAGACTTCGTTTTGCAAGCCTTGGCAATGTGTCCAATTTTATCACAGTTGAAACACTTTTCCGTTTCGAATGGGCACCGGCCCTCGTGGTCGCCATCACAACGATAACACTTATTTTTAGTGCGGGCTTTTCCTTTGTTCTTGTAGCCACCACGTTGAACCCGGTTGACCTCATGGGTAGGCCCCATGAGCTGATTACCATGGCTAGCCGTGTCCATGGACGTGCCAATCTACAGCTTCCTCCCATGTCAACCCTGCACCCAAACTTAACAGTCTGTTTTTAATCGCAGCGGATCTCAACCGGTAACCAGGCGGTTTCTTAGCCTCTTTTTGATTTGGTCCTCATCCCCAAACCCGCAGTGTATGCTGATTTTTTTTAAGGCCACTATGTAGTCTGCGACAGACTCATTATCCCCCTGTTTGCGCTCATCAAACTTGAAGCTCTCGATTAGCTCATTTGACCCTGAGGTATAGTGGTTACTAATCAATGTTGTTAGCTGGGCATATGTTTTGGTTTCAATTTCAGCAGGGGCACACAATGCAACCAAAAGATCCACTACCTCAGGTCCCACCATAGATATGAAGGCATCAATTTTTTCATCATCCTGGATTTTGTTTATTCTCATCCAAGCATTAAACCTTCTTTGATAATTAGCCCACTTTTCTTTATTGGGACTAAACTCTCCTATGGCACTCACAACATTCCTAGCTTCAGCCATAGTTTCTAGATGTAGACTCCCAGCCTCAGATTCAAGATCACTTATTTCTGAGTCACTCATTTGTAGATCAACACTTGTAGATATAGGGCCTAGCCTACACAAATGCACAGTCACTTTTAGTTTCAGAGATCTACTTTCACTTTCATGGAGTTCACTTTCACTTTGGGATCTGGAGTCTACTTTCAGTTTCAGGGACTTCACTTTTCACAACCAAGTTTTCACAGTGTATCAATGGGAGTTCATCCAATTTTGGTAGGAATGGCTTCTTGGCCTTTTTACTTAGCTTATAGTCGATTTCTGCAGCAGAATCACTTTTTGTGAAAGCAAGAAAATCGACTTTTATGCGTGAGTTCTTTGGATCCCATCCTCGTCGCCAATTGTTGTGTTTGAAGTCACGTGGTTTATTTGTGAAATGTATCATGTTACATGGGCTGTACAAACGGCGTAGGTGATGCCGTGCACGGGAGTCGGCACTCGTAGTAGGATAGACGTCGTCGTCAATACAGGTACACAACAACTTATAAAATTGCAATTGTAAAATTCAAGTAGAATTTATCACTCACTCATTGAGTTCCTCATTATTAGATAAATAATACAAAGGACATCCTAAATTGAACTGTGATGACGGACTGCTGCTACTAGATAGATATATACTAGGCTCCTATAGGTATGCATTAGCATGTTATGATCTTCCTAATCAGAGCATAGTTAGACATGAAAGAAAATCTAGCGTGTGATCCTAATCACAAAAGACTCAGGGAGGTTGCCTGTATTGTGCCCATGTATTGTGTATTGTTCCTGTGCATTGTGCCCGTGTATTGTGCCTGTGTATCGTGTCTGTGTATCGTGACTGTGTATTGTGCCTGTGTATTGTTTCTGGTACTTATACTACTTAACTAACAGCATCAGGACACAGGAAAAAATCGCGCACCAACCCAGGTACCCTGACATACGGGTCTCCCACTAGGCAACTCCCCATACTTTCACCATTGCTGTGGTAGAAAATCAACTCGTATCTACCTCAGGTTATACTTGTATGTGCTTAGCTCGCTGGGAATTGCCTTCCCGACCATGCACATGCCATTGGTTTGATGATACGATAATTATTAAAGCTTCCAGACCCTAAATACAGAGACGCCAGTGGGCATCCCAGTGGGCATAAAATTCAGTTCAATGTTGAATCAACGTTGAATCAACATTGAATTAACATTGTCAACCAGTGTTTAATGTTAATTCAATGCTATGTGCCCACTGCGATTGTCTTACTATAGGAATAGATGGAAAGGGATTTGGGCACATCCATTTGTTTTTTATATCCAAAAATTCGTTATAACTGAATTCGATATAGCAGAATTTTACTGTATCACTATTTTGGTCTCGATTTTCGTCCACACATCTCTTCCCATGCCATCTTGGTCTGACAAAAAGCGTCTCACCTTGCTAAATATCAGATCTCCCATAGGTTTAACACTAAATGCCGAAATCTACAAAATGTCCACACTAGTACTGTTCATGTTTGTCTACAGATTGGAAAATAAGAGGGTTTTTGGGAAGGTATACTTTGCCCATTGTTTTAGGGGGGAAGCAGTAGATGGAACTGGATGGTATTTACGTCATTGGGACAGAAAACACTTGAACTTTGTGCTATTGAAAAATATTTTTGGATAGGCCTAATATTTCTACCCCAAAAAAATCAAGGAACTTTTTTTTATTTTCTGAGCAAAAGCGTCTCACAGAGGCGTCGCATAAGACTCTGGGAGCATTAGCTCCCTGAGTCAACAATCCAGAATGAAGAGGACGATGACAATTTCATAATTAATAAACGGAACTTTACTGATTATTTTCATCATCGTGTTTGACACACATTTACCTCATATAATTGTACCGTCCTTGTTTCGCCATGACTTCGTTGGAGGATCGTATTTTATAATGTGAAATGTGGTCAATAAAACTATTCAAAAGAAAAAAAAATGGTTTGGTTATTTTCTGTGAGGTGTCTTCTATCCAATATTGCTTCTTGCCAAAAGTGGCAAAGTGAGCCTCAGCCTTTGCCAACACAGTCGAGGCCATGCAGGGTGTCTTGGGGCCGCAGACATTTGGCTTTTAGATAAGTGCATTCAAAGAGATTTGACACAGATTAATTATTGCTAAGTCTTACCAGATCGATACAAGTTGATAGTCTCTGACCGGGTGACCTCTTTGACCGGGTGACGTCTATGACCGGCCCCTGGTACCCGGAGGGGTGCTAACATTGAAAGAAACTAAATGCTTTTCAAATCAGGGTTTCATACTTTCTAAAACCTGGTGAAATAAAGTTATAACACTGATATGTATACATGTACTATATATTTATAAGCCGTTTTCAGTCATTTTCAATTCTCTGACGTCTATGACCAGTACTTGTCTATGACTGGTTGACATGTATGTCCTGGTGACGTCTATTGACCGGCTCCTGGTACCTAGATGGGTACAAAGAACTTTTTTTTTAAATGGTCTAAAAGTTAAGGTTTATTTATTAAAATGTCTGTGTACATGTGCCCGATCTTATAGGCCTTTACTCGCTTGCCGGTCAAAGAGGTCACCCGGTCAAAGACTATCAACTTGTATATTGATCTGGTGAGACTGTTTTCCAGGCGATCTGCATGCTGCCTGGTACAATAATTTAAGCGACTTTGCGACAAAATTGTCAATAGGATAAAGGCTCCAAAAAAGCGACTTTATGACATATGGGGCCCTTAATGTTGGCGACATTCCGACCTTAGGGGAGACCCCTCTGCACCCCTATTATGAGTCTACTATATTATTGTTTCCCAAAAGGTTGGATGGACCCAAACCCCAGTAAACAAAAAACATTATACAACATCTTATAAGGCTCCTTACTATGGCATAACGTTATGTAAAGTTTTAATCGTTATTTTGACGTAATTTTTTGTTAGCTGGGACATACCTTGCAACTTTGTTTCTGTTTTTACTCACTTTTCTTTTGGGCTATAATCTTCGCAAAATTTCCATTTCCACCAAATCTCAATTTGGGAATTTGATTTTTACATTGGTTTCTTTCGAGTGGACTGACATGGTTATATATACAATGATCCAAGGACAAGCTTTAGCAGTTTTACAATAACTATTTGAAATGGTGTATTCTGAGAGAGTTACCTTTCACGAACATTTCAGGAATTTTACCATTAGATTAGACTTGCATTCTAGGATATTCTGAGTCTACAATGTTCCCGTTTTCAAAAAAGTTGGGCGGGGTGCATACTTGGGCCCTTTAAGTTTAAGTTGAGATGGCCTCGCCCCAGACCCTGTTCATCCGCCTGTGCATGCAGGATCTTTACAGAGGAGTGCACCCCCTCCCCTACCTCTCCACGGGCATAAAGTATTATTTATAACTGAGAATGACGCACTATGAACTTTGGACTGAGGGATTTCCCAGCCCAGTTGGTACTGGTACTGGTAGGTCACCAAGCTGGCCCCATCTCGACCATGGAGGCATACCCACCGTGACCCATTCATGGTAATGCAGATCGGTGTGGTGGTGTGGCCCACTTCCCAAACATGTCAGCAATGGCGAACATATACACACCTGCTTTTGGTCTCCATTAGACTTATAGGACGATGAATGGGAACAGGCAGGACAACCCTGTGACCTATGTCAAGGACCTACCACCTAGTGTTCACTTCAAACTCAACAGCTTGTTAAACTTACAGGACAAATGGCAGGAACTTGGTAAGTTGATCTTTTCCCTCGTCTAAGCCTTCAGACCTATATTATCACGATATCGGAAAAGATACTAGTGTTGTATACCTTTACTCCAGTGGTGTAAATACTCAGTCAACTATCGATGGTTACAGGTACATTTTATTTTGGAATAGGCCCATGATTCAATACATGTGAAATGATAGCTATAACGGTGCAGGGCACATACCCATGAGGCCATATGCCACTCTTAGTAGCTCAAGACGCAAGCGGCAGAGTTACCCGGCTGAGACATTACAATGCAGGTTTAATGCAGTCCCCAACACGTTTAGCATGCTAGATCCCCTCTAGTTGCCGCGTGGTCGCCGCTCTCACAATAGCAGGTGGTCGGGGCGGTAGACACTTCGGTACCACCATGGTTATGAACTTATGAAAAAAGAAAGCCATGTCATATTTTTCGTAGTTTAACCAGGGTGCATGATGTACCCCTAATATGAGTTTTTAAAAGATGTTAACCTTATTGTGGCAAATTCCCAAGAAGTTTAAAGATCATTTTTAACTGAGATAAATTAAAATGAATGATAGTCATTCTGTGCTTGGCTGCACTGTACCGGGTTGTTGGAATACAGTTGGCTTATCTAGAATAGCTAAACACGTACCAGGAAGTTAGAATGCAGTAGGCTATCAGCTACCACTGTATACCCACCAGCAACACCACCCACTGCCTGTAACAGTGTAAGCCGGCTGCTTAATTTTAATAGGCCCAAGAACGAGGACTATGGTCACAGTCTGTATAGCATAATATGGCCTCGATCTGTATTATGCATTTGACACATATTGGTGATTGAAGTTTTCCCCCCCATGAGAAATCTGTAAATATTATGGGCGGAGGATGGAGGTCCAATTTCAAGCCTCTCGAGGTGGGGACGGGGGGGGGGGGGGGGGGTATTGGTGACCAGCACTGCCCCCTTTCATCGCCTCATCGCTCATTTAGTGGCAGCTTTGCCATAGGGCTCAGACTCACGAGTTTGTAACGATTGGATAGTCTTTGACCGGGTGACGTCTTTGACCGGGTGACGTCTTTGACCGGGAGGCTAGAAAAGGCTTTTTTTTTAATTTTTTAAATTTTAATTTTTTCCATATCTCTACTGTATTACATGTACGTTATCATGGCACAGCTAATCAACCCCATAGATGCATTTGATTGCCCCCAAGCCACGACCCTAAGGCGTAGTAGCAGAGGAAATTCTAATTTTCCCTAATGACAGACGTGGTAATGGAGGGGAGCTTATAAAAGATCCCCTCCAGGCACAGTCAACTACTTCTATCTAACCATCATTGGACGTATAGGAAATTGGGGCGTTTGTGGGTGCCTCCATTGATCAATTTAAGATCATAAGATCAAAAATCGCTGATGTATTGAGGGACTGAGGTGATATCACTGTACTTATATACTAGTGTTGGAATCTCAGTAATCCTCCGCTGGTGATGATTGGTGGTATGTATATATGACTGAGTCTATTGAGATTGTTGCTATTTGAAATGTCTATAAGCCTGGTTTTTGATGGATACGTGATACATATGTGTCGTTAATATGTGTTGTATTACCTGACTTGATTGTTGAGGTAATGTGACCTGAAGCTACCTGGCGGGTGTGTCAGTGTTATGTGTAAACAAATGGATTGTGGATATGCGTGGCCTGTGTGTACAGATCTCGTTGGTCTGGACCTGGTCTATGTAATTGAATCCCGCCTTATCCCGAAGTTGACTTACTATTATATTAATGCCATATGGTAAAGAGTTTTTGATTGTCATGAGTGAACGATGAATGATCTAGACGACAAGTGTAACCCTAATGGAAACCAAAGTGTCCTGGACTGATAGTTTGTTTGTATGTTGTATGTCCACTGAATAAATTACTTGCTGCCCTTGATTGTGTATGTCCCTGTTTTTTTCTGTGTACTGAATCAGCAAGCGATCAGTATCTATGATGGATGTGAGCTACTGTACGCTCGTTGTAATGTAATGTAATCATATTGGCTCAACTTGAGAGACGTGGTGTACTACTCATTGAAGGGAGTCAATTAAGTCCCATTTTAAAATCTGCTTGTGATAGGATCTGTTGACACTGCTATAGCAGCTTATAATGGTCATGTAGATGATGAGATCCACATTCTGTCAAGTTTAAACGTTAGGACCATGAGTTCGCATGTGGATATACATCCCGGGGGGGGGGGGGCACTTAGTATATTTTGTATACACATGTGTGCGGCTGGGAAGGGTACTTTTTCTACAAAATCGCCCTAACAAGGGTCCACTTTTCAAAGAAAAATCGCCCTAACAAGGGTCCACTTTCATGAAAATCGCCCTAACAAGGGTCTACTTTTCACAAAAATGTCCGGGTTTTCGCCGAGATTTGCCAGTTTTCACAAAAAATGTCGCAGTTTTCAACAAAATTCTTCGCAAGAGGGTAATTTTTTCAGCAGATTTACACAAACATGGTATATATTTTATTGTTTTTTACCAAAACCTAGGCACTTTTGGCTGAAAATGCCCTAACAAGGGTAAATTTTTGGCATCAAAATCTACATTTTATCGCCTTTTTGCCAAAACCTAGGCACTTTTGACCGAAAATGCCCTAACAAGGGTAAATTTTTGGCATCAAAATCGCCCTAACAAGGGTAAGGGTTGTCAGAGGTCCAGCCGCACACCCCTGTCAAAAAAAATTCAAGTGCCCCCCCCGGGATATACATTTACAACAATGATATTATGTAATAAAATTATTTATTTTTCAGTTCTTTTAAAGTCTATACTTTTTGCAGACATTTTTGTAGTTTTTTGTTGTTGATTGATCTTCTGTTTTTGAAGATATCTCATTGTGTTATCTCGTTGCAGCGGGTGTGTTGGGTCATTGGGACATGATGGCCATAGAGCAGTTCCGCATGGCTGGGTGGAGGAGCCAGGGCAGTGGCGGCCCCACCCGACTCCTCATCATGGACTGGCAGCGCTACCTGCCCACAGTGACAGAGTTCTATGGTGCTCTGTGCCAAATCAGCATGCTGCATGCCTGCCAACTACTCAGGGACTATGGTGAGTGCACGTATAGATGGTGACCGAAAATTGGGTCCATCTTTCAGAAATACTAGCCCCTGGTACATTATATATTCAGCATTAGACCAGCCATGCTAGTCAGTGGAGGCTAGCAATATGTGCCCTTCTGCTTTTTGTGTTTAGTGTTCAACTTAATTATATCTTACACAGGGCCAACACGTATAGGACAGACAGCATAATATAATACAGTTTGGAATTCATATGTGCTTGAAGACTTTTCAAAATCGAATCATTTTAAGCGAAATATAATTTTTAAAAACACACTGAACGTTATGATTTATTATTAATTGCCATAATGTTCCTTGCATCTAGTTCCCGAGGAAATGGTGCGTTCTCTTGATAACCAAGGACGGCACGGGGTCATACTGCCTGGTAATTTACGCCAAGGACATACACCCCAAGGGGCCCTGTATCAAGGCCAACAGTCCCAAGGGGCAATGCATCAAGGTCCAATGTACCAACGCCCCATGCCACAAAGTCATTTGTACCCAGGTGCTATGCCCCAAGGATCTGGGAATCGAGGAGCTATGTATCAAGGTAAGTGTGCATTATGCGTATGCGCACTTATTTTGTAATAATAATGTACTGCAACCCCGCTCAGCAATAAACTTTTGCCCGTGTGTAAAAAGCAGTAAAGGTCAATCCATAATTATGCAGGGTGGTATTTAATGCAACCATATTCAAGGATGAAATTGACCAATCTCTGAAACCGTTAAATGTTCAAAATGGAGGCCTCTTAATTGAAGTCATCTTTAGGTATACAATTACAGGTCTTAACTACATAGAAAAATAATTGAGATCCAATACCATGTAATATTGACTAACCGTATGTCTGCCTAACGAGATACATAATTGTTGTTCATGTGATCATTAGAAACATATTGAAAACAAGAAAATAGTGGGTCGTGGGCAAAATGAAATTATCCTGAATTAATCAAAATAATTAATTATTTACTGTATGTGCCTATGGCCATGGCAAATGGGAAATATAGTGATCAGGATGCGTAGAATGCCAATGTGTGGCACTTGAAAGGCAATAAAGGAAGATCATGACATATATTTATATGTTAAAGTGGGTAAAATCTGCAAATATCATGGTTTTAGGTAATTCCGTTTTTTTGCCACCGGTACGTATGTGTAGATTCTGTTAAGTACCTTTAATTACAAGACAATGTTATAACCAAATAAAGCATGACTTCTCAACCATTTCTGTTTTAGACATCCCCATGCCAGTACCCCCAACAACCAACGCAGCATATAATCACCCACAAGGTCATCTACGATCACAGCAAGGTTATACACAATGTCAAGGTTCTTACATCCCCTCACAAGGTGATAATTACGGAGGTTCTACGTTACCAGCGACAAGTGACAAGGTGTTTGGAGAAATAGACGGCTCCCAATTATCGACGAGCATGTCAAAGTCGTCTGCCCTCACCACAAGTATGAGTTCAATGAGTCTAGAAACCGGACAGTATAAAGGCGAGAGCAGCTCCTTGAGACCTACACCAGCCATCCGCCACTCACTCAACAATTCTACCCCTTCCATTAACCCAGGTAGGCAGAGGTCCAGCAAGATAATACTATTAATAACATTTTAAGACAATTGGTTACCATGGTCCTCTGTTACTTGCATGCATGTGCATATACATGGATGCCTATCTGTAATTTGATTTAGGTATGATTGTGCCTTGAAATATATAATTTTGGTCATCTTCATACACGTATATATGCATATACTTACAGTTATCACATATCATAGTCTCCATACTGTACACCATCATAATGAATACGCCTATACTGACTGTGTAACTCCACCCTATGTTTACCTTGCGTCTTTTTTTAATATGCCATAGGAGACAGTATCAACAGGGGCACAACAATGATAGCGGCGTTGACATTCCCATACCAGGAGATCCAAGAGGCTACCAATAACTTTGATAAGAAAAATCTCATTGGTGAGGGGGGCTTTGGTTTCGTCTACCGGGCCGTGCTGAAAAGAACTGTTGTTGCCGTCAAGGTTCTCAAGGATGTGAGTCCTCATATTCTAAACTCAATGTAAAGATGTGCGTGTAGGCTAACATGGGAGGGCCCAGGGCGGGGGGGGGGGGGCTTCTACCATTACAGATACCCCCCCCCCCCGGGCCCTCTAGATTGTACACCACACCTTTGCGAGTACTCATGCATTTGGTTACACATTTCTATTATTAATTATCAAGCATGTGATTCTTTTTTGTAATGTAGTCTGATATGCTGTAGATCACATTAGAACACACCTACAGTGGAATTAGAGGTCTGAGAAAATCCTAATAAGAATAAGTCCATATGTACATTCTCTGGTATAATAGTCAATATACATCTTATATGTGTGCCCTGGTATGAGCTTGTGTAACCAATGTACAGGCCTATATCTTTAATTTATGTACAATCTCTGTTTCTGCAGTTTGAGCGGCCTGAAGACGACCAGGACTCCCTCGAGTCTAATCTTACAGAATTATCTTCATTATTCACGTAGGTACCCATCATACATTGTCCATCGTCTATGTGTCTATGTTTTTTCGGGTCATACAGACTTGGTAACTAACAACTGTAAATATTGGTGGATCCAACAAGTGATACCAAGTACACTTCCCATATTTGGAGACGCTGGAATCAAGAATTGTACATACATGTACATTAATATCCCCTAATATGATATCTATAATTTTATTCTTATCTTCTATCTGTATTTTTATGTAAGTATCTTTTATTATAGCCTATGGACCTTTTGTACTACGATTGAGTCTGAAATAAAGATTTCAATTGAATTGAAAATAATAGCTGCGGTTTGTGTGTGACCGGGGGGGGGGGGTACTCTCGTTATACTAACATGTGGTCTGGATCGACAAGTTCACCATAGTAATAATGCAGACCAACACTGTCCCACCTCTGATATCATCCTTTTCATACATTACTGTCTGTGTAGGTACCGCCACGTTAATATCATACGTCTGATTGGCTACTCCGTCTATGGCCCCAAGACGTGCCTGGTCTGTGAGTACATGCCGAATGGGTCCTTAGAGGACCGCATCCAATGTAAGGTAAGATGACACAATCTCAACATATCTCAGATACTTCTAGAGACTCATTTAGCGTGGGCTAGGATCTGAAGAAGGCTACTACTGCCAAAACACTATATAGGCCCTGAACTTACACACGTTTAGAATCTGCAGAGCTGCGTTGGGTATTTAGTTTCTATTGTTTGCTTAAATTCTAAAATGGTCTTAATATTAGGATTGATATCTAATAGTAACCAAATGAGAATCCACGGAGCTGGGGTTGGTCTCTGATATAAATAATTTTTAAGTCAAACTTAGTAGCTATGAAGATACGAGCTGAGATTGTGTATTGGGTACACTGGCTATTGTAGGGTGGGACGGAGCCACTCAGGTGGGGGGAGCGGCTCACCATAATGACGGGGGCAGCGAGCGGCCTCCAGTTCCTGCACACTGCCCAGGAGAAACCACTCATCCATGGCGACATCAAAAGGTGAATATATACCTCCCACACCTCCCCAAGCCACAAAGTGTCAAAATATTATAGTATCCCAGTAAACAAATAACGTTATACACTATTTTATAACATTATATGTCAACGTTTTTCTAAGGCTCTTTAGTATGACATAACGTTATGTAAAATTTAAAACGTTATTTTGACGTAAAATAACGCTTTTTTGTTAGCTGGGATATGCCTCCTGACATTAGAGATGGGATCTGTTCATTATAACATTGGTTCTGTTTCTGCAATTAACTCCCATTGCCAAGGCTGGTATGTTTAGCCAGAGATGATTATTACCGTACAAAGGGAATATGTGATGGAAAACCTCCGCGGAGCTGTATAATATTGTACATAACCTCTGAGGTGCAGTATAAGTAGCTTTAATAGTTATTGTATTCACTAACTAATTTCATTTTATTACCTAAGATAAGACAAAATATACAGCAGTCCAACATTATAGCACTCCAATGCACTATATGGATATATATCTAAAACTGGACATCGACATCCATGTAACAGAAAGCTATATTTATTAGAAGTAGAAATCCATGAATATCTATATGAAGGAGAACACCATGTTCATGCCTATATGTCTGTGTGTATGTTCATTTAAAAATTCAAGATTGCAACCATTCATTGAATGCCACCATGCTTTCAATGTAATCTCGAATTGCAGTTGCAGTAGTTTGATACTAATAAAAAAAAATCTATTCTATTTTTCTTTCATGAACAGTTGGCATCCCATAGATTCAAGATGGCTATCACTTATTGAATGTCCCGATGCTTGAAATGCAATCTTGACTTGTAGTTGCATTAATTTGATACTATCAAAAAAACAAATCCTATTTGATTTTTCCTTCATTCAACCCATTCAAGATGGCTACCATTTACTAAATGCCACAATGCTTTCAGTGCAATGAAGAATTGTAGTTGCATTAATTTGATATCTATATAAGAACATTTCTATTTGATACCTTTTTCAAACACAGTTGGCACCCCATAGGTTTAGGATGGCCACCATTCATTGAATGCCACAATGCTTTAAATGCAATCTTGAAATGTAGTTGCATTAATTTTAAACTGTTAAAAACATCCAATTTAGTGGGTTTTTTTCATGAAGAGTTGGCACCCCATAGGTTCAAGATGGCCACCAATCATTGAATGCCATAATGCTTAAATGCAATCTTGAGTTGCTGTTGCATTAATTTGATTCTTAAAAAAAAAACTTTCTTTTTTTTCTTTCATGAACAGTTGGCACCCCATACATTCAAGGTGGCTACCAGTCATTGCATGCCACAGTGCTTTAAGTGCAATCACAAATTGTAGTTGCATTAATCTGATACTAATAAAAAAACTAATTCTATTCTTTTTTTTATTCATGAACAGTTGGCACCCCATATATTTAAGATGACTACCATTCATTGAATGCCCCGATGCTTGAAATGCAATCTCGAATTGTAGTTGCATCAATTTAATGCTAATAAAAAACAAATTCTTATCAATTTTTCTTTCATGAATATTTGGCACCCCATAAGGTGGCCACCATTCATATTAATGCAAATAGAATGCTTTAAGTGCTATCACGACTTGTAGTTGCATTACTCTGATACTAAAAAAAAAAAAATCTATTTGAATTTTCTTTCATGAACAGTTGGCACCCCATAAATTAAAAATGCACCCAGCACCCAGGTCAACAGCTATATACAGACACGTGTACCTCCCCTGCCTGTTCTCCTTCAATGCACAGTGAAGAGGGTGGGAGGGGGTGACCATCAACAGTGCATAAACACTTTGATTGGATGACAATGCAGTTTTTATATTACAACCTAAATTTGTGCAACGAAAATCATCAAGAAATACTAAGTATTTTTTCCAAAGAATAGCTTTTCTAGAATGGCTCGGTATTCAGGAATCCTACTGCGAATAAAAAAATGTCAAATTCTAATTCTAAATACCTGAAAATTGAGAAATGCTGACGTTCACGGGTTATGTAGGAAATGTACTAAAAACAGCAAAAAAGGGCAACAAAACCCAAATTTTCTCAAAAACTGTTCAGTAGGATTTTTTCTAACTGAGGTTCCACTGTTTTCTACCCTCATATTACACATTGGCATAGAGAATATATTGACACCTAGTCAGGATTTTGCGCTAGGAGCAATCTGTGAGGCGAAAAACAGCCAATATGAGCCACTGGTCTGAAGTATAAAACTGGGCATCGATCACTATAGAGCTACAAAGAGACAGAGAATCGATGTCCAGTAACAACATCATGTCTATGCCAACACATCACAGTAACATGACATGTCTGCTTTCAGTGCCAACATTCTACTGGATCAGAGCATGCAGGCTAAGTTGTCCGACTTTGGTCAGGCACGACAGGCCACTAGTAGTACCAACACGGGTAACTTCACTCACATCACTCGCGATATGACCACATGCCCCATCTATGCCACCCGCGCCTACCTACCCCGTGACTTCTTCCAGGATTGCCGCCTCAGCGTCTCCACAGACACCTACAGTTTTGGTGTGGTATGACTGATTATTGAGTTTATTAATTATTTTATTGCACATGGTGATTTTCAAAAAATACGATACATTCGACCAAGACCCAATTTTAGATTACATTATTCCAAACGGTAATTTCTATATTGTCTTCCCACTGGACATTCAGTTTTTAATACATGTACCGGTAATATATCGAACGGTGTATATATCGAATGAAATAGTCAAATTACATATATTTCTTCTTTTTTAAAAAATATCTGTAGGTTATCTTTGAGGTGTGCACTGGACAAAAAGCCCTTGACTACAAACGCGGACCAGACGGAGATGAGTATCTGGTATGGTTATCACATTCTTAAACGACACCTTTTAAACTAAAACACATAGCCATTATCATCCAACATTCTTAGGACATTGAAGCCATTTGCTCTGATATATATATGCGACCATTAAGGTATTTTATGGAGTACATAAAGCTGGAACGATATCAGAGATTAATATGATTAGCAAACCTTCCTCATCCTTTCAGAGGGACTTTGTGAGGAATACAAATGAAAAGCTTGGCATGGAGGGGCTGGTGAGAGAAATGGACCCAGTGGCACGTGACTGGCCCCTTAGCATCTACTCAGCCATGATGGAGATTGGACTACACTGCACGGAAAGACGGAAAAAGGGTCGACCAGATATGCTAATGGTAAGTTCCCTCATACTGAATCTGCTCTAATCTAAATGAAATCGAGACTATATTTTGTGTTCTCAAGTTGGTAAGGCCACACCAAAAAAAAAAGTTGGTCAATGGATTTCGCGCACCTTATTTTCGGAAATGGAAATTTATTTTTTTTTGAAAAAAAAATTGTCAATGGATTTCGCTCGCCTCATTTTTTTCAAAATTGAGAATTTTTTTTTTTTTTTTCAAATTTTCTTCCAGTAATTCCCCCAGATCAACCAATAAATTTTTATGTTAGGGGTCCACTAAGAACTTTTGTCGGAGGCTGGTTAAAAAAAAATAAAAATTGTCGCTCGCTCCAGTTTTCCACCGACAAAATCCATTGACAAAAAAAAATTCTTTGAAAAAAACCAAAAAAAAACCGCTCGCTCGCACCATTTTTTGAAAAGTGAAATCCATTGACCAACTTTTTTTTTGGTGTGGCCTAAATTATACTGATACATTGTGTAATTATTCAAAAAAAAAAATTCCTATATTTTTTCTATAATCTAAGTAGGGACAAAAGCATAGTACTGTAAGGCTATCAATACGAGCCACTATTATTAGCCCACTAGATTTACCGTAGATTCCCGCGTATAACCCGCGGGTTATACGCGAACTAAACCTCTAGTGCGGGTAATACGAGGGTTTTTATAGTATAGTATATTGATAGAATTAGGTGGTTGACTGATCCTCGAGTTGATATCTGACTCTCCCAGCTCTCCTCGAGAGGCCCCACAGGGGGCTCGATTTTCAGGCGATTTTCAGGCCCCTTAGCATCTACACAATGATACGGGTTATAGGATTCTTCCAAAGTCGGGGTGCGGGTTATATGCGAGGTGCGGGTTATACGCGGGAATTTAGTGTACTACTTTTATTGTATCAGTACTAGTTCGTATTATTGGACATAGAATTATAAAATACATGTGGGCGTTTCGTCTGAACTTAAGGTTAATATTTTACTTCATTGACAAATAGGTACATGGCTCGTTGCAACGCCTGGAAGGAGAGAGACGGATAATGATATTTAATCAGGGTGTGTATGTGTTATTTTTAAACAACGGCTAGGTTGATTTTTAACTATGTGTGTAGACGTTTTTTTGCACCTTTCCTATCATATATTGTAATGTATAGCATGCTTCACTGAAAGTGACATTTTATTCTTTCCAAAATATGGCTCCAGAGGAGAAAAGCTGGGCTATTTTCCAGGCGACCTAGTACATTAATTTAAGCGACCTGGCGACTTTTTTGACAAATTTGGCCACAGTAAAAATGATCTAAAAAAAGCGACTTTGTGACCTTAATTTCAGTGACTTGCCGACTTGCACTCCCCAAAGTCCATTACCAACATAGTGTAATATTTACTGACATTGAGAGCTAAATTTATCATAAAAGTTGGCTTAATGTTCTTGCAAATGGCTTTAGGTTCACTGTAAACAACTGCCAAATGGTATCTTTATAGCCTACTTGAACCTATTCCTTCTCCTCTATTTAAGGTTTACAAAGACCACCACCACAAGGTTCCTCGGATCACAGCGACTCATCCTGGTACCCAACTGGGCCTCCTCCAGGACCCTACTCCCCTCCCCACTCCCACCACGTGGCCTATGTTAGTGGGGAGCACCAGGTGGGTATAGTCCTGCAACCTCCATCATCAATTGGCCTGAGCAACTCCTTTAAGTCATGTCCATCCAAGGGCAACCCGCCGGACGGCACCAGTGACCCACCGTCTACAGAAGACCCACGTTTCTCCGCCTGCGACAACAGCAAATTGACCCACTCGGAAAAGATTTGCGAGGCGCGCAATGCACCATTAAGGGAAGCAGATATGGCAGCTAGGATGCAGCGTCTGAACATTGACCAACCGACTGGGGTTAGACAAGCCGGGGAGCAGAGTTACCCGTCTGCAGACAGACAGGCCAGCTACGGCAGTATGGTACATTCTGTGCCTTACAGCATACAGAGGGAGTATGATGAGATGAATGAGGAACGGCGCAAATTGGTAGAGTATAACGCTAAGCATGGACTACCGGTAGCTTCAAAAGACACGGTCCTCCCCGACCCCCCTGGTCAGCAGAGGGACAGTGCTACCCCTGCAGGTTCTGACATCCCAGCAGGAGGTTCGGCCAGCAGCCACGGCTCCTCTGACATTACCTTAGCTGTCACAGACCACATGGCACTTCTCAACTCTAAAAGGAAGAAAAGCTTCCCCTTCGCAAGCTGCCTCGACACAGGGGATTGTGACGGATGCACTGACAGCCAACAAGAACCAGCAGTCGGTGGCCCTGTCGCTGGTGCCACCAGTCAGACCCGCGGCCTGCCGACTGAGGGTGGAATACATGAGGAGGGCCTCCCCGAGGGGTTCAATCAAAGTGACAGACAGAGAGCCACAGAGAACGAGGTTGCTCCAAGTCCAACCTCTTCTTATTTCCAGCAAAATCAAGGATATTATCAACAAGAATCCCCTTACACAGCTGTTCAGCCCGAGCAGGCACCCCACTATACCCCTGCTATTGGGAATCATCGCATTCATGTACCAATGACAAATGCTCCCCAAAATGACACTCAAACTCAGGCAGATATTCAGTCTGCACGGTTTCCTCGGATACCGGACCATGCACAATACAGTTTCGCAGCACCAGATTCTGAGGAGATCCATTCTTCAGACCTGTACTGTCCTTCAGACTGTATTGAACCCAATGATGGCATGGAGTTCTTAACGAGGGCACACACCGAGGGACAATCTAGTGTGAGTAGCACAGATGATGATGATGATCAAAAGCGTTTTGCAAGAAGCCTCGAGCTCCGAGAGCGAACGCGCCAGATGAATGAGCCAAAAGAAAGTCGAGACTTTGTTGAACAGTAATGTGAGTGCATTGCTGTAGGTCTCACACATTTCTTTTTAAGAACATGCCCACAGTTAAAGGTGGGATTAATACCAGCATATATAAGTGAGTTCAGGAGACTACTGCATTGTCCAATTTCAGGGATAGTACTGCGTATTGGTGCTGGCACCACTGGCACAGGATGACGCAAAGACAAGAAGTTGCCTCGCCTACGACTTGTTTAAGTGAACTATGGTCTGGGAGTAGAATCAGGGTTGTAATTCCTTTGATCCGAGTGTTTGCGTAAAAAGTATGTACAACTGTACATACATGTATACTTTGAAGGGACAAATTCATATCTAATTTGGATTCTTTTCAACATGTCTTCTATTGGCATTCACAGAAGTTACAGAAATGGAGCCCACAGAAGAGTTGTTACTGTTGTTGATATCATGAGGAAATATATTTGATAATGCAAATAGTAACGAGTCTGGAATTTCATATATATACAAGATCACCAATACTAACACTAATCCTAGTGATAATTCATTGATATAAAGACATTTCTCTATATCACATGAAAAGTAAGGCACACCCAAGTATGCTGAATCTGCATTTAATATTCAACGTATCGCTTCACATGGAGTAATTTGTAATGTTATATTTTCTTGTGTTGTCAAATAAAAATTAAAACCTATACCTATCGTGTGCATGCTGCTTGGTGTGTCTTTTGTCTACATGGACAGAGATACTACGATGTGATGTATGAAAATATGTATTTTATAATTTAGGACGGCTGCTAGGGAGAGACTACTTCCTTTAACAGAAATAGAAATCACACTACATTTAAATGAATGTGTAGATATATTAACGAGACAAACTTATCTTCTTGTCAATTTTATTATTACTCATAAATAAATTTCACATCCAGAACTTGCAGTTGAAATGTCATGGTTACTATCGGTATTAATTAAATCAAAATAGTCCTATATTTATATATTCACACACATATGGTGTTAACGTCAATCATTTGAACTCTGGCTTCAAATGAAGAATAACTAAGTATGTTCCTCTTCTTATTGGTAATAATTAGTCCCACCAACACTAAAACGTAGTTAAGCAAATTTGAGCCAATACTATGATATACTTGGAATAATGATATATGTACAAATTCATAGCGGCTCTGACAACGGTTGCAGTACAGCATATGGGGTGGGTCAAAACACGTTCAGATCTTTCTCCGAATATATGCAAACCCTTAATTACTTTATTGAACATTTTTAATGACTTTTATGTAGCCCTGAGCTACCATACTTAACTTAGAGGCGGGTTGGTGATAGTTGTGAATATGCTCCAAGAAGGGAGTGACCGTCCCAGAGAGAAACAAGACGAAGGATTGTACCATAGTCTTTGATCACAAATATGTAGTCAATTTACGTCTTTTCCATCCTGGTCGAGATCATACACGCCATTTTTCTTTGTAGCGCAAACAATACCACATGCAACTAATATATCATTGCCCGAGTTCAGGATGATTGTATATACAGTACTGAGGTATTGTACATACAAGTTGATTGAATCGGGCAATGATATAGTGTATTATACACAGAGTGACGCACCGAAACCGCCCGTCTGGTATCTTATATAGGCCCTTATATACAACACACGTGTCTGACAAATAGAAGTAAAGACTCCTTCATGAGATGATCTAAGCGCCCTATGGTGATCCTCGACTAAACCAATTTCTCATCGAAATTCCCATCAAATGTGTACAGTTCCTGACTCAAGTATGCACAATTGGGTATAGATAAAGTCCTAGGCAGTAAGAAAGTTGGTCTATGAGAAGTTGATAGCTTTTCCTGCATAAGCGGCAAGGTTGGCTTCCCTGAAGGCTTCAGCCACGGTCTGAAAGAAAATGAGTAACACCAATTCAGAGAATTGTCTCCGAAAAATAAACGTGCAAATCTGAACATTATTTAATTCTCAAAGCATGATATTTATGACACAATATACATCTCTTTCTTTTATCACTTTTTTTCAATCCAAGGTGCACCAGGAAATTTAATACACGCGACTTTATTTATAGAAATATAAATCCGCTCTCGAATACTAAATGTATATGTCTGTCATGAATAAAGGCATGGTGGGTTCTGTGTGCAGGTACTTACGGGATGGGCGTGGCATACTCGGGCAACGTCCTCACAAGAAGCTCCATACTCCATGGCTAAAGCAGCCTCGTTAATCAGCTCACCAGCAACCTGAAACATAGGATCAACATTTAGAATGAAATGTATCAACATTTAGAATGAAATGTGATACTGTATATACAATGCACCGTAAACTTCCGCATATAACTCACGGGTTATACGTGAACCAAAGAGCAGTATGAACCCCATAATAACAGAGGTACAAAAATGTAGTGCAAAGATAGAGCTACCATTGTGACCAGAGATTTGGATGACCATTGGTTATTAGTGAAGGGACCATAACTCAGCTCCTCATATTTTGTCTCATCGCATATATCATCTTTTTATACAATAATTAAAGGACAGTCTAATATTCTCACCGATCCAATAAGATGGGCACCGAGAAGGCGGTCAGTCTCCTTGTCAGCGAGGACTTTGAAGATCCCGTCTGTGTCGTCGTTGGTCTTTGCGCGGCTGTTGGCTGACAGAGGGAACTTACCAACCTTGTAGGCAACTCCCTGCAAGCACGATCATACATGTGTGAAAACGAATAAAAAGCTTTCAATTCACAATACAGACTTTAATCTTTAGGAATTTTGTGCCAGCGCTTTCTTTCAGATGGGTAAAAGATACCGTAAAACCCCGCCTTTAAGACGGATTTTATTTGGGATTTATTTTCCACACAAGACGGATTTTTCCCAAAAGTTGGGGGGTCGTCTTAAAGGTGGGGTTTAAATACAATAGCTCAAAGAGAAATCTATTTTAAAGGCTTTTTTCTACAAGACGAATTTTTTCCTCAAACTAGGGGGTCGTCTTAAAGGCGGGGTCGTCTTAAAGGTGGGGTTTTACGGTACTTGTTTTAAGATCTACCGTCATGCGGACAAACAGTATGCCATTTATAGACGACAATCAGATGATTCTAGTGACGAAACACTGCCAAAAACAATAGGGCAGACACATTTCAATGTGTATCAAAGCGTGTAGATAAACATACTTCCTAAACATACTGATAACAAGCTACCAGAGATCCCATTCCATTTCCGATAAAAAGTAGTTAATCTCTATTGAATGAGATTTTGTTCCATTTCTTCTAGGAAATTAACAGGAACTCGCATCTAAGATACAAATTTTATCGAATATCATGAAAATGAATAAAATTTGCTTTAAACAAAAAAAAAAAAAAATCTAGGTAAGAACTTCTGCCAAAGTGTCATGTGTGAGCTGCTCACCTCCTCCTTGAGCTGCTCCTCCGTCTTGCCGACCCAGGCCACCTCGGGGTGCGTGTAGATGACGGACGGCACACAGTTGTAGTCAATGTGGGGCGAGCCTCCACACATGCCCTCCACGCAGATGATACCTTCATCCTCCGCCTTGTGGGCCAACATGGGCCCGGCAATCACATCCCCAATAGCGTATACACTAAAGGGACAAATCAAACAAGTTGGTTTAAGCGATATTCAAATCACCAGTGCCAGTCTATTAAGTGAGCGATATTTCGGCCACATGGCCAATATATTCCCTATGTACTGTACATGTCATGTGATTAATTACAGCAGTTGGGCCTAAAAAAATAAGAAGGTTTGTTTCAGGTCACCCGACCGACCCTATCTAAACAGGGCCGACCGTGCGTTTTTTTATGCAATTTTGAAGAAATTTTCGCATTTTTACCCTTTTTTTGGTAAATTTCAGGGTTTTCAAAAAAGTTGGCTAATACATTCATGTAAAAAAAAAAAAAAAAAAAAAAAATCCGACCTACCGACCCTACATTTTCCTCCCATGTTACCTGAAACAAACCTTTTTTTTTATTTGGCCTTGGTTGCCAGATCATTATGGTACTATGAAGTAAATTCATGTTTCTAAGATAATACACCGTTAGCCTAGGATAGGACAGGAATGTATGAATGAGTCATACCTTGGTACAGAAGACTGGAAGCGTGAGTTGACTGGAACGCGACCCCGCTCGTCCAGACTGATGCCTACTGACTCCAGACCAAGGTTGTTGGTGTATGGACGACGGCCGACACATACCAGCAAAGTATCGCACACAATCTGGTCAACAGAGTTAAATATATGATTACACCAACAACTTACTTGTTGTGCAGGGGAATCGTTGTTCCAACGAGGCAGGCACTGTATTAGTGCCCTGGGGGACATGGGAGAAGACACAACCGGAAGTGGTCAGTTGAATGTAGCAAGGCACGAAGGCTATAACCTGTAATAAATCTAACTATTTTTTAAAAAACAATTTACTCAAATTTTTCTTAAAATCTTGTCATAGAGGGAGGCGGGTGGGCCCATGTCCCCCAGGGCACTAATACAGTGCCTGCCTCGTTGGAACAACGATTCCCCTGCACAACAAGTAAGTTGTTGGTGTAATCATATATTCCAACTCACCGGCACCGTAATTAGTGCCGGGGAACCTGGGAGAACTTTAAAGCTTTACAGGTATAGCCATAAAAAGACATGATTGAAAACAAAGTAACCTTGTAACAGAAACTTTATTTCAATTAAATAACTAGCAAAAGCTTATCACATTCTTATCACTTTCAGTGACCGAAATCGTCACAATTTACCTTACATCATTAAGTATGGCTTGTGCCACTGATGAACCTGAGATCTTTGTCTCAACCTTTTTGTTATAATGTCTTGCCATGGTCTTTTCACAGCGCCATGAGCCATATTTTAGGAGTTCATTAACACCAACTCCCAACGTTGAAACCTTGGATGTTCCTGCACCTCTTGTAGAATGCGCTCGGAACCTCTTGTCTATCTTTGCTTTCCTTAGAATCCATAGTACCCACCTAGATACAGAATTCCTACCAATTGGTTTGTTTGGTGACTTGAACGACAACATTAGCTTGTCATACTTGACAATCTTACCTTCTATTTCCTTAACTCTAAGACCCTTTGAAGCTTTAACATAAGCCTTCAAGGTTTTGACAACACAAATCAATTCCTGTTTTGGATAAGGTTCCAATACCACCACCTGTAACGGTTGTCCTAGCTTAGCCGTCTTCATCAATGTTTTCAATTGAAATCTTGCACACCCTGTGTCTGTCCAAGTGAGTTCACTCAGCAACAATGCTGGAATCAATTGTCCTCTTTGCCCTGTGATCAGAAGAATGAGGATCACCAATTTCTTTGCCAAATGTTCAAACGACAAGAATTCATTCTTTCCCCATTTTATCAACATGTTGAAAACAATAGAAACGTCCCAAAATGTAGGATATTTAGGAACTGGGGGCCTTTTCCTATACACAGCTTTTACTGCTTGACAAACCCAGTAATGCTTTCCAATAGTATTACCATTCTCTAAAGTGGGCAAAAGAACCGATAATGCACATCTAGCGGCATTCACCGCTCCGAATGACAGTTTCTTCTCATCTAGAGATCTGATAAACTTGCACACCTGAAAAACAGTAGGTCTCCACATGTTCACCCTATTGATAATACAGAACGTGTTCCATTTATGCAAATAGGTATTGTATACCTTTTGTGTACCATCTACCCAACTTGTCATCAAGAAATCAGCAGTTTTCTTATCACAACCTTGTTCATGAACCAGGTTATCTCTTATAACAGTGAAATAGTCAACCCTACTCTTCCTATGAATTGAACCGACTGTTCGTCTACCTGTTCCCCTGCTGGTAACAGATTGTTTCTTTTTGGAGATATTGTTAGCTGACGCTTTGCTAAACTCTTGAGTCTTGTGATCCAGGGTCTTGTTTTCCAGTTTGGCGTTACCAAGACGAGACTGTGTGGCTTGTCTTGAACTGCTTTGTTGATTACACGCATCACCAAGCTGAAAGGTGGAAAAGCATAGGCTTGTAAACCTCCCCAATTAAGAGAGAAGGCATCTAGATACGTAGCATCTGGATCCTGTTTCCAAGAACAGTAGATTGGACACTTCTTGTTCACTCTTGAAGCAAACAAATCAATGTTTGGAGTACCAAACAACTTACAGATTCTCCTGAAAATTCTATCATGTAATTTCCATTCCAGATTGTCTTTAAAGACCCTAGACGCTTTATCTGCTCGTACATTCAGCTTTCCTTGAATGTACGACACGGTGATCCAATTGCTACGTAACTCAGCCCAGTGCCAGATCTTCCTGGCTACAATATCACACTGAATTGACCTTAGACCTCCCATCTTCTTTACATAATTTAGAGCTGTAGTATTATCAGTTCTAATATGTATGTGGGTATTTCTGATGCCTCTTAAACATTTAAGAGCAAACAGAATAGCCATGAGTTCCATCACATTGATATGCTTGACCTCTTTCTTCCTCCATCTTCCTCCTGAAGTTTTAGAACCAAAACAAGCACCCCAACCTTTCAGACTAGCATCAGTTGAAATATACAATTCAGGTGAGTCAGGTCTAATTTTCTTGACTGATCCATTGATATTTTCTAACCACCAGAATATATCTTCTCTAGCCTTGTTTGACACCCACATAGTAGAGTCATACCTATATCCCCTTGACGCCAAGGCAATATTCTTTTCTCTTTCTAAAGCCTTGACATGAGCAAAACCATAGTCTACACCAGGAGTACATGACACCATAAGTCCTACTACACCAGCAACTTGCCTAATAGTAGGTGAATCTGCATCCAGAAGCTTCAAACACTCTGTCTGTAATTTTTCAATTTTTGGATCCGACACAGAAACTTCCATTTTTGTTGAATCAAGCCAGAACCCCAAAAACTTCAATTTTTGAGTAGGTTTCAGAACTGATTTATCAGGATGTACTACCAACCCAAGACTGTCTAACAGAGCAGTTAACCTCTTCACTGTATTATAACATTCCAACTCAGTTGGTGCCATAATAAACGAGTCATCAATATAATAGAAAGCCTCACCACCAGCTTCACGTATTTTAGAGAATACCGGCGCCAATAACTTAGTGAACACCCTTGGCGCACAAGACAACCCATTTGGTAACACTGTATACTGGTAAAATCTATGATTCCAATAGAATTTCAAGTACTTTCTATCACAAACCCGAATTTTGAACGAATAATAAGCATCTTTTAGGTCAACTGATGCCATGAACGCATCCTTCACTAATAACTCCTTTGCTGTATTTAAAGAGTCCATCTTAAAATGCTGGTATTCAACCAACTTATTAAGTTGAGTGAGATCTAGTATAATACGACCTGCACCGTCTGGTTTTTGTACCACAAAGATGTTAGAAATCCATTCACCCGGCTCTGAGACCGCTTCTTCTATCACACCCTTTAACAACATGGACTCAATTTCTGCATTCACAGTCAACTTCTCAGCTTTAGACAAACGATAAGGAAAAGGTACTGATAACTGAATAGGCTCCTCAGTAAACGGAATAATAATACCCTGAACATTATTGATAATCCATTGATCAGAAGTCAACGACTGCCACTGTTCAACATAATCAGCTGTTTGTCCAGCTATAAAGTTAGACGGTGTATGCACAAATTGTAAGTCCTGTGCCAAGGTGACACTTACATTGTCTAGGACTTCTTTCCTCCGCGGTCAGAAGAAGCGTCGAGCGCCCGCACGCCGCAGTTCGGCAGCGTCTCGTATTGCGTCAACAAACATCGACGCACGAGGACTTTGCCGTGCGCAACTCGCAATATTGTGTCCCTCAGGTTGATTAATAGAAAGAGCAAACACTTAATATATGACTGCACTGAGGTAAAATATCCTTCCCCCCTGCTGTCTAATATATGTTTTAGGGCTGTCATTATGAGGAAAATTTGATATCCTAGAAAATGTCAGGCTTCAATGGTGGCCTAAAAAATGTATAATCAGCTCCATCAAAGCAGGCTTTTTACAATATTCTGACCTTCACCATCGAATTTATTTACACACACAATCAGACTAGTTCTTTATGTACTTCGATCCACAAGAGAGACTCAAAGAGCTCCAACATTTCAAGGCGTAATCAGTGTGGGAACACAGCTGTACTTGCATTGACATAGCATTGGCGTTCACGAGCGTATGGGCGATAATACAATTTTTGGCGCCGTTTTCGCAACGTTCGCGGAAACGCCGCCAGGGCGGCGCGTAAGCGCTCGGTGCGTCGTCTGCTCCGCGGTATCCTCCTCGGTTCTGGTTCTGGTAGTTCTGGTTCTGGTAGTTCTGGTTCTGGTAGTTGTTCTGGTTCTGATTCTTCTTCTGGTAACTCTTGTATGGGTCGTAAGACTCGTACGGAACTCTTGTACCTGGAGGAAAAGGTTGGTTTCTGTGAAACCCCCCTCTGTGAGTAGTGCCGCGACTCCTGTTGGCACCACCTCTGTAACTACTAGCCTGAGGCTTCTTCTGAGACTTTGGATCATTCTTGTCAGGTCCCATTACTTCCTGCACAAATCTTCTTTCTTGTTTTTTCTCAACAAAGTTATCCTTCGACTTAGCACCAAATAGGAACTTGCCTCCTAAAGGAGCAGTGACTACTGAATCAGCAACCTCCTTAAGAAGTTTATGTCGTAGAGCTTCCCGACGTCTCCTCACTAAATTGTTGTTCGCATAAGCCAACAACCTGCAACTATCAAAGAGCTCAGTTCCTGCCGTGTTGAGTTCATCATCACCTTCTGCACCCCTGTTGATAATCAGTTCACAAACAGGCATCATAGCTGTCAACGCTGATAGAAGAATATCCTGAGTGATGTGTACATGGATATCCCCTGTTTTTAGGTGCTGTTCAATATCCTTCCTCTGTTTCATACTCGACTCTAAATCAGGAACCAACATATTCTTAATGTTCTCAGGTGCTGGATACTTTGTGGCAAGTTCAACAGCCTCCTTTTCATCAACATTCTTCACAATCATGCTGTCAATCAAAGCTGCTAAACACTTGGTAACAGCTGGTGACCTTGGAGCTTCATTGGTCTTAGCGATGAACTCCTTCGCCTTCCCCGAGAATGCACCCTCTTTGACTCCTTCAAAAACGTCCTCCTTCTCCTTCTTCTTTTCTTTGGACTTTCGAGAACTGGTGGATTTTCGAGAACTAGTGGATTTCTTAGAACCAGTAGAAACATCAGAATCATCATCATGGTGATGATCATCACCACTCAAGCGCCTCTTCTTCTTAAGACGTTGAAAACGTTTGAAGCGAGCATAATCTTCTACGTCAGACTCATTGGAGTGTGACCGTGACCGACGTCTCTTCCGATTATAATCATCTCGAGAAACATGAGAACCCTCAGAAGACATAGAATGAGAACGCCTGTCTCTTGAACTACATCTAACATCCTTCTCCTTAGAAGTATGTCTATCTTGGTCCTTATAACGAGTGACGGACCCATCTCTTGACTGAGACCTAGACGGAGACCGAGACCGTCTCCGGCCCCTCCGGCCTTGCGGGCCTTCCTGCTTCTCATTGCCGGCAACAGCTTTACTCAAGCCGGTGTCACCGGCCCCGGACCCGCCGCCATCTTGGTCGGCCAGGTTGAAGCTATGTCGGCCCCTTCCTTCAGGCGACAAATGTGGCATTTCCTGACTGTCATTTGCTTGACCAGATTGGAATATGTCCTGAAGTAACTGTGTCTGTTCTCCAATGGATTTAACAGACTCCATGCTACTTGTAGCCATATCAGTGTCACCGGCAGACCGGCTTGACACGTGCAGATTCAGACCGTCTTGACTCTGAAATGCACAAATATAGATGTTTAGACTCGAGACAATACCCCTGCTAACAGGGTTTCAGTAGAGCTCAGTCAATTTCAAAATTGAAATATAAATAAATCATAAACGAGTAAAATGTAAACTTGTAAATCAACATTCTACTCACCCTGCTACACACGACCTGCTTCTTCAAACGTGCCCCGCTAAACTGACCACTTCCGGTTGTGTCTTCTCCCAGGTTCCCCGGCACTAATTACGGTGCCGGTGAGTTGGAACACAAACTTAATACATGTATACACCATTATACATCAATGTAACATGATTAAAATAGGCGTTATCACTTGAGATGTATGTCTCGATATGCATTTCTCCATTAATATATAAATGGTAAAGAGAACAACAAAGAAGACCTCTAAATGGACCAAACAATATTGTATTAAACTTGAGTACATACCTCTTCGACCTTTCCTCCCTTAAGTGCCTCGGTAGAGACCTTGATGGCACCTCCTTCACGCACGGCGCCTGTAACCTTGGTGCTCAGCTTGAACTTGAGGCCCTGTTTAGTGAGGATACGCTGCATGTTCTTGGCAATCTCCATGTCGATGCCCATACCACCAGTGTGACCCAGGAACTCGACCAGCGTCACGTTAGATCCGAGTCGCTGCCACACTGAGCCCAGCTCCACCCCGATCACGCCGGCACCGATCACGACCATGTTCTCGGGCACGCTCTTCAGTGAGAGCGCTCCAGTAGAGGAGACAATGGTGTCCTCATCGACCTAATAGTTTGCAAGAATAGCATTTATAATGTATTTTCTCCATTTATCTGCAGAAGTCTATGAAAGTTTTCCTTTACATTTCAATTTTTAGTCACAGTGCAAAGGAGGCCTTACAACTCTATCCCACTTTAACTATTTCCTTGCCTTTGTCAATACAATTCTATTGTCGAAATGTTCACATCTAATAGAGAAATCAAACTCTCGACCTCCTCCCCTACCTCAGGTTAACTTTATGTAACAATGTCAATCATATTGTCCAATACTTGTTGTTAATCATATAATTCAATTTAATTTTGCATCTGGGTGTAGGAAATAGTCTCTGTCTTACCTCAATTCCGGGGAATGGCGTTACCTCGGACCCAGTGGCAATGAGGATGTTCTTGGCCTTGAGCTTCTCCTCTGACCCGTCCTCTTTGATGACCGTGACCTCGTTAGGACCCGAGACCTTGCCGTGACCTGCTTTGTGCTCAACCTGGTGACGGAAACAAAACATGGTTATGCCATGAGGTACTACAACATGTAGTATGAGGTACACCAAAGACAGGAAAAGGATGTTCAGAACATATTTGAGCCGGTAGTCATGGTCCCTGTACTGATTACCGATAGTGATACCAAGGGTCGGTTTCTGATTTTTTTCCCCCTGGTGGGTTTCATTTGTCATGAGCCTCATACCGATTTATTGATATGATTTTTAGCAGTTAAAATAGTCGCTTTACAACTTTAGAAACATGAATCCCACAATACTTGCACAAATATCCTTCTGGTATGGGTGCCCCACTGAATAAGATTAACCTGAATGGTCCTATCGCAGTTTGTAAATTATTATACATTTGCCCTCGCTAGCTAGAAATCATTCGCTGTATCAACAGCTCAGAGTTACTATATACCGTCACATAACATGATAAATCAGCCTCACCTTGTTCTGTTTGAATAGGTATGCAATGCCGGATGTTAGAGCCTTCACTGAATTGGACTTAACGGACATCATCTTGTCCAAATTGAGTTTGACATTGTCGACTGTTGAAAGTAAAAGAACACATCTATGTTTTAGTCTTATCACAAGGTAATCATAGTATGCTGTTTCTTCAATATAAAGCGCATTTTACTAAGAAGATGACACATATTCTTTGACAATTTACTATGACTTAACAGCGATGATATTCGACTTACATTCTATACCACGGTTTGCAAGTTCGTTGTGTGCGGCCATGTGATAGAAGTGGGAGTTGTTGAGCAAGGCTTTGGAAGGTATGCATCCAACGTTGAGACATGTTCCTCCAAGGGTAGCATTCTTCTCTACGCAAACCGTCTGAAAACAATAAAATTTATATTAGAAACTTTTTTTTCCCCCGTTTACCTTTCATTATAACATTCGTTCTTTTTAATTTGGCGTAAAACTTAAAAAAGCAACATTTAACACCTCTAATGCGCATAGTAAATTCGCGGAAAAAGGGTGCTGTTTCTGATTGGTATTATTTCAGAAAATTTAATCATGAACTTTTTAATATACTTTAAGTAGGTCAGGGGAACATTACCTTCATGCCCAGCTGGGCGGCTTTGATAGCGGCTACATATCCTCCAGGTCCGGAGCCGATAACCACCAGGTCAGCCTCTTCTAAAAACAGATAAGATGAACGGGTTATGGACAGTTACAGTCCTGAGTGATAGCCAATATATATATAACTGAAACTAAATCTGATAAGACGCTTATCTGACTTTGGTATACTACTTACAGGGACTCTTGATTATCTTCAATGACTTAAGTTGCTTTTGAGCTGCACTGAACATACTTAGCCGGTCCATGGTATTGGTAGGGCATACATACTGTAACAGCGTTGCCAACACAATTTTAGTTTTGATATGACCATATTGTTTGTATGATGACCGCTCTTCAATTTGACTGAGCTTTGCCCCCGCGGTACTACTAATATAATTTAAGATAATATTAAAGGGTATTTGAGTTTGTGACATTATTTTCTCCTTTTTCATCCTCCCTGACCCAATGCAAAATGTCATGAGATTTACTGACTTTCCATGACTTTCCCTAAAGCACGTTCTTTTCCATGACTTTCCCTGGTCCTTGGGAACGATGTATAGTAACAAGCATAGGTTACAAACATGTTTTCTTTCATACACTTACCGCCACTGGAATAACATCTGTGCTGGTTCAGATATACGGCTGTAACATTCCGCGAAAGACTAGGGTGTTGGACCGACTGCAACGATAAGGAATTTGAAAAAGAATCATAAGGGTCCAGCAACTCCATCTTTAAATACATGTATCTAGCAAAGCAGAGCCAACCACTTCGGCAATACTGTTGACCTACCGGTATATCAACTTGAAACAATTTGCTGATGATGATTTCCCTAGATTCCACCTTTCAATCCTATCATGTTAGAGCATGCCAGTACCTTTTATCATGAATAAAAGGTACTGACATGCTCTATTCATTATTATGGCAAAGATGACCAAACATGTCAATATGTTATTCAAAATTCAAAGAAGTAACAAGCTGGTAATGTTGAGAAATCAGATTACAGAAATTCTTGAACCCAGGCCTGTTTAATACTATTTGTAAAGTGAACACATTTATAAATGCTCAACTTTACTATCTTATTTGACTATGACTAGGAATGGTGGGCTAAAAAAAACTCACCCGGTAGGCCGCAAATTCTTTTTTTTTTTAAATTTTTTTTTTTTTAAATGTTAAACATGTCTTTCCCACCCGATACCTGGGCATTGCATATCTCTATATAGGCTTGTTTGGTATCAAATGAAAGCTGGGTGTTAGGCCGTTTTATCCTAATAACTATGGATTATAGAACCGCCGCCGAGAAACAAAAAATTGGGGGAAAAAAAATTTAAAATTGGCCACTGACAAAAAAAAACAAAAAACAAAAAAAACGCGGGCGGGTAGCCTTGCCAAAAAAAGTCACCCGCCCGCTCCACCGGAAACAGACTTTTTTTTAAGTGTGGCCTTGGGAGAACGTCCCCGCAGACCCATCCGATCTGCATGGTTACCGATCGAGTCGGACCTGTCTGCGGTTTCCTTAGTTACTGATCGAGTCAGCTGATCCAAACACGCCGTTTGCGGTGGCCTTTAAGGACACGGACAGAAGGTTCCATCAGTGGATCTGGGGCTGCGACAGCCTGCTCCTGAGTGTGAGAACGTCGTTGCGGGGCCATGCGCCGTGCAACTAAATTCGCAGAAATCTAAAAGTTTTGATTTTTGCGAGTCTCTCGCATGACTACTTTCGAAGCAAAGTAGCGGCAGTGGATCACCTAGACTAGTTCCAATCCCGACGCTCCGCTTTGGGACCAGTAACTGTACAGCGTTGTAACGGGTTACGTCGCCGCGTTCTGTCACCAATCACCCCAAGCTGGCCCAATCTCGCACCATTTTAAATAGAGCCAATTAGAGAGCGCCGCTCGGAGCGGACCGCACAGTTACTGGTCCCTAAGTGAGGAGCCGTAGGAGCTTATGGGATTGGAACGAGTCTATGGATCACCGGTCGAAATCCCCCCCCCCCCTCTCCCAGCGGGTCGAAAATCACGGACGTCTGTGCCCCTTTGTAGCATAGTAACGCGCAGACTTTTCTGCTCAAAACAGGTGGAATTTTTTTACTCCTCCCCCAGGCCCCCAAGATGATCTAAATTTGTTACCCCCCCCCCCCAGCCCATATAGCGGCCCCTCTATCGATATCTGGCTGGAGCGAGATATCAAGAGCAGTGGACTGTACAATGGTCTACCCCCCCCACCCCGGTCAAGGGGTCTAAATTTGTTACCCCCCCCCCCCCCCCCCCGTTGTTAAAAAATGAGCACTCCCTGGCCTAGAGTAAAGTTCTAGACAGACACGTTTTGTACTATGTAGAGACAATTCACACTCATGACAATGCCTGTAGCAGCAATGCATGCAATGATCATGCTCATGATGCTGACAATGTGACATGCAACCTGCAATGCTGCAGGAGTCTGACAGATTCTCCCGTCCGGCCGTCCCCGTTTTTATCGTCTATTCTTAAACCGACCTTAATAGTAGGTGTTATAAGAAGACACACTGTTAGATAATTTAGAATCTAGGCTAGGCCAAGGGAGAATCAAATTGAGAAAAGTACTACCAGCATCAACCACAACCTGACCTTGAATGAGCGATATTGAGAGAAAGTAATTGTCTGTCAAAGGGTAAAGTCTCCATAAACAGTGACGAGAAGACGCACATATGCCATATTTAATACATCATATCCACAGGTTATTATTACTAATCTGAACCTATTTTGAACCATTACCTTCCTGAAGTTTGGAAGAACTCGGGATACTTTTGAGGCCAACATTTTCGGACGTCGTTGATCGCAACCCGGCGCTTAGTTTGCGATGTCGACGTGCGGTGGCGCTGTTTTATATGTTTCCCCTTCCTGGAATCGTTTTCGCATTATAAGCAGTTATTCTGCTACAGAATATACATGTTTTAGTATCTGTAAATTATCATAAGATTAATCAATTATTATTCTGTTGATTTATAATCATGATTTTGGAATGAAAACTACTTTTTGGAGACTTGAGTTTCTGCTGGTTCCGCCTCCGTATCGTGGGGGCAGACATTTTCTCGACATTTTGTAAATAAAGCAGCATGCTGAAGCGACTTCGCAAGTTTAGAGGCGATGCCGAGAAGGTAAACATTTGTCAATTGTATCAAAAATATGCCCATTTGTTCCTGAAATGTTTCTTTATAAGATTATGTAATGTGTTTTTAATTTCAGCCGGCATCGCCTCAGGGATCACCAACTAAATCTGAGAGGGGTGACACTGTTGGCACAGGTGGGAGTGGCACTGGCGGGGACCTCACCAAAGAGGCTTGGGACAGCAACGAAGCTGAGGTGAGTGTCAGGTCATGTGTGGCGTCTGTTTTGCCCCTCGTATTCACTTCATTTTTCTTTTATATTTCATACAGTTAAACTAAAGACAGTTGGGGATTTCCAACCCTTCACAGCCACAGGCTAGTCTAGGCCTAGTCTAGTCACACACAAGTTCACAACCGCTTTCGGGGCAAATTTAGGAGTAGGCTAATGTTACACTGTTACAGTAGCCTACACAGTAGCCTGAGTAGAATAATAGATGCCTGTTGTAGCCGATAGCTCCAGTCACCAGTGGCATAACCAGATAGTCATAGACTATGACACCGGCCTACTGGTAGATCTAGCTATCATGTGTTTAAAATTAAATAGATCGATATAAACATCTAGCATTTAAGATGCCTCTTGAGGGCGGTGGGGGGGGGGGGGGGCTAGTAACAGAGCCTTGCAACTCAACCTGACCTGACCCCAACAGTCAGGAGAGTTTGGTATGTCTGACAGGCTGTACAAATATAAAGAAGAAGCTCTCAAAGAGTCTTTGATATCCATTTTCAAAAATAAACCAGTCGGCCTATATAAATGACTCAGACAATTGTGGCAAGTGTGATACCCATACAGGTAATATTAGAACTTGTCAGCATGATTTGAACTATCCAAATGGGAAGCGGGAGTGGCTAGGTCACACATACTCCCTCTATATTAAAAGCATTATCACAAAGTTGCGCATAGATTCTAATTGCACACATGACAGCTTAGCAAGAGGTTATAGAGGTAAGCAGCAATTAACCCTATAGGCCTACGTTGCCATGAATGGCCAAACATCAACTATAGTTGATGCCATGGCTGGCCGAGCATCAACTATAGTCAATATAACTCTATGGGATTTAGCAACGGTTCAGCCGAGGGAGAGTTCCTGTAAAAATGTCTTGCCCCCACAGCTGGCTTATAATATTTTTGGCCGGCCTTAAAGGGTTAAATAATATGCGTATTCAGGGGTTTTGACAGGGCCGCGCAGCGCGCAATTTACGCATTAATATCTTAAATGGCACAGCGAAATCCCTACTGGTGCGCCCTATGGCGCATAAGCTTTCCAAAACTGAAAGAATTTTTCAAATATTCCAACTAGAACCAAAGTTAGACCTAAAAAAAGAAATAAGTGTGTTTCCTAGATTTTTTTTCTCAAAAATCGGTACGGGCACCACACTTGGTATATTTTGTATACACAAGGGCAGCTTTTGAACAAAATCCCTCTGGCCAAGGGTCTCATTTTTTTCATCAGAGCTCCAGCTACATACCTAACTTAAAATATAGATTTCAATGCCTTTCAATAAGGCAGGGCTGGGTGCATTTCATTTCTTAAAATCTCTTTTTTTTTAATTTCCGGGGGGGGGGGGGCAGGACACATGCCCCACACCCTTAACCCTGGACTTCACCCTCTAATATTATTACAGTGCCTTATTATATACTTATAACCATAAAACCTCTCTGATAAGCCGACCTTTTTGGGGGATTTTAAACCCAATTTGGCTTATAGCGTTGTCTCAAAGGGGGGGTCGGCTTATAAGGGAGGTTTTTTATCGAGTACATTATAGTTTTGCAATTTTTAAATTGGTCCAAATTCGGCTCATAAAATTCTCTCAAATTGTGTTCAGGTAACATGGCCCAAAAAAAATAGGGTAGGTAGGTCGATTTTTTATTTTTTTTTACCTTTTTTTTTTAAGGATTTTGAGACAAAATTCCTCCCATTTTCCTATAATTTTCAGAAAAAATATATAATTTTCAGAAAAAATATATTTCAGGTAAAAAAAGTGTTTTTGGTTAAAAAAAACCCACAAAAATGCCTTCCAAAAATAAAAATAAAACATAGAGGTTTTACGGAAGTATTTTACTGTAAGGACTATGATGGCCCATTAACTGTCAAAATTCTTGCTGGATTAGTGATGAAAGATATAACTTCTTTTTTCAGGGGTTTCTGTGCCCACTGTGTATGACCAACTTCACAAGTCCTGAAGAACTACAAGGACACTTTGAATCTGCTCATGATGATACAGCTAAACCACCACAGAAACCACCACAAACTGAAGACACTGTAAGTATCCTATGTGGGCATACCTATTTCATAGTAGTACAAATACTACCCGGTACCGCATATAGAATCTGCTATTTATAACATATTTTGATATGTTCCTTTTGGCCATCATGCTCTTATTTCTAAATATACGTTATTGTTCTTCTTACTGGTACAACCTCTGAACAATAGATTGGATAACATATTGGCTGATTAGTTTCAAGTAAGAACTGATTCCGAACTTCTCAGTCTGGGCTGCGCAGACCCAAGTGATCCTGTTTTCTGACCAACAGGAACCAATTGATTACGATAAGTGTTGGCATATTATTTGTACGCTTAGCAATATTGGAATTTTTCATTATGAGGATATGGATAGCATAGCAATATGGAGCTGTAAGAAATGATATATCTTTAGGCTTAAGAGATTTTTGAATAGACATTCTCTGATGCAGTCATTCATCTATATTAAGTGAAATTTCCACACATCTATAGAAACTCATTGACTGAGGCAATGCAGAATAGATCAGGCTCAATAAGGTTGTGTTCAGGTGACCCAACCACCCCATGCTACTGCTGACTTTTTGCTGGGAAAATGAAAAAAAAGAGATGAATATACTCGTAGCATAGGGGCTAAAGCCCTGTCAGTTTCGAAGAGTGCCCAGCGCTATGTCAGCAACAATTTTCTTCCTTTTTTTGTCAAGAAAAGTCATGAAATGTCAGGGAATTTCACTCTAAAAAAATGAACAATATCACCGATACGCATAGATTGCTACATAAGGTTTATAACAGAGGATGTCATCTGGTTGCACTTGTTGTAGCAGGGCTTTGTGTGCCCTATATGCATGGCCGTGCTGCCCTCTGGTGGCGCCCTTCAGCATCACTTTGACCAGCTCCACGATGAACCAGATCCGTACTCGGACGCTTGGAGGCAGGCAAACGCGCCCACAGCAGCGGTGTGTCTTAGCCACTTCTAACTCCCTTTGGACTTTGGGCAGGGATCCACTGCTGCATTTTTTGCTGTGAATCCCACTTGTGCGAGTGCTCTATCAGTAGATCAGCTGCTGCGCGTGGTTGTGACAACTTCTCTGCGAGGGAGGTGCAGCATGCAAATCCTGGATGCAAATACCCAGCAAATATGCAACAGTGGAACAGCCGCTTTTCTCTGCATGTCGTCACCATGTGTCACAATCTTTGTTTCGCTTTGTTTCTTTTAAATTTAATCCGTTAGTAAATGGTTGTATAGTGGTTGGTTCTGTAGGCGTAAGTTTTCTGGTCATAGCTAGATTAAGTATTGTCCTCGGTGGGTCAGAAAATGCATACAGTATTCTCTGTAATACACTTTGTATTTTCATAGGAACATAGGACCCGCCATATGGTAAAAAAGACGGTACATGTAGTAATGACTGAACAGTTCAGAATCAGACACGATGCTTCTGTTATACACAATCTTCAAGTATATTAACATTTTTTGTTTATCTGTAGGCGCTATGAAAAGGGGCCACTATTAGATTTGTTACGCATAGTATGCTTTATTAAGTATGATTCTTTTTTGTCCCCTTTTCACTCATTTTGTTCCCATTGCACACGTATGTCAAGTATAACTCCAGATCTCTTGTAGACATTCCTGTATGAACCGGTGTATTAAGTTTGTTTTTACAGGACTGCCTGGTAACTAAGAATTATTATATCGGTATGACACTAAACATATTTACTTTATTCTGTGGCCAATTTTGTTTTCAGGGAAGAGGTTACCGACAGGTATACATAATATGCCTCCGCTACCAACATAATTAGAGATAATATAGATCTATCTATAAGTGAAATAAACACATAACCTTTCCATGGTCGAAGATAATCGTGTGCTCATGCTATTATAATTCCCATGTAATTTGAGCTTATCTGAAACTTTCTTTTTCTATATTTCAAATAATCAATGCTAGTAAAAATAGTGCAAAAGTAAACAATAGGTTCAGTATCTGTGTACGAATTTAGGGTCAGGAGACTGGGTCGGGACTAAAAGAGTTTGTACAGTACTGATGATGTAAATCCAACGCACAGTTAATGCACATTATGCAGTCTTCCACATGCCTGTTCAATAATTCAAATACAGTGTTATACAAAACCCAGAATCAAAATTGCCACACATATTATTTGATTAAATAAAGAATTGTATGACAGTTGTGGTTCATGTATAGAACGTAGCTTATAAAATGTGTGATAAACATTCATGTATCCCACTTTTTATAAGCAACAACCGCGGTACCTTTTGGTATATCTATGCTGAATATCTTTGCTTTACTTGTTGTCAGAATCTACTAATTACCATTACCTGCTGGTATTTCTTTTGAATAAAACCTTCCCCTTTATATGCCTCCAGTGCAGTGAGCTTATTAACGAGTGATACAATATATATAAACAAACCTAAATCCCAGTCCAAAGACAGGGGGCTTGGTATTACCTTATATATGCATGTCGTATGAGGTGCTCAGCAATTCAGTTCTAAAATTGTCACCTCTTAATATACAAATTACGGTAGTATGCCATGCTCCTATCGGGAATATAAAATTATCCTGAAATAAAAATGCATGATAATTACATGCCCTTTCTCATCGTTTCCTTTTAATAGCTATATGGTTGTTCCTAGTTAATCATCAACTACTACTACTTCTACAAACGATAACAAATTCACCAGACAGTACTGAAAATATTTCCTCTTGAAAGTGTGCCATGCTGTAAGAAACATGCAGAAATATGCCTTTTGTTTTAAATGCATACATTCTAAAACAATATTACATTTAAATAGATTGACCCCAGCCTCAACCTATGATAGTTAACTGTTACCTTTGGTCCTTTTACAGGGGTTTCTGTGTCCACAATGCAAACAGTCCTTCTCATCTGCTGAAGTACTGCAGGCTCACTTCTCCATGAAACATGACCAGGGGACTGCCCCCAGTACGGCCCCTGCAGCGGCCGCAGCCGGAGACACCGCCACCACCACCGCCAACAGGTTGGTACATGTGTCCAGGCACTCATGTAACTATACATGGGTAGCCAGAATTATGGCCATGTCGCCGTGTCGTTTTTAAGCTAAGGTGCCGTGTCGCCGTGTCGATTTTTATTCTATACATTCTGGTCCTTAATTTCGTGTCTTTTTTTTTTTAAATTTTTTAAATTGAATATCGTGTCCGTCGATTTTTAAAACCCCCGTGTCGCACTTGTCGATTTTAACAACCCCCCGTGTCGCCGTGTCGCACGTGTCGATTTTTATCCATGTATAGTCACACTCATGGCATGATGCACCAATGGTGCAGCGCTGGCAGGAAAGTCACCTGCGCTGCTCCTTGGGGGTGCGGGGGGGGGGGGGGGGGGGTTATATGTATGATGCATAAATGCAGGACTGGCGAGTTACCATGCAGAGAAAGGATGTTATGTATTAAAGTACTCTGCTGCCCATGAAGGGCATAGGATGGACTCTTCTTTCTGACTTGGAACTGTGTAGCTCTGGGATTCTGTCCAGGTCCAATAGCATGATCAGGCTCCCTCATAATGAACCATCATATATTCACGAGACGCAAGTTAACAACGATGTACATGTATCGTCTTGACCTTTCAGAGATGGAGATGTTCTGGCACTCCGTCAAGAGATTGACGACCTTCGAACAACTCTCAAGGTAAGATGGCGCTAACGTCTTTAGGATATCATACCTATAATTCTGAAATACAAATAATACAAAACTGCACCATACAACCATCATACATACATACATACTATATAAAAACACAAATGAATAAATATACACTTTATATTTCGGTAGGAGGAGAAGTGGTACTCGACCGAGCTGCGAAAGGAGATGGAGAAGGTTCAGAACTCGGGGGCACCCGGAGCACCCGGCGGGTTCAGCGGCGTCACCGATGAGGTCAGAAATTAGGTTGTTTCATTACGCTTAGTGGGTTGAAGATGGTATATAGTGCATGGTATTTATAGTCTAACAAACTGATGAATATGGAGGACAGGATCCTACTCTGACACATGTAAATTGTCGTAATATTATAATATTATGTTTTTTGTGTTACAATGCTAGTAATGAAAATTGTACCAATGAGCACATAAATCCATCTTCCAGTACTCTAGATGATCAATTCATTATTGTTTTTCATGACAGGAAAAAGTGGAGCTTGACCTCTTCCGACAACAACTCAAGGCTTCCGAGGAGAGCAGACTCTTGTGTAAGTTATAAGAAAACTGAATCTGAAATTACAGGATATATTGATGCGATCGAGATGAAGTATATCAATGTTTTTGAAAGTTTTGCGCACCTGGACATTAAACAAAATAATGTAAGAAGTGTATTTAAAAGATTTAGTATATGGTTCATCTTCTCTGTGTTTAAAGTGTCCTCAGAGGTTGTACACCTCCGTGACCAACTAGAATCAGCCAACAGCGCCAAGGACACCATCCAAGAGGCTAAAACACTGATAGAACAGAAAGCTGCTAAACTGGTAAGTAGGATATGTGGGTTTCACATGCCAGCTTTGTGAGGAGCAATAGTTAAGCTGTCCCCTAAATTGATTTCAAGACTGGAACTATGACTCTTTAGGAGAGGCAAAGGTACTTGCTGTCCCGGTTTATAATACAACGTAAAAGCCCCATACACCAGGCATCCTGCTGGCAGACGCACTGGACCCCCTCATTTAAAAAAAATAAACACTTTTTTCACAATATACTTCTTGTTACTACAGTCGGGAGAAATCGTTGGTGCCAAGGCGCGGGCAGACGAAATAGAGGGACAGCGTGCTGGGTTTGAGGAGCACATACGGGCACTCACCGTAAGTGATTTACACACGTATAACAGCACTTAGTGATATCACGAATAATAAGTATAAGAACAACACGTGAATATTGATTTGACCATTGTTTGTGTTGTCAAATTGTAAAATATAGGATTAATTGCATCTATATTTCTTACTACATGTATATTGTTATACAGAGTAAGGTATTATGAGAGATACAGAAATGTATTCAGCAGTCAGGCATAATACTATTTAGGAATACTATTTGAAGCATTTCCTTGTTTACTCACCTCTCGGTACGCTCCGCCCACAGGAGCAACTGGCTGAGCGGGAGCGCTACCTACGGGGGCTGGAGTCGCAGCTGGCACAGCGTCCCGGCGCGGACGATGTCCTGGTGCTACGACAGGAGCTGGTCCACGCCCAGACACTGATGGACCAGCTCACACAGGACCAGGAGAAGGAGAAGGCAGCCCTACAGGAGGAACACAAGCGCCTCCAGGCAGACTATCAGAAGTATGTGACTAGACTACCAGGCTACTATGTAGCAGTAATATCAGCTGTATTTGAAGCACCTTCATACGCTAGTACTAAGTAGCAGTCGTGAGCTGTGTGAATATATTGGCAGCAAATATGGATTATATAAAACAAATATCACTTTTTATACTGAATTGTATATGTACATTGTAATGCTTTACATGTTTAATTAAAGAGTTAGGGCCGAGCATCGACTATAGTTGACACCATGGCTGGCCGAGCATCGACTATAGTCAACATAACTCTATGGGAAACAGGAAAGGCTCGGCTCAGGGAAGGTTCCTATGATAAATGTCTCGCCCCCATCACCAGCAAATACTTTTTTGGTCGGCCTTAAAGAGGTAAATTACCTCATGGACTCTTTGTAATTCCCGCCTATTATCCACATCTAAAGGTCAGAAGAGAAGCTCCAAGATCTTCAAAAGATGCTACACAGTGCGCCGAGGGTGGAGGAAATTGAGACGTTAAAAGCGTCGCTCACGGCTACGTCGAGCGGGTCTGATGAACTGAATAAGAAGATCGCGGAAAAGGAAGCGGTGATCGTGGAGAAGGGGCAGCAGGCCGAGCAGCTCAAAGAGGCGCTCCAGGAGCAGGTGGCACTCCTACAGACCAAGGAGGCCCTGCTCACAGAACTACAGAAGACCCTCGCCGAACGCAGCGCCAGTCTTGAAGATACAAAAGTACACCTCAAAGCAGCAGAGGCTCAGTCAGGGTCCCTCAAGGAACAAGTGGCTAGGGTGGGTCAAGCCAATTAGAATTTAAATTAGGTATAGATTCAGGGCCAGCCACACCTAAACAGAACCAACAATTATATATGTGTATTCTAATCTCATGTTCTCAATGCTGCTATATATCATTCGTGTGATGTCTAATTTTTTCATAACCGTGCCAAAGTACCAGTTGACATTATTCATGTAACAAAGAGATAACAAATGCCTATATAGTAGTATGTTCCTCTCCAGCTCGAGGAGAGAAACAAACAAATGGATAGCCAAACACAAGAGAAGGGTACGGCGATAGAGAAGATTCAGGCAGAGAAGGTCAAGGTGGAGTCGCTGAGTCAGACTCTACAAGCTGACAAACTGCAGCTTTCTAAGGACCTGGAGGCAGCCAAACTGTCCCTGAGTCAGAAGGAAGCCGAGCTTGGACAAACCAACGACAGCTGTCTGCAGCTACAGCAGCAGATTGAGAAGGTAACCCTAGCACTGTACTCAGCAGCAGGGTGCTTCAATGCATTATGCTCGTCTGTGTAACAGAAGGGGGGCCTAGAAGGGAAAGTGGGGCTGAATTCATAATGTAAGAATTGTATCGATTGTCACACTGAAGTAGAGCTGACTTCCCATATTTGAACAGACATATTTTCATCCCTGAGAAAATAAACCCAAATCTATAAAGAACCGCAGAGACATTAAACTGCTAATTTTATTAGAGTTGAGACCTAAGACTTATTCTTCTTGATACAGAGAGACGCCAAGATTGCAGAGAAAGACAAGGACATGGAGAGTGTAGAGGCAAAGCTAGCTGAAGCGCGTCAAAGTGCACAAGGCACTCAGTATGAGAAGGAGCAGCAGATCACCAGCCTTAGGGCAGAGCTGGAGAAGGTAGGAGTAGAATGGGCTGCCATTACCATCTGATAGTGATAGTTCATCAGAAAACCTCTAATCAGTAAAACGCCTCATTGAAATCAAGGTGTTAACAGATTGAATTAGGAGTTAACAGGGACTCAAAAAAACTAGATAAAAAAAAAAAAGAATGTAGACCTGTTTAATAAATCCAAATCTAATTAAGAACTAACAATTCTTTTCTTGCAGTCAAACATGTGTTGGCCGACCTCACACCTCCCTACCTGTCTGTGAATTAGGGAAACATGACAACTCATGGCAGATGCTGAATATAGCATCTGTATTCAACACATAGACTTAGTATCATGTGGTTAACTTGTTTCTCCCCTTATCCCTGTGCAGTGTGAGGCGCGCCTGAGGGAGCATGAGACAACGCTGGGGGAGCTGCAGAAGCAGATCGGGGACCTGGAGCGGCAGCAGCAGACGGAGGCGGCCCGCGTGGAGGAGGCACGCGGGCAGCTCAGGGAGAAGGAGGCCACCCTGGAGGAGGAACGCCGCAAGCTGGAGGGTAAGGAGGCTAAGGTGCGCGAGCTGGAGGAGCAACTCGGGCGTGCCAAGGAAAACCTGGGCCGTATGGAGACAGAGCGCACTGACCTGCTGGCCAAGATTGAAGCTGGTGAAGGAGTTAACACTGCCATCAACCAACTCAAGCAGGAAAATGTAAGTGGGATATTTCTATAACTGGTATATTAAAATTAGTAAGTCTCAAGAGATAAAGCTAACATTGAACTCATTTAAAAAAATGTATTCTTAACTTTGTGAGATATTGAAATAGGGATTCAGACAATTTGAGATTATATTCATGTATTTTACGTTTTTCAGAGCGTCCTCCAAGAGAAGCTCTCGGGCACAGAGAAAGGTATGGAGGTGCAGACCAAGGAACACCAGGAGAAGCTTGACCTTCTTCACAAACAACAACAAGAGGTCAAAACACAGCTCCAAGAGGTCACTGAGGACAAGGCCAAGGTCGAGGACAGTCTCAAGGCCAACCAGGAAAAACTTGAGGCGACAAAAGTTAAAGTCACGGAGTTAGAGGGAGAATTGAAGAGCAAGGTGAATATACTTTCATCAATTGCTCTGTCCTTTATTTGATCAAGGAGTTTAGATGGTAGTGATACAGATAACTACCAAATCGGTTTAGTCCTAGTACCCGGTATGTTAAAGCAGCTACTCGAGCTCCAAGCATCGAATTTTAGATAATAACATGTCAGCAATCTTCACAGACTCATATGTGGACAGGTTGATTTACAAATAATATGGGTGCTTCTTTCTGTATGAAAATAGGTGAAATACCTCCTGTGAGAATAGCAGTCAACCAACTGTAAACCGGATAACAATAACACTCTGCTAATTGCCTACTCAATGCTGCCTCCTATTGGGCTTGAGGTGAAATACCTCTCACTATGCTCCTATTCATATGCATGAAAGCATTATTCCCATCCACAACCATAAGGGGTTTCATGTGTATTCATGCAGATTATACATTATATATACTTCCCTATTTATTTGTTGTATGTAGACCTCCACCATAAGTGTGTACTGATTGATCTAAGTTAATGCCACACATGAATAAGCCATTTTAGTTCCATCTTCGACCACAAGAGGTCATATTGGCATTGGCCCCTGCAGAGATCGCTTTCCTTCCCACCATAGAGGAATTAATATCTGTATTTTCACCCATCCATTATGCTTTAGAGAGGCCTTATATGCTATGCTATTTTGCTCTGCCTTAAAGAAAAACAAATGATGGTCCTATAAATATTAAATTCATGCTAGAGTTGGATGAGGTCTGAAGAGGTCAAGTTGCTGCTTTAATACGGAGATATGTAGAGATTAGGCTCACTTAGTAGGTGGACAGTGTTCTTCTTAGTTTGCAAGTTGGTTTGAAAAGAATATCGACTCATGTTTCAGGTGGAGCTTCTGCTGGCAGCGGAGACAGCGAAGACGACTCAGCGGGCAGACCTGGAGAATCACATTAAGACGGTGCAGAACTCCTTGGATGAGAAGATTAATGAGGTTACTAAGATAAAGGGCCAGCTAGATCAGGTAAACACACTTATGCACAAACAAATAGGAACATGTTATGGTACTAAACAAAGCATCTAATATGTATATTAGCTAGTAAATGCATAGGCAAGTTTATGATTATATTAAATAGAATTATGTGATGATAGGACCCTCCTATCTCATGCTATTTTTAGATATTACCCAGCTAGCCCTCAGTTTTTCCATATTACCCATAATAACAAACAGCTACAACTCATCATACAACAGGTACGTCAGGAGCTGACGGAGGAGAAGGCGCGAGCCGGTAAATTAGAAACAACGGTGAAAGAGCAGACGACTCACACAAACAGTCTCCAGCAGCGTATCGTGACCCTGGAGGCAGACGTGACTGAGCGCACCACGACACTCCAGCAGGCGGAGGCCACCTGGGTAGCACAGGCCGCAGACCTTAAGGCACAAGCACACGGCCTACAGGAGAAACTCACAGGCACTGAGTCCAGTCTAGAAAAGGTGAGACATCCAGGAAAAAGGTTCCTCAATTGATTTACTGCAATGAAGGGATATAACAATATGTTATGTGTAATAGAGTGTCGGTAATGGTATTGATAATGATAGTTTAAAGGATAAGGAATACACTTTACTCTACCCCTGTAAAACGTACAAAATTGGCTTAGTGTTTAAGAGAATGGTCCTCTTCTTCTCAGACCTCGGAGAAGCTGCGCGGGACTGAAGGAGAGAAGAAGAAGTTGGAGGATGATCTGAACGAGATGAGAGATGAATCCAAGAAAATGCTCGAGCAACACAATAAACTGGAGGCTACGCACCATAAAAAGGTAAAAGACTGACAAATATTGTTAGTTTATATATTCTGTTAGTTATTACCGCATAACCAAGTTTGTTCTATATTCTATATTCATGCATCGTGACGACAATAAATGTATATGTTTTATATAGTGGGCTATTAAAGAAATAATTCACTTCTTTGTGTCTATTGATTAACTTTGTAAATCTGTTTTATTTAAGATGGAGGAACTAAAGAAGATAGAACAAAGCAAGAGGTCAGTGGAAACCCAGCTGAAGGTAGCTCAGGACACAATAAGTGAAAAGACAGCCCAGCTAGAGAAGGTAGGCACAGATTTAGACTGCCATGTCTCTTTCTAATAAATTTTCTGACGGGATTACTGCTTTATCGGGAGCTATGAATATATCTGATAATCAACAAAAAGTTCCATTCTCTTAGTAAACCTTATTGAAGAAGGAAGGAATTCAATTCTTTGATATCTGTCAGAATATTAGGTATGGATCAGTATACATGAATTTGGAGACCTTTGATCAAAATAATCTCGGAATAACTTATGCATAATCTCATACCATCTGAATTCTCTACTCTAAACTTGGCCCTTGTTTGTAGACCCAAGGGACGTTGGAAACTGAAATGGCCAAACTCAAGGACCAATATATAAAGGCATGTGCTGATGCCACATCCGTACAGGCTCAGATGAAACAACAGGTAACCATTTTTTAAAAAGCGATCTAATTGTATCGACCATCTGCTAAAGTAATGTGCATACGTGCAGGATGGGCTGAGGACACTTCGGACTTCTAGCCTGACTAATATATTAACCCTATCAGTATCAAAGTATATGTGACTATTATTTTGTTGCAAATGTACATGATATTAACATTGTGTATGTTGATATAATGACAGATCGAGTCGTTAGAGAGCAGTAGGACCCAGGTAATGGACGCCAAAGCCAAGGTAGACGCTGCCCTCACAGAGACGCAGGCCTCATTGACTACAACCCAGAAGGGCCTGGAGGAGACTAAAACAGCATACCAGAAGGAAAAGGTACCAGAATTATGCCTCACAATTAGGTGTGTGGGTGGGAGTTCATTCAATCTTTCCACATGATCGGCATCGATGTGACAATATGCCCTGTTTTAATCAATCTATTTTTTAAATCTTGATGATCGAGGGAAAATTAAATTAGATTATACTGAGATGTATACCATTACTATTAGCCGGAGAAGTATACCTTTAACATTAACCTGAGGTGAATACACCTTAAGGGACTGAGATGTATACCTTTAAAATGTATACCTTAAACATCAGACTACGGGTGAGGAGTCGACCCGGGAGTTGACGCAGAAGGTGCAGCACTTGGAGGGGCAGATCGCATCCTTTAAGGACGAACTGGCGGCACAACAAGGGTCAGTCGGCGAGAAGAGCCAGGTCATCTCTGGTCTGCAGGCACAGGTAATAACCAGTCTACAGAGTGACCGAAACCTTCTCTTTCCCCCAAGGATTACATCCGTTTCTTGACTTACTAATTACCTCAAGTTCTATCGAGATATTTTCTGTACAAGTTCAGAGGTCGAATCTACCAATATTTAGAAATGCCGTGTATATTAATGATTAACACATATAACTGAAATCTACTAAATTGAGATTACCGACAGTGCAATTAACTTTGTTCTCTATTTATTATCAGGTTGCTGATCTCGAAAAAACAAAGCAGGTTCTTGACGACAAAATAAAGCAAACCGAGACGACGGTTCAAACCAAAACAAAGGAGCTTAGCGAGAAAGGTGAGCTGCTCATGAGGGCCAAGGAGGAGGCCACCAAGAGGGAGGAGGGTCTGAGGAAGGAGCTGGAGGAGGCTGCACGGAGGGAGAGTGAAGTTAAGAAGCACCTGGAGACGTCCAAGGAGCAGGGTGTGCAGCTTGACAGGCAGCTAGTGTCAGCTAAGGAGGCGCTAACGACACTGGAGCAGTCACACGCTGCCGCTACCGCCGCTACCCAGACGCAGCTCCAGGCGCTGACCGCCAAGGAGGAGGCCACCAGCCGCACTGTGCAGGAGGTCAAGGAGGTAAGGGGTGTAGGTGGGACTAAAGCACCGTGCAGGAGGTCAAGGAGGTAAGGGGGGCAGGTGGGACTAAAGCAACGTGCAGGAGGTCAAGGAGGTAAGGGGTGTAAGTGGGACTAAAGCACTGTGCAGGAGGTCAAGGAGGTAAGGGGGGTAGGTGGGACTAAAGCACTGTGCAGGAGGTCAAGGAGGTAAGGGGGTTAGGTGGGACTAAAGCACCGTGCAGGAGGTCAAGGAGGTAAGGGGTGTAGGTGGGACTAAAGCACCGTGCAGGAGGTCAAGGAGGTAAGGGGTGTAGGTGGGACTAAAGCACCGTGCAGGAGGTCAAGGAGGTAAGGGGGGTAGGTGGGACTAAAGCACTGTGCAGGAGGTCAAGGAAGTAAGGGGGGTAGGTGGGACTAAAGCACCGTGCAGGAGGTCAAGGAGGTAAGGGCGGTAGGTGGGACTAAAGCACCGTGCAGGAGGTCAAGGAGGTAAGGGCGGTAGGTGGGACTAAAGGACTGTGCAGGAGGTCAAGGAAGTAAGGGGTGTAGGTGGGACTAAAGCACCGTGCAGGAGGCCAAGGAGGTGAGGGGTGTAGGTGGGACTAAAGCACCGTGCAGGAGGTCAAGGAGGTAAGGGCGGTAGGTGGGACTAAAGGACTGTGCAGGAGGTCAAGGAGGTAAGGGGTGTAGGTGGGACTAAAGCACCGTGCAGGATGTCAGGGAGGTAAGGGGTGTAGGTGGGACTAAAGCACCGTGCAGGAGGTCAAGGAGGTAAGGGGTGTAAGTGGGACTAAAGCACTGTGCAGGAGGTCAAGGAGGTAAGGGGGGTAGGTGGGACTAAAGCACCGTGCAGGAGGTCAAGGAGGTAAGGGGTGTAGGTGGGACTAAAGCACCGTGCAGGAGGCCAAGGAGGTGAGGGGTGTAGGTGGGACTAAAGCACCGTGCAGGAGGTCAAGGAGGTAAGGGGGCAGGTGAGACTAAAGCACCGTGCAGGAGGTCAAGGAGGTAAGGGGGGCAGGTGGGACTAAAGCACCGTGCAGGAGGTCAGGGAGGTAAGGGGTGTAGATGGGACTAAAGCACCGTGCAGGAGGTCAAGGAGGTAAGGGTTGTAAGTGGGATTTAGGAGGTGATCTACTGGCACGATTTTGCTTGGAATGCTGTCGTGTGAGAAACACTTGCGAGTACATTTGCAAAAATCATAACTTTTCGATTTTTGCGAATTTACTCGCAGCCGCATACCTCTCGCGGTGACGTTGTCGCAGGAACTCACAGCAGCTGATCCACTGATGGAATGAGAATGTTCTGTCTGTGTGTACTCGCACAAGTACAACTCGCAGTAAAGTCGGAGCAAATTCGCTGCAGTGGATCACCGGCTATAGGCACCATGCAGGAGGCCAAAGAGGTAGGAGGTGTAGGTGGGACTTACGCACCGTGCAGGAGGTCAAGGAAAGTGAAAGTGCAACTTACGAACTGCAGAACTGCTCCCTAGCCAAGTTGTCTAACCAAACAAGTCCTTTAGATAGATACATTTGTCTTTTTACAAAAAGTTCTTAGAAGTAATCAGCTAGGCCTAATGCTTTCTGAAGTCAAGTTATTAAAAAGAAGAGAGGAGTTGTAAAATTTATGGTAGAATCGTAAACATTTTCACCATCGTGGGTAAGCTAGCTTCAGACTTTCAAAATAGTGTTATCCTCGATGACATAATCTGCTGTGGTTTTCATACTAAAGAGTACCTTTTCCACCGGGCAGATGAAGAAAAATGTCGAAAACAAGTTGACGGATGTCGAGGCACAACTGAAAGAAGTAACAGCCAACAGGGATGAACTGAAGCTGAATAAGGTATAGTAGGCTGAACATTAATTTATGCAGACAAATTCCACTCATGGTTCATCCATTTGTAATGGCAATGTTTGAATTCAGAAAAAAGATCGCCAAAATGTTGACAAAAGTTGAATAGGTAGCAATATATTATGTACCCGTATGGTTAGATTAAAAGGTAAATGCCTTAATAACGCATAACTGATATGGTGGTAGCCTGATATCAGATATTGCCACGTGCTATGTTATGAGTATTAACCTGGTAGCATGTCCCTATAGAGCACCCTGGAGAACACACTCATAGACCAGCAGAAGCTCTATCAGGACCTGGGTGAGGCCAAGTCCAGCCTGGAGAGAGAACTCGACGCCACAAAGACTAGTACAGAGAAGGAGAGGATAGAGAATCAACGGGTAAGGAACTGAAGAAATAATTCCATCGTACAAGTATTTCATTCTTTTAATAGTATTAAAAAAAATGATAAGATGATTTCTCATAGATTTACATGAATTTATTTTGTTTATACATGTAGGATCTTGTATAGATTCCTGTTGTCTAGAATGAAGGGAGGGTATAATTACCTACCTATTGGGATGAAATAACCATCCTTGTGTGTATTAACAGGAGATCCTTGAGCACAAGGAGGCGCGTGATTTACTGATTGGCCAGAAGGTGGAGCTACAGGCACAGGTGACATCACTCGGTACGACGCTGGCCACTTTACGCACTCAGTACGACGAGAGTCGGGAGGAAGCGACCGGTTTACAGAAGCGACTAGAGACTGAGAAGGAAGCTCTGCAATCCAAAGTGGTTAGTAATGTGATACGCCGTTTAGAAACAAGTTGTTCATGACGCAAGCTATTTGGAAAATGTAATTGACTAAATTCTGTAACAGCCATATATGTTAATGTAGTACTAACCATACCCCAGCCAGACAATGTGTGCATACTAGTCAAAATGGTAGTTTTGGAGAGTATAGGGCCCCTGGACAACTCCTTATGCACTGTCAGCCACTGAGCTAATATTACAAATACCATTGTGACTATACATAGATCTACTTTTCAGTGAATTTGGTATTCTAAAATTATCTTGCAAAATTATCAATTTTTTCTTTTAATCTAAAAAAATTATCAAAGTAAGTGACCAGGATTTGACAGGATTTTTATAAGATTGTTTCCCCCCTGTCGGCAGCGTGAGGCTGAGGAGGCCCAGCAGCGGGTGGCCCGTGAGAAGGAGGAGCGGGAGGCGCACTTTGAGATGCAGCAGTTGGCACTTAATGAGAACCTCTCCACGATACGCATGGACATGACCACCGCCACCGCACGCCTCACCGACATGGAGAAAGCTAACAATGATCTCCGCGGCGAAAAACTAGGTACATTCAAAATAATGTCCCTTCATTTTTTCCTATGTTTTTACAGCATAGTTCAGCATTTTAAATGTCCTTTATATTATAAACCATGCTGAAATCAATCAAAAAATTTATTGATAACTAATATGCCTTTGTTCCTAAAATAAGCTATCATTGCTCTGTTGTGCATCGAAACAAAGGGAGGTAATCTGTTAATCCGCTTTTGTAGAACTCGAGACAAAGCTGGAAATCAACAATGATGAAAGGAGAGCACTACTCGAGAGGTAGGTGAAATTAGGAAACATCAACGTGCTATCCGGAATAACATTAAGAAACCCATTAGGTCAGACGTATTCACCAGTAATGTTGAATACCTGGAGTGTTTACTTTAAAATGTCACCAAATATAGTACATGTATAGAACTAGTAGAGCCAATGAGTAACCCATGATACCTTTGTGCAGGTGCTTGGCGAGTGAAGGTGAGGTGCAGAAGTTACAGGAGAAGGTGACTGAGGCGCGTCGTAAACTAGACGACACGCAGGCCGCGCTGCACGAGCTGGGCAGAGAGAACCAATCACTACAGGTAAGTCTATTAAAGAACCTCACCGTAACCATGTAAAGGTCACATAGTGCTTTAATGTGCTATGCCTTTTGTCCTAATTGATCAATGAATGTAACCCTGGTGAGTAACTAATATATAGTATGTCATATATATATATATACTAATATAGCATGTATAGTTGAGGTCAGCAATACGTACATCTTGAATTAGAATTCAATATATATGTGTCTAGTTGTGAGCAGTGATTTGCAAGACTTTGTTTTTCCTTTCATAGATCTTCACCAACAAGGCATCGAGTCGGAAGTGGGCTGATGACAGCCAGGTCTTTAACTGTATGAGCTGTAACAAGGCATTCTCCATGACCGTGCGCAAGGTAAATCTGTCTGACTGTATAAAGGACGTGTTGTGTCTGCAAGGGGAATATCTTAGACCGTAGTCCTATGCAATAACCCTCGTATTGTCCACACCCAGATTTAGAGAATATTGTATACTAGTTGGAGGTAAGAAGTAACAAAATACTGGACTTTTTATGTGATGTTTTGTATATGAATACAATTATTTTCTCTATCTCTCAGCACCACTGTCGACACTGCGGAAACATCTTCTGTAATGAGTGTTCGGCTAAGTCGGCTACCGTAGCTGCGTCCAAGAAGCCCGTCCGGGTGTGTGAGACATGCTACACGGACCTGACCACCCGGAGCTAATGCTAACTTACCGTCTCTACAGTGAGTTCTACAATGTGTTGTAATGCCATTTGGCTACCCTAAGTAGTGACTGAGTAGCTGATCCTTACTGGGACTAGCTATGGATACATGTAAAGTATTGTGTATAACCCATACTCCTGGTATAACTTGCACCTGGAGGGAATCCTGTAATCCGCACCTGGAGTCTGATTATGACTACGTTTATAGTACTACATGTATATTATAACGCACCCCCCGTCATATTCCTATAACATGCACTGAGGGTTGCACGGGAAACAAAATAGGAAGATTCGCCAGTTGGATATACATGGTGATAATCCAGTGGTCTTCACGCATGTGACACATTCTATTCATTTTCCAGATAAATGCTTCGTATCCGAGATGGCCCTAACTAAGTACGCCGACAGACCAGAAGCAGAGGGTGACGGATGGAGACCTATCTGACATACACAATGCTATTACATCTTCACTCATCTTGCTACGCATTAACGTTGTGTCTAGCAGCGTGGTGCCTGTTGTAAACGTCACTGACTAGATATACCGGCCACTTAAAATTGATTATCAGCTTTGCGGACACTTTTAGAAAAAAAACACGTTTTTTGTTGTTGTTTTTTTTTGCTTTTTTTCCCCAGTTGAGGGGACTGGCTTCCAAAAAACTCTTGCTATGACCGTAATATCGTTTTTGTTTTTTTTAAACTTTTTTTTTGGTTGATAGGGGCGGCCATTTAGCCTCTTTTCTTTTTATTGAATGACCTAAAAAAAACCGTTGAAGCGGCCCTTTTAGACAGGTGCGGGCACTGTCCGAAAAGCTGATTATCGATTTTAAATGGCCTAATAGCATATGTCGCTACTCTGGTATTTAATACTCCATCATTCATTTTCTCTGGATTTCATGGCCTGCTTGTTTGTGGTTGGAAAAAAGACACATTAAGCTCGAAAGTTGACGAACTGAGTTGTATAAATGCACTGTAAAATGTCCCAATATATATGGCCTAAGTATAACTGAACGCCACATTTATAACAACTTGTTTATAATGTTATTCTCACTTGACATATAACACTGCTACATACTAAAATGAGGATTTGTATATATATATATTTGGTTCACGATCTACTGCTATGAAAACCTGATGAATGCATTGATCATTGGCAAAACGTTATGATATGTGCATAGGGTGCTGATAGTTTAAAGATTTAAAGTAGTATAAAAAAAGTGTTTTGGGGTGCATTATTGACCTATCTAGGTATAATATTGGAAGAGCTCAAAAAGCTGACATCCTCCTCTACCAATGCTGTATCGCTTTTACTACACGGGTAGATAAAGCAGTGAAAAGTGCCATGAACCGAGATATACTCACCAAGTAAAGGTGGAATGATCTGCTAAGAGAAGTCAAAATGCTTTGAATATTAACAGTAAGATGACATAAAATATATCCAAAGGACTGGTATATATGCAGACAATGAATAACATGAAGCCCTCAACTGAAACGGAAACTATGAAGTACACCACCGAAATGGATACATGGATATGTCTGTTCCTCTGAAGGAGGCATCCCCATCTTATATGTACATAAAACTTAGTGTTTGAAAATGCAGTATATTCCATGTTAAATACTGATACTGTTAAACACTAAAACCATCTCCACACGAGGTAACTGCTAACCCAAATTTAGGCAGAGCTGGTATATGAAACAAGATTTATTACTCTGTAGTTAGAACAACCCGAGGTATCCCCGATATAGCTATAACTAATCATGTTCAGATTAAATTGAATTCAGATTTTTACCATTGTGTAGATATAAACCCTTTAAATGGCCAAACGAACAACACTTATAAAGCTAAATCCTCTAGATAGTTTTGTCCGTGCAAAGAAACGGAAACATGTATATCACGTATGTAAGAACCCCCACCCTCCCCACCTTTCTTTATGGCACCTCTTAAATATGAGCTTTTGCTGAACTTAAATTAAAGTTCTTGTGGTATTACATCATACGTGTGTCTCACAATCTAAATTGCACCCATCTGTATATATGTTACGTGTAAAGGAGACAGGAACCATGTGTATATCCGCATAGAGAGATTACATAAGTAGAATTATGATATTTAGTAATCAAAAGAATGGAGATATTTAGCATTTAAAATCATACACGTTATATTCACTAGGATACACTAATTTACTCATCTGCTTGTGTCATTTTGCAAAGAAACACTTGAGTATTGAGCTTAGACTCTTAGATTTGTAATGATTGATATCACACATTCCAACATCATTGAATACAATAGTCCCTATGTAGTAATTTTGCTGCAAGCTGGGAAGGGCTGATTTTTAATTACGTATACATACTGTAGTATACATTACTGCTTTACCACGGGAAAAGAGTGTTATTTTGTGAATGGCAAATCATTGATATTTCATGTGCGTCTGTATAGTATAGAAGGTATTTAGTGTGTGGACTGGTCTTTGGTTGGAGACCATATCATCAGTATGCGTCCAGAAAAGCGTGATACGTGAACAATGGTGCTACATTGTGAATGAAACTGCAGTTATAGAACTCTGTGTGAGCCGCGTCCAATTAGATCCAAATTCCGTTGTTATTCAACTCATTTACAGTTCACTGCAAATATATTGTTAAAATGCACCGGTTTCAAGCCTTTTGCTGTCATATTTGAATACAAGGGTCTGTGCAATGTTGAATTAAACATTATTTTTTAAGAACATACCAGTAACAGGTAATATAGTGTGGTGTGATTTTGGTTCAATATTGTTTTCATACCAACATTAAGAAGTAATTAATGCATTAAGTGCGTGTGGTCCCTAGTAGAAATGAGCGTCACATTGTCTTGTGCATATCATTCTGCAGGCATTGTATGTTGTAGAACATTTATGCAAACATTGTACGACGGAGCATGCCAACTTAACATCAACATGTACAGAAACATGGCAATTGAAAAAAATCGAGCATATGAGGTATACCCAGGTGTAGATGATTATAACATGATATCATATATATGGGCATATAAGAGCGAGGATATGGTGGCTTCTACATGCTGTGCTATAAGCGTTGTGGGACATTAAACCGAATCCATTCATTGCCAGAACATACCATCATCACAAAGCCATGTGCACCCAGCTGAGTATGCCATGTTACAACCGTGTCTGTGTGATTACATATAAGATGTCACAACAACCGTGTTACGCTGTTACCTTGAGGGCCTCTGATACTACAGTGATAGCGACTCTTGTAACATGTGATTCTAATTGTCTTTCACAGTGAGTGGATAGTAGATATGACTTCGGTCCCACGTGTATACATGTTTCCATGTCATTAGGGGAGTGATCCTCGCAGTCATGCTCGGCTTATGGTGGCTTTGAAGACTGTGTATCCTTCATAGAATAGACTGTTAGGAGCTTAATGAATTATTGAAATGACTTCATGGGTAGAACCTAGCCCATGCATTTCGTGTTTTCAATGAAAGAAGGTATTATTCAATTCTATGAAACCACAGGAATTATTCAGATATGTATTCCTCTTTGACAACTATAGCACCGGTACGTTTAAAGAAACAACTAATTGCGCGTCATGTATGGTTCTGGTGTAATGTTAATGTAACCTGAGATTGTTATGAGAAATTTAGCTCCTGCAGTGTAGAGTAATTGCAATATTATATACATATTAATCTAACTTTAGTGTAGGACTTAGTTGTATGATTTTATCTATATGATATAATACAACACTTCTCTACAAAACGGGCCTATGAGGGAATCACTCACAACGATTTAAGCTCATTTAGGGAAGCATTACAAAGGATTGCCGGTTATAGGAAACGAGTTTTTGAGAAATATTGATATTATGTTGGTGTCTATCTCCCCCATTGGGTATACGCTGAATCATGTAGAACGGCTAATCAAAGTCAGTGTTGGTGCCGGTCGTATATTCTGTAATTTCAGACATGTGCTAAATAAAACAAAGACAGCAAATAAATCATTGTGTACATAATCTGCAATGCAGTCTTCTGTGCATGTTCTGTCCCAATACATTGTTTGATAATTTCCTATCAATTCATCCAGACATTTCACTGGGATCCATCTAAGCATGAAGCCATACACTGAGATAGAAATGGACAAGGGTGGTCTGAAAAAGCTCAAAGTTGAATACAACCAAACAAACATACAGGAAACGATTTTGGTATAAACATTTTATTATGGTAGCCTTTTATATATGATAGAAGAGAATATATAAAGAGCACCAATATTTATTGTACAAAAGCATTGACAAACGTGAGCATATATTTCTAATTGTATGCAGTTCTAGATGCTAATTATTAGGTGGTTGTGTCAATCTGAATGCATCTATTTTATCTTAAAATTTACGTACATAGCCTTTGAATTGTCATGATCTGAACAATATATTTATTATAGACATAAATGCAGGCCACCTATCAGGGTTTGATAAGCAACCAATTACATCACATGTATGTATTGCTCACTCAGACTTCCTACTGAAGTCATTTGGGTCTAATTCGTTCTTACTGTCACTAGGCATTAGGACTACTACTGGTATAACCTATACTCAAAGCTCTATCAGACATCGGCCACTTTGGTGTGCTCATCAGCTTTGTCGGGAGCCTTAACATGCTGATCAGCCTTGTCAAAAGGAGATATCTTCATGACCACCGCCTTAACAGAGTAGAAGTTGGTCTCCTCTAATGCCCGCCATACCACCCCATCTCCCCAGCCCGTGGTCGTCTTGTACGACCCGGTGGCGTAGTATCTACCGTTAAGATTGGACGTGAAACAGTCGCGGTACCACCAGCCGCCGTGACACCAGCGGGCGCAGATGCCGTCATTTAGGTCATGGCTCTTGTCGTATGTGCTGAAACCCATGCCGTTATGGAAGTGCAGAGAGTCCCCAGCGTTACCATGGTAACCAGAAACATGAAGCTTGTAGCCTGAGTCTTCATCGTCCAAGTGGAAGTTGTCGTATTCCGCAAACCACCATTTCTCCTTCCAGTCCAGCAGGTCGATGTGCAGTTTGTAGTGTTTGCGGGATGTAAGGGCGTGGATCTTCTCCAGGCCCAGCCAGTGCTCACCACTCAAATCTCCAAAGCCACTCTTGTAGGCCAGCCAGTCTCTGAAAATGGGAGGAGAAGGGAATGAGGGGGGTGGGAAGACACTGTAATGTTGCTGGAGTATGGGATGATGGTGTGAGCTAGGTATGGAGATGTGGGCTGTACAAGTCGTGAGTAGGGTATGGAAAAGGGGTTGTTGACGTTGCAGGACGTATTAGTATATAAAAGTGGCGGTTGTAGCAATTGTAAGTGTAGAGTATAGAAATGGGGGTTTGTTGGAGTGAGAGTTATATGAAAATGGTTGGGGTTATGTGGGTTGTACGTAGATCTATATGGAAAAGGGTGTTGTTTAAGTTGTGAGAAGTATATGAAGATGGTGGTCGGGGTTGTAAGTAGGGCATGGAAATGGGGGTTGGTGAAGTTGTGGGAAGTATATGAAGATGGTGGTCGGGGTTATAAGTATCGAAATGGGAGTTGTTAAGTTGTGAAAGGTATATGATGTTGGGGGTTGTTTGGGTTGTTAGTAGGGGAGAAAAATAGGGGTTGTTGAGGTTGTTAGAAGTATATGAAGATGATGGTTGGGGGTTGTAAGTAGGGTATGGAAACGGAGGTTGTGAAGTTGTGAAAATATATGAAGATGGTGGTTGGGGTCGTAAGTAGGGCATGGAAATGGGGGTTGTTAAGTTGTTAGACGTATATGAGAGTAGTGGGGTTGTTTGGTTTGTAAGTAGGGAAGGAAAATGGGAGTTGTTTGAGCTGTAAGTATAGTGGGGAAATCGATATTGTTGAATATGTCAGTACTATGTGAAATTTGAGTTGCAGGTAGAGTATACGAATGGGGGTTGTATAATGCGTTAAAAGTTGAAATGTGTGAGAAGCTTAAATGTAAATGGAGCTTGTTGGAGGGTATGGAAACGGGGGTCTTTAGAGTTATAATTCAGATAAATAGGTTATTTAAATCGTGCTGGCTAGAATTCTAAGAAGGGTATGCACATGAGGGTTATCTGAATTGTGATTAGTGTATAGGAATGGGGTATATCAAAATGGCGGATCTTGGCATTGCATTATGATTCCTTTACAATTGTGGTCAAATACACTTATTTCTTTGTGCCAACATAGATCAAAGCTGGAGTTGCTCCAAGTTCAACCCAATGATAATGCAATGTTGGGTACTGACCTGTAGAAGTCTAAGGAACCGTCCTGGCGCCTCATCAGTACAGTCCAGCCCTGACGGTCGTCCATGTCGCAGTACACGTCAAAGGGGTCTCCTGCCTGGCCAGGGTTAACTGGATACACGCCCGTCGTCGGGTGGAAGAAGGCCAGAGCATCCTGGCAGTCAGACACTGTAAAATGGTCAGCAAGTCAGTACAAGTTAATTTGAAGCCATCAATTCAACCTTCATTCTTTTCCAATCAACAGTGATCCTCTTATACAAGGAATTTCCGTTAACCGAGTAAGCTACATTCTCAGTTCAGCTCTAGACCATGATGTCAATATAATCTACTGTCAGGTTTAATGTTTCTTATTCATGTGTAATACACGGTCATTGTGTAATATAGATATTACCAACCAAGTTTACTATGCGAAAGTATCTTGATAGCTTTCAGGTATTTTGAAATTCAATGTTGCATAAGTTATTCCATCGCTTTAAAAGAAGATAGTCTTGAGTGAGTGAGAAACATGGCTTTAACAAACTGACCTTTCAGTACCCTTGGCATTAAATGTTCCTTTTCCTCCAGCCTCCTCTGCATTTGGAGAAGGTGTTCATCTAAGAAGTCACTTCTATTGTTGCAGTTGGCCAGCTGCAGCATGAACTGGCCAAACTGAGTCTGTGACCTGCTCAGGGAGGCATTGAGTTTGTTGAGCTGCTCCCTGAGCTGCTCGTTGGCCACACGTTCCTCAGTAAGACTGGAGCTGAGGCCCATGATGATCCCTCTCAGCTGCTCCTTGTCCTGCTCATAAGATGTCTGGTGCTCGCGGAGGGTGGTGAGCAATTGGGACAGATTCTCAACCTCCCCTACAATGCATTTTATGGATGTAACCATTGATTAGTCAGCATGTCCATAGGGGGCATGGTGTGTTATGTCATGTTAAACCCGCTAAAATAGTAAATATCTTTATGACATGGCTTCATGATGTTCTCATTAGAACTAAGCTTAAAATATTACAGGCGATTAAAACGTTCCGATATCCAAAGTAATTGGTCTGCTAGGAAGGCTTAAATTGGACGACAACATAATTTGGAAAAATAAGAACCAATATACATTACCTGTATTTTCATCAGTCTTCAACTGATATGTCTGTCTTGCTGCCTCTTCTGTGGAAAGCTTCTCCTGGAAAGCACTGAATCTGGCCTGTAGATCAGCCTTAGTCTCATCTATGTTCTGTTTGCCTGTTGCCTCTGTTTGCTGTACGGCCTGTTCTAGCTTATTCTCAGCTTCTTCAATCTTGGTTTTGAGATTGTCCTCCAGTTGTCGCAGTTTGTCGGTGAGCTCTCGGGTACTCTGTGTCAACCTGTCCACGTACTCCTCATGTAGCGTCCTGTTACTCTGAATATGGTAGTGATAAATATTGTTATTATTATGCTAATCTGGATAGAAATACTTAAAATGCTAAAATTAGTAAATATAGATGTCCGGCTACGACCATCACTATCTAGAGCTTTGTATTATCAATATCCTAAATGCAACTAATGTATACTCCAAAAATGTAGTACCTATCAATATATAATGCAATTCCTCATATTTTCACCATATGTATAGGTAAAGGCTTACTACTAGTATGTGAAAAAGAGGAAAACAGCGGATCTGATGGCATTGGGGGATTGTCCTGTGTTTCTAACACATACTAGTATTTAAGAAAAACATTAAGTCAACAATTGCACGTTAACTGACAACCAAACACAATCAGGCAATGTCTCCAGATCTAACACGGGGTATAGCGACACTAACTTTATTAGCAATGTACATAAATAACCGTGTTCAAGGTATACATAAGCTGATCACAAGGAATTACTGGATAATTAATTCATATGACCACAATATATGGTTGTCTTGTATCCTTTATGTGCAACGATGGACACGTTATATACATGCTTGTATCCTTACAAAAAAACCGCTAATAACAGTTTAATTTTGTTCAGAAAATAATTCAGTAAATAGCATAATGCAAAGAAACAGTGATATAAGGTGTATTCTTCGTCCATACCTGGTGCATGGTGACTTTGATGAGTCTGGTCTGTTCCTCTATGAGTCTAGCCACCTGGTGGCGGTCCCCTGACTCTATCTGTGCTACTCTGTCCGCCAGGTGTTGGATCCTGTCCTCCAGGCGTTTAAACACCTCCTGGTGGCCGGCCTGCGTCTCCCTCACTGCCACAATGGTGTCCAGCCTCTCCCGCACCTCTGTGGACAACTCCCTGTAGCAACATGTTTTACGTTATATGGAGCTGATACAAGTATGATGCTAGTAACTCACGAGCAGCTCACATCGAGGCATCATGTCGCCCTTAAAGGGTTAACACAATTTATTGCATAGAGCGGGAGCATGGATATCCTAACCTGATAGACTCGACTTCATAAGTTAGGCATTGGTGGTAAACTTTGCATTATATGTGTCCTTGCAGTGCCCATGGCATCACGACAATTGGAGGTTTTCAGTCATTTCTCGTAAAACAGTTTAAAGTAATCTTTGACGATAGGACGCTCGCTCCTTAATCAACACTAACTAATCCCCCTCCTCTCGGGAACAAGATCGAGAGCAACCGATAACTGTTATCAGCTAGTTGATGGAATTGCGCTTTTCTTGATATCATATAACACGATGGGCAGGAGTCTGGTGTTATGGAATTATAAACGTGCAGAACATGTTATTGTTATAATGTAATCTGCGGGTAAAATAGTACTATAATTATATAGTTCCATCACGAGCAATATTCAAAGTCATGTCTAAAATAACATAAGTTCACCTTGGCTGGTTGGGATCAAGTGTGTCTAATTTAGTTTTGAGCTGCTCCAATGCTGTGACCTGATCCTGGAGTGACTGTTGGAATGTGGTGAGTTCCTCCTGTACCTGGGGTGAAGGGTCACACAGGAGGCTGTTCTTGGGCACAGTGTACACCTGGAGGCAGGCCTCTCCTCCACCTCCTCCTACAATAGTTAATGGTGCATCATTACATATTTTTACCCAATTATAGGCGTACACGTTGGTATAATAACAGGACAATTGTTATAGCTGCCGACACTGTGTTGCACTTTCATGTAAATATAAAAGGAAACTAACAAGATTACAATGTGACCCATCTAGGAAAGAAGACCCCTTCAGGCGGGATTTTTAGTTCTAATTTTGGCCACCAGGGAGCATTTTATTAGCAAAATAGTGTTAAATACATGAAAAAACAATTCTAGAACCATTTTTTATGTAGAATACAATAATCTTCATGAAATTATTCCATCTTTGATGCTAAAAACGATTTCAGACTACCAGGCACTAAGACCAATGCACGAGAACATAAGTTTCTCAACTCCATGGTTTTGATTCTATTATGTAAACTAACATGTACCACTAGTTAAGTCATGACTAACACTTATGGAAACAACCTGATATGAACTATAAAGTATAGTATACTCAAAACTACAAATAGATTTAAGCTCTATAGACATCACGACCAAAAATGTAAATCTGGAAATGCTGGGACAGGAAAAATACAGGCCAATAAGCGCCTTCTTTTCCCAGCCTAAATAAAGAATTTTGAATTGAATTGAATTGAATTGAATATTTGGAATGCAAAAAGAATGTTTTATGAAGAATTAGTACATATGACAGTTTCTGGTGGCCATGGAAACCACCCCAGAAGCCAAAATTGGAGGTAATATCCCCCGGTAATATCCTAAATCCCATAAGTTACCCAAAACTGAAAACAGAATGCAAAAATTCCTCCTAGAACCAAATTTAGACTAATATATCCTATTTTATTTGGGTATTTCTAGAAAAAACGATTTTTCATAGTTATTGTCATTTACTATGATATACAATGCATTTAGAGCTTGTTTACCATTTTAAGTTCGTGATATGTACTTATGTTTGAAAGGGGATTCAAAAACAAGTACCAGGAACCTTTTAACTCATGATATCTCATTTTAAAGATTATGACACCAACTTTAGTCACTAATTTCCCCCCTGGAGGGGTCTTTTCCCTCACCTGGTCACAGTCATGTTAAACATGAGTAAACTATCAGGTCTATACTGAATCTGGGACCTGCTGGCGAGGCCGACAAAGGGCTTGCCTAATGAGCTCACAGCTGGACTGGATACCCAATGTCTTATAGAAATTAGTAGGGCAATAAAAAGTGGGGTGGGGCTGGTGCTATATTCAAGGGTATCCACTGTGAGTTGTAAAATTGGTGGTAAATGTGGTAACCAGGAGGATGCAAACTTTATTGATAGTGCCTGTTAATGATACTTCAGTTGGGTTTTGTCTAAACTTTAATTGATATTAGCAATGTGGACCATAATGACATCACAGTTGGGGGCCTCGCCAGCAGGTCCCAGATTCAGTATAGGTTGATATCAAAACGAACCCAGTTGACGAGAAAAAATAATCATCTTAACATGGGAAAACTTGAAATAAGAAATGCGTTTATTGATGAATCTTGTAACAATAATCCCAAAGTATTCCTGTATTAGATTGTGTATGTTATTAACAATCCCTTCGCAATCCTTAGCCAGAGTAGTGATAATCCTAGATACTCAGCCATATGTTTAGTCAGATTAAGGATGTGGTAAATAGTGTATACCTGTGTGTTTAGGGATTACCCAGATACACCCACACCAAGGAACCAGTGGTTGCTACTTCAGATACCAGTACAAGGATCTGTAGTGTGAGTATTGTTCAGTATTCAGACACATATATTATGTATGTGGAAGTGGGATATGAAAATGTCACAATAGGAATTTTCTAGCCACATCTAAGAGGATAAAGAAAGGTGATGTAAGATTATTATTATCTGAAAAGGAAATAATATTTCCTTTTCAAATAATAATCTTATATTATACATGGAGTTATTATTATGAGTATCCAAATATAAAAAGCTACTTTCAAAGGAGTTGTAACCAGGCTAGGGAAAAGACTGCTTCGCGGCACAGTCTTTAGTGCTGTTTTTGGCCACCAGGGGGCACCAGGATGGCAAAGGAGTGCATAATCCAAGTAAAAATGCTCTAGGATAATCTTTTGTGGAGAATACAATAAACTTCTTAGAATTATCATATCTTTGCGGCAAACATTCCAAATTATGAATGCAAAAATCAGTTACTTTAAGTTGAAAAAAGACCATGAACATTCCTCCCAGAACCAAATTTTGTAAAGAAAACGTTCCATTTACATTCCAAATATAGAAAGTTTACACCAACAATCCAATAATTCTCAGAAGAAAAGGGAACCAGAATAATGAACACATCACCACTCACCTAGACCTGCTGCAAATCGCTTATATCTATGTAGTGTTTTACTTTGTTGTTCATCTTGTAGGTAATCCACATAATCCTTGACTTTGCCTTCGGCCCTGGAGGTCACAGCTGATAGCGCCAAGATGCACCACACTACCACAGTCAAAGCTCCCAGATTTGAGTATTTCCCCTCCATGGCGGTGAAATCACTTTATGCTAAAATAATACTCAAAATATCCAAAAACGAAAATCCCTCAATACAGGACCTGCATAGTAGCTAGGCAGCAATGAAATCACAGCAGGAGGGTGGGGTGCACCCTAGGACATGTTGGTGGGGTGCTGGAGGAGGTTGTAGATGTGGACAGGTGAGACAGAGGTGCAGGTGTGCGGCGTCTGGAGGTATGATGTGCTGATCCTTGATCCCTCATCTATCAGCTCTAATGTAGGCCAGCCCATACACACGACCAGAGAGTGGTGTCACTCATATCAGGTCCAGGCTGACCCATAGATTAGCCCCCCCCCCCTCCACTAGACATGTAGGGGCAGGGGGTACCTTTAGTCTTATATCAATGTCAAATCAACATGTGGTTTGGATCTAGGTGTGGAGTGTTTTGCTTTTGGTTCATTTTCTAAAACCTGCTATGGTAGGTCTTGATTGCTTTGGGTAAATTTCGATTTTCAGGATCGTCTATCCCAGAAAATAATTACTGATGAAGATCAATTATGTTCTGATTATTTATTATTATATACCTAGCAGTTTGCATAAGAAATGTGTTATCACAGATGTGTGATTTACTCTAGCATCAGATTAGATGCACCTGGTAGTATTATTTAATCAAAAACTGAATACGCTATTCTGCATTTACTCGATGTAACTTGATTTGGTCAAATGTTGTGTTTCAGCAATACATACATTATATAGTGGCCTCCCCCGTATGAAAACCATACAGTCACGCATAGTGCATTATCTATCTGTCCCTGAGTCTGTACAAGCTTATCTAAAATAGTTATGTTGGTTTATCCACCAACGGTGCCCTTTTGAAATTGGGCCTGGTCATTTGTTGCCAGGGGGGGTTGCGGTACATATGGGGTAGGGTACTAGCAGTAACTAAAATAACGTACACTAAACGAGGGGAAGACGTAAAATAATCAACACTAAGAGGCAAGTGAATATTTGGGGAGTTTCGATTTTGCCAAGGTCGCGCATCATCTTACACGCGTATGTAATTATTGGTTAGTACAAAATCAATAAATATACTGTTGTGAGTCAATCCAACATTCCCTCCGAGGGAAGTGATTAAACCAGCAATAAAATATATCTACTTCCAGAACTATTATACAATGTACCCAGCTAACAAAAAAACGTTATTTTACGTCAAAATAACGTTTTAAATTTGACATAACGTTATGCCACACTAAAGAGCCTTAGAAAAACGTTAACATATAACGTTATATAACGTTATAAAATGGTGCATAACGTTATTTGTTTACTGGGTATTACATTAACATGTGAAGCAACCAGGTGGAAAGTGACACAATCACTGGAAACTACTACCCTTGTATTCATATTACTACATGATACTAGAAGAGCACATTTAGCTATGGGAAATGTTTTCCTCATTCAGTCACAGCCTTGTCTAGATGCCAGTCTGGGCCAAAGAAATTAAAGGTGTGTTCCATGTTACATAGTCTGGGAAGTTAGGGTTGATTTTTCTTACTTAGGCCTCAAAGTCTGGCTATGAATTTCAAAATTGGACAACAAAAAGTCCAGGGTCGACCCTGTCAGGAAACCTGAAACACACCTTTATCTTGTTTTGGCACTGGCTGTAATCTGCACCTCACCCCCACGGACCAGACACTCAGCTTGGAGGCCACACTCTAGTCTATTAGCATAGTGGGGATGGCCACTTGACTCGGGGATCAGGGTCAATCAGCATGCTCCAGCACTGGGTCGTGCTGCCATATAGACACATACAGATTAAGCTGTTAACATACTACCTCCAACTGATAGTATAAATTTTTATGCACCTAAGCCTACATATCAACCCATTCTACATACAATCGTAATATTTCCATCGAAACGTGACCTCAATTAAACTAAATTCATCAGTAGTTAAAAAATGACCCCTCCCTTCGGTTTTATGGTAGTCTGTGCTGTTATACAATACACCTGCTTTATTCATAGACATGTGGACATGTGATATTGGTTATAATGAAAGAAATTATATTGTAGATATTTTACGCCAGAAAATCAGTTAAACGCAAGCCAAACTCATGAAATAACAAAGGGACTAACGCTGCATCAGATAATCAAATAATAAGACTATTAGTGTCGCGGATATATTTTTCGGGAAAAAATGCTAAGGGAGGTGATTTATTTTGATTTGATTTTGTTATCAACTGTCTAGCCAATGAGGGGGGTGATTTTTTAAAACCATTTTAAGGGATGAGGGGGTCCTTTTTTTTGGAATGCCAGATAACCCAAAAAGATGTTGCATATTACAAATACATGTAGAAAGTGTTAATTCAACCCAAGTTTCAGTTAAATGCCACATGTATACATAAATTATTCCTAAGATTCAGATATGACGACCGTATCTCAGATATTGATGGAATTCTCAAATAAACCTTTGGGATTATAGAGAACATTTTGTGGATTCCATAACTGTAAAATGTAGGGGAAAAAATCTCATTCAAAAATTCAGGGATGCAGGGGTGTAATTGATATTTTTTGTTAAAATCATGAGAAAAACGTCCGTGCGGCCCATATTAAAAGGTGAGAGCGGTGTCTGTAAAGCTGATCAATAATCAATTTTATGCAACCTAATATTTATTTATATAGTTACAACCGCATAGCTATGGATGACGTGTATGGATGTATGTCTCTGTGTGTATTTTGCGACTCAGCACCAGAAGACTATGCTAGATAAAAACAATATTAGGGCCTGAATCCACTGTCTACATTTTTTGTGGTAATCTTAGTAGAAGATGCAGGAGAAACTATGATACACTCGCGGGAAGACAACTCGAACTGCAGTGGCAGGTGGGCAGTGTAGGGGTTATGTAGAAAACTATACCTTCATTTTTTTTCCATTAGCTCATGTATATGGAGTGGGGGGGGGGGGGGGGGTCAAACTATGCCACAAGTATTATAGTAGGCCTACCCGGTATTGGTGCTGTGTTGGACATATCTCATTTTCAAGCAAGATGTTGAAAAGTATACCCAGGATTAATGTAATGAATACTACATTGTATTACATGTATCAATCTATAATTGTATCTACTGGCCTCAAGTTCCGTCTGGTTTAATTAAAAGGACGTAGGGCTATAGGTGTCCGGTGGAAGTGGCCCTTTAGATGTGTGTTCTGCAGGTAGAGTGGGCCATGCGTCGTCCCACACGGGCCGTGTCCCAGGCGACGCCGACCCACCTGGAGCAGATCAATGAGGCGCATCGATCGGCGAGCAGCTCAGTGTTGGCGTAGTTAGGTGGGTCTGACCAACACCACACAGCTGTTTTAGCAGCAGAAAGTACACCATAGTTATGTTGCATGTCTGGTTGTTAATACATGCATATCAGGATGGTGGGCAAAGGAATGCAGATTATAGGAATTTAAGGCATACGTTTTGATTAAAGACATTAGCATTAAGGATGAGCAATTAATGAAATGTCTAATATAGGTGTAGTGTAAGTGAAGTATATTCAAAAATGCCTACGTTTTATATTGATAGACTATTTGGTACGGTTGTACTATATCGGAAACACAAACAGAAATGTCCTTCAAACTTTCAAAAATGACACTGCTGTAAACAGTTGTAACTGTGTACCTTTGAAGTAAATTGTCAAAAATTACTGTTCAAGATCCCCATCTTCCTGCCTGATCATATACTCCGCCATACCCTGTTATATGAATATTCCCTTGATATGTAAACATTCCCTTCTGACTTCCTTTCTATAGTCCTATCTGCCCCCCCCCCTCTCTCTCTCTCTCTCTCTCCCTCTCTCTCACACACACTTTGTCTGTCTGATGTCTGTCTGTCACTTTCTGTGTCTACATACGTATGCCTGTCTGCCTGTCTGTTTGTCCGTCTGTGCCTGTCCCTCTGTCTGTCTCTCTCTGCCTCTGTTTCTCCTTAATTCTACCATACTGAAGGGTTACCCTTTATCTGTATATGCCATGATAAGGTGTAGGTGGTTATCATGAAACCAGTACAGTTTTGTAATTCCTGCCTGGTCCCTGGGGCTAGGGTGAGGCATGGTACGAGGGGTGAGGCACTGTTTACCCCCCCCCCCCCCCGGCACTCACACCTGTCTACCTGTCCCGTGCACCTCCTTCCTCAACACACCTGGGTAGCGTTCGAGCACCACTTCCGGAAACTTGAATAGCCATGTTATATAGATGTATATATATATATATAAATTTATTCTGGAATGATACAGCCACAATTGATGCACCGGCTGACAGGACATAGCTATCAAAACACGGTTCTAAAATGCAGTAAACATGTTGTCATTATAAGTATAGAGCCTACTAAATGAGAAATTATGACAAATACAGAGAGATCTCTATAAACCGCCATCCAAAAGTCCGCCAGTCTCACCTACTGCCAGGTCAAAAAGGGGCTAGTTTTCATTTATACCATATATTTCTCACTTTATAAACCGGCACATTCACTATCCGGCCAACTTCGGCCAGCAACGAGACATGGCAGATTATAGAGATCCTGCAAATGCATGAGCACCGGGGTGGTACTTATATTTCTGTTAGTCGTACATTGTATATGAAGTGTGAAAGGCCAACGTTTATAGATACTATAAATGACCACCGCTAAGCATCGTATAACAAAGGGATATTTAGACATTATATCACAAAGCTGTGAAGTCATGAAGGAGGTCATATAGTAACATGATCCTCATTCCAGTTCATTGAATTAAATAAATTGAATGATGGCAGAGATCAGGGTCTTCGGTGTAGGGAGTGGTCTCCCTCTTTATAATATGGGAGGGGTGGTGGCTTTAAGTATTGAAACAGGTAGAGGGGGGAGGGGTCCAGTAAACAAAAAAAACAACGTTATACAACATTTTATAACGTTTCATTAAGGCTCCTTACTATGGCATAACATTATATAACGTTTTAAAACATTTTTTGACGTAAAATAACGTTTTTTGTTAGCTGGGTTATGCGTTTATACCCTACATCTAAGGGCGTATGGGCGTATGGGCGTATGTGGGAACGGTCTCCCGACTCGATTGATATGGGACACTTCAAACTACATTTTCAATTTATCTTTAGTCAAACAAGCGATTTCATTGCATGTGTATCCAAAAGAGATGCCATTATCTATAGTATGAATTAACAGGTACGTTGATGAATAATTGAGATAACTACCGGTGTGATGGTCTAGAATATAAGCCTATGCTAGATGTCCCATTAAAATATTGATGACAACAAATGGTGCCCAGACCACACAAACCATAGCTTACAGCCCTGTACTTCCGAACGTCCATATGGCACGTTGGGATTATTGAATAGTTTACACAATGAATGGCTCTCTTCACAAAAACATTTCGATCGGCCTCAAAACGATTTGAGGGTAACCCCCTCTAGGTATGGTCGCGCGGCAAATGGGCGAGCGACAAGCAAATGGCATTATGACCATTGAGCACTGGTGTTTGAGTCGTGGTGAGTTGACACGAATCCAAAACTTGGAACAGGTGAGTGGAGGCATAGAGCCACAGTGGCGGACCACGCCTACATATCGATGTGTGGCCACAGTGGCCTACCTCCAGGTCTTGTGCAGGGGGGTTATAGCCGTGCATGGGCCAGGCCCAAGCCAGCTGGGAGCTAGAGGCTCACGTTGGAGGCGGTTGCCATCAGACACAAAACTTGTGAATCCATATTAAGGTTCTATTGGAGAGTCTATTTGTTATACCTTGAATACAGGGAGTGTTCCGAGCCTTATGCCGGTCACCTTTATGTGAAAAGGGCAGTATTATCTAACCACGTGTGTCGTCATGGATCACTGACTGTATGCACACCAAAACCTGAACTTAAGAGTTGGATATAAGGGTGGAGGAAAGCAGTCTCTACTAACACCCATTGTTTGACCATCACCTCACAGCCTGCCGTCATAGAGCTCCATCTTGTTCTGACCCGATAGGATGGACACCAGACTGGGGCATGTAGAGGTGTCCTGGATGGATACATTACAGATGTCAAGTCTTGGGATGACACTTATATTATAGTAGGATAGCCACATGGCCATGCCTTTACCCTGGAGGAGGTGCCCCGTCACCAGGTAGGTGTCCTAGCAATAGGAGTACACACTCTTTCTGTATGATAACATTCATGAATTATGGTGATATAAACTAACTACTTCACATTCAGTATTTAACTTATTTACCCAATAACATGGTAAAGAGAAGGGTTTAAATTAAACTTGGTGACAATAGCAGACAGTTGCAGATCATTTCAGCAATCTTAATTCAACAAATTATCTCACATACACAATTTAAATCTACTTTTGCTCACAGCATGATGCAATACCTTGCTATACTTTTTGAGTTTGGTCATTTGTATTTTCAGATAGCGTCACTACCGAGAAGAGAATTGAATACTTCGCTCAATATTGACCATAATTTTTGAAAATGATTCTGAAGAAGGAAAGAGAGACTGAGTTGTCCAACAACCCAATGCCTCACCAACGGCTTGTGGAGGAGACGGAGGTCCGCAACGAGGCCGATGTCGAGGTGGAGATCGGGTCACATGACCCTATGGCAGAGCAATGCATGGTGGGAAAGGACCCTCCACAGCCGGGTAAGTAAATAAATATCCAGGTGAGAAAATCGGAATTGTTTCATCCGGAAATTGGGTCCTTTTCTCACCCCGTAGCCTTTACATTGTACCTCATTTGGTGGAAATATATATACACAAAGACTGCCAGGTGAATTTCAATAAATTCGTTTAGCTGTAGTCTGTACTTTTCAGTTAACCCCGTTTGAAGTACATATAGAGCCAATTAGCACCCAGTACACTGTACAACACAGCTGGAGCTTTAAGTTTCAGCTTAACCCCCCCCCCCCTTTAATCCCCTTTTAATATATTCTAGCTGTAGGACGTTGCCATACACAGATGTGATATATTACACAATGGTAACTTTATTGAAATAGTTAGAGCATTATCATGTGAGGGAGTCACCCGCGAGGGCGAGAATTCCACCCCTCGTTTCTTCCGCTGCATGTAAGTGTAACACCCTGCCTTTAAAAAAAAAGTTGAAATAGGTGAAGTCTCCCCCTGTCGTTATTGTTAAAAAGTTGATCCCTCCCCACTATCAACTATAGCCCTCAGTAGGCAGGTGACTTATTACATCATTGCTGGTTGAGTTGACAGTTGTTCACACTTGAGAGTCACACAGCCGTTATTACAACATTGTGTAACATGTGTGTGGACACCAAACCCCTGGTACACTGGGCTCCATGGTACGTGCATATGGATTACCACTGGTAACTCATTATCTCTGCCTCAGCAGTGCCGGTTTAATTAAAGTGACAAATCAGATCTACATGTGAGGACATAATAGCGGGTAAGTAACCTCCCACCCGTTACGGATATTGCCATTACAGCTTTGTGTGTGTGGTTTTATAGTTGCCTGAGCCGTTCTATGTATATGTACTTTGGCGCAGGGTACCAGATTAAAGTATACACACATCGGCATAACTGGGCTCCCTGCCTGACCTTACGACCACAGAGACCTAATAGTAATACCTAACAAAGGTGCAGGCCTCAGGCCCACCAGACAAATAGTGCAAGAACAACACTTGAGGGCAGAATTTGTTCCGCTGGGGCTCCTTGTATACACCCTAGATGGTCGACTTCATGACCTTCATGACCCCCTTCACAGAATGTGGATCTGTGTCAAATAGTATACATGTAGCTGCACCCTTCTGCTACACCAAAACTGGACATGGAGCAAATAAGGCTGACCAGAACAGTAGTGTAGAGAGAATAAGGGGGAGGCAGCCCTGGGTGCCTGGGCCCTCTCAATTACATAGGGGGTGTGAATATCTCATCACTCCCATGGGGAACAAATACTTTATCAGGCATGTAAAGGTATAGGTATATATGTAATAACATCCCAGCAAATCGTGGTCACCTTTGGCCAGCCTCACCAATTTCGCCTTACACGTTGGCTTATTCGGTGATGACCAAACCTGACCAGAGTTGACCAATTTGGTCATGACCAAACCTGACCAAAGTTGACCAATTTGGTCATGACCAAATCTGACCAAACCTGGCCGTACTCGGCAATTTAAGTGAGATTTGGCCTTGACCAAAGTGATCAAAGTGCCCTACTTTGGTCAGGTTTGGTTATGACTAAATTCCGCAACTTTGGTGGGGTTAGGTCATGACCAAAGTTGGCCAATCATGACTAAGTGTGACAACAATTTGCTAGGATGCATGGACTATGATGCTTAAAGCTGCTTGGGTTCACAGTTGTGAGGCCCCTATCCCTCAAAAGGCCCCTATCCCTCAAAATTGGCCCGTTTGAGCTATAGGGACCAGGTGAAGTCCCTATGTGTTAAACGGCCCCTATGTGAAGTCCCTAAGTCACAAATATTTTATGGCATGTCCCTATCCCTCAAAAGCCACTGTCCCTCAAAAGTGGCCCGTTGGTTAAATATGTACAATAGATAAATCATTTATAGGATATTGGATAATAATTATTCTCACTACCATTCCACCCTTAGTAACATCCCCTCCCGCCTCAGGAGGGGTCAAGACTTTTCACCAGCCTCTTCCTGTTGATGGCCGCTCCCTAAATAGGAAAGGGAGCGGTCATATATTAATTACAGGGTGTTTGGTGGGTTCAAGAAGGGGTGTAAAAAATGTCAACCCTCCTCAGGGAGTGGTAATTTTAACAAGAGGGGGTGTTGGTGGATTTGGGCAAGACCCAAAATATTTGAACCCCTTGAAGGGGGGACCAAAAAATATTGCACCCCTTTTTGGCAAAATAAACCTACGGGTCACTATAGCACAAAGGGGTCGGCCACGCCCAATTTCAACTTGCCTGAAGATGGGGACCAAAAAATTTAGACCTCCTCTTTTCTATTTCTTTTGGCTGGACCTTGAATGTGTTCTTGTGGGGCATGCTTCTTACTGCTGAAGTAAGAAATAGTCCTTACCGTAAAACCTCGCGTATAAGCCTAACTCGCATATAAGCCACACCCTGACTTTGGGCCTATCCTATCAGCCGCACCAGTGATCTGAATAGGGTGGCTTTAGTACGGTACTATAGGAGCAAAAACTCGCGTATAAGCCTCACCTGGACTCTGTGCCAATCCTATAGATAAGCCGCCCCAGCGATCTGATTCACGTACTAGCTGTGGCTTATACGTGAGGTTTTACGGTAAAATTGATTACAAATGCTTTTGATGGATAGGGGTTTTGATACTTAGGGATCTTTTGTATGATAGGGGCCTGACATGTCACTATCCCTCAAATGGCCCCTATCTAGATAGGGGCTGTTTGAATGTGGTACCTATGTCTCAAATATTTGTGGGATAAGACATTTGGACATTTAGGGACTTCAGGTGTGCCCTAACTCTCAAAAGGCCCCTATATCCACAAATATTTGAAGGATAGGGACTTTTTGAGACTTAGGAGCCTCACAGCTGGGTCCCTGTTCTCCACTACCCCAATATCAATTTGCTTACTCAGTGGAGTAGGAAAAGGAGGGGGCCTTAATATATTTAATAGGGTCCCCGAAGATTTCCGAAGACCCTTCACACACAATTCCCACAACCTTATCTCTCGCACATAGCGATAAGTGGGGGCACAGGGGCATGGTACCCCATCAGAAATGAAGGGAGCTCAAACACTACATTTCTATATCATTCGAATAATATATTATAAGCGTGTATATATGCGCCATTATGAATAAAAGCTGATTCTTAAAGCTGGTTGGGGTGAGTCCCCCTGCTCCATTCCCAAATGAAGATTTGCTTCCTACGCCTCTCTTCTACGCATCTGAGAACTGCACTCACCGGGGCTGCATTGGTGCATCATGACGACAAATGTCATATTTTAGCGACATCCGTCCTCAAAGGGTTAAGACTAAGAGGATAATACTCTTTTTCAAGGCACTGATTTCAGTTACTTAGTAATCCCTATGTGCTCGTTATACATGATTGCATCCCTGGCGTGTATGCAGTCTAGTTGTCAGTGCTGCATTCATGCATCATGCCGACTCGTCAGGAGTACGTTAACCCCACAGTCAACATGATGCACGAATGCAGCTCTTGTAGGTCTGGTGAGCTGTTCACCAAGCTGCATTCAGACATCATGGCGACAAAGAACCCCAGCAAAGAATGTGACGCATTAAAGCACGGCGTGGCCATTAACTAGTTTAATTTTTGAAAGTAATACTATACCTAGGGCGTGGCAGATGGAATGTTATCATAGCAAAACATTTTACTTTCATGAATGAGTATAAATTAGAAGCGTCATTAGGGATAGTTTTCTCTGATGAGTATGTGGTAATTCATGACAGGTATAGATGGCCCTGGGCTGATATGGCTGAGCTAAATACGTTTTCATTATCCCTTACATTTCTTCAATAACTCCCTGGGTTTCATCAATTAGTTGACCCTTTGTCTGCCTCGCCAAGTCTAATCCTGAGAGAATCACTTAGAGGGGGAAGCATGGAGGGAAAGAGACTAGCATGGCAGAGGGGGCTGATTAGGGCGGGGGTAGTACCCTAGGGGGTAGTTTTACGAGTTGAAATATCCTTCTTCAACAGCTTTGGGCGGGTCAAGCAGTTTTAAGGTAGCGGGCCAAGGTGGTTTCTGACCCTTTTTGGCCCCTTTTCTCGTGACATTTTAGACTTGACCTTTTCTGGGGTTAGCCAAAAGTAGGGGGGGGGGATGTCCCCCCGCCCCCACCCCCGTTGAAATTGCCACTGTTCTGCTGCAATGTTTATAATGTACCTTTATCTTCGAATTTGCCAGTATAGCCATTGCCACACACCCAGCATACACGTCTCACAGGAGGGACACCAGCTGTAGAGTTGAAAGGGCCAGTAGTTAGTTTAACCACAGTTGATCTTCTGAACCCTTGACCTCCCCATTTGCCAACTCCCCCAGCGTTATCTCTCTCAGAATTGTGATAGGCGCTGCCAAGTAGAAGCCGATACCATAAGCATAGTATGATAATGTATCAATGATGCTTTAGTCAACTGAGAATAGATTGCACTATCAGATCATCCAAAGATAAAGTAACGGGATTGTCCTCACAATTGTCTAAATTTAGGTTACGTTCTGAATCGGGTTAACTGGCAGTGTTAATCTGTTCCAAATGACAATCATTTTTGTACAAATATTTGATCCATGTACTTTAGTGAAGTCATATATTTTTTCTTAACAACAGGAATACATTTGAAACCCAAGCACACCGAATTGATAAAGCACACTTAGTGATAAATAGGACATACAATTTGATTCAAGGTGGTAGAATTTGTCATAAACAGGGCGGTTCTGATAAGATAACGGCAAGGAGGAAATGACACTTTACGCTTCACAATATAGGCCAGCTACAAAATACCATCCTTGATGTACCTGACAACTGAGCCAAGGTGCCTTATCGTTGCGTGACCTTCAGACATGTATGGCACCATACTATCACATTACCCAAGAATTCCCTTTTTCGTGACGTACAACGTCTGTGAAGTCGTATATGGGTTGTACATGGTTGCAGTTGTAGTGTAACATTACACAGTTAATGTGATGCATGCTGCCATATTAGTGCTAGCCACAGACTACTCAGACATACCTGCGATGTTACCTGCACCGTACTCTCGTTCCCAAATCCTTCCGAAGGAAGGTACCTGCACCCTATAAATACATGTGATAGACCAAGTGGTAGACTCGCCCTTGTCTCAATGAGGCTCTCATTAGAAATAATTATTAATTCAAACGACTGGACTGGCTTTCGCCAAATAAGGGTGGGGCTGGGAGACAGTGTACACGGCTGAAATTGGTTTTGGGCCAAATGAAAAAAGAAAGTTGTGTTTCAGGTAACTTGACCCTAGCTGCAGAGTAGGGCCGACCCTATATCGTGTTCTCCCAAGTTTAGTATTTAACTTTATCATTATTACCTTTCGAAAAAAGTTGCTTGAAATATCCCTGATTAGTCACAGTGTGGCTTAGGTCACATATTTGTCACATCATATCACACTAGATGCAGTAGTCATCAGATTATAACAGGATCTACGCGCTAGCTAGACGCACTCCTGGTAGAGAAACCCGTACCGTCGTGATATAGCGCCTGGTTTTGAAAGAGCGCCGGTCTTGAATAAGCGCCTGGGGTATAGGTGCCTCCAAATGTTTCTTAAGCACTAAAAACATGACTTTGAATAAGCGTGTGTCTTGTATAAGCGCCGGGGCTAAGAACCCCGCCAAATTGAAGAGCGTCCCGGCGCTTATACACGACGGTACGGTATCCTTAACTGGGCGATTTACTCTCAGTTAGACTTAGTCCTCGCTTCCCCTGTACTGCTGCAGTGCATATAGAAAGTAATGCCAGTTTTTCAAGAATGTGTTATGGAACATTGCATCCGCTATTTCATATAACTGGTGCACTGATACTACTTGGCCTTCAGAAGTTGTCACAACGGAGTACATTTCTACATTCATGTGGATGTAGCTATCATGGCAATATTTAGCTGCTATAGTGGCATACTATTTGCTAACAAAGGTTAGTCATATAGTCAACCATTAAATTGGTTTGGTTTTTGCAACATTCTTGTTGCAGCATTAATGTGCACGCTCCACAAATAGTTACTTCTGACTAGCTGTATGACTCATATAATAAGTTATAATTATAGTCACCTGACTATGAGGGTCAGAATAATTTATACTGGCATAGTCAGCACTGACCATTATTGTCAGTGTCTCAAAATTAGTGTTGCTTAATGTGAAATAGTTTAAAATCCGATACTCCATCTTTAAATCCCGTTAATCTCTTATACCTGCCTTAGTGCAGGTATGAGTAAGGTTCTAATGTGATGTGGGTGGGGTGGGGGGGGGGGGGGGTCAGGTAAGCACGGGACCCAGCGCTCTAGCATTATGGTGGGCGACTATTCTATTACTCCTGTGTTGTTGGGACGATCGATGCCCGGCTGACTGGATCGGTAATGGTGGGAGGTAGGGGGAGGTGGCACACACCGGCGTGCACTGTGTACGAGCACGTCCCAACATGGCAGTGCTGCACATTGCTGCATTGGTACATGGGGGTTTCAAGTACCCTGACCTAGACATGGATATCCCTAACTCATAGGAGCAATACAAAACAACTATTCGGATAAGTATAGCCAGCAAATGTATATACCCCTATATATAATGTGTACTCATTGTTTCACCTCGAATGGACCCAGGTATTATCATAGGTACAATAGAATTGTATATGGTATGGTGCAGGAGCATTGGCAGCTTTATATACCTTTAGCATCGCATACATTATAATTACATGTCTGATGCACATACCATCTGTGTAGCCATCCTCCAGCAGCTACAGGAGGCACTGGGGCGTGACCAACAGGAGGGAAATCAATGAAGCCTCACTTTACAACCCCAGTGCCATGCATACACGCATGAGCTGGCAATGTGTGCCTGGCTCCAGACAGGCATTGACTACAGAAGGATGCAGTTAACCCACAGGAGGACCCTGCCCTGACACACCTCAACCTACATCTGTGAACAAGGAGATGCTACTCAGAAGATAATGACTTCTGATCTGTGCACTGGACACCCAGTTCTTCTCAGGCCCAGGAGGGGATTCCTCCAGGGTGGATCCTGAACTTAACCCATAGGGATACCATAGGATATTGGGAGAGACAGGTTAATGCTATGTGCAGTTTTAATGAGGGCCAGAGGCTGCGGCCTTTGGGTCAAGTTGATGTGGAGGAGGACGAAGAGGATCCCCATGGGAAGATAAACTCTACAGTCGTCTACACTAAGTTTGACACCAACACTGGTAGGCAGTTATCAACATATTGGATATTATCCTACATCATTGTGTATGATTTGGACCTTCTGTTCGCCTTGATGATATTATACTATGTAAGAAAACATATATCATAGACCCACGGTTATAGTCCCCATAGTAGTTATGTGGAAAATTCCTAGAAGGACTTATATAATGTCTATGAAAGGGAAATAGCATAACAACTATAAACCTACATGCCATGCTCTAAAGGGAAGTGTTTGTATATGGTACATAGTCATGATCGAAAGGGAAGCACTTGTATGGTACGTAATCTTAAAATATTTACATGGTTGTTTCAGACTAGACGCGTTCAGCTGGTGGGCTATATGTATAGGCCTGTTTTGATAACCAATTGGACAAATGCCCATGAACACGTGCACCGTGGGTTGTCAGCTTGTGAAATATTGATTAGATTTTCAGAATAAACAGCGCGCAGTGGTGAATGGGGACAGCTCCAATAATGCCGGTACCTGAGTCACTGGTCGATTAAAACATTAATATTGTACCGACCAGGGTGCCTGGTTATTTGTCAGACAAATTATTACAATTTACTCTCAGAAAAAACAACACATTTGTCGTCATGATGCACCAACACACCAACACACCACCAGTGCTGCATTGATGCAGCACTGGTCGGGGAACTTAACCAGTAAATCATGTATAGTTTTAGAAATCACTAGATAATCTACTCCCTTTGGCCCACTCCGAATATAGCCCAGAATTATACTCTGTCCTGCCAATTTGTTCACGCACATGTATAGAGTTACCATGAATGCAGGGATGGCCTGTGAAAACTGAGAGACAACTGCATCTTACCGAGAAAAGTGCAGCCTTATCCATTTCCACAATGCCACATCTTTGTACATTTTGTACGGCTATCTATGACAGCTGGCATGCATAATTCACCAACACATTAAACTAGGCTCAATACTGAGATGTAGTTGAGAGATGAACCAACATGCGAGGGTTGTCTAACTTATTCAGACAATAGTCACCAACCAGTGGCAGATCCAGGATTTTGAAGGTGGGAGGGAGGGGGAGCGCTATTGGAAAAAGTCTTCCTCCCTAACCATTCGACCGGTTTTTACATTAAAAAGGAGTAAATCTTGGCTGAAAACAAGGCGGTGGGCGCGGGCGCCCTCTATACATCAGCCACAGCCAATTACTATTGTTATACCTTAAAGTAGTCCGCCCTAAGACGTAACCGTCTGGGTGTGGCACAACACCACTCTCCAAGCAGAAACAGCAGCACATCGAGCACTGGTTGGAGCCGTGTATCCACTCAAGTATTGTGTCTGGAGAATGCATAGCTTTAATTGGTAGATTGAGAGGATTGTGCTGTAAGACATCTGTTACTATATGCAGCATGTAAGATGCATATTATTAAGCCTAATCTTATAAGCTATTAAGTCTAATCTTTTAGGCTGACATGTAATAGTTAGTCTGCAGCTACACAGGTGTGAGTGGACCTAATGTGGTGAATAGTTTGGTCTACCACAGAAGGCCAGCTGGTACTGGAGCTGTTACATAAGCGGCAGTAGTGCTAGGCTGCAGACTGTTTGCCATGACTCATCAATATTGACACCGAAAGGAAATCAATGGTATATGGTCTATCCACGCATATTGATCTGTTGATTGTACCTCTATTATTACATAACATTGCTGCCGACACATCAGCCCACCTAACAGTGCCACATCATTTGATAGTTTATACCGAGGATCGGCTCTATCCTGTAACTACATGCTGGGTGGGATATACAAGAATCAACGGTGCAGTCGGAACACATGCATACTGTGTGTAGAGAGAGGGCGGCTAAAATCCATGAAAATTATCATTTAAATCATAAAGCCATTAAAAATTGATATTAGCATTTAAAATCAAATGATTGAGATCGTTTGATAATGTGTTACCATTGTGCCTGTGTATACTTATTCACTAACCGACTAGGGTAGATTCAGCATGAATCGTACACATATGGCAAGTGATATGGTCAATCTCGATATCAGAAACCGGTTCATCCAATCGATAAACTAATTTATCAACTCACAACTAGATTTTCGATTTGATTTATACTAGTTCATCGATTTGATAAACTATGGTTGTTAGATTTGATCAACTACTTCTTTGAATGCGAAAACTGCGTTATCGAGGGGTAAATATTTGGCTTAATTGTCACATACCTTGAGTTGGAAACTTACAGTTTTACGAATTCATAATCAAATAATATGCAACAAGTCCTCTAGTAGGGTAGGTTCACCACAAGTCAGCCAAATATCGGCCACCTTTCCAGGGAGGAGAAAAGTCAGTATGATGTTGAATAAATTTATATCTGGTTGAATAACATTGATTTAACTAGTTGGTGGGGTGGCCGAATTTCAAGAGATATGTGGCCGACTTGGGGTGAACCTACCCTAATCATTTTCTTTGTAAGAATCTAATTATGCTGTTATACATCGCAAGCTTAGATTAATCAAATAACTCTCCGATGACCCTAAAATTGACAGAAAAAGGGTGAAAATACAGAAATATCTTAAAAATTGCATAAAAAACGTAGGATCGGCCCTGTTTTCATAGGATCAGTCGGGTTACCTGAAACAAACCTTCTTTTTTTTGGCCCTATGCAACTATACGGGGGGGAGCCTATGCTGGTTCCAGAGGCATGTACCAGGAGGCTCAGGTAGTCGTGTGTCAAGCCTCCATTTTCCCCCTTTGTGTAGTTTAATTTGGAGGGTTCTCTCTCATTTACTATCTGTTTATATTTTGTATAAATTAGATTAATGTTTCCCCCATGACATGGTCTTTAATTAGATAAGCTTACAGCAATGTGAATATTTCAAATCTTAGAGAAATAGAGCATTAACACCTCTGTGGGTGACCACATGTCAGTCAGTCAGAGTGTAATTAATGCATTGTCTCTCAATCAGGCTAAGTCCCTCACTTCACACCTGAGACAATGGGGAGGTGATTAAGGTGATTAAGATAGGGGTGGGATGTCACCCATCAGTCTTATCAGTGCTATCTGTGGCCATTGTTCTTAGGTGTGAACAGTGGTTGATAACAGATTTACCCACAATGCACTGCTCTGAGTCAGGGGACAGAAAGAAAATGGCGGCTCCCATGCCATGTAGGCTATCCTCCCTATATCCGGCTGTGCGACCCAAGGTATATAATTATGTGTCCGTACCCTACATTAACGAGGGCCCATTTATAAGGCATCAACTGGGTGTCATACAGAAAGGGTTTGAATGGAGGGGGTAATAACTATATGAATATACAACTATCTGTCCATCGCATTTAAAACTTAAATTATCTCACATTTATCAGACCTCTAATGACATGAGATAGCGCGTAGATACATATCATTTGTGCAACAATGTCCCTTTATTGATTATATATATTCTTGTTTCAGAGTATGTTCAGCAGAGTACCTTTTGCTGGGGACTCTGTTGTCTCCGAGGTTGTGTCATGGGGGTGATCGGAATGGTCTACTTCTTTGTCGTTCTACCCACTGGTAGGTGAACTTACAGTCCTGACGCACACTGTCCACAGAGGCATATAATATTATCCTAATCGTTATGATATTCTGGAAGTGAGTAGTCCTAAAGTAGTAAGGCCGCAGTTGAAAGGAAAGATTAAATAGAAAAATGTTTTCAAGACCTTTATACTTTTAATAGATAACTACCCCAGAACTTCATGAAGTAATAACTAACAGTACATTATTCTATAGGTACATGTTATTGCAATAGGTACATACTTCTCTGCCGCAGGTGTTCTACTGGTGTTCCATGGTGTGAGCAAGAGACGTTCACTCACCCTCAACCTGGGTGTAGGCATATTGTGTGTGCCCACATTCCTGGCCATCCTCACCGTTTTATTGCTTAAATTCTGCCATGTCAAAAGGAAGGACAGACGGACAGAAAAGGTGGCAAAAAAGCGAACGCTGGCGTTCGAGAACCCGCTGTCACGACGACGTCCTGGAGACGAAGATGTCTGTTCCTCCATGTGTTAATATCAAAGTGTATACTATTTATGGAACAGTTTCAGAACAAACCTTCCTTTGTTATCCATTAAAGGACTGACACTCAAGAGTTAATACACTCCTGAACGGTCGGCATGATGCATCAATGTAACCCTGGCGAGTCTACTCACCCTGGCTGCATTTATACATCATGCCAACCAATGGCATAATGCATTAAAGCATTATGCGGCCCTTAAAGGGTTATATAAATGTGTAAATATTATGCTTGTTTAACGGACATAAACGAAGAGTGCAACATCCAAACTGATCTCGGGGGCATTCATTATTGTCCATGTAACTGCATACCATGTACATGTACACAAAGAACTACACTTATTATATATGTGGCACTATCTGCCATTGCTATTGCCCCATCCACACGACATAATGTATTCATTAACCATATCCATGTAATGTTTTGGTGAACATGGATAATACAAATGGGGACTTGCACGCTATTAACCGATGTGTGTAATAACAATGTCATTTAAAAAAAGGAGCATCATATGAAGTACTGTAATTATATATAGTTGTTCTACGAATGCCGGTCGTGTATCATCTGAACTTCTTTTGCTTAAACGTTAAATGCGATTTTACGGACACATTACTACGATAATGTTGCTGAAGTATATTGAACTTGGCAAGTCACATATTGCAGCTATGCGTCACACTCAAGGTACCTAAAATTAGGAAATATTTATATTTCTGTCATGTGTCTGTCCCCCTCTATGAAAGCATACGAAAAACATACACATACACTTGCAAGAAACTGGGATTACGCGGAAGAAGAGATATATTTCTTTATTCATGCCATACAATCATTAGTAGGCTCATGCAGCCTTCACAGTCCAAAGCATTACATTCTACAATTGAATCACTTGAATCATTTTGATCCATAGATGTTTTAAATTGAAAGCAGTTGTACTTGCTATAGATATACTAGCCTGTGAATTTACAGGCATATAGGCCTAAGCTTATAGTTACTATATACCTCTGGGAGAAATATTTATATTATCCTTATTTCATTCAACATTGCTTTACAGTGAAACAACAACTATTTCTGGTTTCGTAAATCTGTATTACTCAGTATGTATTATATGTGAGTAAAAGATCTTTATGTGTTACTGAAAAGAGGAAGGCATATCATATCATATGACCACAGTTATTTATCATAATGCTTTTTGAGATGGTGCTTGTGTATAGTGAAATGCCTCTACTGTATGCTGATATGTGCAATTAGACATGTACATGGTGAATGTAACGTAAATGTTCTATGTCTTGTTTATTAAACATGTGATTACAGAAAACGTCGTTCCTTATGATCTTGGTTAGGTTTATTATTTTATGGATAAAAGATAATGTATATAATATATTATCTACTTTGTTAATCTTAAGATTGGAGAATAATCTACAAGTTCCTTGAATAGTTATCGATAACTATTAGTATCATAATCCAATGATAATTGTGTTTCAATCATTTTGCAAAGATATAATGTACAAGTTGTATATTGTCACTAAATACAACAGAGGGCAGGCACATTTCCCCAAGGAAATTGTACAAATGTACTGTAATACTAATATTAAATGTGATGCTATCTCTCATGTCCAATTCACTGTCCAGGTCGCATGTTATATGATGGACATGTTGTAGGATCACCACGTCTGTGGATAAGGGGAAATGTCAAATGAAATTAGATAAATCTGATAAATATACATGGTACATACAAAATGATATTGAATATGGTCAATAATTACATAATTCAAGTTATGGATGTACCTGAGGGTATGTGGTAGACAACTCAAAGTCGTGAATAATTATGTGTGTTTCCTGCACAGAACACACGTCACAATTCAGAAACTTTTTATATTATAATTATCATAAGGAAGAGCATTAACATTTCTTACCTCCTCGGGTCAACAATTTTGTAGATTTTACCCCTTCGTTCGCTGCTAACCGAAAAGCCTGATGTTGTCAGTATGTGTACTTCGCCTAGACAAAACAAAACAGAACATAAAGATTTAATCCATACATTGTCATGAGAAACGAAATTGATCTTGAATTACATTTTTCTCCTTGTACTAAAGAATCCTGATTAAAGTAGTAAGTTCAAATGTGTAAACACTCGAATCTACTATTACACAATGAATAGCCACTCCAAACATCACTCATCAATATTATTTTGATTGGAAAATTGGCAAAAATAACCTCACTCACCATTACCGTCTGTGCCAAATGAGAGTATGTTAGGTTCATAGGTGTTTGTGAGGCCGTTGAAACAAAGCTCAGGTCCACATGTCTTCAGCTCTGTGTCCTTCCACCCTGTGGGCGCTGACCTGTCTTCCTCCAGCTTAATCAGCCTCCTGCAGCAGAGGGACATGATCACATACATAGCCATTCATGTACACAATGACTATAATAGAGTGAAGAATATGATTTACACCAAAAGGTCTTCTGACCTTATCATTACAGAAACCTATACAGAAAGAAGCAAAAGAAACAGCTTTTCCAAAACTACATTAGAAAGGTAATAAACACAGTGAAGGTCTAAATACTAGTAAAACATGATCAAGTACTATGTACCTACCCATTTGCAAAATCCCCCATGATGTATGCCCCATTGAGGGCTGGACTCTCACAGCCCCGGTAGACATAACCCCCTGTTACTGACCTACCGACTGTTCGGTTATAGGCAAATATGGGTAGCACCTCATCCACGAGTGGAGCACCACCTGAAATGTGATAATCACATATTTTTTCCCGGATTAGTGTAAATGTAGATACTTTCACGTTGGACATATTTTCGTGATTTTCGCGGAAATGAAAAATCCCCGAAAATATGTACAAAGTGAATATTTATCCAGTATAGTCACACAACTAAAATATTCCTAAAATTTTTAATTCAAGGACACACTCAATTGTACTTTTTAGCAAATTCATGAAAATTTATACGCATGCAAATATCTACGTATACAGTAGTCTTTACACTTTCCAGATTCCTTTATCTGAACCATTGTCATTGCTTGACCGCTGCTAGACTAGGGGGCATGCAATCTTTTGAAATCCATAGACACATACATGAACTAGTTAAATATGCAGTTTATGCCTGGTCCTTGCAGGTACATGCATGAAATACTGTTTTCAAGCAACTGATAAAAGAGATATTGGATAAGAAAGAAAATGAGTATTAATGTACACACAATCTTTTGGATTGAAGCATTCAAATCCCTCTCGTCTCCTCCAGCCATAGTCTTTTCCATTCTCAATTATGTCAATCTCTTCAAAGGAACTCTGACCAACATCACCACAGAATATGCGCCCTCGCCCTGCACCTGTGGAATTAGGAAACATTATTATGAAAGTGATCTACTGTCATTTTCACTCTTGGTGATTAACAGGTCATAGCTTGCCTAAATACTATATTTCCTTGTTTATTTCCAAGGGCTTATTATGTTTTCAAATGAACAAGGCATGCTTATAGTTTATTCTGTGGCCCAACTTAGAGCAAATACAATTAGTATTTTCACCTTTGTAGAGAATAATATTACATTCTAAAAGCTATTTGGTAGTTAGCAAAGCATAAATTGTTGCTATAATATCATTTAACCCTACCTACTAGAACCACTCCCTAAAGGAGTATTTGCATTTAGTATTGAGAGGGATAGTTACATACAGGATGGTTACATATATTCAGGTCTATCATAGTCTCCATAGTGCTGAAACATCTTATTATAACCTATAATGAATTATGCTATATTCTCATGTTTGCACTGGTAAGTATTGTGACAGACTATCATAGCTAATGACAAAATATGTGTGCAATATGAACAAGAACTAGGAGGTAGATGTCGGCCCAGTATTGAGACTGAGAACATTGATTGTACTGAATAAAAAGCTTTAAAATTTAAATTGAATTGAATTACCTGTGAGATGGTCTCCTTGGTCCACAGTGCACCTCCAAGCGTTGCGGAGACCATAGGCATATATCTCTGGGCGGATATTAGGTGTATTCTGGAAAGGGTTGTCGCGTGGGATAGTATAGTTACGTCCCCCAATTGGGTCTACCTCAATCCTAAGTGCCTTCCCAAGCAGGTTACTCCTTCAAGAAGCATGGATAATCATGATATATCACAGCAGGTAGAGATTTTTCGAAAAACATCTCATGAGACAAATTTCACAATGTCATGGTGTTAACGCTGTGTCTCACGACCTTGAGCCAATGTTTTTGTCTCTGACCGGGTGCCGTCTCTGACTGGGTGCCGTCTCTGACCGGGTGCCGTGTCTGACCAGATGTCATTTGGGAGTTTAGTTATCTTCTACCAACAGCAGGAGGCTAATTATAGTTACATAACAACTGCCATAACGTTTTTACAAATCATAATATATATGAGTATATGTTAAAAATTAAAAAACACTTCCTTTTGACACCAGGTCAGAGACGGCAACTGGTCAGAGACAGTAACTGGTCAGAGACGGCACCCGGTCAGAGACGGCACCCGATCAGAGACAAAAACATTGGCTCAAGGTCGTGAGACACAGCCTTAATTAAAAATATTTTGGAAACAATTGTCTGTCAATCAGTTGCAAGAGAATACATTCAAATGAAAGTAATCACCCGTATGAGACTTCAGCCTGAACAAAAGCCAGAAGGACCTGTAATTTATCCAGCAATTGCAGGCAACAAGAGGAGAAAGGGTACTGCCTGCGCAATGTCTAGTATTGGGTTTGGCCACAAGAGGGCCTAAAATGACCACAAATGTGAAAAGAATTGAGGGTACTTTCTTACAATGTTTTTCTCCAAATATTCTATTTTGGTTTCATTCTTCTATATTTAGAATTAAATGGAATGTGTCCAGAATTATGAGACAAAAATCAGCTATGTACATCAATAGAAGAGTATGTAACAGCTGAGTGTTCCAAAGAATAGCAAGTTACAGCCACAAGAAACCAGAAGGTTTTATTTACTTACGTATTGATCTGTAACAAGTAGGCCTTAGTGGCCCAGCTTTGTACCTTTTTAACAACAAATATTGGACCAGCATGTGCAAATAAGCTTAGTGACTCACACCATTAAATTACATTACTGTATGTCATATCTTCTTCTCAAAATGTTTGGTTCTGTAGTTAAGGTGAGAATGTGCTACAGTACCTTACCAGAGAGGCACAATTCAATATTGTATGATATAAACATACCTTTGTAACATCACAGATGGAATTAGATATACATGTTTTTTGATTATTGATATGGGATTCAAGCACTAATGTTCTTGTATTGTACACTCATGGAGACAAACCATACATCTGTGGTCCATTGACAAATTATCCTGCATAGTCTTAAGTCTGCACATTGCGCATAGTCTGAACATGATTGTGTAATACAAACATAAAATCAGGGTCTCTTCCCTGCACTCCCTGAAACCTGAACTCTGAAGCCTGAGCCCTATATCTTATGTAATGTACATGTTCAGACTATGTGGGATGTATGCATCTCAGACTATGCAGGATATGTGTCTCAGGCATGACAGATGATTTGTCCACTACATGTTCAAGTGTACATGTATATGCATGTCATACCTGTCCTGTGCTCTGTTCCCTGGGTCTCCGCCTGCTCCACCATCACCAGTGAACAAGTATAGGTATCCATCAATGCCGAAGAACAACTGGAAAGATTGAACTTGTGATTTAAGAAATGTGTGATGTAACTCACAAATGACTCAGAGTTATATTTAATATTGATCTTGAATAAGTGCAGGGGTAACCACCCCTCCTTAGTTATTAGTATCAGGGCACTTATACACGATGGTACGGTAGTTGTTAAAGTGAGGAAAGGCTATACGTAAGATGTTGATTACAAGGAGATTGATAAGCGCAGGTGCACTTATTCAAGCCACTAGGGTAGAAGCACAATCTTTTTTATCCAACCGTTCAAAACATACAGCAAATGACATTAAGGTCTTCCCAGTTAATTTTCTCGGGGTAATACATCCAGTGAAAGAGATTCATAATATTTTATCACGCGCTTTAACAGATTTTGATGACCTTCAGGTTCCATCCACTTTTTGCTGCTTATGTCACTGTGGTTACAGTCTGGTAATTAAGTATGTACATTCAACATCCCATTCCATAGAGATGGCACTGGGTTTTCCAAATATGTATAATTGCACCGTCCAATTGACTCCTACATTGAAGCAAATTGCCATTGTTGAAATTTATCTCTTGATACAATTTGGAACTCAATATATGATATATTGCTCAAATGGCACATATGTTTTTGCTTTTGTCTGCTTGAAGTTTCCTGCGCCGTCAGAGAAACGAAACAGGCATTGAATAGATGGAAGTGTAGGAGCGTAGTTTGATACTGCCATAGTTACCACCAACCTGTGTTACACAACAAGTTGCTAAACATTACAGCGAAAAGTGTAGTAGGTCAACCATGAGAGGAAATAGATAATTTGGCCAGTTTACCAATTAGACTAATTCTAAAATCATGAGGTATCCTTAGACTAGTATTATTTGGTGGAAGCAAAGAATGATTCAGTAGAAATAGATACAATGTATATGACATTAGATCTTTGGTTAAGGCCATGAATCTAAGGAGTTTAGCTTAAGTTATAATCTCAATGTTTGATACTTAATAAGTTAACATCTAAGTCGATTGTAGATTACAAGTTTCTTTACCTGAGTGACGTTGAATAGTGCCCAGTCATTCAGATAGGAGGAAGCAAGACAAAAAAAGTGTAACAAAGTGTGACCCTCTGAATGCAACCAGCTAACCCACTATATATATACACACACGGAGAAATATCAGTCCTATTAAAGTTGGTATATATCATGTGATATGACAAATCACTGACCGCTCCTCCATTGTGGTTAGCGTAGGGCTGCTCCAGTCTCAACAGTAATCTTTCTGATGTGCGATTAACTCTGTTTGGGTCAGTAGCATTCACTGTGAACTCAACAAGTTCAGTGAAGAAGGTGTCGGGCCTGTTTGATATAAAATGTTACTATCATAGACTGAGTACAAAAATGTAATTCCTTAGCTCAATGGTACTATGTACTGGAAGATGACTTTGAATTTCTCTGAAAATTCTCAAAATAACTCTTTTGATAGCCGGTCACTATGATATTGTTAAAAAGGGGTACTGAGAAAAATTAGTAGCCTTCATAATTAATGGTACTATTACTACTATGAGCATTATATATCATAAAATATATCATTATTCTTTAACTACAAAACACGCAAAACTAACCTTGTGGTAATGCGAGTAGTAAGGTAGCAATAGAGCTTCCCATTCCTGGCATATTGTGGGTGGAAGGTTAAACCAAGGAAGCCCCGCTCATCATAACGTCCAATATTCACTACCAATATATCTGACACATTTATAAAAGGCATTGGATTTCTCACCCAATCCTGGCTATATATATAGACAATTCCACCTTGCTCCCCAACCACCATCCGCCCAGAGCCATCAGGGATGGTCTCTAGAATCAATGGGTTATGGTGGTCCTGTGCCACCTCTTGTAGGCATATACAGTCCTCGTTAGAAGAGAAAGAGTTTACTACCTCATCTCGTAGTGCAGGGTTATATATGATCTGTGATGGAGTGATATAATATCATAGGGTCATTTATATAATGAATGAACTGTGTTGTACAAGGAAGAACATTAATATACAAGTATAATGACCATTTTGGGGTGCACTGAAAACCTAGGTATGCAGGAAGTTGCTGACTACTGATGACTCAGGGTTATCATGCACATTTCACCACCTGATAATTATGATGACCCAATGTGATCATGTTGAGGAAACAATTTTGCAACTAAGGGGGCCTACTAGACAACAATGTAATACACAGCACCTACTCCAGGTGCTTTGTTGATAAATACCAAATATGAGATGTACTGGGAGAAGGGACCTTAGTATCCCCTGCACTAAGGTCCCATTTTGTAGATCATGATTATACTAATCTCGATGTAAGGTTACAAAATGAGGGATAGGAGCAGTATTTGGAACATTAAAGATTCATGTAATTTAGAAGGAAATCATGGAAGAATTAACGAAGGCATAAATATCTGTAAAAATGGACACTACATTTGTCTCTAGATACATCACACTAGGGACAAGTGTGATGAGTGGCTGTTATGTGCACATATACACACCTTATTGGCCTAGTACAAGGGCTATAAAGTGCTCTTAGATCTATGCGGTTTGATGATGAGAAAATGAGGAAACCTGAAATAGCTTTTACATGGTAACTCGTGATGTACACAAAAGTATACTAGTCCATAAAAAAACGTCCAGTCAGAGAAGTGATCAGCGTGATCACCCAGGGTGATCACATGTCATCGCTTAACGAACACCATAATCACCCAAAGGTGCTCAGTATAGTGAACACTTTATTCCCCCATATAGTTCTTAGTGAGTATATTTCTCAGCCAGCATGTAGGCCTACTTGTGGATTCATATAAAGGTAATGTGTGGGGATGAATCAAGTTGACCCTGAATTCATTAGATCAAAAGGCACATTTTAACAGTTTGGATTCATTTCTTTTGGAGTAATACTTCCAAATAAACCATGCATGCAATTATTTGGCATTGCCTATCAAATTTCGCATAATAATCTACATCAACAAAAATAATAATCTACTTATTTACATACATTTGTATTGGCATAAATACTAGATCTGATATCTGGTTGGAAATCTCAAAACACTTTAAACAGAATTTTAATTAATGTATTTACCTGTGGATAGCAGTAGACAGTGTCCTTCAGACTGACTGCCGTACAGAACTCCTCAGTCCTGGTGGGGTCAGCGGCCAGACGTTGAAGGTTTGGATTGTCTGTCAGTTTGGGTACAAAGGCCCGACAAAGACGAAGGAAGAGCCTGCAGAAATCTGGACATAAACCTGGGAAGGTTGACTGAACCCCATCTGCTTCTGCATCATAAATGTGAGCTGCATAGGGATTACAGGGCGCACAGGCCAGATGAAAGAGCAGTCCAACACACTGACCTGCCTCTGTCCGGTTTGGGTGAGCGAAGAGCATTCTACGATAATCTAGGAACAGATTATTATCCACACGAGCATCACAGCAACTGTAATTCTGTAAGTGCCTGCAGAACTGAAGTGGGCCTGTAGGGCTGAAAGGTGGTCTGAAGTCCAGGCATTGGGGGTGGGAGTCAACAATAATAGGAAGTATTGATATAAGAAGGGTAAAAGAGGTACCCAGTAGAACAACCATCCTGATCGGTTCCATTGTGAATGTCCTCAGGACCAACTCCTCAGTGTACCCACAGCCTGAAACTTAACACCCTAAACAGGTGGCACTATGTACCAACCTGATACTTATCGGTGTGCCAGTTGTCGTGCCAGGGTCTGTAAATGGGACTCACGCCATCCTCGTGCCCCTGCCCTCGATATGCATTGGGGGTGTATATATATTACACACAACCATGCATGACTAACTGCTGTGTCACGAGAACTAAATACTACAGTAAAACCTCGCGAGTCATATCGCCAGTGCGGCTTATATGAGCAGGACAAGGTCTGGGTGCGGCTTATATGCGAGTTTCTGCTATTATGGAACAGTGCTAAAAGTCACCATAAGGCTCACGACTTTGTAACAATTGGATAGTCTTTGACCGGGTGATGTCTTTGACCGGGTGATGTCTTTGACCGGGTGATGTCTTTGAACAGGTGACGTCTTTGACCGGGTGACGTCTTTGACTGGCAAGATTAAAAGATCTGAAATATGGGGCCAATTGTTGCAAAGTCGTGAGACTGAGCCATAATCAGATAGCTCGTGCAGCTTATAGGATCGCCCTAAAGTCGGGGTGCGGCTCATATGCGAGTTAGGCTTATACGCAAGGTTTTACGGTAGGTTTCTGGTAAAGGGGTCAGTTTAAAACAACTCACTCTATAGACAAATAGATATGAAATTACTGTTTCTTTGGACCTGCAACATTTCTATTCAATATAGGGGCAAACTAAAATGCCTATCATGAGGTTTGATATGAAAACCTAAATATATTTCATTGATATTCGATGTCTCTTGTTCTAATTTAGACTTAGTTACGCCTGTCATTATAAAAGTGTGTGGCAGTGTTCTGCATTGGTCATGTTGTATAATAGAGGTACGCTCATGGTGTATCCGTGCAATTATATCGTTATGTATGATATTTAATATATATGCAGTGGTGCATGCACGCTCTAACACGATTTAGGACAGCTATTAAGAGTAGGTAGTGGTACAGTCAACTCCCTCCTTATGGCCACCCCTCTAGTATGGCCAGTCAGCCATTATCCCGGGGGGGGGGCACTCCCTGTCTTTTCTATAGTCACTATGTGTGAACATCACCTCAAATCTGGTACCCTTGCCAAGGGGCGAGATTTTCAAAAATCATACCCTTTTCAAGGGAAAATTAGCAAGAAAACAGACCTAAATCACAGATGACCCTGAAAGATATACCCTAATTAAGGGTGACCCTGAAAGAAATCCCCTTCTCAAAGGTGACCAAGAAATATTATAGCAAAATAAAGTAAAAATTACCCTTTAAAGCTCTAAAAACGTACCCCTTTCTCTCAAAATTAGCTTAAAAAGCACCCCTTATCAAGGACCCTCGCGGGCCCGTGCCTATGACCCAAAAACGGACCCTTTCCCTTGGAATCGTGTTCACACATGGTATCCAAATCTGAGGGAGTGGCCCCCCCGGGGCCATTATAGGGCCATCTTTGGAAAGTGCCAATCAGTTTTCGCTTTATCTTAATTTAAAATACTCCCTCTGATGTGGCCATCCCTCTAATACGGCCGCCCCTCTCTGCGGCCACTGTTTTGGCAGTCTCATATGAGTGGGTTTCTCCCTCTACTAAGGCCAGCTGTATTAGCAAGCAGGCTTTCAATTTTTAACTGCAAGGTGTATAATCTTAGAGCAGACAATACCGTCTTGTGTTGTACACTGGGACACACTGGAACGCACTCCAACCAGCGACACTGCTGTTGAAGGGACGTTATAGCCCTTTAAAGATGGTGTGTCAGCTGAATGTTTGGAGATTTTTTAGTCTTATCATATTCCTATTGTATAGCCTATCCCATACGCCTTCCCTAACTTTTAAAATTATTGGTAGTGTCTTAGTCTATAAGATGAGTACATGCAGTGCAATATTTTTTACTGTAGGTCAACACTAAAACTCCCTATGTGTTTACTGCATGGCTCAGTGCTTTCCCTATTAGCTTAGTTCCCAGTATACTCACATAGGGGGGAGGCACTGAATCAGTGAGGTGAATAAGCAACATTGTTTTCTATCTCAAATCATGCATTTATAGACAAATACATTAATATTGAGCACTGCATATCAGCTAAGATAATAACAAAACCCTTGACATTAAAAGTATATCCATTTTGAAGAAAAGGTTCGGGAAGTCTATCAGCTGATATACCATCTTTAAACCCCCTGCTCTCATATAAACAGCACTCACATTGGGTATATACAACTGACCTGTCAGACCATGGTTTGTCAGAGGGAGATGACATATTTGTATATTGACTAGAATATAGCTACTTACCACCACTATATTTTGTAATGGTAGCTTATGAATGTTTGCCAGACCAAGCTATACCAATTGTACATGTATTAATTACAATATCAAATTTGCCATCATGATACATGAATGGAACAATGGTCACTCCCAAAAGTGAATACACTCCTGATGTGTCAGCATGATGCATTGATATTTATGTGATTATCAATAAAAGGTATCCTATTATATATCCACAGGTGCTCTGTTGGTGTCCCATGGGGTGGGCAAGAGACGATTCCTCAACCGGGGTGTTGGCATTTTGTGTGTTCTCATAATTATTGCTGGTCATCCTTAAGGCTTCATTGTTGTCCATGTATGTATACCAAATTACCAGGGACATGTACACAAAGAATATAACTGAATAATATATGTATATTTGTAGCAATATCTGCCATCGCTATTGCCATATCCACGAAATATAATGCATCCATCAACCATATTTGTATAATGACTTTGTGTATATTACAAGGGACGTTCACCCCATTAATCTTTAGTTAAATCCAGATACAAGAATAACTATGATGAAGTTCTAGAATTCTTGTATTCCACGCCCTAGATGGGACATGCGTTTTTATTTTGTGTCTAATGGCTTCTGAAGTCATTATTATCTATGACGTATAATGGTTTGTTAACATGTCTACGGCCGTTTTAGGTGCAATTCATGTGCATGTAGACGTGTATATATATGGTGAATGTAAAGTAAATGTACTAGGCCTAGTTAGTTAAACAGGCGGTTACAGAAAACGCCTTTCTTGTTTAAGTCTTTCTTGCTTGATATAACAGATATGCAAATATGTGTTGTATATGTTTTAAGATTGGGGAATAATCTACTAATTCCTTGAAAATGAATTACAATTATTCTTATAAAGTGGTGCCACCTCTCATGTCCAAGTTACTTTCCAGGCTGCATGTTATATGACCGACATGTCGTAGGATCACCACGCCTGGAAATAAGGAGATATGCCAAGTAAAGCTAGATAAATATATAGGCCTATCCAATATATATCAAGTAATATTCGATATGTTAAATATGTCTAGTTGTGCACTGGTATAGAAATGTAATGATTATAATTATGTTGTTGAAATTATGTGTGAGACAACTGAAGGCTGTGAGTTTTAGTGAAGTATATTTGAAAGCTTCTAGCACAGACCATACTTCACAATGATAAGAAAGTGTGCACATTTAATTGAAAGTGAAAGAACATTAGCTTGCACTTTTCCTACCTCCTTGGGTCTATGATTTTGTAGATTTTGCCCCTTCGTCCATTGTTGGATGATAATCCTGCTGTTGTCAGTATGTGAATTTCACCTAGATAAAACAAAACAAAACATAAAGATCCAAACCATACAAGTATGAAGTTGTTGTGTGTATACATACCAGCTACTGTGGTACATCACATATTCCTAATTTGTTTAACATCAATCTCAAACACCCTCAAAAGCAGCCAGTATTGGATAGTCCCGAACATACTGGAATGTATAGAGGTTATCTCGGTCCATTGCAGCTACCCCGATAATGCAGCCACCGCTCTCGTTCTCTTTCTCTGCTTTCTCCCCCTATCCCATTAATTTCACATGTGTGCTGTTCAGCCCCCTGTATACTGCCCTAAGACGATAGGATCATATACTGCAGTGCAGTACAATAATTGGTGCCAGTCTTTACCTGTAAACTGTCAATTTTCTCTCTAGAATTTTAGGGGTGAAACCAAAATCAATCTATACATTTTCTTTCACTATTTTGGTTGTATTCTACCCACTGGCCCACCTGGGATACTATTTCTACACACCTTTTGGTGAGATACGGGAACAATAATCTCACTCACCATTGCCGTCTGTGCCAAACGAGAGTATGTTAGGTTCATAGGTGTTTGTGAGGCCGTTGAAACAAAGCTCAGGTCCACATGTCTTCAGCTCTGTGTCCTTCCACCCTGTGGGTGCTGACCTGTCTTCCTCCAGCTTAATCAGCCTCCTGCAGCAGAGGGAAATGATCAGATGTTCATACAGATATGAAAGTGTGAAGAATAAGATTTGCATTAAAAGGTGTTCTGAAAAAAGACATTTCTTTGCTCTCTTAAAACCACAATCAGAAATATAGAAAATGCATGGAAGGCCTAAATGCCAGCAAAACATGATAGAGTGCTCTGTACCTACCCATTTGTAAAATCTCCCATGATGTATGCCCCATTTAGGGCTGGACTCTCACAGCCCCGGTAGACATAGCCCCCTGTTACTGACCTACCAACTGTGTGGTTGTAGGCAAATATGGGTAGCACCTCATCTACAAGTGGAGCACCACCTGAAATGTGATGATAAATTTTAGTGTCTTAGGATTAGTCTCTGCATTTCTCAGATTTCTCCTTCTGAATTCTTATGATTGCATGACCACTGCTAGACTAGTGTTCATGTGATTTTTCCTCTTAGACAGATACCTATATTTGCAGTCTATGTGTAGTCCTTGATAGTAAATGCATGAATCATTGTTCCAAGTAATAGATATTTGGTAAGAAAGGAAAACGAGTATCAATGTACACACAATCTTTTGGGTTGAAGCATTCAAATCCCTCTCGTCTCCTCCAGCCATAGTCCTTCCCATTTTCAATTATGTCAATCTCTTCAAAGGAACTCTGACCAACATCAGCACAGAATATGCGTCCTCGCCCTGCACCTATGGAAACAAGAAATAATTTTGATGTATAACTGTCTTTCCCTATCGATGATTAAGAGTTCAGCTTGCCTAAATACTGTGTTTTCTTGTTAATTGTGGCACCACTAGCAGTCTAGTGTGTGCGCTATAACTGGGACATGCGACTTTATGCAATACTAGTACTACTGAACCCGGCTACAAAGGCCAAAATGAATGGACTCCTCGCCTCTGATAACCTGCTTTTTATAACCTGTATGTTGTAATTGGTTAGTTTGATCACATCACATTGATGTTAAAGTATTTACCACTTTCCTCATAGAAACAAATGATGCACTCTCCCTAAGGCCAAAAAAATGTGTGTTTCAGATTACATAGTCTATCTAGGTAGGGTAGTTTTTTTTTTACTTTGGCCTGAGAAGTACCCAAAACTGACTCGCAAACTTCAGCGCTGACTCGTGGACAACAGCATTGACTCATCGACTATCAAATTGACTCTGAAATAGCCCCAAAATTGTTTTATAAAGACAGATTGATCCCATGGCCTGAAAAGTACCTAAAAATGGACTCACAAACTTCAGCGCTAACTCGCCCACACTGGTGTCGACTCCTGGACCATCAAATTGACTTTAAAATAGCCCCAAAATTACTTAAAATATCACCTGATGAAGGCCAAACCACGCCGAAATGTTTTGATCGATATGATTTAACATGGTAAAATAAAAGCCACCTGTAAATAAAGTCTTGTCATTCTAGTTGTGTCTATTATATAATTATAATTTACTTAAAATATACTTTTCTTTTTCAAAATTGGATAAAAATTTCTAGGGTCAGCCCTGTTTTGCTAGGTAGGGTCTAAGCATTATCACGTTTTATTGCCTGTGCTGCCCCTCTGAAGTGCCGCACATCTGTCACTTTGGGGTAAACACAAGAAAAGAAGGAGAGCTATCACTTGCACACACACACACACACACACACACACACACATACACACACACACACACACAGTGATGAGAATGCCACTGCTGCCCCAAAAAGCTTCAGTGCCCTCGTTAACAATAACCAGGTTATTAATCAGGTTATCAATATCTATGCTGATTCTATTACAATATAAAGTATTACAATATAATTAGCTGTCAATTAACCTGTACATTACACCATCATTGTTATTACATTTGTCGAGCTTGCACAGGTAAGTTTTCTACCTTTGTGGCAAGCTGCCATAGCTTCTGGCTAGAATAAGAGTGAATTATTCATAATAACTAGAACATAGTAGAAGGTACATGGAATAGAATAGATAAAAAAGGATATATTTGAGGATACTGTTACTCCTGTTTGACCTACCTGTGAGATGGTCTCCTTGGTCCACAGTGCACCTCCAGGGGTTACGGAGACCATAGGCATATATCTCTGGGCGGATGTTAGGTGTGTTCTGGAAAGGGTTGTCCCGTGGAATAGTATAGTTACGTCTCCCAATTGGATCTACCTCAATCCGAAGTGCCTTCCCAAACAGGTTACTCCTTTAAGAAGCATGGATAATCATTGCATATGATTATATCACCACAGAAAGAGACTTGTCAAAAAAGAAACAAAGAGGCACAATTGGACAGAATGAATTTTTAAGTATCTAAAGAGTATTGGCATGGGAATTCGAGCACTAATATAATATTGTATAATTTTATGCTTGTTGGGACAAACCATCTATGGTGCCTCTGAAATCCGCATATCCAGCAGTCTGAACATATAAAGTAAAAATTGGGGACTCACACTACCTTTTCTTTTACATTTTCCCCACAACATCTTCGAGTACTCTGAAGCCTGACCCCCCCTATTTTAAGTATGGAATATGTTCAAATGTAGAGTATGCAGGTTTCAAACATGTAGGATATGTCTGTCAAAGCACCATGACTGGTTTATCCATATTTGTATATTGTACCTGTTCTGTGCTCTGTTCTGTGGGTCTCCTCCTGCACCACCATCACCAGTGAACAAGTATAGGTATCCATCAATGCCAAAGAACAACTGGAAAAAAGAAAAATAACACGGGTAGTGGTTAGATAAAGGAGTAAAGTTTGATATTGCCATAATTTTGCCAATTGATCAATTAGACTAAATGCATACTGATGAGGTGTCTGTAACCATTATTGTCAGTATGTATAATCATTGAACGTATATTATAGAGAATGATTTGCAATGTTGATACACATATTATCTCTACTTCTAATTCAATTTATTTCATGACACCTGCAATCCCACCATACTTCAACTACAAGGAAAATGTTCATGGTTAGGTAAAAGCAATCAAAGATTCCAGTAACAATCTTAAGTCTGAATAAAGATCTATCCCTTGCCTAATTTTATCACAATGCCTTTCCACAAGCATCAATATCATTTACCATAGAACAACATGTGCTACGATTTTCATACAGACATATCTGTTTTCTAGAAGTTTGTATATTCACATAATATGACAACTAACCGCTCCTCCATTGTGGTTAGAGTAGGGCTGCTCCAGTCTTAACAGTAATCTTGCTGATGTGCGATTAACTCTGTTTGGGTCAGTAGCATTCACGGTGAACTCAATAAGTTCAGTGGAGAAAGTGCTGGGCCTGTTTATAATAATATTAGAGACAGAAATTGGCTCAATGGTACTAGGTACAGTTAGACTATTTTCGATTGCTCTGGGGATTTGAAACAGGTCACCATACTCTCAACAAGCGGTGGATCATGAGAAGATATTTAGAAAAATTATGCCCCCTCACAATGGATTGTACTATTGTAGCATATAATTTATTACTTACAATGATCTATCATTGCTCTTTAACTACAAAACACACAAAACTAACCTTGCAGCGTTGCGAGTGGAAAAGTAACAATAGAACTTCCCGTTGCGGGCATATTGTGGATGAAAAGTTAAACCCAGGAAGCCCCGCTCATCAAAACCAACAAGATTCACCACCACTATATCTGACACGTTCATGAACGGTATTGCATTTCTAACCCAATCCTGGGTATATATGTAGACGATTCCTCCCTGCTCCCCAACCACCATCCGCCCAGAGCCATCAGGGATGGTCTCTAGGATCAGTGGTCTAAGGAGGTCCTGTGCTGTCTCTTGGAGGCATATACAATCCTCATTGGAGGAGAAGGAGTTCACTACCTCATCACGTAGTGCTGTGTTATATAATATCTGTTGATGGAGAGATATTTATGTGATAGAGTATCAGTGTTGTACAAAAATAATTATTAATTTACAAGTATATGACCATCATGATATAGATTCCTATAGTATAGTATATTATTATGTTTCTCAGCATGTGCATGTGCATGTGTATTCATACAAAAGTATGTGTGGAGACAAATTAAAATTAGTCATGATTAGTCATGAATTCATAAAATCAACATTGTCATAGTTGGGATTCATTTTGCGCAGTGCAATTATACTTTTCAATAAACCATGCATGCAGTTATTAGGCAATGTTTATTATTGGTGTAAATACTAGATCTGGTATCTGAATAGGAATCTCAAAATACTTTAAATACTATTTTAAATCAATGTGTTTACCTGTGGATAGCAGTAGATAGTGTCCCTCAGACTGACTGCCGTACAGAACTCCTCAGTCCTGGTGGGGTCAGCGGCCAGACGTTGAAGGTTTGGATTGTCTGTCAGTTTGGGTACAAAGGCCCGACAAAGACGAAGGAAGAGCCTGCAGAAATCTGGACATAAACCTGGGAAGGTTGACTGAACCCCATCTGCTTCTGCATCATAAATGTGAGCTGCATAGGGATTACAGGGCGCACAGGCCAGATGAAAGAGCAGTCCAACACACTGACCTGCCTCTGTCCGGTTTGGGTGAGCGAAGAGCATTCTACGATAATCCAGGAACACATTATTATCCACACGAGCATCACAGCAACTGTAATTCTGTAAGTGCCTGCAGAACCGAAGTGGGCCTGTAGGGCTGAAAGGTGGTCTGAAGTCCAGGCATTGGGGGTGGGAGTCAACAAGAACAGGAAGTATTGACATAAGAAGGGTAAAAGATAAGCCCAGTAGAACAACCATCCTGATCAGTTCCATTGTGAATGTCAGTGAAATAGTTACTCAGGATCAACTCCTCCAGAGCCTGCAACTAAACACCCTGAACAGGTAGCACTATGATCCTACCTCCTACCTTATCGGTGTGCCGGTTGCTGTGTAAGTAAACGCATTCCCCTGTCCTCAATATGAGTTGCAGGTGTATATATAGTGTAGTAAAACACACAGTCCTGCACGACTAACGTTTGTGCCGTGAGGATTTAAAACTAGGTTTCTGGTGCAGGGAGGGGGTCAGTTAAAACAATTAGCTCTATAAAAAAAGCGAAATTAATTACTGCTTCTTTGGAACTGGTACATTTCTATTCAATATAGCGGCATACTAGAATGCCACACTGGTCATGTTGTATAATAGTAGGTACATTTAGTGTATATCTCCGTAATTATATCGTTATAAGGTGCGAAAATATAAGCAGTGGTGCATGCATGCTCTGACACAATTCTGGACAGCCTCAGGGTGCACTCGCTTATTCTTGTGTGTTCAGTGTTTGAAGAACTTACCATATTGGCCTATATAGCCCAGCACCCATACATTATGGCTCAGTCTCACGACTTTGTAACAATTGGATCGTCTTTGACCGGGTGACATTTTTGACCGGTAAACGTTATTATAGCATAAATTCGGCCTATATCCCTATATATATTAAGAAATGGGTGGAAAAAGTCAAAAGATATTTTCACACTATATGAAAGGAAATTTATTGAAAGTTTGTTATATTCATATGTACGCTCTTTTACATGCATTATAGCCTAATGTCATATTTCTTCTTCTGCCCGATCAAAGACATCACTTTCTATATTATGCGGAATTTGAAGAGCTACACTGTCCAACGTATTATGCAATAACCATCCACATATTTTCTCAAATAGTAGAGATATGGGGGAAAAAGAAAAAAAGCCTTTTCTAGCCTCATGGTCAAAGATGTCACCCGGTCAAAGACGTCACCCGGTCAAAAACGTCACCCGGTCAAAGACGTCACCCAGTCAAAGATTATCCAATTGTTACAAAGTCGTGAGACTGAGCCTTATATGAATTCCTAGTATGATACATCTTGGTCTTTTATAAGCGCTTATTCAAGACCAGGTATTACTATATTGGTAACTATATTGCTGACACTCCTGTGTCTCTCTATCCGGGCGTCCTTTCAAGACCAGTGCTTATTCAAAAACCCTGCTATGATTTAAGCCAATACGGTAATCATTGTGGTAGGCCTTGATAAACAACGTTTATTCAGCGGGGACGAGGGGGGGGGGGTGAGGTTCATGTCCCATATCGAATTTAAGAAATACCCTTTGAGATGTCTTTTATTTTTTTCCGTCAAGTCACTATAAGCTCCATGTCGCATGTCGACATGGCCAAGTCACCATGTCAAATTTAGCCACCCACCCCCATATTCATATGATTTTGTATGGACCTGTCTCTGCCGAAAGTAGTCAGATCTCGGCCAGATCTCGAGGGTGCCGGATTATAGGAGACCGGACAGTTAAGGTCTGACTGTGTAGCGGTAGGACAGGCTGAGCTCATTTCATGCCTGGAAGAAATACAACTTAACCGGGGGAGACAGCTCGGGCAAACTGCCAATAACAGCCCAGTTCATGCCCTGCAACTGGAAACTAGTTCTTGGGGAACACTCTCCAGATAGCGCACTAGAATATGTATTCAGGATACTTAAGATGAGTACAGAACAAGCCAGTATTTTAGAAAATATAATTGGGTAGTTTATTTTCAAGTACATGGTTACAAATACGCCTGTATTGTGCAGAACCCGTAGGCCTAGGTACAATTAAGAGGGGTCAAACATATATTTCTAAGAAAAAAATAAAATTTTACACCCAGGAAAGAAATCAACCCCTAAAAATGGCCTTAATGTTAATTGTCCCACTTTACCTGATGTCCCACTTTACCTGAATCAACCCTATACATATTCAGTTAAAATGTGAATCAACAAAATTGGATCATACTTTAAATTGATCACGCTGTCCGCAGATATATATACTTTATGAATAAGCAAATAGGAGATCAGGAGCCATGGAAGAGGAATATAAACAAACAAACCAAAGCTTTTCATAATAAATGTACAAACGTATGTCTATAATTAAAGTCACTTTAATGATGTCCCTAGCTTTTTAAAAATAGGGCAGGAGCTAAGTCGTGATATTTATAAATGGATAAAATTAAGAGAAGACTATGGTGGGGATAACCCAGGTGACCTGGCACTATTCCCCTTGTAGATGCAGATGAGAACTTCGGGGAGTGTTTGTGTACACAGCGGTTGGGGGGAACGCCGTGGTCCCTTAGTTACCAACCCAGGCGCCCCCTAGTAGAGAGTCCTGGTACTGCATAATACTCGCATTAACAATGCCAATCCCACACGTTAATTCTATGGGTATAGTATATATATATTTATATATATATATATATATATATATATATATATATATATATATATATATATATATATATATATATATATATATATATATTATTATTAAAGGTGCAAAATGCGATAAGGATGCTTGTTTGAAGTGTTATTAAACATGAATATTATCGTTTATAGTAGTAATTGTGTCCCAAAGAGGTAACTCATAACCCATCTTAAATACATTGCGGTGGTGATTCTGTCATGTTATATAAATACGCTGTGGTTAAATCAATCCACATCCTTATTACCATCATCCCTGTATCCCGTTTGCTAAAGAGCAAATACATCATGTCCTTCTTACATGGAGATGCCACCCTACATGATACACGTTATTGCCCACGTCAAACGTTGTCACTGTTCCGACATGGGGCAGGATCACCCCGTCTGGAAATGAAGAGAAAGTTATAATTATTAAAAGGTCTTATGGTATTTAGTATATAAAAAAAGGTATGATGTACACTTCATTCTAATGATATTGTAGGGGCCGGATTCCCCGTACCCTGGTGGAAAGCCTGAAGGGGTGAAACACCTGGGTAATCCTCCCCCTCTGTACCATACCGATCCAGTAACGTGAGACACGGTCTATCTGATAGGACAAAGGGGATGTAGCTCAGTGGTAGAGCAATCGCTTGGCAAGCGGAAGGCCCCGGGTTCGACTCCCGGTGTTTCTGAAAACATCATTTTCGGAGAAACCGTGTCCCTCACAATATCCTGACACCATAGAGGGTAAGGTTTCATTCCAATGGTCTTGGTGGTCAACGTAGAGAGTGCTCATATAGATCTTGACACTTCTTTTATAGGCCTACGTATAGCTAACTTACCTCCTTGGGTCAACGATTTTGTAGATTTTGCCCAGTGGATCTCGGCTTGCAGCTCCTTTTGTTGTCAGTATGTGAAGTTCACCTGGACAAAGTAAGGCATGTTATTATTGTTAAGCAATGGAACGTTATGATAATACAATACAATGTAAGCTAGATATAAAAGAAATAATGATATATTCCCTCTGTACTATCCCAGTAAACAAAAAACGTTATACAACATTTTATAACGTTATATAACGTTAAATAACGTTTCTCTAAGGCTCCATACTAGGGCATAACGTTATATGAAATTTTATAACGTTATTTTGACGCAAAATGACGTTTTTTTGTTAGCTGGGTATTACATAATATTATACTATACGTAATCATATCAGAGTTAAATGTACATCAACTCTTAGCCTGCAAAGTTATAATGATTTATGTTACTCACCATACGGATCTGTTCCAAATGAGAGGATATTCGGTTCATAGGTATTTGTAAGGCTGTTGGAGCACAATTCCGGTCCACATGTATTCAGGTCTATGTCTCTCCACCCTGTGGGTGCTGATCTATCTTCCTCTAGCTTAAACAGCCGTCTGCAGCAGAGAGGAACGACCAGATGTATCACCATGGTGTAAGGAATAAGATAGACACCATAATAAAGGTAGCATTCAGGTGTCATAATGAAATGCTACATAACACAAGCCCAAAATACATATGCATCATTTCTAGAATAAAATAAAACAACTTGTAACGTCATACTATCAAAATTGTGACTATACATGGGTTAAAATCCAACACGATCGACACGGCGACACACCGGCGGCACAACCTTTTTTTAAATTGACACGGGCCGCGACATGGCCTTATTAAAAATCGACAGACACAAGAAAATGTAGCATATTGTACAAGATATATAAATCGACACGGTGACAGGGCCCTCTCCTAAAAATCGACACGGCCAGAAATCTGGTTACCCATGTATAATCACAAAATTAGATGCAGGGCATAGTTAAATAGAGAAAGCAGAAATAATCAAATGTTCTGTACCCACCCTGATGCGAAATCACCCATGATGTAGGCCCCATCCAGGTAGGGATTCTCACAGCCTCTGTAGACCTGGCCCCCTGTTACTGACCTACCAACTGTCCGGTTATAGGCAAATATGGGAAGTTCTTCATCCACAAGTGGAGCACCACCTGCAATGTGATAATCAATGCCATCGTGATATTAAAGTGTAACATTTCCTAGATTCCTTTATCTAGATCCTTCTAATCTAACTAAATGCAAAGCCCATAACCTTCAGCCAGCAGAAGTTATACATTCTTTTTTTCTTGGATGAATAATTCTTTTCATATCATATATACTGACAAAGTAATTATATTTTGGAGAATGAAATAAAATGAAAAGTTACATCTCCTTACAGTCTTTTGGTATGAAGCACTCAAATCCCTCTCGTCTCCTCCAGCCATAGTTCTTGCCGTTTTTAATTATGGAGACCTCCTCAAAGGAGGCCTGACCAACATCCCCACAGAATATGCGTCCTCGCCCAGCACCTAAGGAAATTCATTATTAACTTTTAATATAGCTTATATGTGACGTATCCTGCTGTGTATTATGATAACAACCATTGGTCAGTCTAGATATATCTCCAAATAAATAACTTTCAAGCAAATACTTATGAGCGAATCATAATGAGGTGAGTTACTGATTGGTTGACCAATTACATATATTCGTTTGTGGATTACCCCTCTAGATATGGAGACTTTATAATGTGAGAGTAGATAGTGTTTAGATTATATGTCTACTGAACATACCTGTGCGACGGTTTCCTTGGTCCACACTGCACCTCCAGGGGTTACGGAGGCCATAGGCATATATCTCTGGCCTGAAGTTAGGTGTGTTCTGGAAGGGGTTGTCAGATGGGATGCTATATGAATTGTCCCCAAGTGTAGGGGAGTCCACATCAATCCTCAGTGCCTTCCCAAACAGGGTGCTCCTTTAAGTAGATGATAAAGACAGTTAAGTATATACCAATAATTCAGGCTGAAAGGTTTTCGCGATTTTGGAATCTGTTGCAATTTGAGGATATCACCTCAACATATGTAGCTTTATTTAACACAGAGGTATAAGTACGACGAATCTTTTACCAACTAAAATAAATCTACACTGCAAAAAAGATGCTTAGGTTTTAAACATGTTTAGGTCTAAACATGTTTAAAGTCTAAACATTTTACTAGGTTTGTGTCTTTCAATCCTTCTGCTTAGGAATGAAACACTATTATTCTAAATGCCTAAACAGTTATATTGAATCTGTTTCGATGTTTAGAATTTAAACAGTATGAAAAGTTGCTGTTTAGGATGAAAACATGTAGTGTTTAGATCATAGTATATCAAACACATACCAGATGGCAGCTCTGTGGTTGGCTGTAGTTTCTACAACCACTTTAATGATATTGTGGATCTAAAGGTGCTTAAATCTGAGTTGATTGATTTAAATTGCATGGGGTACAAAAGGATAATTATACACATTGCAGGATTCAAGGGTTGAATGCTTTATCACTATGATCACGATGCAATAAAGATACATCAGCTACATAGACACCTCTTTTAAGAACTTTAAGAATGGATAAAGCATTATCTTCCCTGAAGGTCTGTTGTATTGGCTCAAGGCTGTGTCTATGTTAAAATAGAGGCCTATGTGAAACAATGATGCACATATTGCCCTAAGGGGGGGGGGGGACTGCTAGAAGTCTCTTAAAGACATTATATGGAAATAAGATTATTTATTTATTTATCTAAACATAATAATAATAGGTCTCTAGGCACACCACTTTTAGCCTTAAAAACTTGACAGATAAACACAATGATATGCTAAATTCTTGAATTCTAAACACTTCATTGTCCTAAACACATTGCTTTAAACACATAAATGTCTAAGCACTGAGCTAAACATATTATTTGTCTAAACATGTTTAGGATCATATTGTGTGGACAAAAACGGGGCAGGAATGTGTTTAGGATTGTGTTTAGGATCTAAACACCTTTTTTGCAGTGTACATTATTAGATACGTATACATTCATCCTTGCTTGACTGGGAAGCTTCAACAAGAAGCCTCAACAAGAAGAAGCTTCAACAAGAGTCTTCAACAAGAGGCTTCAACAAGAAGCGTCAACACGAAACTTCAGCAAAATATGCTCATTAGAAAAAGATACTGTTAAAACAGTGTGTGGTGGTCCTGATTAGCCATTGGAGTAGAGCAAAATAATCCCATATTTGAGAAGCAATTTCTCAACAAAAGAATATACATTACATTTAACTTAAGGTGACCCTAGGGTTACCCTGTCCTCATATTATTCCTAAGATTTGCACGCTACAGCAATTATAACCAGAACCTTTGATCTGCCAGAAGTAGGGCTAAGTGACCCACAACTGGGAGTTGTTAGCAACATGATTATATTGGACCAGCACGTGCAAATAGATCTCGTGACTCACACAATTACGTATACAGTCAACTCCCTCCAATGTGGCCACCATTGGGACTATGAAAAAGTGACCGCATTGGTGGGGTGGCTACATAAGATGGAGTCATATTCTATATAATATTATTGTAGTATATAATGTTGGGGACCATAAAAGTGTCTGCATAAGAGGGGTTGAATGCACTAGAGGGAATTATGGTAGTTATGGTAAGATTGTGCTACAGTATCTTACCAGAGAGACACAATTCAATATTGTATAACATATATACATACCTTTGTAACAACACAGACAGAATTGAATAGATCTAGATTAAAGGCACGGGAATTCAAGCACTGATGTTATATTGCACACCCATGGTGCCTTGACAAACATATACCCTGTATAGTCTTAACTCTGTATTGATCTATAGCTCATAATCTGAACATGTTACACATACAATCTTTTTTTTCCCTACACTCTGGTCTCTGAAGCCTGAGTCTGAAGCCTGAGTCCCATATCTTATGTAAATTAAATGTTCCGACTGTGTGGTATATTGTGTGTCAAGGCATCATGGATGGTTTGTCTATTATCTGCATGTCATACCTGTTCTGTGCTCTGTTCAATGGGTCTGCACCTGCCCCGCCATCACCTGTGAACAAGTACAGGTATCCGTCGGTGCCGAAAAACAGCTGAAAGGGAAGAAAACACAAGTAGTGGTTAAATGCATAATTAAAAGTACACAGTGCCATAGGGAGAATATTAAAATTATTAGAAAAACATATTGCGGAAAAATACTCTACATAATCCTACTTAAAGTCTACGTAGAAGATACGTAGTGTGTTTACTGGGCTCCCACTTAAAGATGGTGTGTCAGCTAAATGTTTGGAGATTTTTTAGTGTTATCATATTACTATTGTATATCCTATCCCATACGTCTTCCCTAACTTTAAAAATTATTGGCAGAGTCTTAGTCTATAAGAGGAGTACTTGCAGTGCAATATTTTTCACTGTAGGTCGACACTAAAACTCCCTATGTGTTTATACTGCATGGCTCAGTGCTTTCCCTATTAGCTTAGTTCTCAGTATGCTCACATAGGGGGGACACTGAATCAGTGAGGTGAATAAGCAACATTGTTTTCTATCTCAAATCATGCATTTATAGTCAATTATATTTAACATTGAGCACTGCATATCAGCTAAAATAATAACAAAACCCTTGACATTAAAGGTATATCCATTTTGAAGAAAAGGTTCGGGAAGTCTATTAGCTGATATACCATCTTTAAGGCCCCGGTGTACAGCTCCCTCAGTACCCTCAGAAAGAAGTGATGCATGTACCCATATTAAGATAATGATATTATCATATTATAGTTTGATACATGAGGATTGTATGTTGCCCAGTGTGAAAGAGAAAGCGAAGGTACTGGGTAATTCGGTTAGACTGTATTATTAGATGAGAGAGAAAAAAACAGTCATGGCTGAGATAATATGAGATAATATATCTTTGTGCAATATACAGCTCACACAAAGCCTCAGTCATGCACATGAACCTAATGATGGAGTATTACTCTGCCAGGCTAAATATGGACCTATTTCTTATATACAGAGGTGCACTAAAAGGTGCTCTAAAACATGTCCCTACAGTACATGGCCATGAGTTGGTCTTAATTGTAGTGCAGCCCCCCCCCCCTTCCCCCAGGAAGGCGTTTCTCGTTTATGGAAGTGACTTATGGACCTCCATAAGAAAGTAATGGACTCCATAAGTCAATTTATGGACTATGGACTTTCCAGAATGAGCTATGAAAATGTATTTCTATGAAGTTATAAATCATGCTATGAGGACCATATAGGCTGGGCCTTACTTTTCTGTACAAATACAGTGGTCTTTCTAGCCTTAATTAAGAGAACTAGAAGAAATTAAAAAAGTTATAGTTTATGGAAAAAAGTTATGGACTCCATAGGTCCCCACCAGAAACGCCCTCCAGGAATTACAGTAGGAGGTTATTATCTGTTTACAGTTGGGTGGATACAATAAAAGTCTAAGTAGGTTCACATGGATTTGCCATATATATTTATCCATAGACTACCGCCTGTGTGTTAGAAAATATCTCTCATATTAAATGTAATAGTCATAGAATTTTTTTACAACAAACTACTTACCGCTCCACCATTGTGGTTAACGTAGGGCTGTGGCAGGTCTAACAATAATCTTTCCGATGTCCGATTAACTCTGTTACCATCAGTACGATTGACGGTAAACTCAACAAGTTGAGTGGAGAATGCACCTTGCCTGTTTATAATAATAATTGTGACATAAACAAGTCAGTATAGAAGAGGGATTCAATATGTAGTTTTCTGTGAGGCTTACTTGCTGGACAGCTCTGTGAAAAACGATACTGGTGATATTAAACTAAAAATAGTAATGTATTCCTGTGCAGGATCAAAGACCACGGCGTGTGAGAGGTAATTTCAGTGGTGTTGTCATTTGGACTGTGGTAATATTGCATTATGGTAATGAATAAAAAATAAAATGGTGAAAAGGGCAAGTACTGAAAAAGGCACAATAGAAAGCCGAAATAAGGGACTCTCTTTGCATGAATTCATTTGAAATTATAACTGCATTAACTATTGCTTAACTAAAAAAACAAAAGTAACTTACGCTGTGGGATGTGTAACGGTAAAGTAGCAGTAGAATTTCCCGTTGTTAGCATATTGTGGGTGGAAGGTCAAACTCAGGAAGCCCCGCTCATCCCATGGGTTTCCAGATAGTACCAGTATGTTTGACACATTCAGGAAGGGTGTTGGATATCTCACCCAATCCTTGCTATAGATGTAGACAATCCCTGCATGCTCTCCAACCACCATCCGCCCAGAGCCATCAGGGATGACCTCCAGGATCAGAGGATTGCGGAGGTCCTGTGCAACCTGTTCGAGGCATATACAGTCCTGGTCAGAGGAGAAGGAGTCCGAGACCTCAATCTTGAGTGCTGGGTTGGATAAGACCTGTGTGTAGTAGAAATGTAGAAAGTGTTTATGGGAAGGCGATATGTAGAAAAAAGAAGCGCTCTCACAGTCTATACAAAAACTTTTTCACCCTGCAGGACATCCGGTCCTGCAGAAGTTTCTTTTTGCAGGCCCGGCTTCATTTTTGCAGGCCCGGATATTGGCATGCAATCTTTAAGATTTAAGAATTAAGTATAAAGCAAGTGTTCATACTGATAGTATTACATGAATAGGGTTCCTCAGTATGCTACAATAACATTCATGATTTTAATATATGAATTACTGAAGAACATTACAGAAAATATTCAAGCTTTCCGTTTTACACTGTAGAATCATTAATAATGGTCCGATTTACAAGCCGTAAAAAATGGCATGTAGGCTAGGATCTCTGCATTACAGCCTGACATGTGAGCCGGCAGAAGCAGCCTTTCTGCCGGACCGGCAGGCTTTCTGCCGGCTATAGCCGGTGTCCGGCAGGATTTCGTATAGACTGACTCTCAACTATTGGCCTTTGGGAACATTTTTTGTTCTGTACTTTGCTAGTGTAGTGATCCCTATACTTGGGGTGGTAGGCTAGGACTATAGGGACTGTCGGGGACCGTCCAAGTATCTGACTACTGGTAGCTGTAAGGATAGTATGACTTTTAGCTACTCTCCCAAGGAATGGACACAGGCGGTTGTACAGTTAAAGATGGTATTTCAACTAATACACTTCCCAAACTTTTTCCTCAAAAGGGATGCCATGGGTTCCATTATCATTTTAGTTGATACACAGTACCCAATATTTGCAAAATATTTGTTTATTATACATGATTTACAATAGACAACAATGTAGCTTATTCACCTCACTGACTCAGGCACTCCCCCAGGTGGGTATAGGGGGAATTAACCTGATAGAGAATGCACTGAGCCATGCAGTATCAAAACATAGGGAGTTTTAGTGTCGACCAACAGTAAAAATGATGGCACTGCATATGCTACTTTTATAGCTTTAGACACTTTCAATCATTTTAAAAGTTGGGGAGTATTTATAGGAAACTCTATACAAGAGCAATATGACATGATTAAAGATCCACCGAATTTTAGCTGACATACAATCTTTAAGGGCCGCTGCTGCCTCTGGGCAGCATCTAAAATATCCTTGAAAACCCGCTGCTGCCATAGGGCAGCAAAATTGCCACCCTAGGGCAGCAATACCACAAAATTACAGCTCCTGCTGTGAAACAAAGAATACGAATTTTTGAATCAATCCAAAAATATTTAACAAGAATACTATGTCCCCTTGTCGGAAAGGTGTAAATTCTATCTCTAAAACAACTTATTTAACTCCTTAGCCACTATCCTAAGGAGCACATACTTGCAAAATTGGATATTCCCATGGTATAGGGCCGGTGGTTAAGTCCCAAATGACATTTTTCAGGGCCAGCAGTGAAAGGGTTTAAGATCCATCTTTATTCAGGTGTTTGAAGTAGACAGGTACAGTCAATCATGGCTACACTTATATAGTGTATGTCTTCTAGATGGTCTGGCAGGACCCGGACCAGGTGCTTCTTTACACATTGGGTGGATGATCCATGTGGGGAGCAAAGTTAGTCCTAAGTCCTGTCAGTGGGAGTCTTGTAAAGCAGCAAGACCTAAAATGTCCTCAGTGAGTATCCTCATTGGTATGCGCTCCCAAGGGGAACTGCCAGTGACTTCTGGTTGTCCAGGCCGGATGGGGTTCATCCAGGCCGGGCAATCAGGGGAAACTGCACAGTTAGTGTTCCAGCCAGGCTGGGTAGGTAACCAGGCCATGTAAAGTAAGCGGGGCAGTTTAGTAACCAGGCAGGAACTGCAACCAGGTAATACCAGCCAGGTTGAGCCTTAGCCTGGCCGGGCTGGTAGTACTAGAAGAGGGTATAGTATAATGGTGCATAATGGTCCATCACCACGCTAGTATGCGTTGGTGTAATTAAGACCGGAAAATCTGGCAAAGCCATCAAAGAGAAGTTTTTAATTGATAACACTGTGGGGGCCATTAGGAGGACGGACATCTCTCAGAGGGGAGTAACCTTAATAACCTGTGGTCAGATTTATCACCTGCAGGGTCCACTGTCTATCATAAAATGAGCACTGTAAACCTGTTTTCTCGGTTAGCACAAGGTGAGATACTCATGACACTTTAAATGAGATGTTTAAACGGTGTGAGGTGATGGTATTATAATAACACCTGTATTTGAGGCTTATGACCTGTAGGCATAGCTTAATCATAAGCAAGTAGGGAGCGTCGAGGGGTTATCTTGCAAACATACATGCCAGTATAACCGTACATTCTCACATAGAAGTCGTGGCTAGTACACGAGTCAGATCGCCAATGTCGCTTATATAATCAGCCCAAATTTGGGGTGCGGCTCATACACAAGTTTTATAAGTCTAGGCCTAATATACTACAGTACTAGATTAACAATTTTCAGACCATCTGCATATTAGGCTGATAATATTTGTAAAAGTTGGGTGTATGGATAATACACGATTTAGGCTGATACCAGAAAATGCATGGTAGTCATTGTTTAATACATTGAATGATAACATACTTCACCAAAATCATATCTCTATCTTGCCTAAAGAAAGATTAATTTGGCATACTGAAAGCATGAAACACATTGAGAAAAACATAAAACTTTAATTGAAATCAATTTGTATAGGCCTACCTCTGGGTAGCAATAAATAGTGTCCTTCAGACTGACTGCTGTACAGAACTCCTCATTCCTTGATGGGTCAGAGGCCAGAAGCTGAAGGGTTGGATCGTCCGTCAGTTTGGGTACGAAGGCTCGACACAGATTAATAAAGAGTCGACAGAAATCTGGACAAAGTCCCGGGAAGGGTGACTGCACTCCATCTGATTCTGAATCATAGATGTGAGCTGCATAGGGATTACAGGGTGTACAGGCCAGATGAAAGAGCAGCCCAACACACTGACCTGCCTCTGTCTGGTTTGGGTGAGCTAACAGCATGCGGCGGTAGACTACAAACACATTATTTTCACTCCAACCATCGCAGCAACTGTAATTCTGCAAGTGCCGACAAAACACAAGTTTTCCAACAGGACGGAAAGGTGGTGCGAAGTTCAGGCACTGTGGATGTGAATTGACTAAAATAGGAAGTATTGAGACGAGAAGGGTAGCAGATAAACCCAGGAGGAACTGCATCCTGATTGGTACCACTCTAACCAATGTCAGTGGCATGAAGCCTCCTAAAGGTCTCCTGACCTAAGTGACTGTACACCTGAAGGCAAATGTATATACCTGGTCTGTGTGCTCAGGTGATGTAGCAGTGTGTCAGATGGCGTTGGGTGGATGCACAACTAGGCATGACCAACAGCCTTGGCCCATTCTATGAACAAGGCTGTATTCTCAGATAAGTAGATCTCAAACAGGTCACTTGATACAAAGATGCGTGTTTATCACAAAATTGCATGCAATTACACATGTATTGGCGTGTAGAGCAACACCCCTTTTTCCATTTGCTGTTCTGTTTCCGTTATAACTGACATTTAACTTATTTGTATCCATAATCCATAAAAAAAAGGGGTGGGCTGAGAATGTGACCCTGTATGTGTATAGAACAGTCCCATGACTTATTTGATTTAATAAGATATGCCTAGATTTCCCCAGATTTGCCATTACCTGTGTCTGTTGAATGCTAACAGTAACACATGGGTAAGTACCAAAACAACTGGAAGGGAAGAAAACGCACGCAGTGGTTAAACGCATATTCAAAAGTACAATTTTACTATGCCATAAGGCGAATGTTACGATAATAATATTATCATATCATAGTTTAATATGTTGCCCAGGGTGGAAAGTGAAAGTACTTGGTAATTCAGTAAGATAAAACATAGTCATGGCTGAGATGGTACAGAAGGGGGTCTCCGTGTAATATACAGCTCACATGAAGCTCCAGCCGTGCACCAGACCATGATGATGGGGTATCCTTCTCCCAGGCTAAATACGGTCCCATTATATGTAACCTCATTTTACCTTGGTGGTAAATGTGTATACCGTAGCGGCCTGTTTCGGCAAATATTCTCTATTAGTAATAGGTATCCTTTTAGTGCAGTGCCAAGGGGAGTGCAGTCATGTATCTAAATTCGTTTTTTCAAACATTTTTCATAAAATCATGCCCCATAAGCAAAGGGTTTGTACTAGCGAAGGGTAAGCCATTGGTCTAAATATACAAGCACAGGTGTGCTAAAACATGCCCCTACGGTACATGCCATGAGCGTGTCTTATTTCTAGCACAGGAAGCCCATGGGAAGTACACTAGTTATTATCTGTTTACGGTTGGGTGGAAACGATGAAAGGTCTAAGTAGGTTCACGTGGATTTGTTGTATGTATCTATTCTTAACCCACGGTGGAGGGCTAAGACACAGGAGTCCACATCTTGGTCATATTGTATACCCTCAGTGATAACTGAATGAAGGTTAAGTTAGATACCCCTTCATAACTGAGTTATGTAATAACAACAATGATAATAGTGCCCTATGGGGGGTGGGTGGGGGTGGCAGGGGCGTGGCAAGCAGTTTCAAAGTAGGGGGGACTGAGGTTTTTAAAACCTTTTTTGACCCCTTTAACTTGACTTTTTTGGTTTGACCTTTTTTGGGGTTGGTCAAAAGTGTGTGTGTGGGGGGGGGGGGGGGGGGGGGACATGTCCTACATGTTTTAGATGACACACGTAGGCCTATTCTCTGCCATGGATTTCATAGACCTACATTGTCGAAATATAGAAAACATTTTTATGACAAAGGATTGATATTAATATAGCTTTAGAATAATAATGTTCCTTATTGAAATCTTCCAGCTTGTGGCACCCCGAAGGAGCCAAAGTCACCACAGTTTGCGGTTGGCATGCATAGGCCTAGGCCCTACCTCTTGATTCAAGATAGGCCTATCTGAAGTTTCAAGAATAGGCCCTATTGTTACATTTTTAATGGGCTTTTATGGATCTTTACGTTGAAATGATAGGCCTACGTTCTTCCATCATTAGACCAGTACTTCACCCAGGATAATATGGGCCAAAGCAAGAGCAGGACTGCACTCTGCAGGGAGGCGCGAGTGCGCCTGCACGAATGTTATCCGGCCAGCCACCTAGCGGAGAAAAGGCACACTAATGTAGGCCTACTGAACCCGATTCAACCAGAACCCGACATTGTGCACCTTTTTTAGTGGCGCCAGAGAAGAAAACAGAAACACACACCGAATTAACTACATTTCTTGTGCATATTGCTTCCACGATCGAAATTAATAGTTGCTGGCCAAGTCATGTGATAGCTAACTACATTTATAAGAAGAAATCACCCTAGAACACGTGGACCCATTATGTCTATCATTTCTGTGCTGAGAAGTAGCGAGTCCTCTCGCCGGCTAAAGTTTCTGGCATGGGTGAACGTGTTTGGGTTTGTTTACTTCATAGCAATTACCAGCTTTTGGACCTACCTCACCATGTTCTGCATTGTGCCCCTCAGATATGGGAAATCGGAAGCGACCGTACTGAAGCACTTTGGAGCTATTCTTTTCCTGTTGCTCAATGTAGTTGGAAACTTCATTAATGTGTTGCGTGTGAATTCTAGTGTTGAGAACCTTAAGAGATTCCCCAAGGTTGGTCACTTCAACTTGAGTTCAAGCACTGTTCGAATCAAAGCCTATAGGCCTATATGTAGCCTCGTAGGCCTGCTTATAAACTAACTATTAAAGTTCAAACCACATAATAATTTAAAAAATGAATGGTTTCCAATAGATCTGGATTTATCTGATTAATTCACTTAGTGTAGGCCTATTAACTAACCATTAATTTTATGATTTTTCTTTTCTGAAAAATAAGAACACTTTATCAAATTATCCAACCCCTATTTTCAGCTCAAAGACAAGGACTTTCACCTGGAGTGCTCCAAATGCAAACGTGGAGTGCCTCGAAGGACACACCACTGTCCATTGTGTGACACGTGTGTTCTGAAGAGAGACCACCACTGCTTCTTTATGTGCACCTGCATAGGCTACTTCAACCAGAAATACTTCTTCATGTTCTGCCTCTATATGACCATCGCCGGGCTCTACGGCTGCATCCTGGTGGCTATCTACCTGCACCTCGTGTACAAAGTAAGTACCGTACCGGTAGGCCTTCTGTGCGTACATCTCTAATACACAAAAACATCAGCCTAAACCTACTGCAGGGCTCAGTGTGGTAGATCTACAGGTAGAGTTAAAGTGTTTGAGTAGAATCCCAAGGTGTATCAGGTATTATATCTTCAAGAGAAGCTGTAGGTTACCCGGTATGACTTGTGATATAAGAAGTACTGCTCTACTAAATACAAAGGGTTGGTAACAAATTATAAAATATTGGCGGGATAGCAAAGTGCACTTTCCATATTCTACTCGCCAAACTATCTACCAAAGTGCATAGATATATAAAGCCATATACCTCTTGCAAATGTACACTTTCTATATGATCTACTACTCTCCAAAGTGATTTCATATATAGGTAGGCCTACATGTACTACTCGCCAATGTGCACTTTCTAAATACTACTCACCAAAGTGATGTTTCCATATACTACTCGCCAATGTGCACTTTCTATATACTACCCACCAAATCAATGTTTCCATATGCTTCTCGCCAAGGAATGGGCACATTCCATAGACTACATACCAAAGTGATATTTCCATATACTACTCACTAATGTGCACTTTTTATATACTCCTCACCAGTGATCTTTCCATAGACTACCCACCAAAGTGATCTTTCCATATACTACTTGCCAATGTGCACTTTCCATATAGTACCCATGTTTCCATAAACTACTTGCCACTGGGCACTTTCCATATAGTACCCACCAAAGGAATGTTTTCATGAACTACTTGCCAATGTGAACTTTATATATACTACTCACCGAAGTTTCCATATACTACTCACTAATGTGCACATTTCATGTACACTGCACTACTCACCAAAGTGATGTTGCCATATACAACTTGCCAATGTGCACTTTCCATATACATGTATCTACTACAGGTACTCACCAAAGTGATGTTTCCACATACATGTACTTCTTGCCAAGGAATGTGCACTTCCCATATACTACTCACGAACGTGTTGTTTCCATATGCATGTACTACTCACCAATACGCATTTTTTATATACTACTCACCAAAGTGGTGTTTCCATAGACTATCCACCAAAAGGATGTTTCCATATACGATATAGTGATGTAATTAGTGTGGACTTGTTCCCGCAACTACAAAGTTTACACTGAGACCAACCATCTCGTGATACCTTGGTGTATAAGAGGCAGGGGGCTCTTTGATTTTCCCTAACCTAGGACCCCCCATGTACTACTACTTGCCAATGAATGCCCCCTTTCCATATACCGGGTACTACCCACACAAATTATGTTTCCTACTAACTACTCACCAACTGATATCAAAACCTAACCCTTACAAATTCTGCCATTCTCTAGGTGGAGTTTACGGGTTTGTTGACCTTTGTCAGCCTCTTACCCTACACCCTGCGGGACTGGTGGTTCGCTACTGAGAACCCTCCCACCTTCTTCCAGCTGTCTACAGTGGGCGTGTTCTACAGCTGTCTGAGCGCCTGTCTGATGGCCTCTGCACTGCTGCTGTGGCAGGTAACTATCCTCATGTAGTTCGAGGTGACATATCAGCTTGTCGGACTGTCCAATGGGACAAAAACAACTGCTTGCTTGATATGTAGACATGGAGACCACATCTAATCTCGGTTCCCCACACATTTAAAAATACGGTTGTAACAACATATCTATTGTAGGTTTGATTGTAGCTGTGCAGAAAAAACGGCGATGTATGATAATTAATCTGTAACCCTTCTAAAACGAGGTATGTGGGCTAATAACGCCGAACACGGTGAAACTGTATTATACGTAATATATGTTTAATATTTCATTTATATCAACATTGTGCATCGTATTGTGGTAAAATGTTCAGGGTCTTATTGCTCTCTACTTTTTTTAATGCAGGTATATTTAACAGCACAAGGATTGACCACGTACGAGGCCAACCATGGAATTACTAAGTTCTCTCGCTCATTTAGAGACAATTTCCTAGATGTATTTGGACCATATTGGTTCATCACATTAGTGTTGCCGGTGCCACTACCACAAAAGAGTGATGGAACTTACACGCACAAGGCTAGTACAGTGGTAGCTAAGAAAGTTCCACAGAAAACCACCGAAGTTAAAAAAACTAAAAAGGCAGATTGATTCATCTGCATAATCCTGTTCAATCAAGACCAGTATTACTTTTGATATAAGTATGTGTGAGATGAAGTGCATATATGTGAACTCATATAAATGGTCTATTTATGTTTATTTGTAAAATGTTCTGTGTTACGGGTAGGCCATATGTGACCCTATGAAGTATGATTCTTTTCAATTAATATTTGCCGATTTATTTTTGGAAGAATATAATCTCATTCACAGGTCACACATATACCGCGTGACCAATACTCGCAACATGGATATTCCTTTAGATAAAAATACTCAGTCAAAATGACATAACCAGTTCATCTAAGTTGTAACTTTTACCACTATGATATAACTAAAAAGCGATGAACCAATTTTGACATGAGCTGTACTTAGAATGTGGGAAATTGCAAAGATAGCAAATGAACAGGAAACATGATCTGGTGTAGATATAATATTTACAATTATTAAAGCTAGAACAATGTCACAGCCACAGCTTTATTTCACTTTGTACAGAAATATGTCGCAAAGGTCAGAATCCTTGGAATTTTCATGTCCGTATAGAGATAGATTTGCTTGGTGTAATATTTCAACCGTCGGTAATTCTTCAACCCATCCATCCAGCGCAATCTGCCAATAAATTGAAAAATACAACCATATTAATTATCATCATCTTTAATATTAATATTCAACTAAAGTGGCAGTTTCGTTTTTGCATACATATGTGATACAGCATAATTAATCAGTGATGTTCTCAATTCAATGATACTGTGGATCAAAGTAAAATGTATTATAGTATATTATTTGATAGAAGGTCGTAAATGGCACACATTTCTGTTATCAGTTATGGCCTTCTTACGTTAATCATGTGGCTACACCAATGGGATGCAGGGACTGCAGACGACCACGTCTATTGCAGGCATAACTTAACGTCTAACTCACCCCCGGTAGTCTGGGGGAGTGTGAACATCTTACCTCTAAGTCCTCCGTTGATGTCTCTAAACTCGGTGACGTGACCAGTAGCACTCCTGGGCGCCGCACAGTTTCACGAAGACACTTCCAGATTCTAAATGGATAGATTTGATTAATTCATATATTTCTAACATTAATATCCTGTTGCTTTTGATGGATATTAATCATATATTGTGAAATTACTTTGGTGCCCAGACAGAAAGTATTCATCATACACAAAATATATTTGTTCATTTTCATTATTCTCAATACTTTCTAATTTATTAGAGCGATAAAAAACGTGTATCTCACTTTGTCTGAGCGTCCACTGGCATGAAGAACTCAAAGACGTTGTGAAGGACGATGACATCAGCTGGTTATAAATAAGGAAATATATGCAATATGAATTAATGTATGATGTTTTAAACACTCAATATGATAATCCTATTACTTAGGTGAGAAATGAGAAATGTGCCCTACCTGAGATTATTATTTTAAACATGTATAGATTCATGATGAGGTATATGGACAGATGTCCATGATAATCTGTCTGAATGACAGGTTTCTCTATGAGTGGGACCTTGGGTCGTATCATACGAGGCCCAGCCGAGTGTGATACGACCCAAGGTCTCACGAGTGGAGAAACCAGGAGTTCAGACTGATTTGAGTGGATCTCTGTGTTTATTTCATGTGAATGTTGATCAATTCCACCATTTTAAAACAACATTTAAAGACTGGTTTCATAACCACACCGTGGAGAATGGAGCTGTGGAGAATGAGATTCAGTTTCTCCACGGGGGTGTCGAGAATGGCCCTTCCCATTCAAAACAATGGTGAAGTTGTTTCTCCACATGAAATAAATGCACTTTCCTCTGGGTAAGGTATGAACACAATAACGGTACGCTATCTTCCTCCATGAATTGGATGGTTTGATCATAATCAGTTTAAAGGGACGCATGTTGCACTTAATGAAAGGATGTTCCTGAAATATATAGAAAAACACAACAAAAAAAAATAATTATACCCTATGATTGGGACGAATGGACTTACCTTTTTGTAACACCTCTTTCTGGGTACATATGTCAGCGCAAATAATCTGTGATAAGATAGCAAATAGGAAAGTGAACGATTGTCTAGATTGTTATATTTATCGAGCGTTTTACTAAACAACAATACCGACAAGGAACTTCACAATAGAAAAGGTGTCGATTTATTCTGTTGGGCAGAATCAATGCAGTTTTATACTATTACATGACCACGGTACTTTACTCTTGATTATGATCTTCAGTTCGTAGGCATTTATATATTTCTAACACTTTAAGGCCGTAACTGCTTTAACCTCCCTTGTCGTCATGATGCATGAATGAAACTACGGTAGTGACTTTACTCGCTAGGCCTGCATTCATACATCATGACGAACAATGCTATAATGCATTAAAGCACTATGCTACCCTTAAAAGGCTAATGGCGTTTTCAATGAGATGCCAACCGCTATACGGTCCGTTTACCTTGACTTTGTTTTGTAGTTGGTATTTGTCTACCATACCTCCTTGGAGTTTACACAGCTCTGCATTCATCTCAACACCCACGATACTTGCTGCAGCACTATAATAGTAGGCCTGAAATGAACATGTATCAACTATTTTACCATTGGGTCGTTGAATTACCAGTTCCATGTATGAAGTGATAGTGTATAACAATCAGTAAGGAATAATGGTCAAATACCGAATGTTCTATCTGATCACACAAAACCTTCAACTAGGATCCTCGACCATGTTAAATACATATGTCTATTACCCGGTAGACGTTTTAGTAGGGACATAGACTACTCACACCATAGAGCACTGCTCCTATCCGGGAGCCTACGTCCACCACCGTCTGACCACGGAGATCGGGCAGGAGGTGCTGGAACAGGTACTTTAACTGGCTCCTTGATATGGAGTGGGATATGAAATCTGGGAGGGAAAAGTCATATGATTCAATATAGAATAACTTTATCAGTGGCAAACATATCAAAACCGTTGTTCTTCACAGTTCAATGCTACTTGTCTGATGTAATATGAATTGGTTTAATACAAATATGTTCAATAAGTACCATATACGTTAAATATAACTTTTGTACATCTTGTAAATGGAAAAATCAATATATTTTTGAACTTACTCAGAGGTGATGTGTCATGTGAATGACACTTGTTGCAGTAGTTTCTTTTCATTGATCCATCGTCACACAGCTCGTCCACCACCTCCTCCGGGTACAGGAACGCGTCCACATGAACTGTCGTCTCAGGGTCAAGGTCTGAGTTCTAAACATGAAGTAAGGTATAGGGACACTGTTAAATAACATAGAACATTACTTAAATATTCCTTGCAAAGTATTCAAATTGTTGGCTTGAGTCCCAACCCAAATTCCCAACCCAAAGTCCCAACCCAAAATCCCAACCCAAGTCTCAAACTTAGAGGGAACCTAGGGCGCACCACTTTATTGGTACCGTTACACTGGTACATAGGGATGGGGGGTGGGGGGGACGTCTCTCATAGATCCAGAACAGTGCACAAACCCACGCATATGACCCAGGTTGGGACCCTGCGTCAATGAGATATAACCTGACTATATTGCTATAGATGTTCTCCTAGATATTTGTAATAGTTAGACTATGGTTATGAAAGGGTAAATAGAATTAACCACAGCTTTATAAGCTGTGGTTAATCCTACCTACCCTTTCATAACCATTGTCTAACTATTTTAAACCACAGCTAGAAGGTAATGTGAGTCTAAGTGGAAATAACCAAGGTGTGAATTCCTTTGTCTTGGCCCTCCGCTGTGGTTTAAATTCACCTACTCCTGTGGGCCACCTGGACCCTTAGGAAGGTCGGGCCTGGAAGCAATGGAATGTCTGTCCCAACCATAGTCCCAATCATAGTCCCAACCATAGCCCCTACCCTTACCCCTACCCCTACTCCTACCAGCTGACATCATGACGTCTCTCATAGATGAAAAACTGTGTACAGAGCGTCTCACTTTCCTGTTTTAACCTTGGAGCCTATGGGATTGGCCATGGCTGGAAAAAGCCTCCAGTTTTGCTTTAACACTGATCTCTGCGAGTGAAAAATGGTGAGATTGGGCTGCAAATATTATTTTTTGGGGGGGCTTTTTTTCCCTACTTATATTTGAGTTGGGAAGTTGATTTTTACACCTAAGTTTGTCCCCCGATCTCTCCTTTCAGCATGCAAATTACCTGTAATATTGTAATATATTTACTGCCTGCGGTTTCCTATCAAAGATGCGACAAACAAGTCTTAATTTTGCTCTCAACCCGTGCATATGACCCAGGGAGGGCCCCTGAGTCAATGATAGAGGTAGTACTCTTAATTCCACTTGAGACCAACGACATTTTTCTTACCTCTCCAGACTCGGGAAACACAATTATTTCTGAGGGCAGTGTAGCATTTCTTGGCAGTTCATTACGAATGTCTTCACATATCTGATCGATAACTTTGTCTTCATTTGTCTCCTCTAAATCTTCAATCAAGTCGCCTGAAATCAAGGAGTGCATAGACAAGTATGATTAAAATCATCAGCATATTTTGTTATCAAACGATGCTGGAGGTATTGTCCAGGTGATATCCATAAGAGGCTGATCCACCAGTAAAACTTGTTAGGTCCCTAGCTGTTTTGGTCAGTCGAGGGAAAATGGCCTGGAATGTACCAACACTGGGCCATCTTTTCCTCCTTTTATTTTAGTTTTATGAAAAGTCTCCAGCTTTATTCACTTGTGTCTTTCCTTTCGTCGTTTTTTCTTTTACAGTGATCATAGTAGAATGAGGATTTGTAAGTATTTACTATAGCCTGCAACAACGTCCCGTGGCAGTGTGTGGAGGCGTTAGGGAGTGTTCATTTATTAATAACAGGGGTGGTGGTGAGATTTCGTGCAGGGGCAAAAATCTTTTAGGGCCACCCCCCCTCGAGAGCGCGTAGAATGTTTCATGGCCCCCCCCCCTCGCCGAAGGCGCCAAAAATTGTTCCCCCCCTTTGAACTATAGACTATAGACTATAGTAGGCCTAATGCACAGGCTTTTTTGCTTAAAAGGGGCTGAATTTTTTATGCCCCCCTCCCACATCAAGAGGGGTCAGAATTTTTTACGACCCCCCCCCCCCTCTGGAGGGGTCGGAAATGTTTACGCCCCCCCCCCCCCAAAAAAAAAAAAACCACCACCCCCCTGTAACTAATAAATGAACACTCCCTTAGGGCCAGTAACATTTCGACCCCTTGACCGGGGGGGGGGGTGAAAAAAATTTGGACCCCTCTGGGGATTTTCGACCTGTAACAGTGTAGCGGGGGGGGGGGGGTACGGTAACAAATTTCAACCCCTTGACTGGGGGGGGGGGGGGGTGTAGAAAAACCGCCAGCCCCCCCCCCCCCCCCCCCCGTTGTTAGAAAATGATCACTCCCTTAATTAAGTGACATGACATCCATGGACATTTCTTAAAATCGACATGGGGACCCCCCCCCCCCCCCCCCCATCTATACCCCCACCACTGTACCATTGCCAGTCGACTCGCAGTGGCAGTGGCAGTAGCCTACCAAAGTCCAAACAAACAGAGTTTGAAAGTAATGAAACACACAGGTAGATCTAGCCAGCACTAACCTGCTGTATGTTGAACCCATTTGAGGAAGGATGGCAGGGCTTGTGAATCGACAGACTTCAACAATTCATTAAAGCGTGCCTGTGTAACTGTCAGATCCATCTTGCTGTACGTGCAGGCCCAGAATATTGCAGGCCGGCTGTTATTTTCTTGTGTCCACACGTGCAAATGATGGAGTGACCGCATTATTTCGCTTAAACTTTATTCGGATAAATATAACCCTTGGTAAAATAGACTTTATATTTCCTTTGCCTCATTAGAGATGAGTTATATATAATGTATTTACACCATAAACTATATAGACTATTTTAACTTCACTTATATCATGCTAAAAGGTGCAAGTAGTTTCAGCATTTTAAAATTCAGCCTACTGATACCTAAAGATTTCCATCATGGCGGCGCCCATGTACAACGTGTTTGTCGGTGCAGAAACAGGACTCCTCAAAGGTATTATTTCAGCATAGTTGTGTTACTATAATTTCAAACTACAAAGTAGAAGTCAATAAGATGTAATTAATCAAGTATTATGAATGATTAGTCCCATATTTGAGCCGATAACACATGGCAAAACTTCAGATGGGCGATAATTAGGGGAAATCCCTATTCCATCACCTGAAGACACCTGACACTCTCGGGAACGTTTATCCTAGACAGACTGTCTCTCCAGCTGACGGCTTTAGAACGGCAGTGGATTGGTCGACGAGGGTGACTATAAAAACCCTGGTAGTGGTAGATCTACAGCGTGTCACTTTAATCCACTTGTCTTTAGCGAAGCCAGACGCATTCTCACCAAGCGTTTCCCACTCACAATTCTAGTACTGTTCTCGTCTGCTATGTGGTAAGTGCGAGTGGTGAGATTGCCCCTTTAAATTAGTCAGTGAATTTAATAGGTGTTCTCGAACCAGGCCATATTTTTAAAGGCGCACTGAACCCACGACGTCATTTGCGTACAAAACTCGGCAGGGTTAGGGCCTTTAGTTTAAAGGCGCACTCAACCCAGGACTAAAACCCTGCCGAGTTTTGTACGCAAATGACGTCGTGGGTTCAGTGCGCCTTTAAGTATAGTTATATTTTAGGCCACTCAAAAAAAAAAAGTTGTTTCTCGGGGGAGGGGGGGCGTAAAAAATGCGAAATCTCACTACCCCCCCCCCCCCCCCTGTAATTAATAAATGAACACTGAATCAGGGTAGGACCCAAACATGCAGTGACAGTGTCCGCATCTACTGCCGATACATTTGTACATGTTTTTTTAAACTTTAATTCGGACCATCCCTTATGATTTACAGGTATCGATGCAAGTAAACAGCAATGGGGCAACCTGAATCAGTTGGAGGCAGTGGATCGCCAGCACGAGATCACAGCTATGTGTTGGGGAGATGATAAGTATAGTGAGGTGAGTGTCATACGGTAGCTGTTTTGAGGTTTTCCCCAATGTAACATTAAGTGTAGAGTGGTCTGCCATTACTTATTTGTTATGAATGAGGAGACAACAAAATTGGCACTATAAAATATCCAATATTGGTTTCCAGTAGTCTTAGAAGTATTATCATGGCGTCCTTTGAAGAGCATGTCAAAATTTAAATCAAATTGAGGCATTTCAATTGGTGAACTGAACTTAATTTAGTGATAAGAATTTGGACTCCCCTGTAGTTTCATCAGAGGATGTAATCATACTTTGTTACTGTTGACAGATGTGTGTCGGGTCCCGTAACAGAATGGTCAGTATTCTGGACATGGAGAGTCTAGAGTTCACAGGATCCTGTCATCTCCCAGGAGGTGACGGGGTGTTCAAGGGATTAGCTAAAGTGGATGGGTACGTACTACCGTAAATTCCCGCGTATTACCCGCGGGTTATACGTGAATCAACCTCAGCTTTCATATGATACCAAACATGCCTATATAGGGTGCGGGTTATACGAGGGTTTTTATTACTATATAACAGTACTAAAATAAAAGTTTTCAAAACCAGAAACGGGTTATAGGATTCTCCTATATTGGGGGTGCGGGTTATACGCGAGATGCGGGTTATACGCGGGAATTTACGGTACATTGTGTAACACATTGGAAAGAGGTATTCAACTAAAACAGCTTTGATTGATAGATGATCTGAGGTGTTTTATATGCCGTTGCTCGCCATTATAGTCAATGGTTTACGTAAATTATAAGTAGCATCGAAAATGGATATGGAAAAGGCAATACCCTAGGGTTTGAAATAAGAGGTCTATTGCTGGATCTAATTGGTTCTTATTTCTTTATTGAAATGATTATAAAATGACATGCATTTCAGGTGTTTCGTGACAGCGGTAGATTCGGGACTGGTTACACTGTGGGATGAAGATGCAAAGGAGAGAAAGGTAATATAATTTATATTAAATTGAAGTCAATTCTGTACTGCGGGAGTTGAAAATTAAATTAAAGTGCTTCTTAGAAAATCACTGTCAAAATGTTATTGTTTTTGAATCACGACTGACTTTATGTACTAAACTGAGAGAAAACTTCCCGTTTTGATAGAAACAGAAAACTTCCAATTTCTCAGATAAACTACAATAACTCAAGAAATATAACTTTGCAGGTTGAAATTGAGAGCGGCGAGAACTTATCGAAAATGCAGCAAAATCCAGAACAGCACCACCTTATTGCAACAGGAGGGAAAGAAAACGACCTAAAAATATGGGATTTGGGAAATCCAGATGCACCAGTGTTTGCAGCTAAAAATGTAAGTCGACCGGTACTTCTCTATCAAGTATTATTCACACACGATTTAGATACGGGTACATAATGTGATCTTAAAGCACACCTGAACCAACAGAAGAAGATTAGTGTTGCCAACTGTAACTGCTTTAGGGAGTTGCCACAGTGGGCTGGGGGGCAAAACGAATTGAAAAGTATTAAGTTAACATCATAATGCTTTGTGACCCTAAGATTTGGTTATAAGATTGAACGTGTGATTAACATCACAGATGACTCAGGGTCAGGGTGATAAAGTTATTGAAATGATCTGAATCCGTAAATATTATTTCAGGAACAATGAATTATTTGTCAATTCTGAGAGCAGGAATGTATTCCTTGGTCAAAACTACCCTCAAATCATGTGTCACACTAGTATGTGATCATATTTCAGCTGGGCAGGTGGGTGTGGGCGAGCTAGTGGGTGTGGGTGAGTCGGTGGGTGTGGGCGAGCCGGTGAGTGTGGGCGAGCAAGTGCGTCTAGGCAAACAGGTGGCTGTCGGCGTCAGCACCTGGTGGCACGTAACCGCCCTTTTTACGTCTCGGCCGAAAAGCGAGTCGATCAGAGCGTCAGCAGCGACACCATCTCCGGCTCTGTTTCGCCGTCTCTGCCGGCCACAGGGCGGCGTGTGTAACAGATGATTATCTCCCCCCAGTCAATTACCACTGCCTACATATCTAGCAGAGGGGGAGAGGGAGGGTACTCACATTTCCATATTGTTACACAAATAATAGCAAGTAACCTCCCCTGTAAATTACCTCTAGTACTTAAGTGTTTGATAGATGTCTGAAAAAAAAGCGTCTCACCTACCCCTCTCATAGAGATAGCATTGGTTGTCACAACATAGCCAAATTTGGGGTTGTTGGTTATCTTTGCGCTCCCATAGAGCTCTATGCTGAAGCAAATTACCACCAATTACGGCCTAATATTATTTTTCGATTTTTGGGGGGGTTAAGGTGGATCGCTACCTCTTGAATATGGACACACTGCGCAGGTATCTAGATCTAGACTGCATGTAGAAAAAAAATAGAGAGATTCTGTTAACTTTGATCAAGGGGTAGCGACCCACCTTAAAGTAGGAATTTGAAAAACAAATCGTCTCACTTGACTCAGGGGGGACCCTGAGTCAAAAATGTTTGAAATGCTGTGTTAATAAAAATTGAATTTTTGGTTTAGGTGAGAAACGATTGGCTCCAGTTAAGGGTTCCAGTTTGGGTGACGGATATGGCGTTTGTGCCCGGCTCCCAAAAAATTGTCACGGTCACTGGCCATCACCAGGTAAGGTCTAGTGTATTAACGCATGGGCCTGTACTAAAGCGCCGGTCTTGAATACAAGCTGCAGATATTGAATTGGAGAAATGCGCTATATTTCTGTCTGGAATAAGCCACAGATTTGTATCAGCACCACGGGTAGTGATAATAAATCAATGAAAGTTTAGACGCACAGGCAGGCCAATAGAGTGGGGATAATATTTGCACGTATTGTATATTCATGGTGTTGTCCTTTTAAAACTGTAGTCTGTGATGTGATGTATTACAAAATAATATTTACACCTATATGGTGCTAGTACATGTAGTATTAGGATAATAGTATTTAAGTTTCAACGTTGAAAACAGTGGTCCTATGTTAATCACAATGGTTTAACTAAGCTTTGTCAATATTTTCAGATGAGAGTATATGACCCCAGCACCACACAGCGTAGGCCTGTTGTAGATATCGAGTTTGAGGAGTACCCTATCACATCAGTAAGCATGAGGCCAGGATATAAGTAAGTACCGTAACATGCTATATCGAATTGGTTGTTTCATTCCAAAAATTAAACTATATCTATAAAATACCGCCAACATAATATTCATTATTGTAGACTTCACAAGCTGTGTTTAATATTCAACTCAGTTTGGTTTCTATTTGTATCAATGCGTATTAGAAGTTTGCGTTTTCTCTTCTCCAGTCAAGTCATCATCGGAAACACCCAAGGCAGAATGGCCCTAATAGATCTTAGAAACGGTAGGTTTGTCTTCACAATTTAAAAAGAAAGAAAGAAAATACCTAATGAAATTCTTACTCATCACTGTTAAGTATTCTTTAACCTACGGGTGACGGCTAAGACAGAGGATCTCACACTTTGGGTATATTGAATACCCTGACATAACCGAAGGTTAAGTCAGATAGCCTACACCTGTACAGGATTATGCCACATAACCACTGCTCACCGGTCATCGACTCTGTGTTATCACAACTCGTCGTGACCCTGTGGGGCAGTGTTCATATGGCATAACCCTGTACAAGTCTAGGCTACCTAATACTTATACACGATTTTACATATTGGTATTTTTCAGGCAAGCTGGTTCAGGTGTATAAAGGTTTTGCTGGCTCCATTAGACAAATTGCTTGCCACCCTTCTGCACCAGTCGTTGCTTCGTGTGGTCTTGACAGACATCTACGTATTCACCATATTGAGACAAGAGAGCTTCTAAACAAGGTTCGTACTAAGAATCTTAAAGGATATGTTTTACCTATAATCCAGGCACTTGATTTTGAATCAAAAGATAAATGATAACTATGGCCACATAATATTCCTAGCTTCGTAAATTTTCAGCCCTTCATAAAGAAAGATAATATTAATATCGGCATGTACTGGTATATGGATTTAAGCTGCAAATTATGCTGCAATTTACTGTATTTTACACCTTTTTTCAGTTTTACTTGAAATCACGACTAAACTGCTTGTTAATGACTAATGACTGGGGCGATGATGAGGATGACCAAAATGGAAACAAGAAGAAATCGCAGAAGAAACAAGCAGATAATAACCATAATGAAGAAGAGGAAGACGAGCTTTGGGAGAAGATGGAAAAACTTGAAGAGAAACCAGTAAAAACAAAAACAGGAAAGACAAAGAAGCAGATAAAGAGGCCAGTAGAGGATGATTCCGACTCTGATGTACCCCCAACTATAACCACTAAACAAAAGAGTAAGTAGAGGCCGGACACAGAGGCCATCCACACTTAACATTATGACAATTTATGAGTGTTAGTGCAGTCAGTCTGAGATTTACTCTGATGAATTAATATTGTATAAATATAACACAAGACAAAAGCCAATAACATTATAATAAAAGAATTCCGTTTATCTGGGACCTATATGGTTATTTAAACAAGATTGCTTGCAAGGTAAATTAATACATTTAATAAGAGATAATGCAAGTAATGTATCATACATGCTGGACACATTTTGTTTCTAATGATGAATAAATAATTTAATTGCAGAACTGGGAAAGAAAAAGAAGCAACGGTCAACATAGAGCAACTGATTTCAACCATATTCTTTAAATCGTCATCATTATCATAACTATATGTTCACATATTCATCTACGGTCATTTGAATTCATACCTATTGATATATTTCCGTTTTCACAATCGATTGTGAATAATTTTACCAAATAAAATTTGAACTACGTTACGAGGTTGTTTTATATTTTTCTTTATGATGATTTGGGGAAATAATGTGGCCACCGTCAATTGTGTGGTACACGGGTCAGACACAACATCCGATAGAGTGAGACTTTTATAAGTTCAATACAGTACTAAATTAGCTCAGGTCCTCTGAGAGGCTTGGAATTGTCAAAGTTAGAGGTGCAACTTATACACGAGATTTCAGTAGTGGTATTCCGGGTGAACTTAAAAGCCAATGCATAGAAACGCCCATATAAATATTCTTGGTCGCATAGTATCAAAAATATAGTTCGAGTTCCTGCATCTGTTAAAAATGCACCATCTAAATATATAGATCACAAAGTATAAAAATAATTCTATAAAAGAGAATTAGTGTTCTTTTTTTGATTATATACCACCGTGATTGGCATACCCTGGCACCGTATTTGTTTACCACAAAATTCTAACTACCAGGTCCTACGATACAATTCTATCTACTCCATCCCGGATGTACATGATTATTTGTTATAAATAGCAATTCATTCAGATATTCAGTGAAATGGATCCATCCCATTAGCGATGATGTGTTGTGTTTGTAGTAGACACCACCCTGCTCTTCTTGTCCTTGAAGCCAGTGGCAGTGATGGGGAACTGGAACCACATGAAGTCGGAATGAGCTGCATCGGGAGAAGGCGGACAGTCACCCGCGAGGGTCATCACTTCTGTCATTGCCGTCACGTCACTGACATCACCGACATGATCCCTGTCGGCCGCAGTATCTTCCTGTTCGACCTCCATGGTTACAGGTTCTGCCTTTATGGGTGATTCTTCCACACTACAGAGTCTAGAGTACTTGCGGCTCCGTAGTCCTGGGAACCCGCCGGACATGACACCTCGTCGCGCCCTCGGGTGTGAGGACAGAGGCGTCCGTGGCTCTCTTGATGGCACCGGCGTGCTGTGTGCATCACGAGTACACGATTGGGGGCTTTCTAAGTCCAAAAGGTCGATGCCTGAAATGTCAAAGCTCGCATCAGCGTAGCTCAAATCAGGGTTGATCACTTTTCCTGTAAAATCAAAATTGAACACATAGTGATTCCCACGATGGGTAAGCTTAAACATGGGCATTGCAATGAGGCCCACTTCTGGAAAGGTACTTTCTCTTGGGGCTAGAACTAGAACAGTCAATTTAGTGCCAGGCCTCATTGCTTTGGCTTCCCCAAAGACATCAGCAGAGACAAGTTTCTGAAACAAAGCCATCCTGCAGGTAGTCCAGGTGAGCACTTTCCCCTCATAACACTGTACTGGAAACCGGATCCTATACACTTCCTTGGGGCTCATTATTGTCGACCCGAACAGCAGGAGCACCTCCTTGATTGGATGACCAGTGTTGAAGACGCCATCCAAAGTCTTCATGATATCGTCAATTGCAGTGATTGCAAGATTTCTGCGTCTGACTTGAAGAGGTTGAGGACGTCTGCGAGCTGGGAGGTCATCTTCGGTGCTAACCTACAAAGTATTGAGATGGATTTAAATCTACAGGTAGTGGGTCAATTGTTTCAAGAAGAGGGACACAGTAACACAGTAACGTCATTTCGAAAAGTTGTTTTATATAACAATAAAAGAGACCATTATTTGGGGAACCAATTTATGATTATTGTTCAACAATGTCTGTGCAGACCAACGAATTCACATCTATAAGCAGACATAGGTATGACCATCTCATCACTCTATTGATCCATCCATCCATCCTACCATATGTTTTGTTACCTGCAGCCTCCCAGACTTGTGTTCTCATCTAGGGCCATTAGTGGAGAAAGTTATAACTTTATGTTTTGTGTGGCCTAGAATATTATGGTGGCATTATTCATGTCAAAATTTAATGAACAAATATGAGTTGTATAAAGTTGCTATCATGGGGATGTTGGTAATTATGTTCTTTAAGGCATATAGCAGGTTGACGAGGCAGATACTCACAGCGTTCACTTGACCACGACAATGATCCCCGGTGGCAGACACCACGGTTTATAAGGCAGATTTTTCCCACCTCCCCTGACAGCTTAGCCAATAAGAGGGGAGTATTTGGTCACAAGATTGATTTTGCTGGATGTTGGTAATTATGTTCTTGAAGACATATGTGAAATCCAAATGTGTGTGACCCTGCCCAATGCTGTCCCTAGCCATGTTAGATGGACCTGTTCTGTCTGGCCTGGTAGGGTGCCTAGGGCCAGTGCTATAGTACCCCCAACTGCTGTGTGAGTGCCCCTCTCCTGCCTACATCACAGAAATGAGAAATATGTTCATGTGCAATCATCATGATATATCTGGATCTAGGTATGATAGCAACATGATCTTTACAGATCTGAAAAGCTCTCATATGGGTCTATATTACTGGAACCTATATATATTTTTCAACTCATTTTTCAAAATTTATCGAACTCCCTACTTCAGGAGGCATGGAAAGAATTTTACGCCCCACCCCCGACCATATTTTGGTCCCTCTGCTTTGACCTCAGCCCCGTAGAGAAACGGGGTCTGTACGTGCCAGACCATTTACAACAGCGGGGCTGTGTTATGTCAGGGCTCCATCAGATCGCGGCCCGCAGCGACGAGTTCAGATTAGATGAACTAGGTAGAGAGGACCTATAGCTAGGCCTATTGATGGTCTACGCCCCCGCCCCCAACCCACCACCCCTACCCCTGGCCTGTATAAACTAACAAATGAACACCCCCTTTAAATGCTATAGAAAAAAAACACGACACGATTAAACGTATCAATTCTTATCGAGGGCGTGATGGTTTATATGCATAACTGGAACTTTATAGTGTCTGGTATCGAGTGGGAAATTTAAGTCATAAATTTGAACGGAACCTCTTCTCACACAGTGAGTAACACAATCTTGACAAAACCGATTTTGACAGGTAGGACCGAGTGCATCAAACCCTCCAATATCGCCCACTCACCCTTTTCTCAGTGTCCACGTCCCTCTTCACTTGTTCATATGACAGTGGAATCTGACCCCTCTGATGAAACAAGTACTTTAAAACTTCAGCTGTTAATCTAGCACGTATTGACGACTGGACAAGGCCGTCAAATTGTAAATTTAACTCTACCGCTTTGCTTTGAACTTTCCGCCCTCCGCGCACCGCCATGTTGGCCTGTAATTCAAAACGAGGCTACCAAGTAGCTCCACGGACGCTCACGAGGGGGCTGCACTGGGTGGCGTTCCCGCCACTGCCAAGCCGAAGAAGGTTTCCCTCTGCCAGTCACACTGGCAGTGATTTCAGTTGACGGCGAGGGGGTGGGCGAAATTTAACATAGAATTGGGGATGGGGAATATAAAATATATGCAGACCCATTTTCATATCTCCAAAGTGCTGCAATCTCACACGCTTTCAAGTTTCATTAAGGAGTGTTCAGGGCATATGGCTTCAGGGTTTTCAATAAATCACCAGGGCGGGCGGCTGGGGAATATATGTTAAAGCATTGAAACCTGCTTTTGAAGAAGTGCCGGTTTTGTATTAGCGCTGGGGTTTACCACACCTGCAAATAGAGCTATAGACCTATATGCTATAATGAGCGATGGGGCACGAGACATATGGATAGGCTTGGGATATTTGTTAAAATAGAAACTGAGACAGGGGACATGGGGCGTCCTAATTTTTTTCAAATCAAAAGTAAGAGGCTGTTCTTCCCGTGTTCTTCCAGAGTGGACCAGGCCCCAAGATGGCCAGTGAGATGATTTAACTCCCGTAGTTTTGGTTTGATTTAGGCCTAGTAAGATTTGAAATACAACTGATGTGAGGCCTGTAATGTATCGATGACCTATAGACCTCAGCCTGTGCTCCTTCCTTTTGCAAATCCTGGAACTAGCCCAGAATTTTCTTGTCTTGTGCCTGCCCTTTTCTTCGTGGTCATTTTCTCAGCTTTTATACTGAATAGAGAAAAATAACAAGCTGCCGAACGATATACGAGTCCTATGCACCTCTTCGTGCAGTTTGACCCCCAGGGAAACTACTAGCTTTCTGACTCTGCTACTACTCAGGGTTGATGGGTAGGGAAGTAGGTGAGAGAGAGGACAAGGTAGGGGAAGAGACATAGGGCTGTGGTAGAAGTTGCAGTAAAAAGCAATGTCTAATGCGACCACCTCACCATTACGACCATATTTGGAAAGTACCAGTGGTTGGAGAACAGAGGGGCAGTACCAGCACGTAATGGTAAAGGATCTCTTGTGGTCTGTTGCACAATCCCCACTGGTGGCTGCCATGTTATTATGATGGGTGCCTAAATTACAGTTAACACAGGCAACCACAGTGATGTTAGAGCTTGCCTTTCGCACCTATTTCCCGCCCTGTCCCCCAGTCCTAGTTGCTAGCACAACTTGATTAAACCCACACTAACGCCTTCATTTCACTGAGTTCAAGTTGAAATGCTCCACCAGTAAGAGTGAGAACCCAATTTGGCCAATGCAGATCTACCCCATGTGGATATCCCATGTAGATAACCCCATGCAGATACTCAATGTGGATGCAGGCCCTGGAGGAATGATTCCATCCCCCTGGAGCAACCCAGACACATCTTACCAGAGCCCTGCATCCTGTATACAGCAACCAATGCATTGCAAGGTTAGGGATAACAAGTGGGAACATCATCAAGACTGCCTTTCTAGCAGTTCTATGCAAAACCGCGTCTATACTTAACCTCTCGCCACAAAAATCTTAAAAAAAGTCTCTTCCGGCGTTCCCATAGGTAAGGCATCGTGCTGTATACAACCATGTGGTTCATGTTGCTAGGTCCACAGTACATTTCAATAATGGGCAACATTGCTGAGAATTTTTGTGACAATTTTTTTATTCTGTTTTTTCGGTATATTTTATCTGATACCATCATTTGTGGTATTGATCTCTTCATATTGATCCCATCTACCTTCTCCAAGCATTGCTTGCAAGGCCCCTGCCCTTATGACTTCCCTGGTTGCCATGGAAGGCAGGACATGTCAACTAATGGAACATTTGGTCATGGGGCAGCTCCCATAGACTCAGCAGAACTCTGAGTCAATATATAACCATGAATACCAAAAGGGGTGTCTTGTAGCCAGGCAATCACATGGATCAAACCTAACCTGGTGCTAATGGTCTTCTCCATTATGTAGGTCTATAATGTTGATTTCTTTTGGGGTGGATATTAGACATTTATCAAAAGTATTTTCAGACCCACCTCAAGGAAACTTTTGGTTTCCCTGGTAGAATATAGAACGAGACTGACAATATCATCAGGCTGTGTCTCATGACCTTGGGCCAATGTTTTTGTCTATGACCGGGTGCCAACTCTGACCGGGTGCCAGCTCTGACCAGCCTGAATCAAATCGGGTTTTTTAGGGCAGATGGAGATAGAATTTGGCTGAAAAGGTTAATGGATGTTATAACTCTTTAAAAGATTGAGCGTGTGAGTGGCCTCACAGATGACTCAGGGTAAGCTGGAGCTGGAGCTTATCATCTACTTAGATATAGTACTCCCTTATAATAATTCATTGGTCAATTCTGGCATCAGAAATGAATTCCTTGTTAAAAAGTACCCTCAAATCATGTGTCATACATGTATGTTATTCCATTTCAGGCCAGCAGGTGGGTGTGGGTGAGCAGGTGGGTGTGGGAGAGCAGGTGGGTGTGGGTGTGCAGGTGAGTGTGGGCGACAGTTGCAGGCTGCGGGCATGTACCGCCTTTTGTCCCTATCAAAAAGAGAGTAGATCGGACGATAAACGGCAGAGATACGGGTGGTACAAATTCGTCTGCACACGTTGACGTCTCGCGCAGTACAAGAAGTACCAGTAGCGCTACTCTTTGACGTGGTGGCATCTGCTAGCCTCGCTTCCACCTCTCCTGGTTCATTTAAATTGAATTTAAATTAAAGAACCTAGATGTTTTTATATTGTGTGTTTGAGGGTATTTCCAGTGTAGAAGATGACATTTCTGCGTGTGAAGAGAGAAATATGGGACAGATTGGCAAAAGTTGTCATTTCTATCTTTGCTTTAACACTGGAGCCTATGTACCTTTCATTTAGAGGGTAGCAATTTAAGAGTACTTAAGAGTTTAAGGAAAAGAGAGAAATCACTACCTAAAGATCGCAGGCGAATTACAGCAAGAAGGAAAGACATTTCAATTTTTTTTCGAAGGAAACATCTGTCCCCTGACCTTGCCCATCTATCCCTTTGGTCCTCTGATTAAACAACAACAGGGAAAGCGGGAGCCTACCCAAGAATGCATTTCGTCTGCTCACTCTCCACCCTACTCTCTGCGTTAAAGTGTAGGAAACAAGAGACCAAACATCTGCTAGGAGAATGAATTTTCACGACGCTACTGACCCTATTTGCGGTATGCTGAGGCATTCCCACAGTGCAGTCTACTAGGTCAGACGAACGCCACCAATTTTCCCGCGCCCCGATCGCCAGCAGCGGAGCTGCTGGTGTCTATCTATAACACAGGCTGAATGATAGACATTCTCCTATGTAACAAAAACGTCTTAAACTTTGCTTGGTCGTTTAGTATTACTCAGTTATCCTGAGTCAACTAGTCATTAGTTGCCCATTTTTATCATCATCTGCCCTAAATAACACGTTTTTATTCAGGCCGGTCAGAGCTGGCACCTGGTCAGAGCTGGCACCCAGTCAGAGACAAAAACATTGGCCCAAGGTCGTGAGACACAGCCATCAATGAAATCATGTCTTTAATGAAAGATTCACTAATGTGCAAATGTAGTGTCCTAGATGGATGCCAATCTGGATAAAGCCATCCCGTTTGCTTGTTTTAGATTACTTTATAAAAAAAAAAAATTCTAATTTTTTTTTTTAATCACTTCAGTTACTTTTACTATTTCAGACGGATAAATTCAATTTCTTACGTTTTTCTGGGACATAATAAGCAGAAGTGTTGTAGTTAAAATCGGTGCCGAAACGTTCATTTTCTATTTCATTACTTTAATATTTTCTAAAGTACTTTGAACTGAACACGTTCGATACTATGTGCAACATATTCACTCGCTTGTGTAATTTTTGACACTCACAATGTGGTACACATTGTTGGTCAGCACCAGGGGGAGCAATGGCAGCTTGCTACTCTGATGTGACCATGAACCACCTGACATTGAAATTGACCCATGCCATCGTACAGAAATGAACTGTGCCTTTTACGTCGTGGTAGTCTCTGTAATGGATACAAGCCTGTTCACAGTTTGTACTCATCATATACGGCTATATCGTTGATGTTAACTGCAAATTGTGAAACTGTAAATGGTGGACGCACTAAAGGAATGCACAGGTAAGGTTGTTGCATATAAAGATTATTATGTCCCTCTCCCTGTATGTATCTATAAGAGAGTTTTGCAGTCGGATTACGTGGGCTTAGTGATGTGCCTACGGTTCGTTTCTCTGTACAGAGCTATGTTAACGTATATGTAAAGCTGGTCTATTAATAACATACAGGAGCGACAATTGAAGGATCAATTTTAAGTCCCTGTTCATGAAAAATATAATGTAAAAAAACACACCAAGAACACAATGTCATTGTTTCTGCATTTAATTACTTTAGAAAATTATAACAAAAAGGTTATTATAACCAGCCTTGTTATACACATCTTCAGAAAAATATACACTTTTTACAATGCGTCAAACGATCTTTCTATAGTTAAGAAGAAACGATCCAATTAAAATAGAAAACATTGGATTTTCCCTTTTAGTTTTCTGTTAAGATAACTGTTATCTACCGCCGTGAGAATTATTGCTTTTTAATAAACCTAGCAAGCTGACAAGCATGTATGTACGGCGTACGGAACCTATAATGTGCTGCGCCGTTCACATCTGAGTGGCAAGCCTTTTGATGGGGACCGTTCTACCCTAGTGAAGGTTAAGATTCTGGGTTGTTATACAGTTTGCCTGGATTAACAGTACCACACTGAAAGCAAATCGTAATAATTGCACAGATTCAGTTCGCTCGTAAAAACAACAAATATAATAATAACCATCATAATAACAATAGATTTACGATTATTTTTGGAGCGTTTTATTGAGCACTTCCGCCCATCTTCTGGGACATATTAATAATAGTAATCTTCATTTTTATATCTTTTATTACTTTAAATATTTTCTTTTACAAAGTATTTCCATTCCCGTAAGTTGAACTGAACACGTCACTATGTACAAAATAATCGGACTGGCTTGTGTAATTTTTGACACTCACAATGTAGTACATGTAGTTGGTCAGCGCCAGGGGGAGCAATGGCAGCTTGCTACTCTGATGTGACCATGAACCACCTGACATTGAAATAAAACCAACAAGTAGAAATAGAGACCTGGTCAATACAGGGTGTAGCGATAAAAGACTTTTGCTTGCTTTCACCTAGTTTGCATAGCGCAACTATACGTTTTGACATCATCAGTTTACTCGGTACATATGGATCATAAAAATATGATATTCATTCTTCCTTCAAGTTCCTATTATGTACTTTGATTCAAAAACGGTACATATGGCCCAAATGATTTATATATATATATATATAGATATATATATTATATACAAGTTGTGTATAAAATCTGTTCCTCTCGAAAATACACAACTAGTCTACGAGCAAAGTGTAGCACCTAGTAACTCCTATTGGCCTTCGTATTAAAACAGAAACTTAACACAAGGCCACAGACACAACTGGTGCAAGCAGCGCCACCATCGGGTTGCCTTCTACAGCTAAGGTTTCCATGACAACATCGAGATAAGGGGGCTTTACAACGATATAACCTCAGACGCATATATCCATTCATAGAGAGAATAGAAAAGTATATATATGTATGTATATATATATATATATAATATTTGTATTGTATCACAGACCCGTTCAGAGACACATTCACACATACGACGCCATTCATCGACACGCTACACATAACCGGCCTCTGTAACCTCACACACCATCGTCACACCTTTCGTTTGCACGTGTATCCTCTTTTTCATAACATCCACATCTCCATAAATTCTCACTTGCTCGCCGAGCGCTCGAAGCAGATCTACTCGGTTACACCCACCCACAGAGGCGGCATTTATACATCACACTCAACTTCACAGGAACTGGTTCCCATGTATAATTTCATCGTTGCCTGTTATAGGCCACACTAAAAAAAATTTGGTCAATGGATTTCGCGCACCATATTTTCGGAAAAAAGTGTCAATGGATTGCGCCTGCATTCTTTTCTGAAGAATTGATTTTTTCCCCCCATAAATAAAGATTTAACTAACATTGTTACCCTCGGTATATCCTGTTTGGGATAAATTATCCATACATACGAGAAAGGTCATTTAATCAAAGCCAAGAACATGTTGAGGCTTCGCTGTTAAAAAAAAAAAAAAAAGTTCGCTTGCACCATATTTTTGATGGACAGATCCACTGACCAAATTTTTTTTTTTTGAAAATAAAGAAGAATGAATTTGCTCGCTTGCACGATTTTTGTAGAGGTGAAATCCATTGACCAACTTTTTTTTCGGTGTGGCCTAAGCTCTCCCTTTCTCTCAGCTATGTACATGTTGTATATTATGACAATAACGGAGGGTTCAGGTTATAACAGTTAGACCAACCCCAATTTGACAAGTCATGTCAATAATGGTAGACCTTAAGCTCATCTTGTTGAATTGTAACCTTAAGCTGAAAACAATATACACCTATGAAGAACTATGTGTCTAGCACTATGCCTCAAGTCAAAGTCCACTAGTCAATTAAATAAAAAACTGAAAATGCAATAACTGTCTTTAGCCTCTCAAAAAAACTCCACTAAAATATCTAACTTAATATAATGATGAAGAATCCCTTATAGATACTGGTGAATAATCGGACATTTCTGAGGTAGAACACAGGAGTGTCTGGGTAGAATTACTAATCAGGAGATACAAAAGCTATATTCTTGTGTGGTCTGTTCCAGACACAGATAAATACCTAACTATATTTCTCATAACTTATAATAAGTCTATTCACTTCCAATCCCAAGACTTTATGTCTACCGTAGCCATTATTTATACACTAATCGTCCAACCATGACTCCCTGTATGTACCCTTTGCACACCTATCAACTACTATACAAGCACAGCCAAATAGCATATATACAAATCAGTTGATAAAATAGATGGGTCAACATGGCTAGCTACATAACTGAGTTGAGCTAACAAACAGTCACTGGGGTTTAGTTCTTTGGTGTTTCAACTAGCAACACTGGAAGAAATATCAACAATAGAGAATAGATATGAATAATAGCAAAATTGCCCAGAGAGCCCGAACCAACAAGCACATCCTCTAAGCGTTTAGACGATATATGGAGTTAAGCCACTTTAGACAACATTACTTTGTTAGGCCAAAAAAAAAAGAAGGTTTGTTTCAGGTCACCCGACCGACCCTATCTAAACAGGGCCGACCCTACGTTTTTTTATGCAATTTTGAAGAAATCTTTATATTTTTAGACTTTTTTGGGGTCAATTTTAGGTTTACAAAATTTTGGGAAAAAATCTCATCATTTTTACACTTTTTTGGGTCAATTTTAGAGGGGAGGTAAAAAAAAAAAAAGTAAAAAAAAAAAAAAGTCCGACCTACCGACCTTAGAGTTTCTTCCCATGTTACCTGAAACAAAACTTTTTTTTTATTTGGCCTTAGATATGTTTAATCATTTCTTTTCTTTTTTGCACTTGAGCAAAATCGTCTGTATGCAGATTGTTAGGGCAGGATGTTAGTGAAGCTGTCCATTTGACGATTAAAGTTAAAATCTACCAAGTCTTTTTCTGACAACGTTGGTAAAATAGGACTATCTAAGAATGACTTTTTGTACAGATTGAGATTCTGTGTTTGTACAAAGATCTGTGCTTACATTGGATTCAAACTCTCCAGGGACACGTTCACTCTCATAAATATACGTAGTGGGAAGTTATCTATACACAATATCCACCCTCCGTGTCTTTGTCAAATAGTCTATAGTTTCAGCTTCAGTTAGTCCTCAAAGACTTGCTAAGGAATAAACAATGAACCAGGGATACTTTTTATGTTGTCATGGAAACCTTAAACCTTCTCTCTGTTAACACCATACCAAAAACGCCGACCTTGTAATGATATGAATTTTGACCTTTTAAGTTATCATGGAAAACATCAATGGAGACAGGACCGAATCCAAATTCAAACAGGATTTACATTTCAGGCGACTGTATTGTCAATACAACTGACTTACATAAACAGTATGGAAACCATCTCTTTTCTTTTCAATTATTGATTCACAAATTTGGATGAAGATAACAATTGTGCACATAACTCGTGTTTTTAAACCCAGTATTGTATATACATTGTTATTATGCCCATTTTTTAGAGGCAGGATACCATTGACGATTGATTATTCCTTTCAATTAGGGAATGCATGTATGGCCAAGCATTATATGGGTACAGGCCATCGTTACCTAAACATTGACCAATCTATAGATAAACAGGTCGGCCGTATCTAACTTTAACATGTATACCTTGAGGAGGACGTTTTACTTCGCATCGCACACAACTTTGCTAACTGGCAACCGGTCAACCAACCTTCAACGAACAACTGCCCACGGTTGTACTGCTTGAAATTTGTATTTCAGTTAAGAAAATGGGGAATTTGAAAGAAAAAGAAAATGCAGTTGTACATCTGAATGCAGCTATGTTTTTCTAACCTTTGTTTGACTATTATGCGATTACAAAGTCACAGTTTTCAATAGAACACGTTTGTCTCTGCCCCCCTCCCCCATTCTGTATGTATTCAAACATAACACGGCGGTGCTCAGGCACCAAGAGTAACACACACCAGTTATATGTGTGCTTACTTTGCATGTCACTGCACTGTAATAGTCTACATTAATAACAACCTTGAATGCCGACAACACATGCTGAAAAGGAGCGGGAGGTGCGAAGCAGCACAGCAAACTTCCATCACTTCTGGTATTGAAGCTAACAGTTGTAGGAGGATAACAATAATCATGTAAGGGGAGGAAAAACCAACCACACACCTAGTGTCGTAGTAGCGATAATAATAATTACAAATAATAATAATACGTCGTAATAATAGGAGTAATAGTTATAATGATGGTCCTCTGTTGAGAAATGGGAAGTTGGGACCGCACACTATGACAACCTACGTATATTAGGGTCTAGGACAAATGGGTTCAGTTTCTTCCATAAGATGGCACCAAAGTAGACATAAATGTAATATTAAACCTCAATACCCCCCTCCCACCCCCAGAGGAAGCAAGTGTTCACTGACCGTGACCCACTAGGAAGGGTAATAGGAAGACATAGGACCGACACGGGCTGAAGCTCCACGTATGGGGGTAGGATACAGACACCTTACACTCAGACCTCACCAACACACATCATACCAAAAATAATGTATTCTTAATAAGATCAAGTCGGACCTGACTCTTTGTGACATCAGCATTAGGTCGAAACCTGAGGAATTCTTATCAAGAAGCAATGATTATTAAGAACTACGATGATGACTCCTCAAAACCACTCACTCACACAAAGGATTGTCTGTATACTGGTTGTTAAGCTATTTATAATGTAAGTCTCACAGAGACAGCATGACCAATGTATAAAACATCAGAGAAAACAGAAATAATCAGTTACTAGCCAATTTACATAATCCGTACACTGTACACATAATGACATGATGATGGGAATGGTACGGTTGACACCCCGATTTCCTTTCTCCCGAGTAGTCTTATACAATAGGATTAAGCTTGATTCGTCTAATATCGAATACCTAGCTACTCGCCAGATGTCACTATCACACTCAAATGTTAATTATAAAAAGAAAATCAGAAGCATTTTCAAGACAAATAAGCACTTAACACCAAAGTCCACTCGCAGCTAACTGGCAAAACCACATTCCTTTCTTTCTTCACAGAAGGAAAGACACTTTCGCAAACACCCACAATACATTTTAACTCTTGGTTCTGGATAAGGAATAAAAACTTAGTAAAACAGTAAATCAAGAAGCAACCCACTGGACACTCGAACCCTCTATATGATATAATAATACATGTGTATATTCGATGTGTGTACAAACTCAGAGATGCCACATACAAAATGCTTTCATGACCCTATCCCATGATGATGATCAATGATGATGATGATCAATGATGATGATGATCAATGATGATGATCAATGATGATGATCAATGATGATTATAACAACAACAATAATAATCTTGAGTGATTGAGCTTGTTTTAGATCCACACCGACCATAAAACGGCGTTGGATGATTCTTGCCCCAGCAGTTGTATAGGGAATAATTATAATAATAACTGTAGCGACAGTGTATCACAACAAAACTGGATCAGGCGACACCCTGCCTAACCCAAAGCACACGCCCAATCGTAGTAAGCCGCCTGTGGCCATACCCAACACCTTTTGCACTTAGGTAATGGTGAAACTGAACCCATTTCTCTCCGCGGCCAAGGGAAGAAGCAGCGATTGTCTGATAAGGCCTGAGGGTAATAGGATCTGGGAAGAGTGGAAACTGAAAGAATTCCTCCAACAAACAAGTAATACTTCAATTATTTCTCACAGATTATAGCTCCATTCCGTACTGGGACTAGGTGAGGAGAGTTTGGGGGCAACGCTATTTCATTCAAAAAGCACTGCCTAAAATGATGGTAATTTACCAGACCTTAACAAAAGCTTCTCCTTGTGGGTGAAGTAATTTGGAAATATTTCTACAGTTTAGAAATCGTTTTACTTGGTCCAAATTTGTAGATGAAACCGTATGTCTTTTTTCATACCACTCATTGCTAAAGCATGTCCACTGTACGCGTTGGCTAAATTTTGAAACAATTAATGCTTGGACTTTCTAAACATTTATATAGTGGAGATAATCAATTGGAAACTGAGGAGTATCCTTTGTAACTATTGATAAGTTGTCTATGTATCGGAGGATTAGGAGGTAACCAGCAAGTTTAATGAGGATGGAAGGAATTGGTTGGGGGGGGGGGGTGTATATAAAGCAGGCCGACATAGCTAGGATTAATACTGAGCATTCAACCAATCACACTGCACAACATAGGTCAGCAAGGGTCGAACCACAATATCACCTGCCCATCAAAGGCTCCATGTGCTCACACTTGCTGGCAAGCTTTTGATGTGGAGTAAATTTTGTCATGCACTGTTAATGTTATCACCATCAAGTTACCTTGGAGTTTATCTTGCCCCATGGCGTCAGGACCACGTATTTAATGTACCCAGCATGGATCACCTACTGCAGCGCCGCCTACTTACAGTCCCTACTAACTACACAAGAATTCTCTCACAAGTATGACAACTTTCTTTTACATAACAACCTCAATGTTGATTATGTTTCCTTATACACACATTTTGGTAATATACATTCATGTGATATACACATCTTTCGTTTTAATTTTATTTCTCTCTTTAGAAACTATACATTTATACTACTCTTGGTGCTAGTTGTACCCCCGTCATCTGGCGGGTGCACTGCAGTAGGTAATTCATCACAGCAAAGACAATTCTCTCATCACAGACGGAAGAGTACTAAACACCTCTGGTATAACATGTGGAGGTGCACAGAACTTTAGTGCTTTCCCTCATAGAGCAACAGTACGCCCAACATATGTGTCAGTCGGGGAGATGGAACCAGACCTTGCGACTCAAGAACTTCTGTATTCACCAGTATGTATTTAAAATTGACCATGTGTGGAAGCCTTTATTATAACTTTACATAGTTTCCATATCTTTTTAAGCTCTCCCTGTAGCTCAGGCAATTTGTTCTACTAGCATGGTCCACCTAACCCGACTGGCACACATCTCTCAGTGTGTTGTGTGAACTCACTCGATGTAAGGTTGTCCGGTGAGGTAAGGCGCTACCACACAAGCTCTGTAACGTTGTCTGGTGAGGTAAGGCGCTACCACACAAGCTCTGTAACGTTGTCCGGTGAGGTAAGGCGCTACCACACAAGCTCTGTAACGTTGTCTGGTGAGGAAAGGCGCTACCACACAAGCTCTGTAACGTTGTCCGGTGAGGTAAGGCGCTACCACACAGGCTCTGTAAGGTTGTCCGGTGAGGTAAGGCGCTACCACACAAGCTCTGTAACGTTGTCCGGTGAGGTAAGGCGCTACCACACAAGCTCTGTAACGTTGTCCAGTGAGGTAAGGCGCTACCACACAAGCTCTGTAACGTTGTCCGGTGAGGTAAGGCGCTACCACACAAGCTCTGTAACGTTGTCCAGTGAGGTAAGGCGCTACCACACAAGCTCTGTAACGTTGTCCGCTGAGGTAAGGCGCTACCACACAAGCTCTGTCTTGGTCTGGATGTAGGTCTTGTCTTGTTGATGTGCGGACATCTCGTCGATCCCTGACGCTGAGGCAGAACTAGACAGCCTGCCCCTCACGAGAGCAGTAATGCAAGTGGAAACATAAAACAAGAAGGAAACATTTTATCTCTGAGATTGACCTCTCTACATGCGAGAGTTTGTTTGTATTCATAGTTACATGTATATGTAAAACATATGTGTATCCATAGTAAAAACAATACACTTGCTTTATTTTTCTTCTTTTTGTTTGTTATCGATGATTATAAGAGCTGCAGGATGAACGTGGGGATACGTGGGCACGTTATGTGCATGCACGGAAAACCCCACAGTCAGAACGACCCTCCATTTCAAAAACACTTCCTTTCTGTCCACTTGGGGCCTTTTCAGCCATGTTTTCCTCCCGTTTCCTTCTCTGTTAGCACACTCTTTCTCCTCCGGTGGGAGGAGACATGACACTGAGAGCCCCACCCTGTGCACGTCCGTCCTGCTGAGGAGAACGGCGCCGCATCATCGGGCTGGGTGCCCGTCCTCCAGGGGGTGCTCCTCCAGGGCATCAAACCCCAACATGGTGGTGGGGCACCTGTATCCCTGTGTACACCTTTCTACATGCGTCAGCAGCACTTGGCCTCAAGACGTGCACCGTCAGCATGGCGGAGTAGCAGTAGGTACTACTCACACCACCACACTGCTGCCTGTTACAGGCTCCAGGCGGCTGCGGTTCTACCGCAGGGGATGCAGTGTAGGGGGTGGCCACAGGGTCGTCTAGGTCGTCCCAGCCCGCCCTCACTACGTGCCCCTGCTTGGTCGTCGTTCATTTGTCGGTCAGTCAGCACCAGGCCCACACAAGCACCATCTACTACGGACCGCCCCCGCCGGGGTCATGCCGCCTTGTGCCGCCCCCCGCAGCAGCCGCATGCCACCCCGCACCGATGACATGCCGTCAACGGCCAATAGCACCATAGACAGGGGACGAACAGCGACAGGATGGTCAGTGCCGTCCATTTCTTACAGTTACTGTCGTCGGTGGTATCACAGATACACGGGTGGCCATAGTCGCCATCGGCATCTGCCATACAATGGTAGAGGATGCCGCGCGCACAGCAGATGCACGACACGTTCTCCACCACCTCCATCACTTTGTCAGGCGCCTCCTCACAGTTCCCGCGCGTGTTCTCGTCATGCACAAACATTTCGTGACAGTAGACGCAGCGAGACCGCTGGCTGAGCAGCCGGCCAGGCTTTTTGTCCTTTTTAGAGCGCTCCTTCTTCTTTTTCTTGTTGCTCTTTACTGGGAGTGGTGGCTGTGAGGCCAGCACGCCCAGATTGTGCTTCTTGAGGCTGCTGATGGAGTCCCGCCGTTGAGGCGTCTTACTGATGGAGTCCAATGTCGGGTAGCTGTACTCATGCACGCTAGGCCGGTTCCGTGCAAACTGCACATACGAGTAGTTCACCCCCATCTCTATGTTGTCGTCATGTCCCGATCCCTCGGGTTTAATCCGAGGTGACGACCCATTTTTGTTTGTGTCTGCCCTGACCCAGACATCCTCGAGTCCCCCCACACCCCCGCCCACTCCACCAAGGCTGCCCCCGCCGCCACTGCCTCGACCGTTACTGACGGTGGACGGTTGTTGTTGCTGTTGGAGCTGCAACATGGACGACTCACTACTCGCCTTACTCTTGGTACTGCCCTTGTCGCTGGAGGGCGGCGAGGGCTGCTTGTTACGCGTGATGTAATGCACGCGATGCAGGTGGTGGTGGGTTGGGTGTGGGAAAGGCGGTACTCCGCCACCAAACGGGTCATTGGTGGGAAGTGCGGCTGGTGATTGCGGCGTCGGGCTACTGGTCGTCGTCGAGGCTGTTGACGCTGATTGTGAAGAGCTGTCCTTTCGGCCCAGCGGCAACTCCAGTTGCTGTGAGAAGAGAGAAAACAAGAGGTCAGTATCTGAGGTTAAAGTGGGTCAACAAAGAGAATTCATCGGTGAACTTATGCCCCCACTACAAACTATTTCACATTTATTTAAGCGTGAAATGAACATTTTAGTAATAAAATATTTTGACATGGCTGCACATATCAATGGCAAAAAGCAACATCTGCTTAGGCCACCTTATTTTGAACTTGGATTACAGGATTTTTACAGGTGGTGCAATTTGTTTTTGCAATTTCCAAAAACTCTCAATAAAAGGTTTTTACACAGCCTGATAACACACTACAAAAGGGGAAAATGGTATTTTTTCCGCAACTTAGTTATCAAACACATCACTTTTTGTTTATTCATATACATAATGTATAAGTTTGATCATTATGAAATAACAGTTTAGTTGTCAGTCTACTTTGTGCACTTCATTAGACCCACATAGTAGTGCATAGCCAGATAGTGGCATACACGGTCCACGGGAATCAAGGAAGTGCACTTGGAGCACAGTAGGTGGCAGGTCAGAGTCATGGGCTGATAGCCTTCCTCTCCCTCTTTGATTCATTTTCCAGCTCGGCTTAGGACGTTTCAAGGGCCGAGATGATGCTCAAACATATGAAATGAAGTGGAGTCCCAATGTTAATTTCCATTCCTCATAGGTTGGATAGTATAAGAAATAGAAACAGGTATTAGTCCGCCAAATTAAGCAACTTGACATCTTGTGGATATGCCCTCACAATTGCTGACAAACACTTACCATAAACACCTCATCGTCGCCCACTTCTAGATCGTGATTTGTGTTTGAATTGTCAGGGGAGCCTGCAATTTATAAAACATAGTCAGGTCAGAGTCATTACATCAGTGAGTGTTACAGCGATGGTAAACAGCTCGGTAGTTCTGAAAGAGACCAACATATCTTCTCCCTGCATGGCCCTCTCACATCATATACACTGACACTCTCGTATTACATGTACTGGTGGAGAATTCCTGAATGTTAGTTTAGAGTCCAATAGACTCTTAATCACTCGAAATGTCTCTCCTTCATTAGTTAATGTACGTGTACCTGAATACATTTAGTTCTACAATAGGGTAGGAGCAGGGACCTGGTCCCGTGCAAACTGTGTTAAAACATATATTTTGCTCAAGTTTCAGATTTGTTGAAACGTATTCACTGGCCGCAGGCAATAGGAATGTGTGTGTCTAAAATAAAATATCAAACTTGAGGGTACAATGTTCTTTTCGTATTACTTCTTAAAAAGTATTCTATCATTAAAATTTGAACTATGCTTTTGATATCCATCATTTATCGCATAATGTCGGTATTTTTCGCCTCTACTTTCTCTCTTTTTTGGGGGGGCGATTATGTCACACCTGGGACACCTTTTCTGTTCACTTGTACCTGAAGACACTTATATCTTATCATTGGTCAGGCTATACTGAACCCTTTCCCAATAGAGCACGTTGGATGAATGCAAGAAACTCTGTGTTTAACCAAAACAGAAGAAGGAAGTTGTTCAAGTTCACCTTCCCAACACAGGGTTTGGTGACTTGTGGACATAACCTCATGGATACGCTAATTGTGCTATCACTCATTTCTAATCTGACTGATATTGAACAAACACAGACTATGAGTCCAAGTATCCCCAACGAAATGTATCAAGCCAAACTTACCAAACAGAAATCCAAGAAGCAGCATCGATAGAAATGAGAAGAACACATTGCATCTCGTTAAGGATCAGTAGTCAGAAAAGAGATGTGTATAGACATTACCCTGTACAACCATGTCAAGTCAATCTTTCATTCCCAACTAGCACACAAAGCCTTTTATTCTTACCTCTTCTGGGTTACCAATATATACATTTATATTATTTTGCCACTGTTAAAATATTTCCATTAAATGTATACACCCTCATTCAAACTATCTATCATTTATTCGGATTTTTTTTTTTTTAAACAGATGTTCCTGAACGTGGTAGGCTGATTATAAAAGCTATCCGATTAAGGCTTCCTGACCAAAGGGTTATTTCTAGCAGTATTATGTATGTCTCCTATGCTCAACCAAACTTATCAGTTGAACTTGCAGCAGAAAAGGGTAGATCAATACATATTACATCTGTTCGCCGCTCGATCACACACTCATACCATCCTTCTCACACTAGCATTCAGAGAATTAATGATCCCTCGTCCGACCTCGTGCACATGGATCATCCAGACAACGGTGATTGGTTCTCATTTATTTCCTTCGTTAAATTGAACAATTCTCTCTGCCCGAATCAAGCCATGTGCGCAGATTGGGTACGTAGTTCAACGTCCAGTCGGCAATGTGAAGCGTTCCCAGGCTGCCACAAGTTTATACTACTCACCAACACAAGTCTATGCTTTTTACTCTGAGTAGCCCTAAAGACTAGCACTGCACCAGATGGTCACCATACCAGGACACAAGACAGCGGCAAGGACGTCTCCAGGACCTAACCCCCACTAGACATGACCATACACAGGAGGAGGGAGTGGATGCAGGGGGTGGGGAGGGGATATGAACTACAGTGTTAAAGCTGATACATGTACTACTGCTCCTGCACACTATGGCTCTCTATATGAACGCTATTGCTAGAGTGTTACGTCATATGAGTATGATTGTACAGTTCGGCCCACCATCACTCAATGCCACAACTTGTAGTACATGTATTTCAATCAGGCCTTGTGTTATAGAAACATAATATTTACCATATACAACTCATAACCCGTCTTTAAATGAAAAGTTGAATGATGGATTCCAATGTAGACTATGACGCCCCCACACCCATGATAGTGGTACCGGTAGCCATCAAGCAAACTTCAATAAGTTAATCCAGCAATGGATATCATGGCGGAATTCATGCAGGCATAGCGAGACCGAATAATACCGTAACAGCGCATTATAAAAGATTTTTACATATTCGATTTACATTTACATTCCCATGTTGTGGGAAGTGACCATATGACTATAGGGTACAGGGCAATGCCGATTGTGAAGTCTTTTGGAAAATATGTCTGAGATTTGAATAGCGTAGGTGTTACTAAATATTATATCTTGCTCAACTCATTTTAATAGCCCAAAAAGCATTTTATATATATGTACAAGGGTTCATCTAGGAAAGCAGTTTCTAAGTCGAAACTAATATTTCACATGACAATAGACAGCATTCTGGATTTGCGAAGGGGTATCTTTGAGCTATTACGTCCGTGCAGGGTTTTACTACAACTGGATCTGGGGAATAGCACTCGGGTTATTCTGGGCACTGCAATCAGGTACAGGGTATCACACACTAGGGTAGGTTCGGTACATATAGCTTAAGCCTAACACACACGCATGCACGCACGCACTTTCTCTAATAAACACACACACTACTGGGTACCAGGGTTGAAGCTGCTGACCAGACCGAGGGAAAAGACTAAGGAGGTCTAGAGGAGTAAAGGAGCATTGTAGGAAATACTGGGAGTAGTAGGCAAGGGAGAGAAGGTCTACAAAGAAGCCATCACCGACATGAAATCAAAGACTAACACAGCCAAAGACGACTGTCTAGACGAGACGTCAACCTACCTAACCAGTCCACACATTGTAAATATATTATCCACCATACAGATGTATCCTTAGATGTCTACCGAATAAGTTACGTTTGCGAAAAATATTTTTACATTAAATGACAAATTTGTTTTAACCAATTTGCACAATGTCATCTTCCATGCTATTGTTTTATTTTGTTGTTTGTATTCTTTTACCTCAGGTAGTTGTCAACAGATAAGAATATACCGAGGTAAACAGTTTTCTTCTAACATGAAACATTTTCTTTACAGGTGATATCGTAATCAGACGCAAGCCAGTCAGGTTGGCTTGCTTCTTTTCACATGAAACAGTAAACTAGAAAATTTAAGCTTCAAAAAGGTACAGCACATAACATGGCATCATATATTTTATCAGGGCGCATCGGGGAACTGGACTGTACATAGAATAGACAGTAATTTAGTACAATTCTTGATTTACCATCTTTTTTTTTAACTTGAAGGTAATTAGATCAGTTTTAACTTGGCAGCATACTCACCATAGAAGTCCACTTTATTCTTAGAACCACTGAATTTGATGTGTTTTATTTATCTCACAATACTTAGAACTCCAGTATATGGCATCAATCATCTATGATAGATGCAGACAGCTTAGTTCAGCATCAACAAATAGGTATTGTACCACCTCAGTGCACTGGCACAGGTTGTGGCACTAGTTGCCACTAGTGACTACATTTTCCTTGGGTTGGCTAAAATCATGGACACCTGACATCGTATACTAGTAAGGCCTACATCATATGCCGGTAGTGGGAGGAGATGAGGCATAATCTGGCGTGGAGTGGGTGCTATTGGATTCGAAGTATTAACATGTTGAGAGCAGCTCGGCTGTACAGTGCTATATACACACGAGCAGCTCACGGAGCGATGCACACTAACTGTACCAGGGGGCAGCACCCAGCTCATTGAATGGCAACCCAGGCTGTGAATAAATGATGAATGAGATACTATAAATAGACACCGAATGGGTTTAGTCGGTGGTATTGATCAGCTGATAGATAAGTTCATTCATACGGCCGCCGTCCCCATCACTCATACACCTACGCCATCCCCCGTCTGATGGGCACCGAATGCTCACAGGACATGGGCTATTAGAGGCAGGGGAGAGTGGGCAGAGGACAGGGCAGTGATATGCTATATGGGGGGGGGGGGGGGGGGGGAAAGAGAGAACAGGAGAGTAGAGAAGCACAGAAATGGTGGTAGCAGGGGTGTACCATATAGGGGGAAGGGAACAGGATAGTAGAGACATGTTTAGAACAGGGAAAGGATGTACTATATATACTAGTAAGGGGGGAGAGGGAGAGGGAGAGGGAGAGGGAGAGGGAGAGGGAGAGGGAGAGGGAGAGGGAGAGGAAGAGGGAGAGGGAGAGGGAAAGGGAGAGGGAGAGGGAGAGGGAGAGGGAGAGGGAGAGGGAGAGGGAGAGGGAGAGGGAGAGGGAGAGAACAGGACAGGAGAGACAGGTACAGGAATGGTGGTAGGAGGGCAGAGCTGTGCTATATGGTGGTAGGGGGTAGAGAACAGGACAGGAGAGACAGGTACAGGCACCGCGTCCAAGCAACCTACCAACCATAGATTTTTCAACCCATGTTTCCTAATACACATCTTCCTTTCCTATGGCTATTTCATATATCATAAATCATAGGGTCCTCTGCACAACAGTTCTTTATTGGTGCTAAGGATCTTGAATCATCAAGAGGACAACGATTTGGGAGGTACAAACCAGGCTGGTGGTGCCATCTCCACCTGCCTCTGCAGAACACGGGGGGTCTTCAGCATGAATGGTCTGATTGATTGATCCACACACAGAATAGAGCTACGTCAGCACTATTCAGGCTATAAGTACTGCCAACATGAGCTCGGCTTCACAAATCCAAGTCACCCACTAATGATCACCATGAATAGTGCAATACATGGAACTGACCAAAGATATTATTCAGTTAGTCACCTTTCATAGTCACGCACGGTGGCACGTATCATGTAGGTTCCAACAGTATCACTGCCCCCCCCCCCCCCTTCACTCCTAAGAACCGGGACCGGATATTACAGGCTGAGTATTTATCATAGACATGTCTTCCTTCACCAAATATCAAATCTGTGGCCACCAATTGTGTCCTCGTGTTTCACTATGGAAACCAGCCAATGCTGTGTTCCATGTATGTAGGCAGTGGTAGTGCACGGCAGGGGGACGGGGCTTGTCGGTCATCGACCCTCTGAGCCCACAAAACCCCCTCCCCCACAATCTCCACCCAACCCTCACACTGGGATCCTATCGTGACGCCCTCAGCATAACATTATAATGGAGAGGGGCTCATGTTGTCCCTGCCTCAACGCAGCTCAGCACAGAAGGGATTGGGGGAGCGGGGGATAGTTTTGGAGAGGATAGATGGATTTATGTTTTTATATGGGGGGGGGGGGGGGGAGGGGGGGTGTAAGGGAGGGATGGCTGGACAATGAGGGGACAGTGCATGGAAAGACAGGGGTGAGTGGAGGGACGAGGAGAGGAAATGTTTCAACTTGCATGTAAATGAACAAATATATAAGGTAAGGGAGAAAGCCTTAGACTTGGACTTAGTGTTGTAGAATGACATGCACACATTATAGATGCACATGGAGGGAAATGGAGGCAGGGGAGGAGGGCATGTAGCATGGGAACGAACGACCTGGGAAGAGGGGAGGGGTGGGGTGATGACGTGCGGGCATAAGGCGTGACGTAGCACTGACGTCACACGTGTACACTGCATTCATTGACTTCATTCATTTTATCGGGGAAGGCGTCTACCCATGGGAGTCCGGCGTGGATGTTCACAAAATTAACACTATCACCGAGAGAAAATGGTAGTGGTAGCAGTTAGAAGGGATGATGGGGAGGAAGCAGAGGGCCAGTATGGCAGTAGTGGCTGAGGGCAGCAGCAGCAGCAGCAGCAGCAGCAGCAGCAGCAGCAGTAGCCGCGGGAAACTGGCGGGTAGGCCGACCCATCTCTCAGTGCAGCCACACTACCAGTACTGCTTCATGAATGAAGCCTGCCCCGACTAGCAGCAGCCAGCAGCATGGGGAGGGGGTTGTGGATACGGCCGGAGGTGGAGGAGGCTGGGACGGTGGTGGTAAGGTGTGGGGCGGGGGAGTGAGGGGAGGGGAGGAGGAGGTTGCAGCGGCTGATGGCGCGTGGGCGGCCCGCGCTGCTGGCACGGGCCGCACTTTGGGGTAGAGGGTAGGGGTAGGAGGAGGCGGGGGTGGAGCCCCACACCCTCCTCCCACCAGCACACAACCCCCATGCTGGCAGCTACCACTGCTCCTGTAGCTGCTGCTGCTGCTGGTGGTGGTGAGGAGCAGGAACAGGGAGAGGTGTTGGTGTACTGGGATGAAGCTGGAGGACGCCTCTCACACCCACAGGGCACAGCAAGAGGAACAAGGGCCGCTTGTCATGGCTGATAGCAAAACATTAACAAAACATGCTTTAAGATGGACAGAATTTTTATATTATTCTACTTATGACATGTTATTGGAAAACTACTACAATGTGCACATACCAGTAACAAACATAAGCTAGATAGTCTCAAGATACTACAGTTTTGTTAGTATCTCGCAACCCTCAGGCTAGATAGTCTCAAAATTGCAAGATAGTCTCAAAATACAATAGTTGTGTTAGTATCTTGCAACCCTCAAGCTAGATAGTCTCAAAATTGTGAGATATAGTCTCAAAATACTAAAGTTTTGTTAGTATCTCGCAACCATCAGGCTATATAGTCTAAAAAGCCCTGACAGATGATCAAACTGTGAGAAAGTCTCAAAATACTATAGTTTTGAGATTATCTAGCCTGAGGGTTGCGAGATACTAACAAAACTATAGTATTTTGAGACTATCTAGCCTGAGGTTTGCAAGATACTAACAAAACTATAGTATTTTGAGACTATCTAGCTTAAGGGTTGCAAGATAGTCTCAAAATGTTATTATCTTGCAGTTTTGATACTGTCAGGCTCTTGAGACTATCTCACAATTTTGAGACTATCTATAATGGCCTAAGGGATACTAATAAAACTATAATATTTTGATACTGTCCCGCAGTTTTGAGACTATCTGTCAGGATTTTGAGACTATCTAGCCTAATGGTTGCGAGATACTAACAAAACTATAGTGTTTTGAGACTTCCCGCAGTTTTCAGACTATCTGTCAGGGTTTTGAGACTATCTCGCAATTTTGAAACTATCTAGCCTGATGGTTGCAAGATACTAACAAAACTACAATATTTTGAGACTATCTCGCAGTTTTCAGACCATCTAGCCTAACACCCCCTCCCTTATACTCACTACCAAGAAGTCCAAAATATATTCCCTAAACTATTTCCACTATTTATGTGTCAAACATCCATTCACTATCCATACACAATATGTATATTATACAGTCTACAATACATGTACATTTATTTCATGTGGAGAAACAAAGTTACTATGCTTAAGTACTGGAATGGCCATTCTCCACATCCCCGTGGAGAAACTGATATTCATTCTCCATGGGCTGTTTCTCCATGATGATGTCACTAGAATAGCTATGAAATCAATCTTTAAATGTTGTTTTTAGATATAATTTATCAATAATTACATGAAATAAACACAGAGATCCACTCTAATCAGTCTGAATTCCTGGTTTCTCCACTTGTGGTACCTTGAATCATATCACACTCGGCTCCGCCTCGTGTGATATGATCCAAGATACCACTCGTGGAGAAACCTGTCATTCAGACAGATTATTGTGGACCTCTGTCTATGTACTCCCAAACACATCCCATAATACTACATGTACTAGATGTGTCCATCCTCCATCATCTAATCCCTGCTCATCCTACGCCATAGCCCACACACCCCACTTCAAGACCTGTCCGACATCTATCCCACAACTATAACTATACACCTGTCTAAAGGGGTGAATCCACTGATCTATCCCACATCCCACATCTATTAGTAAACCTGTCTACAACTATACACATGTCTAACATCTACTCACTGCCAGTACCCACTATTAGACCTGTCCAACATCTACCTCATGTCTATTTACTAAACCTGTCCTAACATCTACTCACTGCCCACACTCACTACTAGACCTGTCCAACATTTATCCCATGTGGGCACATCCAACACCTATTACTTTCCAAATTATGTTGACCAATATCTATCTCACACCTATTACTAAATATGTTTAGCATCTACACACTGCCCATACTCACTACTAGAGATGACCAATATCTATCCCACATCCCACACCTATTACTGAACATGTTATAACATCTACACACTGCCCATACTCACCACTAGAGATGACCAATATCTATCCCACATCCCACACCTATTACTGAACATGTTATAACATCTACACACTGCCCATACTCACTATTAGAGATGACCAATATCTATCCCACATCCCACACCTATTACTGAACATGTTATAACATCTACACACTGCCCATACTCACTACTAGAGATGATCAATATATATCCCACATCCCACACCTAATTACTGAACATGTTATAACATCTACACACTGCCCATACTCACCACTAGAGATGACCAATATCTATCCCACACCCCACACCTATTACTGAACATGTTATAACATCTACACACTGCCCATACTCACTACTAGAGATGACCAATATCTATCCCACATCCCACACCTATTACTGAACATGTTATAAGTATAACATCTACACACTGCCCATACTCACTACTAGAGATGACCAATATCTATCCCACATACCACACCTGTCACAAGCTGCTACAATGTACATGGAAGCCCGTCTAGAACCAGTTCACCCATCTCGTAGGCAGCTGTATCATACAGCGTATAGTCCCGATAGATGTTGAGGAGACCTGGCAAAGCGGGGTGGGTGTGTGTAGGTGGAAGAGGGGTGGGGGTACCTAGGACCCCTCCATCCACACACTCACACAGGCTTCCTCAACACCCCTTCCTCCATCCACCCTCTACACCATGAGGCCAGCCACACGCCCACTGGCTTCCTCCTCCACCAACAGTGTCTTCACCCCCTCCCCTCCTTCAGCTGTTGCTCTGCCTGTCTAGAGAGCCAAGCACTTGTACTAGGCCTAGTCTCACCACATCGTATAAATGTCTAGACTAAAGTAGCAGACCCATCCATTAAGAGATGCAGAAAAGTTCGGAAATTTGAGAAATTCTGGTTTGCGGTTCCATTTTCAGGCAGGAAACCACTGCCAACCCGACAATGAGGCACAGTCAAATATAAGTTTGATAAATTTAAAGCGGGCCTAGCGCTCTCGGGGACAGATGTGGGTCACCATCGTCGGCACCATTATGTCATCATATATTGCTGAAATTATGCCTACATCCAGAGATGTCACTCCCTGGTCAACAAAAGGTGTGGAATCTCCCGATTTTGGGGTTAATACTGAAATTCCAGGGGAAAAGTAAGAGTTCCTGATGAAGCAAAGAAATTAGCATCTCTGCTACGTCACAGCTTTTATAAATCAAAGCTTTAAGCGGTACACTGTAGTACATTTACAAAGTACTAATTAGATAACAAGGACATCCCTATGAAGTCAGTTTAATTACAAGGCCTATCGATGAAGGGAAGACATAGGATTGTTAAAGTAATATGCATAGATGTAGTTGTTTTACTTGAACTAAGTACACTTTTATAGGAATTTCGGAATTCAGTAAAATTGAAGAATGGGTAGCATTTCTAAAGGCTTCCACACTGGTAGTAACCATGGACAATCTGCCGATTGGTTTCTGTGCGATGGTCAAGTGGCAGTATGAGACAAGGCTGATATTTAATCAGGTTAATAGACCATATATTCACTATAACCCACTGCTTCTTCTTGGTACAATTTGTACATTCACAGTTTGAAAATACTTGTTAAGTTACACATTGGTCATATTGTGTGCGCGTGTTTCGGGGGTGAAGGTGGGGTGGGAGCGATGGAAGTTATAGAAAATACCCGGGAGGAAGAGAAACAGGGATACACTGTCACTGCTTCTATCAACGCACTGATGATTCTATATGTGTATTCATTCACTAATCGCACACAAATGAGGGTACGAGTAACGTAGAGACATAAATAGCTGAGGTAAGTCGACTTTAACACCAGTGGCAGGTTAGTTAAGGCAGTGTTAATGTATATAGCAGGTATTAACATAGACGGGTATAGGACTGGCAGCAGGGATGCTGCCACACTAGTGGGGGAAGGAGCATTGTGAGAGGATGTGAATGGGTGAGATGGTGTGCTAACGGTGAGTGGTGGTATAGGTAGTAGGTGGTGGTTCGGTATAGCCCCCCATAGTGAGTGGGTGCAGGCAGTGTACTACTGGAGGAGGGAGGTGGTGTAATATAGGCAGCCCCGATCAATACAGCAGCAGCAGCAGCAGCAGCCAGCACTAGGGGCAGGATGAGCAGCTCAGGGAGGGCCGGCCAATGTTTACATGTCACTTCCTCCCACTCACCTCCACCAGCTCACACATCACTCGACACAGAGACCGGCCCATCTCAACCCCGCCCACTCACCCCCCCCCCGAAAAAAACCTCCCACCCCACCTCTGCCACTTCCTCCGCCGACCCCTGCTTCCTCAGCAGGCACCTTACACCATCTCTAGACTAGTCCCAAGGCTTTTTGTTCCCACAGTAGAGGCAACTCTTTACTGTGTATGCTCTACTATCCATGGGAACTATCAGGTATCATCATAGTAGTACACTTGGTGTTGTACTAGCCATGATAACTACATCTGGTATTGTTAATATGTTGATATAACATACATCGTGTTTTCGTCGGTAGGTATTTCGCCCCTAAAAATCATGCTAACTATTTTTCACAAACACTCTTGGGGAATATTTGATCATTTCTATAGCGTTTCAATACCTAACCCATTAAACTACAGTAGTATATCAATTCAATTTCAATTCAAAACGTTTATTCTACCGAACGGAAACTTTCTACAATTATCAGCCACAGTTTAACCTTTGTTTTCATGGGCGGACCCAGATATTTGGAAGCGAATTAAAGCAAACCCTGAAGTACTGAAATTAATTCCAAAAGGAGTCTGCGGGTCAGGAATCCCAAACCAGGATCCGCGTCCAGGATAGCGCTTGCCCAAGGTTACCGGTTAGCGGTAGTCGTTAACTTCACCGGGCAATGGCCAGTTGGGGAGCTGCCTTACTCTAAGAGCATTTGACTCCCGGTCCCTGCACTTAGTGTATAGAATGTACGTCACGTGTGTTCTAAAAAACACAGGAAAAGGGTCCATTTCCTAGCATTTCCAATGGCCCCTGAATTTCCAGAAAAAGGGGTGCTTTTCTCAAATAATCCCTGTGGATTTTAAGAAAAGGGGTTATTTTTCTTAATAAATCCCCGTGCTTTCCAAGAAAAAGGGTATAATTCAATGCGGATGTGACCTTTGCTGGCAATATACTGGGAATTATGTTGCATTCCACCGGCCCTATAGTACACTTTTTACTCGCAAATATCTGTCATTCATAGAGAAAGGGGTGTTTCTAAAACTCCCCGTGCTTTTTTTTTTTTTTTGAAAAAGGGGGTCTTTTTAGACACCCAAATACCCTTGTTTTGAGAGGAAAAGGGGTGTTTTTCTTACCTAAAAGTCTGTGGAATAGAGGGTGTTTTTTTAAGATGGAGAGCGCAGGTGACGTCCTACTTTGGGTACTGAGTGCAGGGACCGGGATTGGACTTCACATATCGTCTACAAGGCATAATAGCAGATCATCTCAGAATGTGGTGATGAGGCTGGTCCTGTCAACATTTTCTAGATGCTAGATATCAGGAAATATACGCTCTGCTTGCTCCAATCTTAATATGACAAGATGTGATTTCTTACAGGAGTGGGGGAGGCCAGGGGAGGGGGTAGCGTTCATGGTGGTTCTGATGGAGATGTCCCTAAGATGTAGGACCTAGGATCTCTCCACCCACCATGTCACAGCCTGCCCTGTGATGTGACTTCACAGGCCAGGTGAACTGGAGAACAGTATGAAGATGCTAATCCACTGTAGAGAGGCTGGTACGGCGCTCAGTGCTGTAGTGTGGAGTAGCGGCGACGTCGCTGCCCGGCACAGGTACAGAGCCTACAGAGCAGGTAGCCGCCGGCCGGCCTCAACGTGTGCTGCTGGTTGCAGCATCATCTACATGTTATACACAATCCACAACTAGCTGCACCTGGGGTGAAGCACACAGCCACTCCCACACAAAAACACCACTACTGGATATATGGCCTCTAACTGCAGGCCCGTACAGGGAGGCTACGGGCCAGTGGATCACCCGAGATCGCATGGTTGCTATATTGGCAACACTATAGCATCATTACTCGGGATCCCCCTTTGAGAAGTTTTCCTCCGGCAGAATTCGCTGGTGGTTATCTTAGATCGTTCCGTTTTAGGGCAGGCCCGTAACTAGCCATCTTCGCAGGGTGGTTCGTTTTTGGATATGGTGGAACTTGACATGATTATTTCAATGGCGGAACTGGACTTTTTTAATATGAGTTGGAATTTTGTGTATTATATTTAAAGAGAAGGCCGAGTTTCATGTATCTTATCAATCTTTCATAGTTTTCTCTCTAGAATCCTTAATAATTGTCCGATTGACAAGCCGTAAAAAATGAGATGGAGACAATTATTTCCTCTTTCCAGTCAGATAAGGTGGAACACTTTTCCTCCTTCAGGGAGGTGGGGTGGTTCGTTCGAAACGACGAATCCCCCCTAGTTACGGGCCTGCAGGGGTGCAGTGAGACTAGTTATACACGGCGAATGTTCACTCATATCTATTCCTTCTTCCATTCTATTGAGAGGTTGGGTATATCTATTTATATTTTAACACATGTTAACGGGTACTAATAATGTATTTCTTACATGCCACCGCAGGCGCGGATTCAGGAGGGTGGGGCGGAACCGGTGTATGCTCAACATTTTTCTGTACATACTGTAAAAATGTCCAATACCTCCAGTACATTGCCTTTTTCACCCCCCCCCATCCCAAATTCCTAGACTCTAGACAAATGAACTTCGGAAGCATCGTCGCACTGCAAAACCTTGTATGGGGGACAAGGACAATTTGGAAATTTAAGGCATAATTGGATGCAATCTAAGGTCAAATGAGGGTAAATGACCAAATGCTCTAAATGAGTAACTGACTTCCAAAATGGTGGGGGTACTCTGCCCCCCTCCCCCATTATCTATGATTTCAAGGGGGGTGGGCAACCCCTTGTACGAATGTTCATATTCTCCCAAATTCTTCTCTATAATATAAAAATAACCCAATGTTGAAAACTTTGGAATTTGAAAAAAAGGGAGTCCACCAAAGTATCAAGTTCAAAAGGGAGGGGTCCCGACCCCCAGGACAACCCCCCCCCCCCCGACCCACCCCTGAGATAGTATGCCCACTATAAATGGTTTACCGACCGTGGGATTCCTAAACAATGATATTACAACACACAGCATTATTGATTGTTTATTTTGATTTCAACTTGGAATTGGACAAGGCTTCCCTTACCAGGCAGGATCTGATCGGGCGGTAGACAGGAGCTAAAAGACAGGCTTCTCCTCGGTTTACATGACAAGGCGTGATATGTAAGAGCTTATAGCGGACGGGGAGAAAAAGCATGCCTTGCCACTTATAACCTCTCTCTTCACAATCAATACGGAGCTGGTTGGACCCAGAGTACATCTACTGTGTGCGTAGGAGGAGGCAGACGGGGCTGGTTGGTTGGAGAACACTGCTTCAGTCTGCGTGGGTGGACACACGAGATCCCCCCTCCCCAACATGTGCCGCAGCCAGCCACACTGGATTGAGTGGTCAGAAAGTAGGTTAATCTGGCCGTGATCTGGCCACCTGAGAGACATGTTCCTGACCGTTATAGCCGTCCAGTTGGCTGAGACACCAGCACTACTTGTGCTCCACACCATGACAGGTATTATATAACTCAGGTGTGGTCAGGGGCCATGCCGGTGTATGCTGGTATGGCTTAATGTACTACCTTACAGTACACAGCTCTATGTCTCCGCACATAAACGGCACAGTACATGTATACCCTGTATGGCCTGTAGAATGGCTAGGTAGAGTCAACTCTTTCTACTGGTGTTTCCAGACATTTTATCAGGTCTATGTTTGGGACTACTACTAAAGACGCTTTTTGGTATAATAAAGGGACAGTCGAACAGCTGGTATAGCCCCACTCCGCTTATTACTATAGTGGTAGTTGGCTCTTTAAAGTGGCTGTAAATGTATAAGAGTGCCGGGTGTCCGTTAAAAGGAGATGACAGTTATCATACAGATACTGAATAATGGGTACGTTAGCCTGATTAAATGTACCCACCAGGAGTACGTACAGGCTTCTTATAATACACAAGATGGGTGACTACCAAAACTCCCTTGGCCCTGATTAGACGTGAATACCCATCATCTATCCAAACCATGACCATCACGACCCCTTGAACATCAGACCTACTGATGTATAAAAGGATATTATCAATGTTTATTATTATTGCTGGCAAAACAAGGAACATAGTGTGGTTGGGGGTGGGAGGGTTGTGACAGTGGCTCATAGCCATGTACCACGATGTGTCATTTCTGAACATTGTGTTATTTCACAGACTTGAGGAAAATCTTTAGTCATTGTGGTTAGACTACAGTAGTTCCGGTAGTAATACATGTGACATGCACCTCTCCCAGAGAGATTGACATGGTGCTCAACAAGCACGATGACACTGCAAGTAAACGCTTATCAGTCTGTGAATCACACACACAAAGTGTTATACTTCCAATATTTCCCGGAAATACATTGACCTCAATTGTGCCTACAGCAGGGTGTTGTACAGTGGGTAGCACTGGATTATATTTGGTATACGGTATTGGACGTAATAAGCGCCCTGTGCGCCGACAAACTAATTTATGACCGGCATCTTAGTAAAATTCTATAGTAATTATATAGGATAAACGGTATAGGATACTATACTCGTCCGTTACGCGACCACAAATGTCAGTTTATGACTTTTGCATCCACAGTGTAAACCATAGCAACATAGGCTTCAGCCAATCAGATATATAGAGTTTAATGGCCTCCCGAAGTCGGGAAAATTGTTATATTTTCTAATCTGCCTAAAAATGAGAGAAGGTGCTTCCTACTACAAATACGTTATTGGTCACTACAAATACGTTATTGGTCATTTTAGGACTATATAAGACCTATAATAGGGGAATCAGACTGCATATCTAATATCAGTACACCATGTGTCTCGGACAGGTCAACATGGCTGTACCTATGAGACAGTACAATATGATGTTATACGGTCTAGCATACACTATTAGTAATACGAGTCTGATCATCTGTCGTTTAAAGGGGGCAGAATCTGGGTCAATACTAGACACACCCAATTACGTGTGATGATCGGTATGTAAGTGTTTCCGTTATTACCTATGGAGGATTTCCACCGACCTCTAAATTAGGGTCAAACAGAATCAGATTATAAAAGTTTTTTTCCCTGGTAGGGCCAGCTTTGTTCTCCCGATAAGGGAGAACGCAAAGCGACGGTCGTCACATTCTTTTGGTTCCTTATTTGCACTCATGACAGACAGTCGTGAAAGGTATGTATTGTAGAAGTGACGATCAAACATGGACGACATGTATATTACATCTTCCAGTGGATATGTCATTTCAATGCATTGCTCACTTGGGAGGACTCATTAAATTTTTATCTAAAGGCAATTTCTTGCTTGATATTTGGCTTTCGTCCTCCCTTCCCTCTTTTTCACCGTCGGCTAGCTATGGTGGAAATAGAGTGGTGGAAAGAGGAGGGGTAAGGGGGTTGGTGGTGGTAGTAGGTGGGTCACACTGAGATGCGTTCTGCGCTGGTGGTTGCCTACTCCTGCACCCCTAGTATCTACCACAGTTAATGGTATTAACATGCTTACCATGATGGGATCCCATTAACATGCTTAGCATGAGGCCTATCATTATGTGAACCATGTCAACCACCGAACTGCCAACAATACACCTGGGCGTTTCCTACTTCTGTCTCCGGCTTACAGCCAATTAAGCACTTTTTTTATACCAATAGGATTATCATTATAGACAATTGGCTAGCACTACTTGCAGTTGGTATGGTAACTGGTGACATCCGCTGGTGCACAAAGCTAGTCTATGTTCACTAGTTTCTACATTTTTGACACCAATCTCTTCTCCTAGGTTGGGTTGGGTACAGGACGCTCAGTCACCTGACCTGTCGTTTTACGTCTTTACAACCTTCATTTTCCAAACACTTAGTGCAGTAGATGGAGGTTGGATGTTGAAGCATGAAATATATAAAACATGGGGAGACAATTTCGAGGAAATAATTACAGTAAATTAACACACATTAGCATTGAATATAGGTTAAGAGAACATGTATTCACATTGTCACTCAGAATCAAGACACCAAAAGTCCGTCATACTAACCTAACAAATCCTCGACGGCCCGTTTTACTCCTTTGTCGAAAGCCCGAGCATCAGCGCTACTTTGAAACGTTAATCCAAACCGCTTTTCCTCTGTTTTCCAGTGGTGAAACGTAGGGTTTGCCTTTGTATACTGGACGTCCTTTTTTAATACACAATTTAATACCACCTGAAATTGAAAAAGAGAGAAACAGTGTCATAAACCTCAAATACATAACAATTTGAGATATAATACATGACTTATCAGGTGGACCCAAGGACCCCCCCCCCCCAACTAGGACAAGCATCTTTGACGGAGACACCTGCCTCCCCCCCCCCCTCACCTCATACTAGGTACACGTAGCTCATTGGGCTTGGGGGGAGTGGGAAGTGGTTTATATACATTTTCCAAAAGTCTAGGTGCGGGTTATACGAGGGTTTTTCCCTGGGGGCACTCAGACCCCCAGTGCGGGTTATAGGATTCTTCCAAAGTCGGGGGGCGGGTGATACGCGAGGTGCGGGTAGTACGCGGGAATTTACGGTTAACAAGTTGCACAGGGAGTAAAGTGGCATTTGTATACAAATGTGGAGATTCTTCTGTGCAGCATAGAATTGGGAGTGATTGGAGGTTATATAAGGGTAAGTCCGATGAAAATTGTGCAAACAATATTTGGAAAAGGATGATGGCTGAGGTGCTTTTTTATTCTGTTGTCATACTACTACCGTAAAACCCCTCCTTTAAGACGACCCCGCCTTTAAGACAACCTCCTACTTTGAGAAATAAATTTGTCTTGTATGAAAATGACTTTAAAATTGTTTTCTCTTTATCCTATCTAATAAAACCCAGCCTTTAAGAAAATAAATTCGTCTTAAAGGCGGGGTTTTACGGTAGTATTTTTTGGAGGTGCAGGAGGTTTTTCTTTTTAGCTGAACACTGCAGACAACTTGAAAACCAATGTGTTTTTGTGCCTGGTCACTTCACTCCTTTTTGGATCAGGATTTATCATCTTCAGGCACTCCTGGACGCTTGTCTACTTCTCACAGCAGGATTTATCATGTGCACACTTGCATCTTGATCACTCATCAGCCTATCAGTAGGGACGCCCAACACGCGGCTCTCCGTGGACCCACTACTCACACACCTCAGAGGGGCACTCACTGGCCCCAGCAGTGGTGGTATATGTGTACTGAGGGCTCTGTCTATGAAGTCATTTCCTTCAAAATCATAGGACTGCCCATCAATATTTAGACTATAGGAACAGGTAAAATTGACATGCGGTCATTTTGCACCTAGGTCCCTTGAAATTGGACAAACAGGAATAATTCTATGCAAGAAAAGAGATGCGTGTCCTCTAATTCTACAGGGAAGAAGTAGGTATTATTAAGGGGCCTGTGATTTTTATAAATGGCAGTATGCAATGTACACTGTATCATCATAATATTAGTAATAGGCAAACAAGATTTTGAAGGAAATCAAAATAACTACTTTTTTCAATAGTGGGATGCATAGTGTTTCATTAAAACTATTGATTAGTGTCATTTAATAACTACAAGCCTTTCATTATGACTCATAATTCTTGAGAATATGTAATGAAAGGCTTGTAGGTTGGAAAACTCATCTATGAGAAATCAAATGAATAAGCATTTGTTATAAAACACTATGCACCCCACTGTTGACTGTCATGCCTGAGTGACCACTCACAGTCCATCTGAGAGGAACCAGTAGCTAGACTACAATGTACTAGGCAGGTTGGGGTTTGAAAATGCACCTTCAGACAACTTTTGCTCTTTCCAGAGATAATGTATTTTCTTCTGGGTTGTGGCAATGGATTTCTCAAAGGCTTCTTCACCGGATTCCCAGATTACATTATGTATTTTCTTGTAAAACAAAAACCATCGGCAATCCCTACTATCAGGTAGGAAAACACTGCAGGTGCCTAGAAAATGCCTGATCTACCTCTCATCATTTGAACTGTAGTCTAGTCAGCAGCGCCATCCACACCTTTCTGTAAAGTACTAACCCACATATACACATATAGTCAATAAGAGGCTGGAGAATTTATTTGTATTATATAAAACCTAACGATAATTCCCATACATGTACACGGCGAAGAAGGCTTTGGAATTCTTCTTTTAAATAGGCCTTTTTCCTAGGTAGAGTTGGGTAACCTGTTCCACATTTTTCTCTCTTTAAATATGTATCTTTAAGATACAATGTGGCCTGCAGAGATGTGAAGTCAAATCACAGACATACATACATGTATACGGGACTAGCACATCCTGGTACCTCGGGGGCTAAACCCCATCTCCTCATCAGGCTAATCCCCTCTCCTCACACCTAGAACAAAGGGGCTGATGTGTATGGTACAGTAATAAATTGGCAATTCACAGACCCCATGCTCCGAGATGTGTTATATACGTGGAAATTTACAATAGTTTCGGACCTTCCAGGGAGCAGGCAAAAAAAAACAAAAAAAAACACACCTGCCGTGTCTAGTCATCAGGACCATGTTACTGGCCTAATGAGTATATCATGTACAGTCAACCCTTGATAATCCGGTTGGTCCCGTTCCTGACCAAAAGCCACTGTAAGGTAAATCACTGGATAGTCAAATTTAGGGCATGGGGGGAGGGGGGGGGGGGTCTGTAACAGTATCAATGATTCCCATAACATTCCCATGGCTAAGAATGTAGTGTGATGTACAGCAACTTTAGAACCTTTTCACAGTTTCATGTATAACATGTATGGTAAGGAACATTATACTACATTATTCTTTGTTTTCCAAATGAGATTACCAATTTAATATTTGTCTTAACCAAGGTATAGGATTACATGACTGTGGGATGACTGTACGTGTTTGTGTTGTTGAGAGAGAGGGGGAGGTTGACCAGAAAGTGTTATCATAGTGCTATAGGCCAAGAAGCAATTAGTGTCATCAGTTTGTCTGAGTTTGTCATTCAGATTCTTTATTGTAGAGTGTTTACATTACACTTATACCCATCTAATTTGATACACAAAGCAATACTCCTAGCCAGCATCCTGCCACTGAGTACGGTTACTACATGTAGGCCCCCTATATGCTAACAGTGGGATGATGTTACTCCTCATCCCCCTTTACTCATGTAACAACCATGTGTAGTAAATGTCACGGAGTGGGTTTTTGATGTGGATGTATCAAAGGAAACTCTTTTATACTAGTAACTGACTATTGTTTTAGTCAAAATTGTAAAAAGGTTGAGTGATGACTGGAATATTGGATCCAGTTTTAGTGCTAATTACATATTGTGTTGCTGATATTCAGCCACTGGAACTGGAAGCTGAAATAACTGGATTACCAAGACTATTTTAGTGCTATAAAAACGGTCCCCAGTAAATCATGACTGGAAGGTGAGGGACTGGATTGTAAAAGACTGGATTATCAAGGGTTGACTGTACATACCTCCCCTGGGAATAATACCCGGTATAATAGCACGTTTACGATTAACAGTAGTGTTGGACTATCCTAAAGTTGACTGCCTATCTAGGCTAATACACAGGAAGGTGAGGTGACCTTTATACGATGGTACATTATGTATAGGACAGTGGGTTGACCCCTGGTGACCCCTGTCTGGTGGCATCGTCCTGTCATCACGCTGCCCATTATTGTGAATAGATGAGATCCGGACCTCACGCGTGCCCTACTTGCCCTAACCACCCGCACCCCACCAACACCAGTCCTCATCCTGCAATAGTCACTAACCAGCTCCCTCTAACCATACTGCTAACACGCCAACGTGCACACTGCTAGATGCCGATTCTAAGGCTCAGCCTATTGCAAGGGATTTATCTCTATCACGGTTTAGCGAGTCACTTTGCTGTAATATTCCCCTGTGTATATATATAGAGATAGATAGATAGATGAGATTGATATTTCGAACATGATACTAGTGTCTTCACGAGTTGAACCTGTTCGATCACACTAGGCCATAGTGTGTGTCAGTGTGAGTGGGGTTTAGAACAAGTTTGATTGATTCATTGCTAGTATTTAAAAGTCGGGCAGTCTTTCTAGACGATCAAAATGTTTAAACCCGCAGATCTTACTGCACGTCCAGTAAAAGTCAGAGTGCAGTCGGGACAGGTACTCAGCTCTCTCTCTATATATATACGAAGGAGAGTCTACATGGTATGGGAGCCGCCATTTTCTAACTGTCCCCTGACTCAGAGCAGTGCATTGAGGGTAAATTTGTTATCAGACACAATTCACACCTCTGAACAATGGCCACAGATAAGACTGATAAGGCTGATAGGTGGCATCCCACCCTTATCTTGATAACCATAATCACCTCCCCATTGTCTCAGAGAGGTGTTAATGCTCTATTTCTCTGAGATTTAAGATATTCTCCATTCTTTAAGGTCATCAAATTATAGGCCATTTTATGGAGAATCCATGCATTATATATATATAAAGATGATAGATAGATAGTAAATGAACCCTCTAAAGTAAACTACACAAAGAGGCAAAATGGAGGCTTGACACACGACTACCTTTAGCCTCCTGGTGCATCGCCCTAGAACCAGCATAGGCTCTCCCCCGTATAGGGGCGCTGGGCCTTTAAGCTTCTTGCTGCTTCTGGAGGCATTTAAATGCTGCTTGTCCAATACAACAGTGATTGGAGGACCACAACTATGAGATGATTGATCGAATCTATCGGGTTTGGGTAGGTGAGGGAGTGTCAAGTGTGGATGTGTCCAAACAGCAGTAATATCAAATCAATGGGGTGAGGGAGGAAACCGCTACTGGGGCACGTCCCCTACTCTTTACGAGAGAAAGCAAGTGAAGTGTTCTTTTATTTGCCTGGTACTATATACATGGACTAGAACCATAGCAGACAGGGCCAGCTACACCACAACCTTTGATATATCAGACCAGTCTATACAAAACTTTTTCACCCTGCAGGACATTCGGTCCTGCAGAAATTTCTTTTTGCAGGCCCGGCTTCATTTTTGCAGGCCCGGATATTGGCGTTCAATCTTTAAGATTTAAAGCAAGTATTCATACTGATAGTATTACATGAATAGGGTTCCTCAGTATACTACAATGACATTCATCATTTTAATATATAAATTACTGAAGAACATTACAAAAATATTTAAGCTTTCTGTTTTACACTGTAGAATCCTTAATAATGGTCCGATTTACAAGCCGTAAAAAATGGCATGTAGGCAAGGATCTCTGGATTACAGCCTGACATTTGGGCCGGCAGAAGCAGCCTTTCTGCCAGACCGGCAGGATTTCGTATAGACTGTCAGACGTGTTTCACTGAAGAGACATCATATATGGCAGACCACACCAATGTGAATGTTTTTACATCATGATGTCATAGAGCATGGCATATACATGGACACTCCATATGTCATGGGGGCATGGCATACAGAGCTCCCATTGGCTTACCAAAGAAATGGCCTTACCAGGCATGTAATAAATACTATATGTCGCGTTTATGTACATGTATGATCAGATCACGAAGTCTCACAGATACGAGTTTGGAGTTTCTGCATACTACATGCCAGTGAGCACTGTTTAACACATTTTGGGGGTGATACACCAAAAGTAAAGGGAAAATAACATTTTGGGGGTGATGTTTCTCGTAGAGTCTTATGATGTTAAGGGAAATTAATGCAATTTGCAAATTTTGCTCTGGCCCCATATGGGTTTTGCATAAATCTTTGAGAAATGCCATGACCAAGTAATGTCCTTTGTCTGCTCATCGACAACAGCTATATTCTTAAAATGAACTCAGTATGACCAACAGGGAAAGGGGTGCCAGTGATAACCACATGCACATTTGAACAGTCTCGGTTATAAACTTATTGGCCGAAATATCCTTGGCCCTTATTTCAGACGATGATATATTGCATCTAAACGTATTTCAGGACCACAGTACCCCCGGCGTATATTTGAGACCCCGGCGCTTATGGACCAATACGGTACTAGTACCCTGTCATCCGATCTGGTTCAGGTTAAAGTGACATGGTCCGAATTTTTTCATATTTCAAATCCTGCTTAAATGTGTTTCAAATGTTAGTACAATATCATATTTGGAGGATAGGGCCCAATAAAGTGTCATCTATGGGCAATAAGAGCCCAATTAGAGGTTCAGGTGTGGCCAAAGTATAGCATTTCACAGTGCATTTTCAATGGGGGAATTATAGCGTGCACTCCAAAATTAGTAAATTGAGCCATAATCTGATAATAATTCAACTTCTAAGCTAAATTCTAGGGAATTAGATTAAATAAAGTAGCTAGCACATGAAGTATGGCCATAGGGAACATTCTGGTCCATTTTTAACGAAATTGATTTTTGAGCCCTAATCATCGGACCATGTCACTTTAATATTGTGGAAACCGGTTTATATTTCATTGGTGTAAATAGTCGTTTTCTTGTAGATTCTTGTTAATTGTCTATGTCTATTGTGATTTTGATTACCGGTACTGGGTTTATTCATGGGTTATTAATGCTATTTATGTCTATGATGAAGACTACCGTACCTTTGTCGGCCTAACCAAGTTTTGAGAGATGTAGTTTCGGACGTGGTATCCTGTCCATAGAGTATGTCACAGAGGAGGGATGGGGGTTTCTAGGTCCCAAATGAACGATACATGTAGAGGTATGGGAGGTAGGGAGAAAAGCGTGACAAAGGGCTGAAGGTTTTGAAAATTGCTGAAATTTGCGTGGTATATTTATGAATGGCCCAATCATGGATTATCATACTCCAATACAGAGCCCTAAATAATGCCCTCATCGGCACATGCACCACGCACCCGGGGTTTCCACAAGGCCATTACTAACCTGCCTTCAATTTCCGTTCGTGCATTCCTTATCAACTGATATATCATTCTGGAGTTATTATATACGTTTCCTGTCCAATCCCGCATGAGATTTCAAAAAGGGTGTTGAAAGTTCACCGCTCCCTCCTAAATGAGTCCTACGTTTCCATACCTAGGCCTAAACGTGTGTACTCCCTGGTAGTCTGCATGACTTCCTGTCACCGTATGTCCCTAGGTTTTACACTGACAGGAACTTCATAGCATCAGCAATGATACCTTACATTTTGGTAATTCTTCTTTTTTTTTTTTTCCTATGTAACTCATAGCAGTTTATTGTATGATGTTCCGTTACATAATTCGACCGACCGACCAGCATGTGAAAAAGGGGGGTAAATACATGGAAGGAGAACTCGTATCACGTGAGGAGTGAACAACTCTTTTTTTTTTTTGTTTAGGAAGAGAACAACAATTATTATTATTATAACAGCATGGAATTAGTACACATAATTTGATTGAGAAGTTAAACGGAGATAGGTCTATTTCGCTGCAATAGGGCAGACTGTTAAACAGTGGTATGATAATGTACAATGAGACGGCGAGGTAACACAAGAGAATAAGTGAACAAGGGGGAGTGGGAGGGAGGGATATAGCTCCTAGAAAGGAGTAGTTGTGGGAGAAGGGGGCTGGCAAAAAATCACGGTGGGTATTTACCCGCCAACATCAATTTTCTACGACCTTTCAGATTTGTACCATACCACTTTTTTATCTGAACTTTAAAAGTGGCTTTGTTGGGGGCGGATTGTATGTGGAGGGGGAGCCTGTTCCAGAGAACTCGGCCTACATAAGGGGAAGATTTTTTCTAGGCCTCAGACTTAGGCTTTTTGAGTGGGAAGTTTAATTTATGGTCATTTCTGGTTCTGGGATTTAGAGTAGGAGGGGGGGGGGGGCGTTTAGCGTGGATTTTATACATGAGGGAAGTGAGTAGTTCATTTCTACGGCTTTCTTGGGTTGGGACTTCACATAGGTTATGTATTGTACTAACATGCTCATCTCTAGTGCCTATCTGGAGTATGCAGCGGAGGATGCGATTTTGAGTTCTTTGAATTTTGTCCAGAAGATTCTTATTGCTCGCCGTGAGAAGGAAGGAGCAGTAGTCAAATTTAGGGACAATGGTATGTTTAAAGATTTCAATAGCATCCTTTATTGAGAGATTTTCCCTGAGCTTACCCAGTTTAAAGGAGAGAAAATTTGTGGACTGGATAGAGGCATTAGCATGGGGGGCCATAGAGAGGGAACGATCCAGTGCTGCACCCAGGTAGGTGAAAGAGCTGACCTCCTTCAACGGAGACCCGTCTAACATGAGAGAGGCTCGAGGCCTGGTCTTATATTTCTTGTTGGAGCAGAACCACATGAATTTAGTTTTTTCATGATTTACAGTAAGGCCCAAGACATTTGCAGAATGAACAATGGTATCCAGATCAGTCTGGAGAGTTTGGAGGGCAGTTTTTAGGGACTTATGAGAAGAGTATAGGACTATATCGTCCGCATATAGTTTTATCTTGGAAGATATATTGCAGGTGGTAACCGAATTAATGAAGTATATGAAAAGGGTAGGGCCTAAAATAGAACCCTGGGGTACACCAAATAGGACCTTTTTTTTGTCTGATGAGACACCATTTACAACTGTGGATTGGGTTCTGTTTCTGAGGTAGGATGAGAGCCAAGTCAGGAGATGAGCCTCCAGTCCGGCATTTTGGAGTTTTGAGATAAGGATATCATAATTCACACAATCGAATGCCTTTTTTATATCAATGAAAACAGAGGCAGTACTGATTGCATCATCCTTAGCTGTGACAACATCCTCCACAAAATCAAAAATGGCCTCAGCTGTGCCCATGCCCGGGCGAAAACCATACTGGGAATCAGAGAGGGGGGAGTGATTTTCTATGAATTCTCTGAGATGTGATTGGACTAATTTTTCCATGATTTTAGATCTACTGGTCCTTTGTCAAACACCGAAGAGGGTACATATTTGGTAATCCTCTATTCCCACTTTGACAGTCACTCGTTATGTGAGCAGCCACTCAACGTTGGACAGCCAGTATACACGCAGGGCGGTTACATACATTCATTAAACCACAGCGGAGGGCTAAGACAAAGGAATTCACACCTTATAAGGGTGCCAGCCAGTTTACAGTGGTTATTTTGAGTTAGCCTCTCATAACCATAGTCTATCTATTACATAGACAATGGTTATGTGAGGCTAAGTGTTAGATAGACTACACCTGTACCCTGGTATGCCTCATACCCACTGCCCCACAAGGTCGAGACGAGGTGTTATACACCGAGTCGCTGACCAGTGGGCAGTGGGTATGAAGGCATACCAGGGTACAGGTGTCGTCTATCTGACTTAACCCTCGGGTATGCGATATAACCAAGGTGCGAAGCCTTTGTCTTAGCCGCCCACCGTGGGTTAACTCAAAATAACCACGTTAAACTGGCTGGCACCCTTATAGGGTGCCTGCCATAAGGGTGCCTGCCAGCCTACAGTAGTCATCTTATAAGGGTGCCAGCCAGTTTACAGTGGTTATTTTGAGTTAGCCTCTCATAACCATAGTCTATCTATTACATACACTCACATATTATGAATAATCTTATCAAATACATTTCTATACGTCCTAAGAAGATACATGTACATCGTATGTACTATCGTGTGGGGCTTACATCATCTACATATACATGTAACATGTAAGAGTATTCTAAGAGTATTTTCTAAGTGAGAAACTACCACCGAGACGGGCGATGATATAGAGACACGAGGAGAGGTTCGTGAATCTCTATAGATGCCCGTTGCCTTCCCCAGGCATCACCATTTATACAAAGGTCTAATCCTGTTCTTTCCTGGCTTCAGCGACAACGCAATCAGGATCTATAACAGCCAAACTAGTTTTTAATTTACCAATTATGTGGCTGATGACTAAATCGTCGCCACACTGACCTACATAGGGACTGTACATGTGGATGTGCATGCGGGCAGAGAAGTGATCTAGATTTACAACTGCATTGTGCCTACCACTAGTGTGCCTCTACATGGGTAAAAATCGACATGGGCGACACAGTGACACGGCCCTTTTAGGCCCTTTTAAAAATCGACGGACACAGGAAAATCAGGGATAAAAATCGACCCACAGGTTTTTTTCTCCAAGTTCTTATATACCTAAAAATCGACACAATGACATGGTCTTTCTGCTAAAAATCGACACAGCGACATGGCCAAAATTGTGGATACCCGTGTAGAGGCACACTAGTACAATGTCCCTGTGTGAGAATTTGTGTATTTGTGACATTGAATTCTGTAGAAACAGGGGGGAGGACTCTGGGGGTCATGTAGAATCAAAGCTATTTGACAATCAGCACCTTCCACATTTCTGTTATTACTTCTTTACTAAATCTTCGTGCCATGTTTTCCATGTGTATAATGTCTGAATATTTTTTGGGGGGGACCAAAACATTTGGACAACTTGGAGGGCGGGGGGACCAAAAAAAGTTGGACCCATTCTTGCGAAAATCCGCCATTCACCCCCTGTTGTAAAAAAATTACCACTCTCTTATAAGCATGAGTAACGGTGCAGTATATGTATCGTGTCGGCCAAAAAAAAAAAAGGTTTGTTTCCGGTAACCCGACCGGGTCTAGCAAAACAGGGCCGGGTCCCCCTCTTTTTTTCTCTTTTTCAAATTTTTCCATACATACCAGTTTTTACGGTTTGTAAATCGGACAATTTTTAAGGATTTTAGAGGAAAAACGCTAAAAATAGGCCTAAAATAAGAAATTAAAAAAAAAAAAATCCGACCGGCCGGGTCTGGGTTATCTGACCATGTTACCGGAAACCAACCTTTTTTTTTATTTGGCCCAATGTATTGAACGCTTTAGGTTTTCACTACGACTTACAAGCAGTGTCATCTAAAACCATCACCGTTCATCTCGGCATTTGGCTGTGATATTCTCATATCTACTTTGTTTATCCCTGGTTATCAATATTGAAACATAGCTCATACACTTATTTAAAGCATTAGCATGTCGTATAGCTCACTGATGTGGTACACGGACATGCTATGCAGTGGGCCATCGGCGTTCTTTAAATCACAGATCTTGCCTATTGCCAACATAAGTGAATCATACTCATTTAACTGACATGTAATGGGGCCACCTCCCATTAACTCCCCTTAATAACAATACGGGTAGCGACTAGTAGGCCTCAATAGACTGACTTGGGTTCCTATGGTATTTACAACACGGGTTGTTAGTGTCATACATACATGTACATGCTACACTGGTTTTGTTAATAACATAATGCACAACATCCTGAAGGATACTATAGCCTATAGGAAGTACAGTAAAACCGTACGTATAACCCGCGGGTTATATACGCGAATCAGAGGCTTATTAAATTTTGCCCCAACTTAATATGTGGGTTCCCGGGTGTGAGTTATAAGCTGATATATATACGCAAGGTTATTGAAACATGACTGCTGAAGTTAGCTTTCTAGATTGGGCGTCTTTAACTAGAGTTTATAAAATGATAACTATGTTGAATGAATCAGAATCTAATCAATCTCGATATCTGACGCCTACGTTCTGATAAGGACATCTTTTAATATCATTAAAATTCATGAGGTCACAGCATGCTCAAAAAACTAAAAACACAAGGGGAAAAGTCTTTCAAGAAACATGTTTGTAAACTTACCGATTGGTCCTGTATTCGTTGGCCGTGTATATGGTACTCGTGTCTTAAATCCTCTCCATTGGCAACTATAAGTTTTCGTAATCCTACTATACTCATTCCACCCCCTCCCATAGGCACCCAGCCGCCCGTGCTGTCGTCCCGGGTCATGACCTGTGCCTTAACGCGCACCAGGTAGTCATCACTGAAAAGATAGCAAATACAACGTGGTTACAATCAGCATTGTAACAAATTGTACAGATAGGACCAAGCAGGTGGGAGCAATCAACATTGTAAGGATAGGAAAAGGAGGATGTGAGGAATCATCGTTGTATTACTTGTAAGAATAGACAATGAGGGTGGTTTCATAGAATTATCATTGTAATGTGAGGATAGGAAAATGAGGGTGGTTAAAATCATTAGTGTAAGGATAGGAAAGAGTATGTTTAGAATCATCATTGTAAAGATAAGAAAAGTGTGTTGGTTAGAATCATCATTGTTGGGGTATTAAATTGTGGGTGGATAAGACTCATCGTTGGAAGGATAGGAAGAGTAGGGTAATTAGAATCATCATTGTAAGGATAGGAAAGAAGGGTCGTTAGAACCATCATTGTAAGGATAGGAAAGAAGGGTGGTTAGAATGATAGAATCATTACTTCACGGAGAGGAAAGGACTGGTTAGAATAATCATTGTAAGTCCATGAGGATAGGAAAGGGAAGGTGATTAAAACCATCATTGTAATGATAGGATAGGCAGAGGAGGGTGGTAAGAATCATTTCTTGTACATCTTATGAAGTATAACTTCCTTTTTTTCTATTTTCATAGACATACTACCCAGTAGTAACACAATCATTTAAATTATATTTAATGTAAATGTATCAAATACTAGGTCTACCGACAGTTAACATACGGGAAATTTTATGATTGTCCATTATTAACCAGGAAATATACTTGTACAGGCTACATCTAGCTGTATGGCTTCTTTTTTTTCGTGCGACCATGGGAAACAACAACGTCAGTGACATGTCGGCATAGTCCCTCCTCCCACTGATAAACACACCAACTACGACTTCCCATCTCCAAACCACAAGGGTCAAATTGCCGTCTACTGACCCCATTCTGTAAACACTGACACAGAATCCCTGTAGCTGCTGCCCTACCACCAACTCTAACCTACATCCTACATACTGTCCTATAACCGGCATGCTTCGGCATATTCACAGCTTATCAAGTGGACAATGTCCTATACCGGTCCTAGAGTACACTGCACAGCGTTGGATATCTACTGTCACAGTTTATCAACTATACTACGATACCCTCCCCCCCCCCCCCCTATCAAGTGAACCTACATAGCCCTATGGATATTCATATCCTATTTCACAAAACCTACTCAAAGTTGGGAAATAGTAATTCCAAAACCTGGCATAGTACCCATTTAAATCTATATTCACTATTCACAGAGCAACATCATTTGATTGGGTTTTACACCCCGTCCCCTCAAGAAGTTACTCAGTTGACAATTTCATATTATCATCATGCCTTTGGATATCCTGCATGGATTGATGTCATATTGCATCAATATTTGATATATATTGGATGGTTTTCCTGATACCAATGATATAGTGAAATGAGGAGAGAGAGAGGGAGAGATGTGCTTACAAGTAATTGTCTGTTTACGGTGCACATGTACCACACTACATTATACCATTGGGGCCATTCATATGTCACATAAGGGTCGGGGTGCTGATCTAAGTATGTAAAACAATGATAGAGGTATGGGGAAAGCGTGACAAGGGGTGAGTGTGGGGTGTAGAAAACAGCCCAAATTTGCGTGAAAAGCTTTATGAATGGCCCGATAGCATTTTGAGTAAGAGTATAGAGAGGTAGTGAGAGTATAGAGAGGTACATTACACCTTTACAATGTTCTGGTTTCTAGCTCGGAGAGGTTGTGTCTATGGAATGCTGTGTACAAAAGTATCATGGTCTATATTGACAGGCTTTACAGTATCCGAACACGTCCTATAAGAAGGACTATGCACATGTATGTAAAGACTATGTAGATCACTGATGTATGTAAAGGAAGACTTCATTGTTGGGGTTTATGGCCGTCCCACTTTCTGAGAACAGCCTAAACTGCTAATTCATTGAAACGTGATTTATTCAGTTTCCGTAGCTTCAGGGGGGTCTATCTCCAAAACCAGAACACGAGCGTCCTGTGCCCCAGGGGCCGCACAAAAAGCTCTCCCTAGACCTATTTAGGCTGGCTGTAGCCTAGATCACACAGGAAGTCTAACTAGGGAGCACGCCTGCAATACTTGGGGGCTGACGTGTGTACGCCACATGTTGAACTCGGCACATGCCAGCCTTATAATGCAAAAGTTATGCCTTATTCGAACCAAGGGTTCTAGTATTTGCCCTCTCCAAACAAAGGGTTATAGCATTTCTCTCATTCAAATCAAGTACAATTTTCACGTGCCTTATTGAAACAAAGTGATCTACTTTGATCTGCCTTGTTGGAAATAAGGGTTCTAGCATTATCATTAATAACCAAATTAAGGTTTCTTATAGAATTTGAAAGGGCTAACCGATTTATACAGTTAGCGGGCCCGTAGTTACTCTCTTACAGATAAAGTCTTTGATATTTAAGTCCGAGCTATATCAATAGTTAGGCATTACCTTCCTAGTAATTTTCTCTTCCCAACGGCATGTAACATCTATATATTCACATAGATAAGTTCTCCTAAAATGTTCATCATCCACTCATGTGGGTAGGTAATTTATTGAGAAAAACTGCGAGCTGAACCCAAAATTATGCGCCATATGCTCCCGGGCCAGCGTTAGCCGTTAGTGTCTATCCCTGCAGTTGGATTATATTATCAATAGGCGTGCGATTTACAGGGTGTCAGGCTACTTTATGTCTTTACCCAATCCCCAATCACAAAATGGATGACAATTATGACTTGACCGCACCCACACTTTTACATGTATATTCCAGGGCGATGCGCCCAATTCAATCAATTTTCAATGGAGTCTGAAAAACGAGCCTGAAAGACTAGCCAGAAAAACGAGCCTGAAATATGAGTCTGATAATCAAGCCTGATAATTGAGCCTGATGATCGAGCCTGATGATCGAGCCTGATGATCACCCCCCCCCCTCCCCACATTAGATCAACTCCTCAGATGCAGGATACTCTCACTGTAAACGAGCAATGACAGTGCACACACGGGTTGTCTAGTCAAAAACACTTTCTTGTCCATTAAGCCTATAGCAAGACAAGTACATATTGGTATATAGAACTTTCATTGACTTCAAAACATAGCAGGGAGCAGGGTTGTCTAGAATGGTGAACACTGCTTCAGCATAGAGTTCAATGGGAGGGCAGTATCTGTGCTTTGTTCATTCAAGAAAGTGCAAAAATCTTGGCATGATCTTTTGCAACAAAAAATGCAAAATTGTCACAGAGGGACTTTTAAGTTTGGTGGGGTCTGTGCACAGATATCACAGGTGGAATAGATGCCTAACCTACAATTCATGCAACATCTGATTTATACTTTTATAGATATTGCCAATTGCCTAGGCACATTTCCTAAAACTTCGTACAGTGTAAAAGGCTGGACGCAAAAGTGTATAACCTAGTATGTAAATGATAATAAATAGAAATGTCTAGTTTGGTCGGGGGGTAAAGCTATAATATCGCGAACCTCAACTGTTGTTGACCTACTTTCTACCTTGTCATGCTAACAGGGTGCAATATGGGCCTGTGAGATAATACATCAGATAAGACGAGTAGTACCTGACTGGGCTGCGGAGTGGCACCCTCGACCAGTCGGCAGGGGGCCAGGGCTGTCTGAGCATCTGCGACACATCGAGCATCAACTCGGGAGTCATGGTGCCTCCTGCTCAGCGGGCTGAGCAGCTCACTACTACCGACTCCTGCTGCTGTAGACATCCTCCTCTGCCATAGCCACGACCCTGAGTCCTGCTACTGCTGCTGCCTGCCTCACTGCTCCTGCTGCCCGCCGTAGTAGGGTATCCACACAGGCTGTGCATACTACAGCTACTCCTGCTCCTATACTGCTGCCTACTTCTCCACAACCCTCCACCTACAACACATACAGCATGTAGAATACGGCCTCCAGTGTGTGTGTCTCTGCTCTCAGGTGGTGAGTGATCACAGGTCCATGTGGAGCCTTCCTCCTCCCACACACCACACGCTTCTCACACCGCAAGTTTTGGGAAAACCCTCGGCAATATTTTCACAGTAGGAAAAACATTTATAAAAGACCACAACTAGACCGTCGTGTATTGAAGTATACTGTCGTATTTACATCCGCCTTGTAAAGCCAACCGTGGCTGCCCAACTCACGACTTGTCTCTTCCCCCTGGGTTGCTGTATGTAGAGGGAAGGGGAGAAAGAAGTACATGCATGTAGAACCAGCAACTGCCAACTCTTCACACCTGCATGTGTCTAGATTATGGGGTAGGCTTCTTCACTCTGGATGGCCAGTCAAGGTGTGGTGTTCCTCCAGTCCTCTGCCCTTCACTAGTAGGTTCCTCCATGGTGTCAATGTGTGTACATGTAGTCCGGGTAGTGGTGGTGCTGGGTATATTAGCAGCTTCTATTCTGCTGGTGGTACTGGTACAAGTGCTGGTACTGTGGTAGTATCAGTATACTGGAGTTTGTAGTAGTTTGCTGCTACTAGTGGCTGCTGTACGTCGTGACTAAAACACTAACACTACGAGCTGCACACGTCTGGTGAAGGCGTACTGGGTGTTTAGGGTCAGCACTAGCTGAGCTGTGGTATCCTGCTCCTGCTCCTCCTGTGGGTAGTGGGGCTACACAGACGATGGTGGTGGTGGAGGAGGTGGTGGTGGCCGTAGTGGTGGCGGTGGTGTAGGGGAGGCCAGGCTACACAGTATACACGTACACCGGAAACGGCCGACAACTAGCCCTGCAGCGCCTCTATCGGCGACTGGGCGCTGCGCCAGAACACCGACCCCACCTCCTCTCCATGACCTCGAAGGGAGGGCCCTCACTCGTATATCCAGATAACCCAGGGCCTGTGGTTAGCATGCGATGTAATGCTATCCCGGGGTAGTGATGATAATGATGACGGTAAGAGTGGTAGTAATTGGTGCCCACAGTACGGCTGTACTAGCAGTGAGGCCAGTGTATGAATGAAGGGGACAGACTGCTGGCGGGGTGTGGGAGTGGTCAGCGCCGTGTGGATGTGCATGTGGATGTGGGAGGCATGTGTCAGTCACTATGTCTACCCACATGTGTAGCCATTACACACTAACAATAGCACACGCCCCGTCACCAGCAGACACCGCCTCCCTGCAGCCCTTTACTACACCACCACGTGTCCTCCAGTAGCTGAATGGCTGTCCTCCTGCCTCCTGTGGTATGCTGCTGGCACTAGGCTACTTCTACCAGAGTAGGGGTGGACTCCTCCTGTGCCCGGCCGCCGCCCCCGCCACAACAACCAAGCCAGGAGCCTTGACAAGTATGGGCCCCTCCATCCGCATACAGCTAGTGGTATTGCAGAGCAGTGTGGTCACGTCGGGTTGCTAAGTAACTGTCTACAATTTTCTAGACGTTGAACTGCCCTCATCAGAGTGGCTGGTTTCTAAGTGGTGGCGGAGGCTGATGCTATAGCGGTGCCAGTGGTGCTGCCTGCCTGCTGCCCCACTGCTCCCACCACCACCCCGACAACAGCGGCCTATAGAAAACTCACTCAAACCGACCGGAAATGGGCGCTGCCGTCACCAGCATGCAGCTGCTGCTGCTGCTGGGAGATGGTGCTAGGATGCAGCTGGACCAGCTCACTAGGTACATGTACTAACGCTGCTGCACTGCTGCTGCTGCCGCTGGTGGTGGTGGTGGTGGTGGTGGTGCCATAGGGCTTCTTGCAGATGGCGGCGGTGGTGCCAGTGGCAGTGGTGGTGGCGGGATGTGGTGGCAGGGTCCATTCAGTGGGATCCAGTGTGTAGTAGGAGGTATGACCCCCACCCCCTCCCCTGTCTTCCTGTCGGGGAGCAGCGCGTGGGCGGGCGGGGTGGTGGCAGTGTGGGACAGGCGGCAGGAGGCCGTGTTCTATAGCCCCTATACTGTAGCCGCAGCAGCAGCGGAAGTACAGCTGCGCTGTCCGAGCGGCCCGTCGGTCGGCCCGACCTGAGGACACAGCCACACGCCCAAACTCGTGTTGCCGACTAGACGGCCCGGAAGCAGCGAGCCCCCCGGAGAGTGATGTGGTGAGGACGGCGTAGTTGGTGCTAGCTGTGGGGATCCTGTGGTGGTCATGCCGCTCACGGGGCGGCGTCCGACGTGGGGCGCACGTCGTGAGGAGGGCGGCTAGGTGTGGTAGGACGAGCAGCGTCCGACATCTGTGCCCGACTACTGCCGCCTTGCTGACTGACTGCTGCTGGTGACGACCAGCGCTGCTGGCCGCCGCCGCTGCTGCTGCTGCTGCTGCTGCTGCCACCGCTGCTGCTGCTGCTATAGTATGTCTACAGCCAGGGGTCTTAGTGAGGGACAATAGTGCCCATAGGCAAACCATCAATACATTGGATGAGCATTTGTCTGAACCACTCAGCGGCAAGGACGGAAATATCACTGCAGTGACCAAAACCATGTCAGCCTATCCAAAGCCCTATTACATAGTATTAGTGCCATGCCCTTTCTCATAGTTGAAAAGTTAAATATATACATCCTAACCATTTCTTCAAACCCCTAGATCCAATTGCTCCAGGCCAGAGCTGTCCTCTTGACTAACCTTATCTCGATGAATATTCAAGGGGGTGATCATTTAACAACAGGTGATGGGAGGGAGTTGGATGGTGACCGTCAAGGGTTGATATATTTTTGCAAAGCCCTTCCCCGTGTTATCTCTATCTCAATAAGTCTGAAGGTACATTAAAACGATGTCGAGGCCCTCATACAATCGGCTGAGCCTAATCCATAACTGACGATATGAAACATCTCCCAATGTTCAAATACTATTTCGAACCCACATTTGAAGATGTCAGGTACACCCCCCCCCCCCCCCCACTACGACGAGGAATAAATACCCTACATAGTATGGATAAACTATAAACTAGTAACGCACAATCGGAAAAGTAGATCTAGAAGAGGCTGTGAAAGACGAGTCAACAGCCAGTTTGCTGTAGTGTAGGTGAAGGAGGGGTAGAAGTTGGCCTGAAGGGGCCATGTCGGCCCCCCCCCCCCCCGGCCGGGGGCTAGACCCTGCTGGCCGGCCACACGCCAACAGCCCATGGTGCCTCCAGGATCAACAGTAGCAACACAGTGCCGTCTGTGCTGGTGCTAATGAACACAACTAGCAGCCCTTGTCAGAGCTGGGAGCTGCTGTACCCTTGTTACCCCCCCCCCCCCCCCGGTACAGGGCGTGTGCTGCCTGCTGAGGCCTACACAGTGCCCACTGCCAGTACAAACGTCCTCAGGACACAACCACGCTCCAGCCAACCTTCCTCTTACTTACTCCACACTTTTTTCGGTTGTCTTTTTTTCTTGCCCCCCCCCCCCTCAGCGTTCGACTGTTCCTTTTTTCTTTTGCAGGAGACCCCTGCTGTTGCTCACACCTCAGTCGGCCCAGATCGTGTCCGGACATAAGCCCGCCCACACTTCCGGAGGCTGCCAACATCGTCCAGTGTGCTGGGCAAAGACCTCATCACAGTCTCTACCACCACCACCCATATTCTGTATAGCCATAATTCTGGTGGCTTCATGTGAGCGGCCTTGGTAGTTATGTCCACGGTATTTCCCGCGAGACGTAGCTTGGTACCAGACACCCACACACCATCACTGGCGAAGAGAACAAGCTGCGTTCCGAGAACAGAACCAACATCTCGCAAGATTCCCTGTCAGTGTGTCGGTGTACATACTGTCCACAGAATGAGCCCCCCCCCCCCCACTTGTTGGCTATATGGTGCAAGCCTATTGTCTAATGAACGCGGCCATTACTTACTTGAGCTGGTACTAGCGAGATAAGTACTGATAAAAGCTATCATATGGGTACCAGTTGACCCCTGAGAATTCCGCAGTGAATGGAGGGAATTATTTGATTGGTCTAAACTGTACTCCACTAGTGCCAGTAGTGGCCTATACAACCTCCTGTACCCAGCAGTCATCCTGTCAGCCCCTATACCAGGTCATGTAGTCCTACCACCCCATCACAGTCTGTACTCACCACCACCCACATACTGTATACAACCTCCTGTACCCAGCAGTCATCCTGTCAGCCCCTATACCAGGTCATGTAGTCCTACCACCCCATCACAGTCTGTACTCAACACCACCCACATACTGTATACAACCTCCTGTACCCAGCAGTCATCCTGTCAGCCCCTATACCAGGTAATGTAATCCTACCACCCCATCACAGTCTGTACTCAACACCACCCACATACTGTATACAACCTCCGGTACCCAGCAGTCATCCTGTCAGCCCCTATACCAGGTCATGTAGTCCTACCACCCCATCACAGTCTGTACTCAACACCACCCACATACTGTATACAACCTCCTGTACCCAGCAGTCATCCTGTCAGCCCCTATACCAGGTCATGTAGTCCTACCACCCCATCACAGTCACCACCACCCACATACTGTATACAACCTCCTGTACCCAGCAGTCATCCTGTCAGCCCCTGTACCAGGTCATGTAGTCCTACCACCCCATCACAGTCTGTACTCACCACCACCACCCACATACTGTATACAACCTCCTGTACCCAGCAGTCATCCTGTCAGACCCTGTACCAGGTCATGTAGTCCCACCACCCCATCACAGTCTGTACTCACCACCACCCACATACTGTATACAACCTCCTGTACTCAGCAGTCATCCTGTCAGCCCCTATAGGCGTCTAGCTGGATGCATTATCAACCAATGAGATAATTCCCTGGCCTTCACTGCGGAATTTTTAGGGTGCATTATGTAACAGCCTGGACCCATTGTGATTGCTGCATCAGTGATTATCTCGCCGGTTACCAGATCAAGCAATGGATGCACCCACAGGGCGACCAGACTGACCCCTATACCAGGTCATGTAGTCCTACCACCCCATCACAGTCACCACCACCCACATACTGTATACAACCTCCTGTACCCAGCAGTCATCCTGTCAGTTCCTGTACCAGGTCATGTAGTCATGTACCACAACCTACATACATAGTTGATAAAATGATATAATCTAATGCGGAAATCCCAGCGAAATCTTAGGATTTCTGCATAATTACTTCATGCAGTAGCCATCTTGACAGGTCCTATGCCAGGTAATATGAGTCCTACCAGCTCATCGCAAATTATATCCTCTAGATGTATATGTATATGTATATATATGTATGTATGTATGTATGTATATATATATGTATATATATATATATATATATATATATATATATATATATATATATATATATATATATATATATATATATATATATATATATATATATATATATAGAGGGCCTGCACACTCTGGGATTTAATAGCCACTAAATGGAGAAACGTCTTCCTTCTTAACTATTCTACTTCCCAAGATCTCATACCGATAAGCACCCATTCTCAAAACCACATAGACAAAACACACACCGGTATACACCTCCATCTCAATGAAATTCACCCTAATTTTTTTCATATAGAGCTTCAACTACACAACCGCTATATCGTTGAGTTAATTTATCACTCTTTCTCAATTTAACCCTTTCAGTTTCACCGCCAGCAGGGCGCTATAGCGGCCAGAGCACCTGACTTGTATAGAATAAAGAATGATAGAATAAAGGGGAGGTGGCTGGGGGGGGGGGGGGGGGGCAAAAACATTTGGACCCCTTGACTGGGGGGAGGGGGGGGCGTAAAACAATTGGACCCCTCTTGGGAGTCAAATTTTTTTAACCTGCTTTGAGCCAAAAAGCCCGCCGATGCTATGGTTCAAGGGCCGTGGGAGGGTTAAATACTGTAAAAAGTCATCTTAATGGTTAGCTAGGTCAGCGACTTGCTGAACATTGGTAGGATCGAGTGCCACTTTATTCAATGCACACATAGTTTATATATTTCGTTATATTTGGAGTTTAAAACTGTACTTACGGGTTAGGCTGTAGCAAACAGCTTGTCACAGTATCAAAGGTAGTCACATTCATCGAGACTAATGTCGGCAGAACCACACTGGACTGGACGTAGCTGCTGCAGTAACAGATTTAGGTTCTGTCATCACACAACAACATGCATTGCGTCCCAAACTGATGTCCCCTCAAGCTAGACTATACTACTACTCTGCATTTGTGGTAGGAGTATCAGCTAGTGTCTTATCAATGTCTTGGGACAACTGGTCCTCCTGGCTCCCTGGTGATCCATACCACTCTTTCGCTGCATTCTCTCCCACACGTTCCAGTGCAACACCTATTCCACGTTAGGATTTTACACCTTGCAGTGACATGTAGTTTATCCCATTTAATGTTGGGTACCAGGTACTTTGTCCTGGAGGTGAGGAGACATGGACATTTCTGTAAATGTATGTCTAACATGCGGAGTGCTGTATTGTGTTCTGCAACATATTGCTTCTTACAGTGCATGCGGTCTGCATACAGCAGGGTGAAGTCTGCATACAGCCGGGTGTAGTCTGCATACAGCAGGGTGCAGTCTGCATACAGCAGGGTGCAGTCTGCATACAGCACCTCAGGCACAGCCCTGGGCACCAGCTGCCGCTACCTGTTGATGCCACCCGGCTCTGGATGCCCGCCCAGACCGACCACAGACCCACCTGCCAACAGGTAGCCGCCCCAGGCCGCCTCCTCCACGACCACCTCCACAACACACCTGTAGACGCCGCACACCAAGTGCATGAACTGGGTCATTACACTCTCACCCCTGAGGTTCCCTATAGTAAGGTACAGTGTGGGACACTCTGCATGTCAGCCTTTTTTTTTTTGCACTGACCCGTGTTGACACATAGGAGGTGGTAGACAAACCCAAAAGTGCTTGAATCTCAATTATAAATCAATCCCTGTTTCCTGCATCCTTAGGGTATTACTTGATTACAATATAACTATGGGTTGCGCCGTTTGTGGCATCTTATTCCGCTCAGATTGCCTATATTACCTGAATTACCCCCCTTCACAGGTGGTAGACAAATAGTTTACTACACTGTTAGCAAGTTTGTGACCCCTATCGGTACTGCCGTGTAGTACTCCATCCGCTGCATATCAGGACCCGGCCACCAAGTCAGGATGCACGGTCAGTAATATATCAGAACATCAGGCATGCGATTGTAATGACCCAGTTCAGGCACGTGCCGCACACCCCCTACAGGAGACCACCTCTTCCTGCACCCACACCAGGCATCCTCCAGCACATTAAGGAGCATATATACCGTCTTCCCTCCACGGTGGGTCTTGTCTATAGCTGAGCGGCTGACATCCAGATCGGCTTCTGCCGTCTGCTTTCGGCGGTGGTGGAGGAGAGAGTGGCGAGTGTGCAGTGGTGGTGAATGTTGTCGTCAAGGGCATGGCAGGGGAATCCCAGGCCGCGTTCTGGGACTATCCCCTATTGACTGGAGCGTGACGGGGAAGAGCATGGAAGGGGGTGGGTGTGCTGACTATGTTACCATGTTAACAGTAACACTACTACCCCCGTCCTCATACCCCATCACACCTCCGTGCATGTGTGCCTGCTGTGGGCAGCATACATACAGATTTCCTAAACTACTTCAGCCGACAGGCAAGCCTTATCTTCTTTCCGCATAGTACATAATATTCACCTGGATGACTGATTTCCAAATTAGTTACAGAATGGCGAACCATGCTGCCATAGATCTGAGGTGGGGTGCTGGTCTCACAGGTACTCCAGGCGTCTCAGCCTCGAACACTCCAGGCCCAAATAGGTCTGGACAAGTTTTTATCTAAAGAAAATGATCCGAAATCCTGGATCGTCTTTCAATGAGGAGTGTGGATTCGAATACTTCCTTGACACAATTGGTAATACTTTTTTTTTTTTAGAGTATCTATTTAACTCGTTTGAAGCATTAACCCACCTTCATTGGCATAGTCATATTAAATTTCAGCAGTTTTATAGATTAGCTCAAGGGAAAATATCCAATCTGAGGTGCTCTCCTCTTCTAACCTACACACTTCTTAAGCTCATATCTTCAAGGATGTGGCACAACGTACATATATAAACCATCTACGTTAGGTGCTAGTATTTCTACTCCCTAGCATATCTCCAAAACAATACATTCAACCGGTAGCGGAAATAATAACATGTATTAGTCAACAGTTAAATCAAGTTGCGGGTCAGATGCGTCCCTTATGGTCATATATCTGCCTGAACCTACCTGCATATGATCTAAGGCATAGAATACAGGGGTCAAGAATTCAATTACGTGAAGACCAACAGAGCGTTTACAAACATTAATCTTTGATAGCGGACAACATGTTACCAATGGTATATTGACAAACTATTAGTATTGATAGAGCTGTGTCTGGGCCTTCTAGTGCTCCTCCCAACATAATATTAGTCAAATATCCTGCTCTACTACTAGATCCCATAGCTTGCTTCTGCAGGTCGTTTTGAAGTATACTATCATATCTGATTCATACCTGGAGAACTTTTATGTTCATGTCTATTTATTCGAGCCTTTGATTATAAACGGAAGAGAACATCTTAATTTGAAATGATATTCCTTGTAGTGTGGCAATAATTCCGAAAGAGGGGTGTGAGGATGGGGGGGGGGGGGGGGGGGGTGCAGACGTTCCTTTGCTTAATAATAGAGCTCTGCAACAGAATGAAAGAATACTAAATCTTTGTTGTGAAGAGTGAAGAGTTTAGGTTGCGCCTTTATATATGCCCTCATCAGGAGTTACTGTTATTGCTACTTTTCTACTATATATACCGTACTTCTTAATCTGGCACTACGTGCCAGTAGTTCTAGTACGTATGCTGATTAGAACGGTTAAGATTGTTGACATGGCTTTATGTGGAGATGATCGAATGCACCGTATAGAATCCCAATGCAGTTGCAGTGAGACAATTAATGGGCGGGCTGTGGTGTGTGCTACCTGGTGGTTGACGGCCTCACGTCAACGTGCTGCAAACAGCAGGCTATACTGTGTCTTCTCATCTTTTACCCTTTTATACAACACGTTGCCTTGTGCACAGGTAAAACGGAAATATGATTCAAGCCTTCTATCCTGTACTATATCATTATTGCCAAGTTACCTTATTTAATGAGAGCTCTGATATTGAGAAAGTGTAGGTACGTGTATTAAGTGAATAGGTATGTTTATCCGAAAAGTATGCCGAAGAAGGAGATGGCAGCACATGAAAGCTAGTATCGGTAGTCTAAAGCTGATCGCAATCAACCGGCACCAAACAGTTGATAACCAACAGGTAGTGTGCAGGGGATTCATGCAAATTGCAAGGAATAATTAGTGGTCCAAGTCTTCCTACCCCTGCAGCAAAGGTGGGAGTGGGGCTAGGTCTATTTCTCTAGGCTTTATTATAGAGGAGGTGGGGGTTTAAATGTGCAGGTGTGTCTCTTTACTGCACCCGTAAGGTCGTCACAGGTGAGCCCTTCTCACTGCCTCCCTCCTCCTAAGTCTACCCCAGGTGTAACGAGCGGTGCGGACCACTGTCTTGGTGGGGGGGGGGGGGGGGGGGTGATATTTGTTTATGCTTGTCACGTAGAGCTGTCGTGAAGATCAGGTCAAACCATCCTCCCTCCCCGTCCCCTGCAACTAAAACACACAAACTAGACACGACGATAAGACAAGTTATTGTATTATATCTTGGCTCAACTGGTTTGGAGATGGGTCATACCGCATGATCGAGTATTGGTAACTACTAGTTAAACCTTTTAGGGCAGCGTTGGTTTTAATGCACTGTAACCCTTTGAAGTTTTGTCGTCAAAATGCACGACATCAGCCCTAGCTGCATTCGATCATCTCCACATAAAGCCATGACAACTGTCAACAATCTTAACCGTTCTAATCAGCATACGTACTAGAACTACTGGCACGTAGTGCCAGATTTAGAAGTACGGTATATATAGTAGAAAAGTAGCAATAACAGTAACTCCTGATGAGGGCATATATAAAGGCGCAACCTAAACTCTTTTGAGGAAATTGTAAGAGACCCTGAAAACTTTCATACACTGGACCCTTGTTTATCAAATGATGGAAAACGTGTTTTTTATTTATTTCTAATTGCAATATGTAACTCCTAGCCTATCCTTAAATGGGATAATAAAAGAGGCATTCATTGCTCAACTATATGTGGGACAACACTATGAAAGGAGACAATGAGGTGAAGAGCTAGCCATCGATAATTTATAACACAGCGCGTCTTGGTATAAAGAGAACCAGTTCAGTGTTACCCATCAAAAGGTGCAATCAACTGTAACGCCCATTTCCGGTTAGTTCCCATACACTGTACGGCCATGGTACTTCTTAGTATTTAACGAACGTTCTGGTTGTAAGGTAGGACAGTGCCACACCACTACTAAACAAGACTTGTTGGCCTTGTTGGTTCTTCAGAAATTGTCTACAACATAACAAGTGCGAACATGTTTTATGCATTCAAATGAATAGATTATGACTGGTGTCTAGATCAGGATATGTTAGATAATATTGGTTATGGATCTAGGCTCCGTATCCCGCCTCTGGATGAGTCTGGTGCAAAGGCGAATAAATCCCCCCCCCCCCCTTTAAAAAAAATATACTAACAAAAAAAATATATATTTGAATCAACCTTTCTACAAATGTTGTTGATAATATGACGTATATAAATGTGGTGGCAGGGCATGGGCTTCCTATTCGGTCTTCCCATTTTCGACGTTGGTTTATGTACCATAGATCAGTCAATTGTAATCAGCCTCAAAGAACTAGGTGAATTATGCTTAGTTATCTTAGAGAACTGTCAGAGGAGGAAAACCAAACGAGTGGGAAAGAGAAAGCAAGCTGGGCAGGATCTGAGTGGGATCGATATAGTCGTGCCTGTCTGTGTGAGGGCTTTGCTACTCCGGAGAGCTGCGTGGGCGTGAATCGGTGATGCCGCGGGTATACAGTGTCTAACACCAAAGTACATGGACATGGTGAACACTGTCTAATACCAAGGTGCCGTGGGTATACAGCGTCTAACACCAAAGTACAGGGACATGGTGAACACTGTCTAATACCAAGGTGCCGCGGGTATACAGCGTCTAACACCAAAGTACAGGGCATGGTGAACACTGTCTAATACCAAGGTGCCGCGGGTATACAGCGTCTAACACCAACGAACATGGACATGGGAAACACTGTCTAATACCAAGGTGTCGAGGGTATACAGTGTCTAACACCAAAGTACATGGACATGGTGAACACTGTCTAATACCAAGGTGTCGAGGGTATACAGCGTCTAACACCAAAG